>JAJJWW010000422.1:0-1200000 GCA_023531295.1 Papaver armeniacum | reverse complement strand
TGTATGCTATTTCCTGCAGTGGGTCCCACGAATTGCTCATTCGAGACATCAAGCATGTTACAAACTGGGGGATACTTATTGGGTATTGGTCTGGCGGTTTACAGCGTGCAGCGTGCAACGCGCCATTATAAGAACGTGTTAGGAAAAGGTGGGCGGTTAACAATGATGAGGGAAGTGGGCAAAGGTGTGATCGTGTGACAATCACCACTCATACACGACCCCACTACTCCATCACTTCACCTCCTCCACTCCTACGAGAGATGAGGGTTGCGCTACATGACTTGTATAAATAGGTCCTTCACCTATTTCCAAACAACATAGAAAAACCAAGTATTGTCACAGTATTCAGAAAACACCCAGAACTGATAGCTTACATTATGCAAGCTAGTTCAATATTCTGATACAAGTCATAAACAACCAACACCTTCTTCGCTTCCCTCCCTAAGATAAACCCCATCTCCTTCACTTTGTGACCGAAGCAAGTCTGGAATGGCCATTTCTTGGTTTAGGCCAGAATTGAACAGATTGATCTCTCGAATCTAAAGTACTCCCGTGCAGTGCATTTGTTTAGTGTTTAGATTCGTTTCTCATCCGCACACGCCCAAATTTACCAAAACCAGCAGAAACAGTTTTCACCCATAAATAATTGGCGACCACAGTGGGAGATTAATCTCTCGGTTGTGAAGTCAATTTCTTCAATACCAAATCCCATTTGGATGATTTCAAAATGGTTGGTCTTAGGGCTTCCCCAACAACTCCAAATCCCCATCAAAGTTCCTTCAATGTAGATACCCCCCCTTTACAACGGTGTATCTGATGGTGTAACTAGAAGAATCCCACATTGATCGAATTAGCACGGGTGCTGGCACGAAGAACATGGACCTGATCAAAGAAGCGATAAACGATATAATGGATCTCCTCATCAAGATGACATCAGATACGAGTAGTTCTCCTGTCACAAATATTTCTACATTGAGGACTGATCCTCGCAACGATCCTCCTCAAGTCAATAGTTTCACTATGAACCAGAGGCCGGTGGATCAGGAAGCGGCTTCTCTAGTGGAAAGTTTATGCAAACTTTTACACCTCTCGAAGAATCAGCGGGCAGAGACGTTTGCTGCAATCAACCAGATAGCGCTGGACGTGCATTTAACTCCTTTGCGTCCAGAAGCCTCAAAAACACCAGAGATATCTGTGAATAATGTTACATTTACAGGCGAAGACATGATGGCGGAAGAAGGTCACAACCAGGCCCTACACGTTACTGCACCTATCAAGGATTCAAAGTTCAAGAGGGCCCTCATCGACACGGGAGCGTCTTCGAATGTGATTACTCTCAAGACACTCAGGACGGCCAAGGTTCGCTCAAGCAAGATCGTGCGACAGCCTACCACGATGGCATACTTTGAAGGAAACCAAACCAACACATATGGGTATGTCAATCTGAATTTATCTGTAGGGTATCACCAATGTATGAAGACTATGCTGAATAAAGAAGTCGTTCCTGCATCATTGTCTCCTTACGCACCAATATGTGGAGCGGAATTGTTTGAACCAAGAGAATCTCTGCGGGAAGAATCAGACAAAGTTTATTGCACCCCACTCCCCACGTGGGCGTTAATCCAGGAAGAGGACCGACTTGCATCATTGAAGGCTAAGTCCCACGATACATCTTTGCTGACAAGACGTACCAATTCTTCTTCATCATGTGAAGCCACGACCCACACTCACACTAAGAGGGAGAGGACTTTTGTGGCGAGCCGTGATCAGAAAGAGAAAACCGTGTACCGACGTTGTTGTTGGCAATTAGCAGGGGAGACTGTTACCCAGTCTCTCTGCCCAACGGAATGCTACAACAACGACGAGCCACAAGAAGAAGTGTTAGGTACTCCACGATAGCTGCAAGATGGCACCAATTCCACAACTGATGAGCTCGAAATCGTTAACATCAGGAATGAGGAATCTCCTAGGCCTATCTCCATCAGCTCAACCTTATGTACGGATGAACGCACGAAGCTCGTGGAACTTCTCGTGTACCAGGACATATTCGCTTGGACGTATGAAGAAACGGCCGGTTTAGATAAAAAATTGGTCACCTATCATCTACATGCCATACCTGGATCCAAGCCGGTTAAACAGTCTCCGAGGCAGTTCAGACACGAGGTAGAAGAGCAAATCGATACTGATATTTAGAAGTTGCTAGTTGTTGGCTTCATCAAACCCATTCATCATCCAACCTGGTTGGCTAACGTGGTTCCGGTAAAAAATAAAAATGGACAGATTAGGTGCTGCGTGGATTTCAGAGACTTGAACATATGCTGCCCCAAAGATGGTTTTCCTCTACCTAACATCGACATGTTATTGGATGCCACCAGCGGACACGACGTGTCCTTCATGGATGAATATAGCGGCTACAATCAGATAAGGATGTATGAGCATGACGCAAGTAAGACAGCTTTTCGAACTCCTCTCGGAAATTTTTATTATATTGTAATGCCATTTGGTTAATGCCGGTGCAACGTATCAACGCGCTATGACGGCAATCTTCCACGACATGATGCATAAGCAAGTTGAAGACTACGTGGATGATATAGTAGTCAAATCAAAAGCTCGGGCGGCCCACACAGGAGTCTTACGACAAGTGTTCGAAAGGTGACTGCTGAGGGAATCAAAGTGGACCCATCCAAGACCCAAGCTATTCTCACGATGCTGCCTCCGCGAACTGTGAAGGAACTTTAAAGCTTCATAGGCAAGGTAAACTACAGTTTTATACCAGGTTTAGCCCAGCTTGTTGCTTCATTCACCCCATTGGCGAAGAAAGAACCAAGTTTCGTCTGGACAACACTACAACATGAAGCGTTTCGGAAGGTTCAACGAATATTGTCATCTCCAAATCATCATAAAGGGTTCGCCTATTATGTCAGCCCGAACGAGAGCGAGCCCAGGACATCTTCAGATCTACTGAATCCGACACCTCAAGGGAGCAGCCTCAAGAAGATAGTGATGTCTGCATCATCATGTCGAGAAGAAGAACCTGCGCTTTCAGACATCTTCTGAACTCCGTGAAGCTGCTAAACGCTCAGTTGCGACATCACCTGCCATGCTAGAAAGAACAAGCCTACTAGTAATGAAGAGCCTCATGATGTTCGTGGAAGCATACATCTCACCAACGGGCAATACAACCTTCAGCCTTCTGTAAGCAGTTTCGCTGAAGTAGCAAGAGTAAAACCACCGAGATACAACATCCTGCGCATCCAAAATCGCCAACTCCAACTCCAGTACCACATGCACGATTTCCACAATGATGAAACAACGTCCAAGATATTCCATATCTGTATCGACGGCAGAAACATCAATGAGAGACGCTTTCAGAATTTCGTCTCCCGTAGAAGAAATAGTTGCGTTACCAAAGGAGTGTGGCTAGGGACTGCTTAGCACTGCCCATCTCAAAGATGGTAAATTTAGAGAGATGCAATCACGCTATCATTATGATTCCAAGATGTCCAAAGACGAGGATATACTCAAGAGAGCAGACGTAATGTCAAAAACCAGCGATATTCCTGGATGTCTATGAAACGCAGCGCAGGCGTAAAGACGGCCTCATGAACCCAGCGTGACAACATCTATCAAGTCGAAGGCTCAGTGGATAATCGTGGGCAGGGGACTGTCTCCCTCTTTTTCATTCCATGAGGCAACATCAAGAAGCTATCGGTTCCATCATTACCTTCTCCCTCTAATAACGAGACAAGCTCTACCACTATATGAAGACTGCCAAGTTCGTGCCCGTAGCTGTCACGCCTCTTTCTGCCAGTCTCTTCTGATCATAACTGAAGCTAAGAACCGTTGTTCGTTTGTTGATATCTGTGCCCGAGCTTCACCATAGCAACAACCACTACGGATAGAGGTAATCCGAACTTCTGCATATTTTTCTTTCCCATGGAGAAGTAATAGAGGCACCAGTACGGAGGCGAGATGGTGATATCTTTATTATGGTAATCCCACCGACCATACAAGATAGAGCCATATAACTCACGCTTGGGGGCTGAGACTCAACATGAAATTCCTTCACCATCAGTCAAGGACTTCTTCAACACAAGAGAGACGGTCAATCAAGAAGCATGTAATTTGCAAGAGAAAATCAAACTGAAGGAGAAGTCGCTTCAACGCTCTCTCCAGAAGAAGCCGCTTTAACGCACGCTTCAGAAGCCGCTTCAACGCTCTCCAGGACCCGCTTCGACGTTCGCTCCAGAAGCTGCTTCAACGCTCCCTCCAGGAGCCACCTCGACGTTCGATCCAGAAGCTGCTTCAACGCTCTCTCCAGGAGCCGCCTCGGCGTTCGCTCTGGAAGCTACATCAACGTTTTCTTTAGGAGCTGCTTCAACACCTTTTTCAGAAATTGCTTTAGCAGCCTTTTAAGGATATTACTCATGATCGGGCTCGTCCTCATCAGATTCGAGGATTATGACCTCGTCATGAATAGTTTGAGAATCCAATCAACCATATGCCTAATCTAACTGGGGACAACCGACATCATGCTAGGGGAACGCTCACCTGGACGCCTCTTGAACGTGACATGCTCCAGGACGACCCATCTCTCTTGGTAACATCTAACTTTGTCTCATAAGTTTTATCTTTATTTGTCACCATCTAATGCCTACCCCACAATAGTGCAACCATTGCGTGCTAGGCAGGGGACTTAATGTTGATGGTGGATTTTAGTTCAGGGCTAAAATTGTAAAACCAAAATTAATGCGCTGACATCCTGCAAAGGGTAAAGCCGTTTGATAAGTGATGAGTGCAGAAAACCTCTTCACTTTATTTATTCGAAGCAATTCAATAAATACACAAAATTTACCCAGAATGGTGCATGCAACAGCAATCCCAAATATTCTGTGAATTTTACTAGCATTAATAATTAATGCATGATTTGCCTAGTATTTTCCGTGATGTGTTCCCAGTGACATGACGACTGAGTGTTCACTCTCAGCAGAGTAGCATGAATCTCCGTGCCAATATTGAGACATGCACGAAGTACTCACACAGGCTACATCACTCTCTGATAGAGAGAGTCTCGCATCAACGCGCTTTGGTTAGCCCTATCAAGCATACTTAATTTCCTTGAGGGAAATCTAGACTGTCCATATCAGTCTCAGAAACGATCGCGGCCACACAAGTTGGCCGCACAATTTAACAAGCCTAGCTAAACCTTGGCAAGAATAGGCGATTGTCATGATGACCACCGGCGAGCCCACTTATGCCCTAGCTGGTCGGGCATCACACGAACATCTCCTAGCACTATCAAACGCCAACCCTAAGTACGGTGGCCGTGCTGCTTTGTGGAGAATCGATCGAACATAGACCGCTTAAGGCAGTCTTAGAACGATCACGACCGTCCAACTTCGCCAGCCTGGTTGGACGGATTAGATCATTCCATAAATAATTAGGGAAGCGCTAACACACACGTTGGCGGGCCCACTCTCCCCATACCCGATCGGTTTCTCGCGGCGGGGCCATGGAGCAGTAAAACGTTTGCTCAAACCATGGCGGGAGTGATGCTTCTAAGGGTCGCGGAATTCCACTAGTGTCTTAAATTGATCACAACCATCCAACTTGGACAGCCTATTTGGATGGCTTAGATCGGACTTATGACCATCAGGAAGGTGCACATATGTTCACCATCAGCCTAACGTGGGCCCCACATGGTTAGACCTCCCAAAGGGGAAGCGTGTCTTGCCAAATCGTTTGGCCAAAGTCACGCGTGCATGACTGTTTAAAAACCCTAATTAGGGTTTGCGGCGATGCATATCTGTCGTAGTTCGATCGCGTCCATCCATCTTCGCCAACCTAAACGAAGGGTGTAGATATAGACTCAAGAGGTCCCAAGGATGTCTACGTGATCACCGTGGGCCCACCTGTGCGTGTGACCGGCCGGCCTAGGTGAACCATGGCCGAGCGCCTCAAAATGCACGCCCGAAGGTGGCATGTCACGCGGCCTCTAAATCCTTTGCGACAATGGATTTTTGTCGCAACTGATCACGACCACTCATCTTTGCCATTCAATTTGAGTGGCCTAGATCAAGCCTTCATGAGACAAAGCGGTATGGACATGTACACCGGCAGGCCGTCTACACGCATGCCCGGTCGGTCCCACCAAAAATAATGCACATGCATGAATTCGGTCAAGCCAAAGAGTGATGCTTGCGCACCTCTTAAAAACCCCAAATTTCATCAACGGTCGTAGATATATGCCGTAAACCATCTCGTCCGTCCAACTTTGCCAGCTTGGTCGGACATCTTAGGTTAAATACTAGGCAACCAATGAAGCATCTCGATGATCACCGTCTGCCACTCTTCCACAGGGAGTGATCGACCAGGGGATGGCTCACCCATGCGGCCTCCAAACGATCACTCGAAGATGGTTGGACGTGATTCTATTTTAAGACGCTTAATCCCCGACTTATTCGGTTAAGATTTAAAACAGTGATGCTTCATACATATTGATTGTTTTCAATGCATTACATTTATCGAGGATACACGATATTTCATAAATATCAATTTCTTAAATAACTTAGTTATTCAATTTAGCAATGTATGTTATTTCCTACAGTGGGTCCCACGATCCGCTCATTCGAGACATCAAGCATGTCACAAACTGGGGGATACTTACTGGGTATTGGTCTGGCGGTTTACAGCGTGCAGCGTGCAACGTGCCATTACAATAACGTGTTAGGAAAAGGTGGACGGTTAACAGTGATGAGGGAAGTGGGCAAAGGTGTGATCGTGTGACAATCACCACTCATACACGACCCCACTACTCCATGACTTCACCTCCTCCACTTTCTACGAGAGATGAGGGTTGCGCTACATGACTTGTATAAATAGGTCCTTCACCTATTTCCAAATAAAACCTAGAAACCAAGTGTTGTCACAGTATTCAGAAAACACCCAGAACTAATAGCTTACATTATGCAAGCTAGTTCAATATTCTGATACAAGTCATAAATAGCCAACACCTTCACGATCTCAACACCTTCTTCGCTTCCCTCCCTAAGATCAACCCCATCTCCTTCACTTTGTGACCGAAGCAAGTCTGGAACGGCCATTTCTTGGTTTAGGCCAGAATTGTACAGATTGATCTCTTGAATCTAAAGTACTCTCGTGCAGTGCATTTGTTTAGGGTTTAGATTCGTTTCTCATCTGCACACACCCAAATTTACCAAAACCAGGAGAAACAGTTTCCACCCATAAACACATGCGCTTCCCCGAGAGCTATCAAAAGGCAAGCAGTTGCAGACTTGCTAGCAGCGTTCCCGGGAGAGAATTCCACGACACTACACGAGGAACTCCCTGGAGATTTTCCAGAAATCTCTTTCATCAAAGAAGAAACATGGATACTATTTTTTGACGGCTCCGCCACCCCCAACAACGGTACCGGAGGAGCAGGTGTGGTTCTAGTATCCCCAGCCGGTGAAGTCTTCTCGCACTCCTTCGAGCTAGATTTCCCTTGCACCAACAATTCAGCAGAATATGAAGCCTTCCTCATCGGACTATCATTGGCCAAACAAGCTGGCGCCACACATCTGGAAATAAGAGGAGATTCTAAATTACTTGTAGACCAGGTGAATGGAGTGTACACACTGAAGGAAGTAACCTTGGCCCCATATAGATCCGAGGTACAGAAACTACTAAATTACTTCGCCGACGCGACCATAACGCATGTTGGGCGCAGCGGCAACCAACACGTTGATTGCCTAGCCGCATTAGCATCGAAACTGCAATTCGAAGGTTCTGAAGAAACCCTGACTGTGAAGAGACGGACCGTACCTTCGACATGGCTTTCGCAACCCGAAAAGGTCGAGGCCGATGACTGTAGAACACCAATTATCCAGGAGCTTAACAGCTTGCTTTCCCAGGGGAGAGTCAGTCTCAAAACTTTACAAAGTTTCTTCATGCTCCGAGGAGTGATGTACCACTAAAACCCAGACGGATCCTTGTCAAGATGCCTCGGAGAGGAAGAAGCACAACAACAACTCTAACGCGTTCACATCGAAGTTTGCGGGCTCACGTTGGTGGTAACGCTCTATCGCCGTTTACAACGCCTTGGCTTATACTGGCCAGAAATGGAGGCTCAATCTCGGTTACTCCAGGAAACCTATTCCAATTTTCAAGCGCCGCCGCATCAATTGGAAGTCTTCAACGTTGGCCGCACTGGGGACTGGCAAGAACCATATATCAGTTACCTTCGTGATGGCGTACTCCACACCAACAAGAAGCACGCGTCCAAGATAAAACAAAGGTCCAAAAGATTCTTATTCCATGAGGGAATCTTATATCGCAAAAGTTTTGGAGGAAGTTTGCTACGGTGTTTGAATGAGGCAGAAATACCAATCATGCTGAAAGAAATGCACGAAGGCGAACACCAGGGAAAACGAAAACTATTTCTTCAAATACACGAGAAATACTACTGGCCGACCATGGAGGACGATGCAACTGTTTTTGTTCAGAGGTGCAAAAAATGTCAAATCCACGGAAACCTTATCCATGTACCGTCGACTCCTCTACACTCAATAAGCAGTCCGTGACCCTTTTACAGCTAGCTGGGGACTCGACATCATTGGAAAGATCAACCCGTCGTTTTCTAAACACCACGAGTACATAATCACGACAACTGAATATTTCACCAAGTGGGTCGAAGCCATACCTTTACGAGGAACTACTAGAGCCACGATCGCAGCGTTCATCAAGGAACACATCATTTGTCGATTTGGTGTACCTAAACATATCATCACTGATAACGGTACTCATTTTGCCAACAAGCAAGTAGGGGACTTACTTGAAGAGTGTGGAATTAAGCAAGTCTTCTCCACTGTGTACTATCCCCAAGGAAACGGACAGGCGGAGAGCACTAATAAAACTTTGATCTGAATCATCAGCCGAACAGTGCACGATAATCCTCGGACATGGCACGAACAATTGCCAATGACATACCGAACATCACCAAGAAGTTACATTGGCGCCTCTCCCTACTCCCTCGTCTATGGTACAGACGCTATCCTCCCAACGGAGGTTAAAATCCCGTCAGCTAGGATTGCTGAAGCAAGCGGAGCCGATGGAATGAAGCTGAAGCATCGAGCACCGGGATAGAAGAATTGGACACTGTGGATTCCAGAAGATCCAAAGCGGAAGAGCATGTGCAGGCATACAAGAATAGGGTTTCCAGAGCATATAACAAAACTGTGAAACCTCGAGTTTTCAAGTGGGAGATTTGGTGCGAAGACCCGCAAACACATCCAAAGAAGATGCATCCACACCTAAATTCTCCCCAAAATGGGAAGGGCCTTATATAGTCACGAAAGCATACATCGGTGGGTACTATAAGGTCATTAAAGAAGATGGAGGAAAACTGAAGCGGTCATCAACGGAAAGTGGCTCAAGGCATATCTGCGCTGATCGCGCCTCGCGCCCCCCTGCCATATCATAAACACGGATAGCCAGGCATTTTTCCTCTTCCAGGGCTCAATTCTCAAGTTTCTTTCTTTTGTTTAAATCAAAGCAAGTCAATAAAATTCTCTTATTCTTTCAAAAAAAAAATACATGCTCGAAACCCAAAAGAAGCCAAACGTTTCACAACTACAAAACTCAGAAAAGCCCATCCAACAGATTGTAATCCCCCGAAAGCATCATCCTCAACCGGTTTTGATACATTTCAGTTCTACTCTTCAAGTTCCGGGCTGACTCTTCCACCCTCTGCGACTCCGTGGCGAGCCTTCTCCTCTTCCAAAATAGCCTTTGCAGCAGGGACCACACCAAAAAGAATACCGGCCCTGTCAACCTTCACAATATCAAGACGATGCCGCAACCAACTTACGTTGAACTCCAGGGATTCTCATGTAGACACCAGGTTCTCCCACTTCTGAATAGCTGATTTCGTAACAGCACGGATCGGCATGTTTTCCATCTCTGCGACCATGGGCAAGAGACAATTCACGGTGGAAACCAAGGCAGACGAGAAATGTTGCACCACACTCTGGTGGCGATGTGGCGTATCTCATCCATATCTTTGTATAAAGAGTCACGAATTCCTTCCGCACCAGAAACCCACCAACGTTCCGACAATTGGAAGACCAGCACCGCATACGGGTTCCGAACGACCAACCTGCGTTGGGATACTCATGACAGGAGATTCCCAAATCGGCGTTCTCCAGATCTACAGCAGTTGGCGGGATCGGACTCGAAGAAAGGGGGGTAACCAAGTCATCCTCATCAATGACGGTGACACATGCTCCGACGGGATATCTCTGCACACACAAAAAAAAATCTCTTTTGTTACTCGTCAGCAAACAAAGGAACAGTAAACAACAGAGTAGTTGTTGATCAATAAAAGCATACCGGTATAATCTTTTTGACTCGGATGATCCGGGTAGGGGAGTTATCGCAAGAATTAGGCCTCACGCGCTTGACTGAAGAATCCGGTTGGCTCGAGGATGTTTCGCTGCTGACCGACATGATGAAGAGATATAGACTCAACAAGAGGAAACCTTTGTTTCAAAACGGGAAAGACGATGCTCCTTCACCGGCATAAATACTGGGGAAACCATTAAAAAAAAAAAAGCAAAGGCCGAGTAGACAAAATGTGATTACATCACGGCCGGGAAATTAGCCTCAAACAGAGTCTCTCACCAAAACCCTAATGATAGGTAAACAAAAAAAAAACACAAGAATGTAACGCTTTTCAAAGTTGGATGAGGGCGAGGCTTCCTATTCGAGATACGCATGGAAAGAGGCAATCGGGCCCCCCTCACGGTATCAACAATCCACGTCCGAGCCAAGCCAAGCCGTGCCCGAGTCAAGTCGCGCCCGAACCAAGCCGCGCCTGAGCAGAGTCGCGCCCAAGCCAAGCCGCGTCCAAGTTGCACCGAGCCAAGATTCGCCAAACCTCTTCCAACGCCTCACTGATCCGATCGCTAGCCACGCAATACATGCGGCTCTCATTCCAAGGTGACACATGACCAAACCGAGCTGACACCCAACATCTTAACCAGCAATCGCATCTACCATTTCACGGTCACTCCAAATGAACGACGCAAGTAGAATTCATGCAAGGCCGCCAACACAAGGATCACAAATTCTCAAGACACTCTCTAAAAAGGTTAGACGAATTTTCCTAGCCATCTTTCATGACCCGCTGCTTCGATTTTGTCCTCGTTTGTCACCATCTTATGCTTACCTCGCAACAATGCTCTTGTTCCGAGCTAAGCAGGGGACTTAATATTGATGGTGGTTTTTAGGTTAGGGATAAAATCGTAAAACCGTACATCTGGCATGACGTCACTATGACCAATAGCGCATTTATTGAAACAATCAGCGTATTTACGTAAGAATTACCAGGGTACCTTTTTTTTATATACATGTGTCATGTTCCACGACAGAACCCTTAGTATTAACTGACATCACCTCTGTATACACCTAACCCTAATTCTCCCACCGTGCCAATGGCAAACCATGCCAGCCACGTCTCTGCATCAAGACATGCCAACCATGCCAATGGCAACCAGCCCACCGTGCGCAATGGCAAACCATGCCAATGGAAAACCACGTCTGTCTCTGCGCAAGGCATGCCAACCATGCCAGCCGCACCACCGTGCCAATGACAAACCATGCCAGACCACGTCTCCCTGCACCAAGGCATGCCAACCATGCCACGCTTCGCCGCACCACCGTGCCAATGGCAAACCATGCCAGCCACGTCTCTGCGCCAAGGCATGCCAACCATGCCAGCCGCTCCACCGTGCCAATGGCAAACCATGCCAGCCACTTCTCCACGCCAAAACGAAGGGTTGCAATAATCAAAGGCTACCCTTCTCTTCGACATACAGATCTCGACCATCCAAGTTCGCCACCTAACGCATGGCAACTTGCAGCCCAAGGCCAAACACCAAGGTTTGCACCAAACCCTAGTTTTGGCCACGCCTATACCATGCCAGCCTCTCCTTCACGTCATTGGCTGCCAAAACGAAGGGTTGCAACGATCAACGGCCACCTTTCCATTTAAGATGCAGATCTTAGCCGTCCAAAGTCACCAGCTCACGCATGGCAACCTGCGGCCCAAAGCCAAAACACACGGTTTGCACCTAAACCCTAATTTGGCCGCACCTACTCTTTGACAAGGCCATGACTCAACGCTGGCTACTACAAACAAAGGGTTGTAATAATCAACGGCTACCCTTCTCTTTGATATGCAGACCTCGACCACACAAGTTCGCCACCTGACGCATGGCAACTTGCGGCCCAAAGCCAAAACACACGGTTTGCACCTAAACCCTAATTTGGCCGCGCCTACTCTTTGACAAGGCCATGACTCAACGCTGGCTACTACAAACAAAGGGTTGCAATAACCAATGGCTACCCTTCTCTTTGAGATGCAGATCTTGACCACACAAGTTCGCCACCTAACGCACGACAACTTGCGGCCCAAGTCCAAACACCCCGGTTTGCACCAAACCCTAGTTTTGGCCGCGCTTATACCATGCTTGCCTGTCCTTCACGTTATTGGCTGCCAAAACAAAGCGTTGCAACGATCAACGACCACCCTTCCATCTTAGATGCAGATCTTAGCCGTCCAAAGTCACCAGCTGACGCATGCCAACCTGCGGCCCAAAGCCAAAACACACGGTTTGCACCTAAACCCTAATTTGGCTGCGCCTACTCTTTGACAAGGCCATGACTCAACGCTGGCTACTACAAACGAAGGGTTGCAATAATCAACGGCTACCCTTCTCTTTGAGATGAAGATCTCGACCACACAAGTTCGCCACCTGACGCATGGCAACTTGCGGCCCAAAGCCAAAACACACGGTTTGCACCTAAACCCTAATTTGGCCGCGCCTACTATGTTTATAATCCAATGATGGTTAAGTGTTCTAAAATCTATTTCAATCATTGAAACATTCTTAGAGGATGACAATCGTTGTTCTCACAAACTATTAGCATCAAAGCAATTTTCAAGTTATTGAAACAATCATTACGAAACATTCCAAGTCTACACCAAATGATTGTATCACACAAACCATGTAAGATGTTACTCGGCGATTTTCACATGATCATCTTTTGAATTTCTTCAAGAATATAAGATGAACTTGGTTGAAGCGAAAGCTTACCAACACATATTTCGAGAAATATGTAAGTGAGTTATACTCAAATCGAAATCTCAAATGTGCATAATCGAATACTATATAGTAATACGACTTTTGTCTTAATATAGGAGATAGTGTAGAAATAGACTTTTGTCACCACATACCTTTTGTTGATGAAGTTCCACAAGCTCTCCTTAGTAGTTCTTCGTCTTCAAATGATGAATACCGTGAAGTCTAATGCTCAACTACACAATCTATCCTAGTTTGAGACATCACTATAAGTAGACTAGAAATCAAGACTTATAGTTTTGATCAGTAACATTGACAAACAAGCTTGACATAGCAACGCTTGCGAGTTTGCCCGAGCAGTGCTCTAACACCGATCTTAACTTAGGTTATGTATCTTGGTATAACTAATCACAATGCCTGACTTATGATTTGGTATGACCGGTTTTGTTAATTGGTTTAACCGATTCTAAGTACTCACCATGTGATGGTATGATCGATCCTTGTAATTAGTGTGACCGATCCTAGTAATTGGTATGACCGATCATGAGTGTGTGTGATCGATCCTTGTAATTGGTGTAACCGGTCCTGGTGTTGATGGTGATAAAGCCGTTTATAAGTGACGGATACTCCTCACTTAATTCACCAAAAATGGAGCATGTAGCAACAATCCCGTTCAATGAATACATGAAATTCCTCCAGTGTGGAGCATGCGAAAAGAACAATCCTTCTGTGAATTTCATATCAGCCTTGTATTTCACATTACTCATTATCGGTGTGGCATGGCGGTAGAGTGTTACTCTTCTGAGTAACACGAACCTCAAGCACTATAATGAATCCATGTACTAAATACCGTCTGGTGATTCTCGGTGTGTTATACTAGCCCGAGACCTCTCGGTGTGTTATACTAGCCCGATTGAGCCCCTCTCGGTGTGTTATACTAGCTTGGATTGAGCATCCAGGACTTGATTTGTATCGGTCTCGATATGATCGATCGCGGTCATCCAACTCCACAAGCATGATTGGATGGCCACAGATCAATTCCATCACCCCCAGCGGGTATGGAATACACACGGCCGACCCACATGGTCGACCATTGGCCTTTGCTTGCCAAGAAACCGTCCATACCAAGCATTATGGACGGAAAACCTAAATTAGGGTTTTGCGGCATATTACATGTGCCGCAAAACGGTCTCAACCATCCATCTTCGCAGGTATAGATGGAGGGTGTAGATGTAGACTCAAAGGGCCGGAGCATGTCGACACAATCACCATGTGACCGCCTACACACTTGGCCAATCGGTCAAAGCCAACCGTGGCTGGTTACAACAAAACCGTCCGCCCAAAAGAGCATGGCCGCGCGGCTTTGAATGCCAAAATTAGGGTTTCAAGTCATCACGCGCGTCCATCTTCTCCTGATGCGAATGGAGGGTCACATTGGATTAACTAAGGCCGGTCATACCGGCATGACCACCGTGGCCCATCTACCTCCTCTTGCGGTCGGCCAAGGCACATCATTCCCGAACCCAAAACGCACGCCCAAACTCGTGCGGTTACACTCCCAAATCTAAACCCGATCTCGACCGCTCAACTTCCACCGGATGATTTGAATGGCTTAGATCACGTTTTCATGGGATAATCGGGTATAGGTGTGAACACCAACCTACCACCTACACGGTAGTGTGATCGACCAAAACCAACCAATGTTGGTCGCTTCAAACGCGTGCCCAAACTAGGGAAATCACGCCGGTTTCCAACTCCTTTGCGGCAAGGGATTTACCGCAAACCGATCTCGACCACTCCTCTTTCTGGGTCAAATTGAGTGGCCCGGATCGCGCTTTCATGAGGGAACGGAATACAGGCGCCTACACCATCATGCCGTCAACACGCATGTATGGTCGGTCTTCTCCAAAATCCTCCCCATGCTTGGTTTCGACCAAGCTGAAGAGTGATGCTTGCACACCTCTTTAAAACCCTAATTTCATCAACGGTCGCAGATGAGTGTCTCAAACATCATCTCATCCGTCCGACCTCACCGACTTGGTTATACAACCACAGTCGGGAGTTATTTGGTTAGTGAGCGGTCATTACACATCACTTTACCACACCGTAATGCAAGACTCATAAAATACACACGATCTTGCACAAGTATCGACTTTCCGAATAACGTGTTATTCCATTCAAAGATTACATGCTATCTTCCGTGGAACCACGATCCACATTCCGGACATCAATCATGTCACAAACTGGGGGATACTTATGGGGTATTGACCGCGCGGTTTACAGCGTGCGGCGTGCAACGCGCCATCACAAGAACGTGTTAGGGAGTCATGGACGGTTAGAGATGAACTGGAGAAGTGGGCAAGACCGGTCGTGCGTTACCGACACACAACTCCACTACTCCATCATTCCACTACCTCCACTTCCCACGATAAACGTGAATGAGGCTCAATGACTTGTATAAATAGGTTCTCCGCCCTATTTTGAAAGGCAAAGGGGAAAACAAGACAGAAAATCAACATCCGAGCCTCCTTACACTAACCGTAAGCTCCGCTCACTTTTTCGTCACAAGTCATAAGCAAGCCAACACCTTCACAATCTCAACACCTTCTTCGCCTCCCTCCCTAAGATCAACCCCATCTCCTTCACTTTGTGACCGAAACAAATGGAACGGCCATTTCTTGGTTTAGGCCGGACTTGCACAGATTGATCTCTCGAATCTACAAGCACTCACCGCGCAGTGCATTTGTTGTAGGTTTAAATTCATTCCTCATCACACCCCAAATTACCAAATTCGGCAGAGTAATTTTCACCCATCAACAATTGGCGACCACGGTGGGAGATTGATCTATCGGTTGCATAAAATTGAATCCTCAATCTTTCGGTTCCATCTCGCAATGTATCCTAAAATACAAAGGTTCGGATATCATGGGAAGCATAGGCTGGAATGCTGGAGGATGTCTTGGCGAATCAAGTCGGTATCACCGTGAAGGCGGCGAGACATTTCGCCTTTTGAATGATATGGCGGCGCAATTACAAGAAGGATCGGCGTGCATCTACTCAAGCAAAGTGCAAGAAATGCCAATCCTCGGTCGGGTCACACCTTTCTGGTGGAGATGCAGAAAGAGCACGTTATCACAGGGGACTCAGGAGAGACGGAAAACACGGTCCAGCTGACGACGAAGGCTCGAGGCAACTCTACAGAGGAAAAAACTTATCCGGGATACTACAATGCCTGCCAGATAAAGAAAGGGAGCCTGCAGCCTATGGAGCCACCGCTAGAGGATTTATATCTCAAAACTCTTAGGAGCCGGAAGACTCCCAACTCGCGTTGACTTTTCAAATCGATCAAGAAACGCTTGAGGAAGGAGAAATCGGTCAAGAAATGCCTGAATACGAGGGATGGGAGCGTTCAATTCGGCCACTCGGCGAAAGTGACATTACGACACCTTCCACATCCCTCTACTTAGGAAGGCAATCCGCAGATATGATGACGCCCGCAAGTCTTCCACCTCATCTCTGTTCCACATCAAAGCCACGGGAAACATCGCAACGCCGCTAACGCAGGAAAAGCTAGACTCAAGGTACTTACATTTCCCCTTCCCAATGAAGAAGATTCGGAACTACCGGAGACGTGGGTGCGAAATGAAGAGGTGGAGCTACCCCGGTATGGCGTCCGCTGCGATCAAGAAGTAATGGACCCGAGGTCTTGTCATTACCACCGGTTTCTTCATCACCCCACCGGTGAATGCAACGCTTTGAAGCGCATTGTTCGTGAGAAGCTCGGTCGGAAAGATAGCTTACGGAGGATTTTCTTAGAGAGGCTACTCCGGTTTGATATAGTGAGGCTTCAAAAGCAAGTAAGTTTTACTCAACAACTTTACAAGAGAGATAGTTTAGAATTCACTGGGGACTTAGCATCCATGTGGAAAAAGAGGCTCGGTGATCAAACGCCATGTTTGTTTCCATTCGTACCTCCCTTTTACATAACGTTTGCAATTTCATGCGCAATCATTCATGACCAAGATGCAAATTTCATTTAACATAATCCCTTTCAAAAGGGTTGTTCACAAAACTATCTCAAAAATAAGCCAATTCAATTACCTATTGATCCAAAACCGGAAGTCAAAGAAAATCCTCACTATCACTCAAAAAGAAAAGCATATAAGAGAAAACGCCAAGATATATAGCACGGATACTTCAAGGAAATTCTTTAAGCAACAACTCGTCCTTCCGGGCAAGAGACTTTCATCCTTTGAAGCACGGCCTGCTCCGGCTCCAACTCTTTAGACAACCTCTCAACCTCTTCTTCCCCGACGAGCAACACAAATCAGCGGAAGGGACTTCATCATGTAGTTTGGAGCTCTGAATCTCGGAGAACCCTTTGAAGAACCAGGGAGCATTGAAGGTATGCTGCACAAACACGTCCGAGATGGCACCTCCAATCTTCAATCACCTCTTGAACCTGTTCCACCAGTCGCCGCGCTCATCCCTGGATGGAAACTAAAGCTTCTTGGACGCGGTTGACCAATGCAAGACGACTCCACGAGCTTCGCAGCGGTAGCAATATGGCCGTGTTTCTTCCCAGTTGTCGTGTACAACTTTTCAAAGCTGGACCGGCACGCCAATCCACCAACCAACACGTGACTGAATAAGGGACAGGTAAAGGAGGATCGAACAAAGCCCGGTGCTGCATCACCGAAGCAATTCGGCGACCGCGGGAGTCTTTTCGATTGCGGGAGGCCTTTCAGAAGAAGTCACCACAATAGCCATACGGTCCGGTGCACCATGTTCAGGATGGATGTCAAGAGGAGCCGTCTCAACTACAGCGGCCACCGTCTCTCTTGCATTCCTTACGGCATCTATTTCACTGGGTGTTGATTTCCCGTCCACGACCCGTCGACAAGATCACTAAGGAAAGCGCCTTGTTCAACCGAGCTTGCATCATCTCTGTCATTGTCGAGAAAAAGGAGCCCAGTGCATCGGATTTCTCACATGAAGGTCCGTACCGCCAGACTTCTCAGCATGAAGGACCATACCGCCAGACTTCTCAGCATGGTGACCAGTACCGCCGGCCTTCCCGTCTTGAATACGTGCCAACCTTGCGAAGGCATTATCTTTCGAAATTCCCTGATTTAAAACGAGGATCGTTTTAGAAGAACTTACACTGGAGAAATGAAAGAACCGATGGGAAGAGATTTAAATACCTGCATATTAGAAGAATTGAGGATTACCGGACCGCATGCTTGCCTCTTAGGTCTCTCTCCTACTTGGGGACTGCAATCCTCGGCTCTTGTCCGTTTGGCTGGAAGTGGCTTCAACCGGAAATGCTTCGTCAAGATATCGAGAAGATGGCTCACTACGGGAATTCGTCACAACACTCTTGAAAATTTACGGAAGATCAACGGTTGTTTCCCCCAAAATTCTTTATACACGTTACCACCGGGTTTCTCCCCGATAGGCGGAAGGAAGGCTCACCGGTCTAAGAACACATTGGCGTTAAGAATTTGTGGAAGGAATTCTTCCTGGAGCCCCTAGTGGACGGATAAATGGGACACCACGATCAAATCCCATCCGGCGAGCAGCCACATCAATGTTGTGCGGAGTCACGAGAAAATTCTCCGTCGAATAGAGACGGGACATATCTGGGATGCAGCTGCGCGGTAAATAATTTCCCGGATCTCATGGTCTTGACATCGGTGCGCAACACAACGTCGGGATCACGGCCAAGGTCTTTGGCTGAACGATGGAAGAGTGAATCGGCCCCCATGGGCGAAAATCTACTGAAGAAATATTGTCAAATACCTCCACAAGTCTCGCACCAAGCTTTAGGACGCTTCTTATTCCATCGGAGTATTCTCGAGCCGCTACAAGTTAACAAGTGAAGGTGCGGGGAGTAGGAGCATAACTTCGAAGTGTTCCCATAAGAGCGCTGAAGAAAAGCGAAGTGAACGTGCGACTCCACCTTCTTGTACCGTTAGAAACGTGCATATCCATTACTAAAGCGTCCGGATGAGAATACAAACGATCCAAGGAACAATGCACCTAGAGGAAGAACTTCACCTGCGCCAACCTTATAGCAATCTTAACAAGCTCACCTCTTATGGTCTTCTTCCCACAACCATCATCAAATATATCCTCGGATAGCCATAAAGACAGAGACGCAATCACGGCTGAGCTCTTGATTCAACTCGGGTGGAAGACCACTCCGAAACCCACCAAGTATAAAAGCATCTCGCATCCTTTCTCTCCTCCTTGTCCGGACTCTCGAATTCCTCCGCCTTTTGAAGTATAGCATCATAATTACTTTGTTCCGCATCGAGAGAGCTCGTAAAAAGACTTCCGGCGACAGAGCGGAGTTCATTAATGCGGCTACACTCTCCAAAGTAATAGTCATCTCTCCCCATCTAGATATGGCTGTGTGAGTACAAATACGCCACCGAGAAATGAAGGTGATCAAACTGCGGTGTCTTTCCTAATTTCGAGGGTAGCGGATGCCATGACCGCATCGAGAATTTGTGCTTTGGTCAAATTTTCCTTAATACCCTTATTACTCAACATGCGTCTCATCCATCCTTCATAAGGACCCGGTGGAGCATGGCAAATCTTGAAGTCAATAGGAGAAGGCGGATATTCATTTCTCCGGAGACAAAACCTCATCACAAGTGCTGAAGAAGAGAATGGATCGGCATCCATATTTTACGAATCGGAAAGCAAGACTATCTTATGAGAAGGATGTTTCCTATTATTTGGAAAAGACGAGGTGAACAACTCATCATTGATGTTCGGCATATCCTTGAAACTCAACACTTCCGACGCGGCACCCGACATTACCTTCGAGAAGACATGTTGATAGGAGTTCTCTTCTTTCTACCGCAATAAGATAAAAGACAGGAGTTAGAACTTGTACAAAAGCACATGAGAAGTATAGTCACACGGCAAGACACAACTCACGAGCGGAGCATGCAATGGCCGGTCCAAATACCATTCAAATCCGGGTACAAAATTCAGTCGATTTCGATGCAGGTGCAATTTTAGTCCTCGACAAGTTTCCGATCCAGTATTGATTTCAAGTTCTCGGTATAACTTTCAAGTCGGTATAAGTTTCAAATTTCAGTCAAGCATATGTGAATAAGACCCACGTTCCGGCATACACGGCGGGCCCGCATTCATTCATCCGTATGCATCATACGATTTTCTTTATTCGTGGGAATCATGTCTACGGGATTCAAGCCAAATGGTGGAGAAAGCTAAGCATGCATATGTCTTACAAGAGGTATTTACCTAACGAAACTAGGGTTTGACCGTTAAAAAAAAAAAAAAAAAAAAAAAAAAAAAAGGGAGCGAAACCAACATTGAGCGGCCGGACGGAGCAACTCCGGCAACGGCGGTGGTTTCAGCGACAGCTCGGCGACAAAGGCAGCAGCAAAGTTGCGGCGAGAGCAGCAAGCAACAAAGAAAAATTCGTGAGGAAAGGAGAAGGGTCTTGTCTCTTTTATAGACAAAATTTAGAAGAATCCCAATAGAAGAAGGATTCCTCCCTTATTTGGTTTCCTCTTTTGATTCGAATACCCAAAGAAAGAAACCGCCCCACCAGGATTCCATACAAGCGCGACGGCGTGGAAAATTAGCGATTCGGCCAACACTCTTCCGGGTAAACTCCTTTTATCCCGCCTTTCTCATATATATGTTCTGTCACCATCTCATGCCTACCACACAATAGTGTAACCATTATGTGCTAGGCGGGGACTTAATGTTGATGGTGGATTTTCGTTCAAGGTTAAATTTGTAAAAACCCAGAAAAATCATGCGCGACATCTTGTAAAAGATAAAGCCGTTTATAAGTGACGGATACTCCTCACTTAATTCACCAAAAATGGAGCATGTAGCAACAATCCCATTCTCGGAATACATGAAATTCCTCCAGCCGAGCATGCAAAGAACAATCCCTTCCCCGTGAATTTCATATCACCTTGTATTTCCCGTACTCATTATCAAGTGTGGCATGACGACTGCGTGTTACTCTGTAAGAGTAACACGAACCTCCAAGCACTATAATGAATCCATGTACGAAATACCCGTACAGGCTGATTCTCGGTGTGTTATACTAGCCCGAGACCTCTCGGTGTGTTATACTAGCCCGATTGAGCCCCTCTCGGTGTGTTATACTAGCCCGATTGAGCATCCGGACTTGGATCGTATCAGTCTCGGATATGATCTGATCGCAGATCATCCAACTCCACAAGCATGATTGGATGGCCACGAGATCAATTCCATCACCCCAAGCGGTATGGAATACACACGGCCGACCCACATGGTCGACCATTGGCCTTTGCTTGCCAAGAAACCGTCCATACCAAGCATTATGGACGGAAAACCCTAAATTAGGGTTTGCGGCATATTACATGTGCCGCAAAACGGTCTCAACCATCCATCTTCGCAGGTATAGATGGAGGGTGTAGATGTAGACTCAAAGGGCCCGGAGCATGTCGACACAATCACCATGTGACCGCCTACACACTTGGCCAATCGGTCAAAGCCAACCGTGGCTGGTTACAACAAAACCGTCCGCCCAAAAGAGCATGGCCGCGCGGCTTTGAATGCCAAAATTAGGGTTTCAAGTCATCACGCGCGTCCATCTTCTCCGGTACGAATGGAGGGTCACAGATTGGATTAACTAAGGCCGGTCATACCAGCATGACCACCGTGGGCCCATCTACCTCCTCTTGCGGTCGGCCAAGGCACATCATTCCCGGCCAACCCAAAACGCACGCCCAAACTCGTGCAGTTACACTCCCAAATCCTAAACCCGATCTCGACCGCTCAACTTCACCCCATGATTTGAATGGCTTAGATCACGTTTTCATGGGATAATCGGGTATAGGTGTGAACACTAACCTACCACCTACACGGTAGTGTGATCGACCAAAACCAACCAATGTTGGTCGCTTCAAACGCGTGCCCAAACTAGGGAAATCACGCCGGTTTCCAACTCCTTTGCGGCAAGGGATTTACGCGAAACCGATCTCGACCACTCCTCTTTACTGGCCAAATTGAGTGGCCCGATCGCGCTTTCATGAGGGAACGGAATACGGGCGCCTACACCATCATGCCGTCAACACGCATGTATGGTCGGTCTTCTCAAATCCTCCCATGCTTGGTTTCGACCAAGGCAAGAGTGATGCTTGCACACCTCTTTAAAAACCCTAATTTCATCAACGGGCGCAGATGAGTGTCTCAAACATCATCTCATCCGTCCGACCTCACCAGCTTGGTTATACAACCCTGGTCAGGAGTTATTTGGTTAGTGAGCAGTCATTACACATCACTTTACCACACCGTAATGCAAAAGCACTAAAAATACACACGATCTTGCACAAGTATCGACTTTCCGAATAACGATTTATTCCATTCAGCATTACATGCTATCTTCCGTGGAACCACGATCCACATTCCGAGACATCAATCATGTCACAAACCGGGGATACTTACTCGGGTATTGGTCCAGCGGTTTACAGCGTGCGGCGTAACGCGCCATCACAAGAACGTGTTAGGGAGTCATGGACGGTTAGAGATGAACCGGAGAAGTGGGCAAGACTGGTCGTGCGTTACAGGCACACAACTCCACTACTCCATCATTCCACTACCTCCACTTCCCACGAGAAACGTGAATGAGGCTCAATGACTTGTATAAATAGGTTCTCCGCCCTATTTTGAAAGGCAGCAGGGAAAACAAGACAGAAAATCAACATCCAGAGCCTCCTTACACTAACCGTAAGCCTGCTCACTTTTCTGTCACAAGTCATAAGCAAGCCAACACCTTCACAATCTCAACACCTTCTTCGCTTCCCTCCCTAAGATCAACCCCATCTCCTTCACTTTGTGACCGAAACAAATCCGGAACGCCATTTCTTGGTTTAGGCCGGACTTGCAATGTATTGATCTCTCGAATCTACAAGCACTCACCGCAGCAGATGCATTTGTTGTAGGTTTAAATTCATTCCTCATCACACCCCAAATTACCAAATTCGGCAGAGTAATTTTCACCCATCAACACCAGTAATCGGTCCGACCGATCACAAGTAATACCATGTGTAGATGGGCCCATCCTTGTAACTGGTGTAACCGATCCTAGTGACTGGTGTGACCGATCACAAGTATTTCCATATTTAAGTATAACCGATCCTAGTGATTGGTAGAACCGATTGAACCCATGTATGTGATTTTGTATGATCAATCACATAGTAGTCTTGGAATACATGCAAACCGATTCTAAACTTGTTTGGAAGTGTGGTATAACCAATTCTAAGAATGCAAACCCATGTAAATGTGAAATAAGGATTTGCAGTGAAAAGATGTCAACATAATTTTAACATGAGCAATAAATCTTATCATTTATTGTTCAAAGATATTCTTTGGTACTCAAGGTGATCTTGTGCCGAATTAAAATAAGAATCTTTTAATTAAGGTTTTTGGTTTTATATGCCGAAATAAAAATTAGTAATGTGCATTTACTAATTGGAGATTTTCTATTGAGATATTTCAGAAATATTGGACAAGCATTTATTGGAATTAGGAAAACCGAATTTTTCCATTCATTGCATATTTTGAGAATACTTTCGGTTTTGGAAATTCTTTGGTGTCCAAACATCCTTGGTCTATAAATACATAAGTTTGCATTTCTAGCAAACTATCCTAATATCTAGACAAACTTCATTTCTTGTTGTTTCTAGTGGAGCCATCTATTCGGAGAGGAAAGTATCCTAATTAGGTGAAATCTCTTACGACCGCTCATCTAAATACTTATGTTGGATCAAGAAGCCCTACGAGTAATTTTGGTGGGAAACTAGATAATTGCAGTGTTATTAGTTTTCGATTGATTTGATTGACTAACGGTTGTTGAAACTTTGATCACACCTAGTTTGTTTATGCTTGAGAATATTCTCTTCTGATATACGATTCACTCAAACTAGATCAGAGTATCGATGGGATCTTTAGAACTGTTGTTAGATATAAAGACATCTTGTGATAAACTGAGTGAAATTTAGCCAATCTTGTGATAAACCATTGGTTTGTTGAAACTTTGATTACACCTAGTTTGTTTATGCTTGAGAATATTCTCTTCTGATATAAGATTCACTCACACTAGATCAGAGTATTGTCGGGATCTTTAGAACTGTTGTTAGATATAAAGACATCTTGTTATAATCCATTATTAACAGACTCCGTTCTTTGCGTGATTGATCACAAGAGATTCAAGTGGTGTTGTGCAGGTTAATGAAGATAAAAGAAAATTTGAAGACGATGAAGATTTCTTATTGGTTTTCGTATCTTGTGAACTGTGTGCACAAACCTTGATCGGCTGGGATCCAACTAGAATCGGACTTATTCGATTGATTAGTCGGCATTCTCTATATTTCTCTTTGAGATTTATATTGATTGAGTGTGAATATATACTTGACAATTTCGGTAGTTAAAGTTAGATCGATTTAATCAGACAAAGGAGTTTATTAGATTAAACATAAGAGCCTTTATCAACGACTCATCTAAATCTTGTAGCAAGATTGATTAGAGTGGTTACCAAATAGATTATTTCGTTGATGTTTGGAATACGATCCAAAGGACTTGCTATTCACGTACGTGACTCTAGAAGTCGAAGGCGCAGGGATACTGAGGGAACTAGTAGGTAGGGGTAGTCTGCTTGGTCTCAACTAGTAGCTAGGGGTAATCTGCTTGGTCTCAACTAGTAGATCTTCCTTAGTAATTGCATGTCCCTTCTTTGGTGGTGAGGCTCTGTATTTATAACATTCTTCGCATCAGAAACGTCTTTGTTATTGTAAGGCCCATCAAATCTGATGTGCCTTCCGTACAGGTTGTGCCGTCGTTGGCCGCATGGCCTCTCAAGTCGGACTCTACCACCTCAGTTCGCCCACATGCCCTCGGAGATAGTCCAACCTTTGGTCAAGTTGTACCTTCGCTCACCGTGAGCCTTCGCCAGTAAGACACTGCCACCTCGTCCTTATCCACATATCTTGAGAACACACGCCAAGTTTGCTTTATTGCATTTAATGCTGATTGGATATGTCAGCTGTCGTTGTCCCTTCGACAGCTGTCACCTCCCTGGCTTAGGTTGTAGCCCTCTATCTTCACCGTCGAGGTATGCTTCCTCGAGATGAGATAAAGTAGATTGAAAAGGGATCGCTGCTCCTCAGGCTCCTGTGTATCGCTGGGGCTAACAACCATTAATATCGTGACACGTGGTCACAGTATTATTGGTATTCACTGTATGCTTGATCGGGCAGACCTTATACCAACGCCCCACTCAGACGCTCCTTCTAATAGCGTAGACGTCCACTGTACTCATGCTTAACCTCGTGCGTATAATCCCCTATTTTAGTCGTGACTATGAACGCTCTGAGAATAGCTCTTATAGTCCTAAATGAATGTGTTGATACTTGGAGCAGTGACAAGTGCATAACCATCTATCTAATTATAGTGCCAAAATTCATAGAATGAGATAACGGCTGCATGCTAATTTATTCTAGCCTTACAATATAGATTTAGCAAGAAGTTGAAAGAAGGAACGGAACGTGTATGGATGCACAAAAAAAAAAAAAAAAAACCTTATCCGATTTCTTCCGCCGCAACTTGCCTTGAGTGATCATTTTAATTTGCACACAGACAAGCTGAATTTATTGCATATATGTAATGATTCTATAGATTGATACCTGATGTATTAAATCTGTGTTCTTGTTAGGATATTAAATCATGTTTCGTTCTCACCATGTGCTTTTTCAATGTCTTGTCTCCTACTGCATCATTATTTGTATAATGGACTATCCCTGGGCCAGTGCAGCAGAAATTAGGCTTAGAGTTATATTGTAGTAAGTGAGAATACTAGATTAGCTAAATTTGTGATTCATAAGCTTTCACATTTCAGACACTTGCTAGCTTAGCTTGTCAGGAGTACTAGTTCTTTTAGCTTCGGGGGTGATTTTGCTTCTGATATTATTACATAAAAAAATAAGGTAAAAAAAATAGGATCTAACAGTCACAAATCTTGACAAATTTGAATTGTTTGTCCCTTAGTATATTTACATCACAACATTGTAGGTGATCAATCAATAGACGCATAATTGGTGTGAGACAGAAAATCCAGATTCGGTGCCTGGCAGTTTCTTACATGCCAAGATCCAAATCTCTAAGGAACCCTTTTACATCCCTATTCGGCTATTTGGTTTTCATTTCATTTAACCAAGAATCATGGAAAGCAGTAAAACATAGATGGTACTAATAATAGCTATTAAACTATGTTAGATAGCACAAAATTAAACCGTGAAGAGAAATCTAAGATGCAAATGTAGCAGACTTACGGGCAGTAATACACCTAGGGATGTATCGCTTGAATTGTTGATGTCGGGAAGGTTTGTAAGATGAAAAGAATGTAGGATCTTCTTCAAATGCGTCTGCATAGCCTTCAAGAATTGAAACAATCTCTTCAAAATGTGGTCTTTTATTAGGATTGCTTGACCAACATCGCTTGATTAGGTTACTGAAAGCTATTGGGCAAGCCGGATGCAATGGTGGTCTTGCATTCTGCAGCAGATTAAGGAATTCATGATACAAGAAAAATGAGGTGGAAAATTACTTCTGCAGAGGTACATAGAATACTGAAAATGAAGCCAATGGTAAAGGTTCTTAGTACCTTCTGGGAGACTGCAAAAGCAGCTTGTTCAGGAGTCATGTCTTGGAATGGTGTTAATGCTGTTAACAGCTCCCACAGGACTATACCGAAACTATAAACATCAACTTTCTTAGTATGATGTTCTTCATTGATCATTTCTGGCGCCATCCAACGATAAGTGCCTGTGAAACCTTTACCACTTCCGCTCCCACATTGAGATTCTAAACATGAGATCCCGAAATCAGCAACTTTGACACACATATCTTCGTCGAGCAACAAATTTTCTGACTTAAGATCTCTATGAAGTACTCCTTGTGAGTGAAGAAACAACATTCCATGTGCTATGTCGAGGGAAAATTTTAGAACTACGTCTAACGGAACCGAATGAGGTTCATGCTGGTGGAGGTATTTTTTCAGGGATCCCCCTGCTAGGTACTCGGTGATTATACAAAAGACAGGAGGTTTCTTACATGCTCCTACGAACTGAACAATAACAAAAAGAAAAATGTACCCAAATTCAAAAACAAAAGCTTGGTGTAATAATAGAGTTTCAGTACAAGATTTAGCATAAAATCCATTGCAGAAGTAAGTTAAAAGTATAAGACGGTACATATATAAGAGACTACCTTCGGGAATGATTCGAAATGCTGGACAAGAGTGACTTATTGGAGATGCCTGCTAAGCCTTAAAAAATGACCGACTAGATCGTGTCTCAACGGAAATTTTGGGTCATATGCATTCCTTAATATTGTATATAAGACAACCAATTTTTTCGTCTCTGTTTCAATTTGTATCAAAATCCCGTTAAAGAAGAACTAAAGTAGTAGAGTTGACATGAGGAGCAAAACAGAATTTGCTTTCTGCCTACCAGTTCATCCTAGTAAACAACATCTTGCACCGGCTAAAAGGGCTAGGCTGCTAAACATGCATAACCAACCTACGAGTCTCACATACCAACGTGCTAAGAATAACAGTTGTAAAATCCTAAAACCAAACTTTCTTTGAACAAGGATCATCCCCTCACTGCCGGGGCAACACGTAAGCCAAACTATTTGAATCAAGTGATACATGCTATACTCCATGTGGACCTAAGTACCTAACTCTTTTTGAAAGCCGGCTAACTGTAAAAGGGTTAACCAAATTTTAAAAACAACATCAGCCCAGATTGGCCGGGCGCGATATGAAACCATTTTAACATATACTCCGTACTAGCTAGATGCAGTAATCAACTACTAACAACATATGATTAGTAAAAGTTGATAAACAAGATTAATAATCAAAAGGGATTACCATAATGATATTAGGATGATGCGGAAGTCGAAAAAGCAAAGCAACTTCAGAATTAAACTGCTTCTCTACAAAAGAAGCTAAATGTTCATCTTCTTCAGGTTGACTGATCATCTTAATAGCAACATCTCTTTGTTTATAAATCCCTCTATAAATTCTACTATGTCTCCCTGATGCAAATTTTTGGCCTATAAATAATTTAGACATATCAGCGCTCCATTCTTCTTCTCCTTCTGCTCCTTTGATTTCTCCACCAGACGATACTAAATACTTGGACCATGATACTGCTCTTTTGTATTCACCTAGTGACAATCTCCTTGCAGCTCTACTGACACCATTGTTGTTGTTACTACTTGTATTTATCTGCTTAAACCAATTCATTAATTTCTCTTTGCTTAAAAACCCTCTTACAAAATCTTCAATACTTTGCTAATTAAGCAAATAATAGCTAATACACTAATATATAAACACCATTTTTCTTTCTTAATGAAACACTTTGTGGGAGTGCATGAATAAGTCTTACTTTTTTGTTTGTTTTTCAAGAGATGGGAAATTTCTGAGAAGATGCCGATGATGATGATGATGAGACTAGAGAGTAGAGAGTGTGTTCGGTTGTTGGTGAAGCTTTTGTGATGCAGTAAAAGCATTTGTTGTTTTAAGAGAGAAATTGGCAGTTTCTTTTGATTTCTCTGTCTGGAAAAGAAAATGTAACGTGGGAAATCCACGATAAGGAGACAAACCGGGTACCCAAATATTAAATACACTTGGTATATTTTTACCCTCTGGACGAGCATTGTTAATTGTATGAATTGCCATTGCCCCTTAATATTTATGATGGTCAATGACATACATGCTCCTCGAATGTACTTTTAATTATATCAAATGCCATGGAGGGAAATGGAAGGGATATTAATTAAACAGATTATGCACAATTTTCTTAGAAGTTCTTCGATAAAAAGTAAAAAGAGAACTTGGGAAGTATTGTCAAAGGCAGTTCTCTCTAAGTATGGAGGTGGAATTGGAATTTTAAAGTTGAAGTTGGTGATTAAAGCTTTGCACTACAAGTAGATTTGGGGTCATGTTAGTGAGAAAGATGCTATTCGAAGATATATCTGTGAAAATTTTGGAGATAACTTTAACCCTTTTTTTTTTCTTTTTTCTTTTAAGCATATTTTTTTTGCATCATGACTAGCCATATAATTACGCAGCCTCTTTAGGAAATCTATAGTGTCACAACCGAGTTCACCCAAGGTGGTAAAGGCAAGAACATTAAAACCAAAACCCTGAGAAGAGCACTTCTCAAGATATTTTTTACGCTTCTGATCGACAGCATTGTTAATAGCTTGGCATGGGAAGAATGAGCGAACACCACCACCCGTAAAAGGAGAGACGCCAGTTACATTCATGCATATGTCACGCCCATTATCCCAATTATACACCATGATATCAGCTGGTCTCAAATCCAAACCATCATCCGAAAGTAAGCCCGAGACAACTTTTTTCCTAGCTGGCATCTCTATAACAAATATCGGCGAAGGTATCTCTCACAAGATCATGTCTGAATTTGAATCATAATTCTTTCTTTCTTTTTCTTTTTTTTTTTTATATATCTCAAAAAAATTCATTCATGACTAGTAAGGCCACATGTGCGATGCACATGCTTGAATTTGATTCTTTTAACAACACCAAATTTGATAATAATGAAGAAAAAAAATCTTAAAATAAAAATTTAATATCCTTGTTTGTACTCATTACGTAGATAATTTAAAGAGCTTTCCAAATATATTAATTTTGCAAAAATCCGATGTGTATTTTTAAAGATATCTATATTTTAATTATTTTTTTATCTATTTTTAAACAATGGCATTCATGTAATATACAAATATTAACTAAAAGCTTAGTTAATGGGGGTATTATTGTCATGTGAAAAGGCTTCACCAAACAATTACCTCTTTTCTTTATATTAGTATATAAGATAAAATAGAGATTACGTGGACTTCAAGAATATCAAGATCAAAGAACAAAATATAACAAAGAGTAATTTGCGAAGAAAAGTAACGAATTACCAACAAGAGTGCCAAGCAATCTGAAGATTGAAAGAATGGTTTTGGGATTATAATCCAACCATTTTGATAGAGTTTTTTCTTCTTGAAAAAGAGATCTTCTCGTAAAAATATGAGAGTAATATGCCCAAAGTCTTGAATCTTGATCACTGTACTTGAACTTCCACCCAAAATTTCCATTGAGATCACAAAGAAAGCAAAACACCCACAAGAATACCATAAAAATCTCCTGAAACAAAAATTGAAACAAACCTAACCAAAATTACTAGCTATGTAAGAAAACAAGAAAATGGAAAGAAACATGCTCAGATCCATCTTATAATAGAGACACCGACGAATTATGCCCTGCAAAATTTCTGTGGGCATGCATTCTCATTATAAGAAAATATGTTAAAAATAACACTAAACTATTTTACATATTGGCATGAGCATTCATTAATGGCTTGAAAAATAGGATTGGTGGCTCTATTTTAAATATAGTTATATAGAAATTTATAGTTATTCAAGAACTAAGTTTGTACCTATTAAGAGTATAATTTCTAGTGATGGAGCTTCGCGTTTTAGTTTCAGGAGAAGCCTACATGAGAGAATTTAGGTGTAATTGCCAATTTGTTGCAGTTGTTGGGAGATATTTTGACTACGGTAAATTACTCTTTTGTTATGGATAATAAGGTATTGATGTTCCATTTTCCAATTGATACTCTTCAATTGATATGGAGGACTTATTGTATTTTCATATAAATTAATAAATTTAGAACCCAAAAATCACTCTGAGGTATCTTTTTTGTTTGGTCTGTTGACTATAAAAGTGCATTCGCTTTAAATTTTCTTCAAAGTGGTAAAACTAACTCTAGCTTATATTCGTTGTATGCTTGTGACCAAGAGACTCATAATCATGTATTCTTACATTGCTATAAAACTAGAAAGTTTTGACACTACCTCCTGAATAGTTTTTTGGTGTCATAATACATGGGAACGATCTAATTAGAAGAGCAAGAATATGGTAAAAAAAAAAGATTTGGGGCCCTTAACCATTTGCTATCTAGTGGATTGTTTGGAAAGAATGTAACCGCAGACTCTACAGAAATATAAGAAGAAGCGTAGCTCAGTAGCTCTGCTAATTGTTTATGTTAAGTGTACTTTGTTTTATAGACCATATTTCTTAATTTATGTGGAATATCCAAATGTATCTTATTTTCGTTTTAAATAGTTTGAAAGTTTTTGGGGTCTCCTAACCTCTTTTCTTTCAACCTAGCTTTTTTTATAAATATGTTATTTATTAATATAATTGGATATACCAAAAAAAAAAAAAAACACTTTGTTTAACCGGTCACAACTAGTCTTTTTGATGGTTATTCTTTAAATACTTTGATATGTAACTATGACGGTGTCATAGGAAACATCTTATGATGTATCCCCTTTTTGTACTATTATTTTTTGAACTCTTTTCTTTTCGACTAGTGCTAAATGTTAACGAGTTTTTCTGTTTTTCTCAAAATAAAATCAAATAATGGGAAGTATAGTAATGGGAAAACCTAACTAACGGCACTAATTACTGGATATACCGTTTAACTAGCTTTATATTTTTAGCTAAAATTCCCGACATATTTATTTTTACAAATATGTCGTATCTTCTGTAACAAATCTCTACATTAACGAGACAAAATGGCTAAGCATATATATACAAACCTTTAGCCCTGGTCAAATACACAATTAATTCTGTGACTTTTATAATTGGCCCTTAATATCACCTTTTCACAAAATAAAATAAATTAATTAATGGGAAGTTTTGCAGGAAAAACCTAATTATCTTCTCTAGCTAGCCACTGAGAAGGCCATTTAACTTTCTATTTTCATCTGAAATTTCCTTACATATTTATTTTTACAAATACGCCTTACCTTCTATAAGAACAAATATCCTTTACAGTGACGAGAAAAAATGGCCAAGCATTTATAAACCCTAAGCCAAATATGACCATCAAATATACAATTTACTCCATGAACTCTTTTGATTGATCACAATATTACCTTTTCATAGGGGGAAGTCTTGTGGTTGAAAGAACCATCCACAAGTTTTTAATGGTCTACAAGATGTGGATCAGACTTAACATCCACAATTCAACAAAGTGTAGGAAAACCCCTCAAATTTAAGGAGGTTTCTATGGGGTATCCATCAACTCTTAGCGATCCCCATCAATCTTTGAAGTATCGAATGTTTAAGAGAAAAAAATGTTCGGTCACAGAATGCATAAGTAGATGAAAATGCATTTTTTTTCCTTCTCCGTATTCTAGTAGATATAAAGGGTATGAATGTATATGTGGAATATTTCGTTAATTCTTATAGTGGAAAAAGTCTCCACAAGTATCTCACAACCAGTATATATATATAGGGATTACTTTGTTGTGAATGTTTTAAAATTCATATAATAGGAGTTTCCCTATATACCAGTTTATTCGATATCTTACCTTTTGCTTATTAAACTAAAGGAATATGTATAACTGTTTCGTTCTATAATGGAACGACCCATCAGTTTGCTCTAACAATAATCAATTCGGTACATAATTATTTGATAAATTCTAAAGTACTAAAGTAACTTTTCTTGCTCTCATGTTTTCTCGGGACCTATTTTCTTCTCTAAATATCAGGTGATGAGGGTACCAAGTCCACCACAATATTTTCGATATCAATATATACAGACACACTTTGTGTAATCTACATAAATAATAACTGCCGAAATATTATTTCAATAAGGTATAACTTGGTGCATGGTTAAAGTTCGTCGCTGATCTAACTATAGGATCATACCAAGTGGATTAATGTACAAGTACAATTGCTTAACAATAACAATAATTGTAATGCGGAAAGTAAATTATTGGCACGACACAGAAAACTTTTTAAACAAGGAAAATTGTAGCGCAGAAAAACCATGGTACGTAGTCCATCTTTGAATATTCTCATAATTAAGTCTTTATAAAAATTGACTATCGGAACTTCATATAGTTGAAACCAAGTAAATACTCTCTCATTACTCAGTTCCTTTATTATCCGTGTGCCTACAACGGATCTGGCCTACACACGTGAATCTCAAGACAGAGTCCACTATCTTGAGTTCCATCACCTGCCATGAAATAATGAAGGACTAAATTTGTTTCTGTTAGAGCATAGCTCGGTTGAACTCACCAAGCGTTGGTATGTCAAGTTTGGTTTTCATATTTTAGTATCAAAACTCATATATAGTCGCTAGAGTCAACTTCGTTTAGGTTAAAATAGAAATTCTTGGAATATTGAGACACAAGTATTACTCCAAATACCTGAAGAATGTGAAGAAGTAACGAACTACAACGACGACATCATCCTTTCACTTGAGGTTAGAATATTGACTTGAACTGTTTCATTCCTAACGTATCTTTCAAGTCGTGCTATATTGAAAACATAACTGTGAAGCTATATATACTGCACGTATTATATGTAATACTCTAGTGATGAGACATGATCATAATAGTATGATCATAGTATTTAGGAATTACACTATGAAGTATAGCGCTTATCTTTTGAACTTCGTAGATATGACATCGACATAATCTTGTATATAGTGTTATGATTATGTGAATGGGTTATGGCGAAGATTTCATCCTAGGAAACAATGTTTTACATTTGTTTAAAGGAAGTACATTCATGAATTTGTTTCGTGAATCGAAAGGGAAATCAATAGGCTTATTGGTTTGGCTATTCATTGCATATCTTTGGATGACCAATATATCTGAGTTGGTAGAACCGATCTTAACTCAGGTTATGTATCTCGGTATTACCAATCACAATGCCTAGACTTATGATTTGGTATGACCGGTCCTGATAATTGGTGTAACATATCCTAAGTAATCACCATGAGACGGTATGATCGATCCTTGTTATTGGTGTGACCGATCCTGGTAATTGGTGTGGCCGATCATAAGTGTTGTGTGATCGATCCTTGTAATTGGTGTAACCGATCCTAGTGATTGGTGTGACCGATCACAAGTAGATACCATGTGTAGATGGAACCGATCCTTGTAATTGGTGTAACCGATCCTAGTGACTGGTGTGACCGATCACAAGTAGGTACCATATTTAGGTATAACCGATGCTAGTGATTGGTATAACCGATCTGAACCCGTGTATGTGACTTGGAAGGACTGATCACAACTAACCATTGTGATTTGGTATGACCAATCACATAGAAGTCTTGGAATACTGGCAAACCAATTCTAAACTTGTTTGGAAGTGTGGTAGAACCGATTCCAATAAGCAAATCCATGTAAATATGAAATAAGGATTTGCAGTGAAAAGATGTCAACATACTTTGAACACGAGCAGTAACTTTTATCATTTATTGTTCAAAGATATTCCTTGGTACTCAAGGTGATCCTGTGCCGAAATAAATTAAGAATCTTTTAATTAAGGTTTTTGGTTATATATGCTTTAATTACCAGCAATTACTGTATAGCTCTAGACAATAAAAATTAGTAATGTGCATTTACTAATTGGAGATTTTCTATTGAGAGATTTCGGAAAATATTGGACCAGCATTTATTGGAATTATGAAAACCGAATTTGGGCATTCATTGCATATCTTGAGAATATTTTTGGTTTTGGAAATTCCTTGGTGTCCAAACATCCTTGGTCTGTAAATACCTAAGGTTTCGTTTCTATAAAACCATCCTAAGAGCCAGGCAAACTTCATTTCTTGTTGTTTCTGGTGGAGCCGTCTAATCGGATAAGAAAGTTCCTAATTTGGTGAAATCTCTTACGACCGCTCGCTTAAAGACTTCTGTGAGATCAAGAATCTCTACGAGTATCGTTGGTGGGAAACTAGATAATTGTAGTGTTATTAGTTTTCGATTTGATTTGATTGACTAACGGTTGTTGAAACTTTGATTATACCTAGTTTGTTTGTGCTTGAGAATCTTCTCTTCTGATATAAGATTCACTCATACTAGATCAAAGTATCGAGGGATCTTTAGAAGTATTATTATATATAAAGACATCTTGTGATAATCCATTGTTAACAGACTCCGTTCTTTGTGTGATTGACCACAAGAGATTCAAGTGGTGTTGTGCAGGTTTTGAAGATAATAGAAGATTTGAAGACAAAGAAGATCTCTTATTAGTTTTCATATCTTGTGGATGATGCGTGTCGTAGGTGCAATCAAATTAATATCTTATTTCCACTCAATTAAAAATAATATAATGGAAGTCAAGTTCGTTCCCACGAGGAGCAAGAGATTCTAGTTGTAAAAATTGTCACAAAAGGGGGGATGTATAAAGCAAAATAAAATAAACAAAGCAATTAAAATATAAAGTTGAAATCAATAAGAGAGACAAGATCAAGGAATCATTCTTCGTTGCAAAACAATGATTCAAGTTATGTTTTTCATCCACATGTTATTAGTCACAGATTATCACCAACCGTAGGATAGCAGGTCCGCTTAGCTAGCCCCAAAATCCCTTATTTCACTGAGTAACAAGTCCGCTTAGTTATCAGATTCTATTCAAAAGAACCACCTTGAGGTTCGCTTACAAGATGTAATTCCCGAATGCATTAAGATCTATGAATTTAGGTTTAGTACTAGTAGTTAAACTCGGTTCGCTTGGTCCACTTTCTAACGTTGTTTTTACACACAATCGCTCCACGGAATCCCTCCGCAAGGTCTCGTGTTTTCTACTTGTGTAAAGTGTCAAGAACGATTACTTATTCCCTAACTTATACTAGATTTAGATCAAATTAACAAATCAATTTAGCGTGCACTCTAAACAATCTATCAATCAATCATGAATGAGTAAACATTCCTATTAGTAAAAACAAACGATAATCATGTGAAAAATCTCAAGATAGAATTGAAACAAAACTCAAATCATATATTAAGAACTAGGAATTCATCCTCAATCAATAAGAAAATTAGCTACTCATGTTTTTAAAATTCACACAAATAATAATTAAAAGGAGAATTTTCAAGTTCACACAAATAATTAAAAATAAGAATTTTCAAAAGCTAGCAAAAACACAAGTGTTGTGTGTAGAGAGGTGTGTAAAAAGATGTGTAAAACTTCTCTATTTATAGGCTTCAATATTCTCCAAATCTTCCAAGGAATAGAATCCTTTTCCTTTAGCAATTCAATTTCCAAATCAAAGCTTTTCTCAACTCTTCCATCTTCTCTTTCCAAGTTTGAGCCCAATTCTCCATCCAATTCCTAGTCCAAGTCTTCACACCCATAAGAGAAGTCCATAGAAAATTCTGGAATTTTTGTCTCGCCGGAAAACTGGTATTATGGCCGGAATCCGGCCGGAAAAGTCGCCGGAAAGTATCTCAGGTGACCGGAAAAGTCCGTCCGGTCACCGGTCAAACGGGTCAAAACGGTCAGGAGAGTCAGCCGGGTCAACTCGGTTCAAACCGGTTCAACTCAGTTCAACTCAACCGAGTCAAGGTGGGTCATTTGAGTCAGGTTCGAGTCAGACGAACGAGTTAGATGGCTAGTCAGACCCAGCTGAGCTGAGTGACCTTGGCCTGAGCCATTTGCACTGATGAGAGCTCTTTTGCACAATCATTCTGCAACCAGCCATGATGGCTATGCTCTGTAACTTGCACACTTAACCTGTAATCATTGCAGTGCCAAACCTGCAATTACCAGTAGCAACACTTGCAATCTTCAGTCCAGCTTACCACCACCCGCAATGACTACACCACTCTATACTTGTGCACCTGCAACACTGAGTTCAAGCCATCCCTGTAAACCTCATCCATTACGTGCACTACTCAGCTCCCATTCGCAGCAACATATTCTTAAGCTCAGTCTAACAGCAGCACAAACCTCCATCAGGCCTGCACATTCCATTCATATACACAGCATCTCAGAATTCCTGGAATCCATTCGTTCTTGGTCCGCACTCAATTCCTAGACCACTGCATTGAATCCCATCATAAATGTAGCTACAACAATTTCATCCATGTAATCATCACACCCCTGTATCCTAGGCATACATCTATGCTTCACTTCAGCCACAATTCAGGTTCAAACTGAGCTTATAACCCTCTTCTCAGCCTTTCAAAACTTCATAACCTGCAAATCAAGACAAACTCACTCTTTCCCAAGTCAGTCCAGCTCCAATTCAGCTTCCAAAACCAACACCAGACCCATGTTAGTTCTTGCAGCTCAACCAGCACCAAGCATTCCTTGTTTCTTAATTGCAGACTCAAACTCCCAATTCATCATGACCCAACAACAGTCACCATTTCATCTTGATTCCTCTCTTCAATAACAACAACGAGAGATGTCTTTTCTCGATTTCAATCCCATCGGTTCTTCCATAATCATTGAAATTCAATAGCAACAAAGTCGAAATTCTCTCCGTTGGTGTCAAAATCACCACCTAGCTACTCCATCTCTACTCCCGGTTGCAATGATTCATTTCCATTATCGATTTCACCTGCCACAGACTCGATTCAATCTTCCCTTTGTAATTCTTGCTACGGAAACTAAATCCGATCCTACCCATCTTAGCAACATCAATCTCTCTTCAAACCCATCTGCTCTCAGTTCACTAAATCTTGACCGCAACATCTTTAGATCGAAACCCATTTTAATTTGACAGCGGCTACATCTTCATCTTCTTTGATTTTGTTGCCTTGTCTGACCCATCTTCAATCTCGCTTTGTTGAACTCATAAACCTTGATTTCATCTCAAGACCAGCAACAGATCGAACCCATTTTTCTAAAACCTCCTTGGAACAACACCCATCGATCTATCTCAACAGCAGTGGCTTGAATTCTTCTCCTCCTTCTGAGTTTCTCGATTCACTGCAACATCAAACCCTAACATCAATTTCTCTTCCATCTCCCAGCAAACCCATTTCACCGAGCTTCATCAGCAGCTCCTCTATCCTCTCTGTGTTCCTCGATTTCGTCTCAATTTCTTGAACAAATTAACAGCAGCCATGGCTGCTTCTCTCTCGGCTTCAGGTGAATGAATGAATGAGAGGCAGACTCCTCTCGATTTAGGGTTGGGACGATATGGATAGGTACACCCCACAGATAAGACCCAATAAATACACCCACTGGTAGATGATAAGGGGTACCCTGATATCAACCCCCCTTAACCTTGGATGGGCCTGGCTTTAGTACTCCACCAAAAGAGAGTTTCCCCTTAACCTTGGATGGGCTCCAGGTAGTGTTCGCCCATGAAATGACAATTTTACCCTTTTGGCTCAAATATAGTAATTTCTTCTTCTTTTCCTCTGTGTGACTCCAAAGTAGCTATAAAACTCAAAACAAGCGTAAAATACATAATTAACAAGAAAAATAGCAAAGAAAGCATAAACAATAGATAGTAAATAGGATGTATTCTACACCCTATCAAATTCCCCCACACTTAGACTTTGCTAGTCCTCGAGCAAATCAAACTAAAAACTCACAACTTCAAAGCGTTCAAGCGTCACAAGCATCCAAAGAGTTATGAGGACATAGAGTTTCTGCATTCTAGTAATAAGAAGTTAGAAATACTAAAGAACATATTCTCGTTCTTAATTGTTGAGTGAGAAATAACCACACCATAATGAGAGAACGCGTGTTTGAGAAACGATCAATAAGCATTTCGCCTCGACTTCTGCCTCACCAAATAGGATTTTATGACAATTGCACTCAAAAAGACGGCTTTTTATGGGTCTCACATGTGTGCAGGTAGGAATGAAGAGAGAATTCCTGCAACACTTGAATGGTGGGAAGGACAACTTCCGAAATATTTTTAAAAAAAACCCACATCTTTTAATATTTTGAAAAACCATTTTTCTGATGATCTCTACGAAAGGAAATCAACCATTTTATCGAGGATGAGATTACTTACTCACCTTCACATCCGATCGCCAATTATGATAACACCACTCTCACGGCATCCAATAGAAACGTCTTCCGCTCCTTGTCTTTATCTTCTTGATCTTCGGTTTCAACTATTGGTGATAAACTCTCGAATTTCATAAATCCTTAACAATTTATAACCCTTTTTACCTTAAATCCTTGTCGCTTGAAACTTCCTTATAAATTTTCCTTCCCCACGGCTTATTAAGAATAATACAAATATTTCTCTTTTTTTTTTTTTTTTTTTTTTTTTTTTTTTTTTTTTTGAAAACAAGAGAAATAAAATACAAAACAAAAAATAAACCATGGCCGTGGGAGAAGTATTTTACCGCTTGATTCTTCACAACTTGTATCGTCTTGAAATCATAAACTTCAAAAATTCTCACCTTTTAATTTTCTTCGCTCTTGTGAATAAGTCTTCATACTTGAATATAAAATTACCTCATTGTATTGAAAGTCCTCAACATATATGTAAAATCCGCTCATTTATATGTTGCTTTACTTGAATATGAAATTTGCTCTTTTTCTCGTTCCGTTGCTTGTAAACCTTAAACTTTTCCAACTTTCCTTGTAGATTTTGGTGTCGCTCCTTGTTGATGATGATGGTGTTTCTATGGATCCGTTGTTGTCGAAAGAGAATGGTGCTAACTGCAAATCGAACTACAAGAAGGAAGCTTTCATCTATAGACGTCACCCTCATGATTGACAAAATTAGCACTCAAGAGATCAAAGAGTAGTGCTTCTATTGGTGGGAGGTTGGGTAGCTCACCATTCTACCCGGAATTAACGTATGGTGACACACACTCAAAACAAAGCTCTTTAGTAGATGGAAAAATTTCTGGTCGGTGCCTCACATGATATGAATACGGGTAGTCTCCACTAATGATTGATCAGCAACTCTAATAATGTATTTCTCCCTACACCAAATTCGCATCACCGGCATGATTAAATCCATTATTTAACACTCAAACAAGCAAGAAATCCGAATGCAGTTCTCTAACATTTCCAAGTTCAATTATGTCGGTCAAAATTTCTATGTAAACATACCTAGAAGTATGCTAGGGACTCTAAAATCTCTAAAAAGTTGAAGTTTTAGGTAAAACTTTTTTTTTTTTTCAAAATTTTTTAATTTTTTTGTAATTTTTGTTTTAAAAACATGCTTAACCACTCCCCCACACTTAAACTTTACATTGTCCTCAATGTAAGTGAATCTTCCTAGTAAAGTCAAGGTGGGAAATTTTAACATGTTATGGAACAAGAAAAAAAAATAACAAAAAGCAAAAGGATAAGAAATACAAAACCTATGGGTTGCCTCCCATTAAGCGCTTGTTTTAAAGTCGACGGCCCGACTTAGCTCTTGCGGCACATTACTCCTCCAGAGGGAGTGAATCTTGAAGTCCAATCACGTCCACATGCTCCGTTGGAAAGTTTTCATAATATGGCTTTAACCTATGGCCGTTGACTTTCAAATGTTGTCCTGTTTTGTCACTAACAATTTCAATTGCACCATGATCATAAACATTAGTAACAACAAATGGTCCCACCCAACGGGACTTAAGCTTACCGGAAATAAACGTAAACGAGTATTAAATAAAAGAACTTTTGCCCCACAACAAAACTTTTCCGCGAAATCATCTTGTCATGAAAAAACTTAGTCTTTTCCTTGTAAATCCGGGCACTCTCGTAAGCATCATTACGTATCTCCTCTAACTCATGTAGTTGTAACTTCCTTTGTTTCCCCGCTTCATCATACTCCATGTTTAATTTCTTTATCGCCCAATAAGCCTTATGTTCAAGTTCAACCGGAAGATGACAAGCCTTGCCATAAACCAACCTATATGGAGACATACCAATCGGTGTCTTATACGCCGTTCTATACGCCCAAAGTGCATCGTTGAGCTTAAAGCTCCAATCTTTCCTCGTGGTATTCACCGTTTTCTCAAGAATGGACTTGATCTCACGATTTGAAATTTCCGCTTGTCCACTAGTTTGTGGATGGTAAGGCGTACCAATTTTGTGTGTTATGTTGTACTTCTTGAGGAGAGCGTGGAAAGCCTTCTTGAAATGTGAGCCTCCATCGCTTATCACCACTCTTGGTGTACCATGCCTATTGAATATGTTTTCCCTTACAAAATCACAAACAACTTGAGAGTCATTAGTCTTGGTGGCTCTAGCTTCCACCCATTACAAACATAATCTACGGCAAGAAGTATATAAAAGTTCCCATTCGAATTGACAAAAGGGCCCATAAAATCAATACCCCACACATCAAAAAATCTCAACGGCGAGAATTGGTGTGAGTGGCATTTGATTTCGAGCACCTAGATTGCCCGTTCGTTGACATCTATCACACGATTTACAAAAAATATATGAATCTTCAAACAAGGTGGGCCAATAAAATCCACTCTCGAGAACTTTGAGAGCGGTGCGTTTAGAACCAAAGTGGCCACCACAAGCAAAAGTGTGGCAAAAGGAGAGAATGGATTGAAATTCGGAATTAGGCACGCACCTTCGCATTATTTGATCAACCCCATATTTCCATAAGTATGGTTCATCCCACACATATTGCTTAGCTACCTTCTTAAGTTTCATCTTTTGGAAGTTGGACATCGTATTAGGTACTTTCCTTGTCACCAAGTAATTCACTATATCCGCATACCAAGGTGTTGATTCTTCCATGGAGAAAAGTTGTTCATCCGGAAAGCGGTCTTGTAATGGAAGTTCCTCTTGAGACATAACAAGTCTACTAAGATGATCCGCAACGGTATTCTCCACACCCCTCTTATCACGAATTTCTATGTCGAACTCTTGTAACAATAGGATCCACCGGATTAATCTTGGCTTAGCTTCTTTCTTCTTTATTAAATGTCTTAGTGCGGCATGATCGGAATACACAATAACCTTTGTACCCACCAAGTATGATCGAAATTTTTCCAACGCAAAAACTATAGCCAATAACTCCTTTTCCGTGGTAGAATAATTGATTTGTGCATCATTAAGGGTCCTAGATGCATAATAGATAACATGGGACAACTTGTCCACTCTTTGACCCAAAACGGCTCCAACCGCATAATCACTAGCATCACACATCAATTCAAATGGAAGATTCCAATCCGGTGATTTGATAATTGGCGCACTTGTCAACATTTCTTTCAATTTGTCAAAAGCATCCTTGCATTCCTTGTTGAAGTCGAAAGGTACCTCCTTTTGTAATAACTTGCACATCGGCATGGATATTTTGGAGAAATCCTTGATAAACCGCCTATAGAAACCTGCATGACCAAGAAAAGAACGTATCTCCCTCACCGAAGTGGGATATTGTAAGTTTCTTATTAAATCTATCTTTGACTTGTCCACTTCGAGCCCTCGAGAGGACACAATGTGACCAAGTACTATGCCGTGGTTTACCATAAAGTGACATTTCTCCCAATTAAGGACAAGGTTTGTGTCTATGCATCGTTTAAGAACTAGTTCAAGGTTGTTTAAACATCCATCAAAAGAATTGCCATAAACACTAAAGTCATCCATAAATACCTCGATGATGCGCTCCACATAATCCGAGAATATACTTACCATGCATCTTTGAAAGGCATCCGGCGCATTGCAAAGGCCAAACGGCATCCGTCTATATGCAAACGTTCCAAACGGACAAGTGAAAGTGGTCTTCTCTTGGTCCTCCGGTGCAATAACAATTTGGTTGTATCCCGAATAACCATCCAAGAAACAATAATAAGAATTCCCCGGCAACGGCGCCAAAATTTGATGCGTGTCGTAGGTGCAATCAAATTAATATCTTATTTCCACTCAATTAAAAATAATATAATGGAAGTCAAGTTCGTTCCCACGAGGAGCAAGAGATTCTAGTTGTAAAAATTGTCACAAAAGGGGGGATGTATAAAGCAAAATAAAATAAACAAAGCAATTAAAATATAAAGTTGAAATCAATAAGAGAGACAAGATCAAGGAATCATTCTTCGTTGCAAAACAATGATTCAAGTTATGTTTTTCATCCACATGTTATTAGTCACAGATTATCACCAACCGTAGGATAGCAGGTCCGCTTAGCTAGCCCCAAAATCCCTTATTTCACTGAGTAACAAGTCCGCTTAGTTATCAGATTCTATTCAAAAGAACCACCTTGAGGTTCGCTTACAAGATGTAATTCCCCGAATGCATTAAGATCTATGAATTTAGGTTTAGTACTAGTAGTTAAACTCGGTTCGCTTGGTCCACTTTCTAGCGTTGTTTTTACACACAATCGCTTCACGGAATCCCTCCGCAAGGTCTCGTGTTTTCTACTTGTGTAAAGTGTCAAGAACGATTACTTATTCCCTAACTTATACTAGATTTAGATCAAATTAACAAATCAATTTAGCGTGCACTCTAAACAATCTATCAATCAATCATGAATGAATGAGTAAACATTCCTATTAGTAAAAACAAACGATAATCATGTGAAAAATCTCAAGATAGAATTGAAACAAAACTCAAATCATATTTAAGAACTAGGAATTCATCCTCAATCAATAAGAAAATTAGCTACTCATGTTTTTGAAATTCACACAAATAATAATTAAAAGGAGAATTTTCAAGTTCACACAAATAATTAAAAAGAAGAATTTTCAAAAGCTAGCAAAAACACAAGTGTTGTGTGTAGAGAGGTGTGTAAAAAGATGTGTAAAACTTCTCTATTTATAGGCTTCAATATTCTCCAAATCTTCCAAGGAATAGAATCCTTTTCCTTTAGCAATTCAATTTCCAAATCCAAGCTTTTCTCAACTCTTCCATCTTCTCTTTCCAAGTTTGAGCCCAATTCTCCATCCAATTCCTAGTCCAAGTCTTCACACCCATGAGAGAAGTCCATAGAAAATTCTGGAATTTTTGTCTCGCCGGAAAACTGGTATTATGGCCGGAATCCGGCCGGAAAAGTCACCGGAAAGTATCTCAGGTGACCGGAAAAGTCCGTCCGGTCACCGGTCAAACGGGTCAAAACCGTCAGGAGAGTCAGCCGGGTCAACTCAGTTCAAACCGGTTCAACTCAGTTCAACTCAACCGAGTCAAGGTGGGTCATTTGAGTCAGGTTCGAGTCAGACGAACGAGTTAGATGGCTAGTCAGACCCAGCTGAGCTGAGTGACCTTGGCCTGAGCCATTTGCACTGGTGAGAGCTCTGTTGCACAATCATTCTGCAACCAGCCATGATGGCTATGCTCTGTAACTTTCACACTTAACCTGTAATCATTGCAGTGCCAAACCTGCAATTACCAGTAGCAACACTTGCAATCTTCAGTCCAGCTTACCACCACCTGCAACAGCTACACCACTCTATACTTGTGCACCTGCAACACTGAGTTCAAGCCATCCCTGTAAACCTCATCCATTACGTGCACTACTCAGCTCCCATTCGCAGCAACATATTCTTAAGCTCAGTCTAACAGCAGCACAAACCTCCATCAGGCCTGCACATTCCATTCATATACACAACATCTCAGAATTCCTGGAATCCATTCGTTCTTGGTCCGCAGCTCAATTCCTAGACCACTGCATTGAATCCCATCACAAATGTAGCTACAACAATTTCATCCATGTAATCATCACACCCCTGTATCCTAGGCATACATCTATGCTTCACTTCAGCCACAATTCAGGTTCAAACTGAGCTTATAACCCTCTTCTCAGCCTTTCAAAACTTCATAACCTGCAAATCAAGACAAACTCACTCTTTCCCAAGTCAGTCCAGCTCCAATTCAGCTTCCAAAACCAACACCAGACCCATGTTAGTTCTTGCAGCTCAACCAGCACCAAGCATTCCTTGTTTCTTAATTGCAGACTCAAACTCCCAATTCATCATGACCCAACAACAATCACCATTTCATCTTGATTCCTCTCTTCAATAACAACAACAGAGATGTCTTTTCTCGATTTCAATCCCATCAGTTCTTCCATAATCATTGAAATTCAATAGCAACAAAGTCAGAATTCTCTCTTGTTGGTGTCAAAATCACCACCTAGCTACTCCATCTCTACTCCAGATTCTGCAGTGATTCATTTCCATTATCGATTTCACCTTACCAGACTCGATTCAATCTTCCCTTTGTAATTCTTGCTACGGCAACTAAATCCGATCCTACCCATCTTAGCAACATCAATCTCTCTTCAAACCCATCTGCTCTCAGTTCACTAAATCTTGACCGCAACATCTTTAGATCGAAACCCATTTTAATTTGACAGCGGCTACATCTTCATCTTCTTTGATTTTGTTGCCTTGTCTGACCCATCTTCAATCTCGCTTTGTTGAACTCATAAAACTTGATTTCATCTCAAGACCAGCAACATATCGAACCCATTTTTCTAAAACCTCCTTGGAACAACACCCATCGATCTATCTCAACAGCAGTGGCTTGAATTCTTCTCCTCCTTCTGAGTTTCTCGATTTCACTGCAACATCAAACCCTAACATCAATTTCCCTTCCATCTCCCAGCAAACCCATTTCACCGAGCTTCATCAGCAGCTCCTCTATCCTCTCTGTGTTCCTCGATTTCGTCTCAATTTCTTGAACAAATTAACAGCAGCCATGGCTGCTTCTCTCTCGGCTTCAGGTGAATGAATGAATGAGAGGCAGACTCCTCTCGATTTAGGGTTGGGACGATATGGATAGGTACACCCCACAGATAAGACCCAATAAATACACCCACTGGTAGATGATAAGGGGTACCCTGATATCAACCCCCCTTAACCTTGGATGGGCCTGGCTTTAGTACTCCACCAAAAGAGAGTTGCCCCTTAACCTTGGATGGGCTCCAGATAGTGTTCGCCCATGAAATGACAATTTTACCCTTTTGGCTCAAATATAGTAATTTCTTCTTCTTTTCCTCTGTGTGACTCCAAAGTAGCTATAAAACTCAAAACAAGCGTAAAATACATAATTTACAAGAAAAATAGCAAAGAAAGCATAAACAATATATAGTAAATAGGATGTATTCTACACCCTATCAGTGGATTTTGTGCACAAACCTTGATCGACTGGGATCCAACTAGAATCGATTTATCTTTGATAGATCTGATTGATTAGTTGTGTGAGATCGGCATTCTCTATATTTCTCTTTGAGATCTATGTTGATTAAGTGTGAATCTATACTTGACTATTTCGGTAGTTAAAGTTAGACTGATCTAACCAGACAAAGGAGTTTATTAGATTAAACGGAAGAGCCTTTGACAACGATTCATATATATCTTTAGCAAGATTGATTAGAGTGGTTACCAAACAGATTCTTCCTTTGTTGTTTGGAATTCGATCCCAAGAACTTTCTATTCACGTGCGTGACTCTAGAAGTCGAGGCCGCAGGGATACTGAGGGAACTAAGTAGGTAGGGGTAGTCTGCTTGGTCTCAACTATACGAAGTTGGTATTAGATTTTGTATAGCGGCTTAATTATGAGAGTATTCAAAATTGGACTAGGTTCCGTGGTTTTTCTGCATTTTGCGGTTTCCTTGTTAACAAAATATTGTGTTGTGTTATTTAATTTACTTCCGCATTATAATTTTTTTATATTATAATAAAGTAAATACACTTGTGCGTTAATCCTAATCACTTGATATTGATCCTATAGTAAATTGGTTTCGGACTGTAACTATTATCAAGTGAATATCAATTTATCGTATTGTTTCGACTTTTTTTTTAGACGATCACACTTGGTATCAGAATTATAGGTTGAAATAAAAATATTGTGGTGCATTTGTGTACCCTCATCTTTTCAGTTTTATTGCCCAAATCATTTATCAATCTCTCGAATTAATCTTTAGATCAGAGTTAAGGTAGAGTAAAGGATTTTCTGTTTAATTATTACAAAATCATTTGGTCAAATATCAAATCAAAATAGTGATTACCGCGATAGTCAATCGCATTAAAAAAACTCTATCCGAGCAACCTAACAAGAAGAAGCAACCAGATTGTGTGTTCGATCTTTGCGCAAGTATTACGTCTATCAAAATAAAATGCTTCGGACCCCAGAGAATCAAATGTGCTAAAAGAATCAGAAAGATCAGAAACCAGGATCGAGTCTTCAATCTTCAAAGTAATTGTTTCATAAACAACTTGATTCCACTATTCAATCTTCAAAGTAATTGCTTCGGACTCTAGAGTCTGTTAATAATGATTGGTCAATAGTTCTATATATAGATCTATAATAGTTAATTCCTCAAACAAACTTGAGTGGCCTTATATCAAAATAGAAGGACCATTGAATAAACAAGTTTGATCCATCAAGGATAAATATACCATAAGAATCAAATTTGATCGTAAAATTAAACTAATAATAAGATTTAGTTTTCCACCATGCCACTACTAAAAGCCTCTTGATCCCAAAGAATACTTTAAATGAGGACAACACGAGATGTTTTACCTAATTAGGTTACTTATATCTCTTAAAAAGTTGGCTTCCCAAACAATCACATAAGTTGTGTGTTAAGGGATGAGGTTGTAAGAATACAAGCTCTACGTAGTATTTATAGTGTTATGACCAAGGCTTGAGTAGAAGACAAGGTATTACCAAATCTTAAAATCCTTAAGATTTGCAATGAATGTTTATTTTCAAATTTGACAAATACCAACTATATTCCAACTAATTAACCAATGTACATGTATGTGACAACTAATATTAGCTGGCACACATCCATGTAGTTTACTGATATAAAAATCAAATATATGCAAACCTCTGAGATATGGTAAACATATTTTTTTTTATATCTAAAAGATATTCAAAATCGGTTTCAGGATTTTGGATTGAGTATGAAAGGAAAATACTTAAACATTAAGATATTAGAGTTTAGCACGTATTCAAATCACTATGCTGACATTATGTGAATTGTATCCATTTACATACCGATGTCCATGGGAACCCTGAGATAGCAGACATACAAAAAATGTCAAGTCCGGTTAGACATACTTTGGATTGGATCCTTGGGACGATCCTATATTAGATACTTGGTTGGGATCGGTCCTCGAATATACCCTTGAATCACCTTTTCAACTATGAAACAAGTTCTGCAAGTCCATTCTAAACTATGTAAAAGAATATAATTTCAAGGTACATATTCATCCGAAAATTCAACACGCCTAAATAATAACAAATTACCAATTAGTGTTATGGCGATACTACGAAGTCCACGGGTAAACTATACCTCGTAACTCCATATATTTAAGTTGTGAAACAACTAGTACATCATATTATAATGACCAAGTCATCAATATTAAATCATTGTAAACAAATTTTACTTTGTATGTTATGTTTTAATAAATACTGACTTGAAATAACAAATGATAGAAATGGAACAAGTCAAGTCTGTTGTTAATAACCTCGAACTAAAGGACGATGTCTTCATTATTTTCGATATGTCTTCAGATTCTTCATGAATAACAAGAGCAAGTTTCAACATTTCTATGTTCTAGTCTAGCCTAACGAAGTTTACTCTAGTAATCAAATCAACTGATTTCGAGTTTTGGAACTAAATTTGACAACCAAACGACGTACCGACGCTTGGCGGTTCAATCGAGCATTTTCCTAACAACATCTATTTCTCTCCTTTTCTCTATATGTATCTTCTCTTTCTTCCAAATATTTTTCATCACTAAATTATTTTTATTCTATTATTTGAAATAAGTTTTCGCCCGTTCCCGTTCCCATCTCCATTTCTTTTTTCCATCTTAGGATTGATAGTAATAATGGTGGATAAGATAATAAGTGTCCATTGTATATTAGCTATGAAGTCTGACTTTATAATTAGATTTCTCTTAAAATCTCACAAATTCATAGTGAATACCTTAAATTTTAAGAAATAGGAAAAATTCACTAACCAAATTTTGAAATAAATATGATTAAATGAAATGAATAAAAATATTTTATCACAAAAAATGATCATTTTAGGAGAGTTCATCCTAAAAAATGAAGAGATGACATAGAAACGAATTCATTATTTACTAAATTACAAAATCATCTAGTAAAATGAACTTTCATCCATGTTTCATTTATTCTGCAGTTCATTTTCAAAGTTGTCATCCAACAATTTATTTTTTGCAATGAACAGTTACCCGGCGATTGTCATCCCATGTTTATTTATTCTAGTAATTCATTATCTTAGTAAATAAACTCGTTCGACCTGCAGGAACTAAGGAATAAACGATACTCAATTAGGTAGGATTTCGCGTCTGACACATCGACAACATTGTATGTATGTCATACACTATTTTAATATGAATGTATATTAATAATACCCGAATTTCATGTATATGTGTTATTTTATTGCTATATATGCTTATTCTTACACAAATATATCGTTTATCAGCAATTTATTTGCATTGTTGAGAAATCACATTCTTTTTCTTTTTTTCTTTTGATACCATTGAGAAATCACATTCACAATATTTACATTTTAATAAAATAAAAAATCACTGATTTTATAACGTGTTTGCACCCTAATTTTGAGTACTTGTCTATGTCTGCTTCCGGATCACTATTTACGCGTCAGCGCTGCCCTATATAAACAATTGGTGGTTCAGTTATTTAAAACTTCCCGCTTTCTTCCCTTGTCTCTCGGACCAATGGAGAGAAAGAAAAAAAAAACTTTCTTCGAAATTTAGATCCTTGATCTGCCTGATTTTGATTTGATTTTTCAGATCTACTGGGCAGATCTTGTTTGTTTCCTTTGCTTTTATTTATCTTCACATAAAAGAAATTGTTTCTAAACAATTCTTAGGGTTTTCTTATTGGTCTGATGATTTAACAATACTATCAGAATTTGTTTCCTTATAGCCTTATCAGTTTTTTTTTATTTATTTATTTCATTGTCATCAAGCATGTTCTAGATGAAAACAATATACTTTGTCAGATATGGAGGTTGTTTCGTGAAGAAATTAGTTTGGGAATATTATTCCCTTTTATGGAAGCATCTACCATCCATGATGATCGAGAAACAAATCTTCCCCCTTAAAGGCCTTGAAAAAAAACGCTCTCACGTTGAATGGTGATGGAACCCTCATATCTTATTGGTCGAAATAAGCCTTTTCTAATGTAGAAGCTATGGTGTGAACAATTGGCATAATTCTATTGGTTAGGATATTAAAAATAGGGTTACACAATCCTGACCATTGGATCGATGGACTGATATCATCCCCTAGTAGAGATGGTATCAGCCTATATAAATCATGAAATTATGAGGCTATTTCATCTCCTCCATTAATTTTTCTTTTCTTTATGGTTTTAAATAAAATAACAATGAGAGTAGTTTTGGAAACAATCCTGTTATAGGGGCGGCAAATTTTATTAGAGGGGCGGCGGGTAATAGGACAAAAATGGTCATTACATGGTAATTTGAAGTGCCCCTTATCAAAAAACTGAAAATGACTAATTAACCCTTACATAGTTTAGTGTTGATAATCTAGTTTAGTGTTAATGATTAATTTTGACTTATATTACCTCTAAATCAAAACAACATCAGATTTTAGAGTTTAAAAAAAAAATCTATTTTTTTACATTTTCAGAGCTAATTACGGTTGGAATTTGCTCGTAACCAACCGTAAATCTTAGTTACGGTTCGTAAAAGATGAACTACCAACCGTAACTGGTTAAATTTGGGGAAAATCCAATCGTAAAACCAGTTACGGTTGGTAACCAAATGCTCGAGACGAACCGTAAACTAAAATGGTTACCAACCGTAACAGTATTTACGGTTCATCTCGAATTTTAGTTATGAACCGTAATTGGTGACCTTTCTGAACTCTGGGTTCTAGGGTTATTTACGGTTCGTAATTCTGGTATCGACATCAACCGTAAGTTCACTTACGGTTGGAAAAAAAAAAACGTAACTGAAGAAAATTCTCAGATATAAGAACGTACGGTTGGTAATAGTTCAATTACCAACCGTAACAACATCAAAATCTCCAGTTACGGTTCGTAATTGAGTTAAAATCAACCGTAACTCACATAAACCCAGAAATTTGAATTTCAATTTTCATCTAAAACCCTAATTTTTGATAGAAATTAAACTTATTCCGTATAAAATAGAGTGGAGCATTTGTCTGCGACTTACTGTTCCCGATAAGCTCCCACTGTGGCCTTCTGTTTTGACAATAATTTCTAAATATAGACTTACTAGATGTTTCTACCCTCAAGGAAAAATGCTCAAACTGTGGGTCTCATTTTGAAAAGCAACTACAGTAGAAACTCTATAAATTAATCCTGTCGGGATCATCAAAATTTATTAATTAAGCGAGATATTAATTAACCGATAAATTAATAATTATTATTTTATATATTAATTAATACTTTATTAACTTATAGATAAGTTTCATATCAAATAATTAGTTTTTATACAAACAAAATACCATATCATATTAAAGGACTGCAAAATGTTGAATTATATTTTTGCCACCAAACACAACTTCAAAAATTTAACCTTTTGACGCACGGATTATACGAGCTTTTAAAATGCATTATTGTCGTCGATATTATAGAGGTCTTTTGGAAGGCTATGAATTAGGGGCGTCAAATCCAGAAAAAATAAATGTGTTAGATGCAATGAATCTTGCAATTTCAGCATGGACTATCGATGTTCGTACAAGTACACTTGCAAACTGCTTTTATCATTGTAAACTTCGATCAACAGATAACAGAATTTTAGACAATTTAGATGAACATACCAACAGTGAAATCACTCAAGACTTGTAAAATTTGATCAAGAAGTTGGGCTATCGCAATTCAATGAATCTTGCAATTTCAGCATGGACTATCGATGTTCGTACAAGTACATTTGCAAACTGCTTTCATCATTGTAAACTTCAATCAACAGATAACAGAATTTTAGACAATTTAGATGAACATACCGACAGTGAAATCACTCAAGACTTGCAAAATTTGATCAAAAGTTGGGCTATCGCAATTCAATGAATGTCAAAGATGTCCAAAATTATCCGGAAGAAAATAAAGTTACACAGTTGTTGACTGATGAAGAAATAATCGAGAACATTATGGGAAATGATAAAGATGTGGAAGAAGTGATGAAATTTCTACAATAGAGCCCCCTTCACGAAACGAGGCTATTAAAGCGGCAATCACATTGAATAATTTCTTGTTGAGCTATGAGAAAACAACACCAAAAATTCTTACAATGATAAGAAAAATTAGAGATGAAACTCAATGCAATATTGATTTTAGCAAAAAAAATAGAAGGCAATTAAATCATTTTTCAAATAGTCTTCGCAAATCATTAATGTATTATATATAATGCATTATTAATTTATATTTCATATGGGACCTACATAGGTAATCAAAAAAGTATTATCTTATAATTTTAGCGAATTATTAATTTGGCACGTTGTCCCCGACTCGGGACCGGCCAAAAATATTATTTAAGAGAGTTTATTAAATAATCGAGTATTAATTAAAAGAGTTTCTACTGTATTTGTTATGCTTCTGTAATTTTATGGCTATAGAAATATTACCAACTTATGGCAGCAGCACAAGCTAGTGTTTTATGTTGCCGTTTATGGAGTATGGACTCTTGGAAAGTGAATCCTCAACTGTTGCTCAAGGTTTGTTGATAAGAGAAGCCTAAGTTGCCAAAATAACTGGCAACAATCATCAGCACCTGAAGAAGCATAACCACATACTCGATGATAAATAATTATTTACGAATGACACACCGCCTCAATCTTAGAGAAGTTGATATCAAGATTGCGAAACAACAAAATGGTCTAGAAAGTACAAAAAAAAAAATCTCCACATTCTTTAAGGCAAGCAAGCCAAAATGAAAATTTTTATTCTTTTTATGGTTAACCAAACGGATTTTGGTTAACCAAACGGAATATTCTCTAACGGAATAAGGACTATATAACAAACTAAATAAGGACTAAAACGCACAAATGAGGTATTAGAGAATAATATGAATATAATTTATAGGGACTTAAGTATAAATATGTTAGAAATCATGTATATTACAAAAATGTCATTTTTATAAAAATCAAGATAAATATTTCAATACTCCGTATCTTTTAAATTACACAACGGATTTTTGTAAATTTTATATATTTAGAAAGCTCTTTGAATTATTTATAAATTCTTATGAATCTAAACGAAGGCATAAAATAGAGAGAGAAAGAGAGAGAATTTCCATTAGATGTGTGTAGAATACAGAGTTCAAGTCTCTATTTATATAGAAAGAGGACTTGGTGCCCAAGGTATGTAAACCCTAATCTTAGACACAAAGGGCATCTTAGTAATTAAACTATAGGTTTATAACACTCCCCCTGATGACCACTGTGGCTAAGTCATTACAAATATACCAGAAAAACCTGAAATTGCATATACACGTAAAGACTTGAAATAGTGTTGGACACACAAACGTTGCCTCGTTAAAACCTTGACAAGGAAAAACCCAGTGGGACAAAACCTCGACATAGGAAAAAGAGTACAACATGATAAGTCCAGTAGAATGCACCTTGTATGATGGTGTTCCCCCTGATGAGTACTTCAGTAAATTCTTGGCTTGCAAATCTTTGAGTCGAGACATCCCAATTTCGATGAACGGTTTTCTTGAATCCAAAAGATCATTTGTGCTTCCATGAATATGTCTATTGGTTGATGAAATCTTCTTTTGTGTTGCACAAGCAGTATTGTCTTCGGTTAATACTTTTGCAGAGTCTACATTCTTCTTCAACATTGAGAATTTGTGTGATTGTTTAATGCTAACTTCTCGTGATGATTTGATGAAGTCGTTGATGGAGTTGCTTCGACAAAAGAGCCAAGATGTAGATACATTACTGTAAGTGAACAAAACGGTATTTGTGTGCATACCTTATGTGGTTTAGATGAACATCCAAATTTCTAGGAGATTTTTATGTTGATTTGGTCTAACAAAATGATCCATTCAACGGTGGGAATCCACCAAATAATCATAATTGATACAACTCCCTCTTGGATGACCACCATGTTGAATTGATTTTCCTCACTAAAACCTTACCATTAAAACCCAATGGGAAAAAAATATGGACGAAGGAAAAAAAAAAAAGAGCACAAATATGAACATTAAAAGAAATTTAAACGTCAGAGATATTGCCTCGTTAAAACCTTGTCAGGAAAACCACATGGGACAAAACCTGAAACGAAGGGAAAAGAGTACAAATTTTGACATTTTTATTGATGCTAACCCAATTATATGAGTTTCTAAAGAAATATAAATAAGCATCAAAAGAATAACTCTAGTCTATCTTATAGACGAGTTTATGCTAGCATAATTCCAACTACATATTTAAGAAAGGAAGAAAATAGAATTTATGCTGCTAAGGCGTGGATTTTTGTGGTTTTAAGGTCTCCTCAAGAGACTTATAATGTTGACATCATCAACTAATTAATCTGGATTTTTGGTTTTGTACCAAATTTCTATAAAAAAAACACATAAAGGATTGTTAAACCTTAATTATGTAAGCAAATAAGGTGGTTGCCTGAATATATTTGAATCCTCTAAAGATTACAAATACAATATGTTCTTCGACCACATTTCTTGTGTGAATGCAACATGAGGTTACCACGCCAAGTGCATTGTATAAAGAGAACAATTAATAAATCAATCCTAGGGTCTGAAAGATGGAATAAAATAAATAAGACCCTGAAATCATTTTTACAAATGAACAAATTTCTCGTATAACGACGCATAATGTCTACACCAACCTGTAATTAATACGCTTGGCATGTTTAAGGTGTTAAGTTTTGGATCCAAAATTGCGTCGATCGAGAAATTAATCCAACCTAATTGGATTGTTTGCCAACCAATCACATATGTCGATATTCCTCTGCAGAGGTCGGGGTTCACAACCACCATCATTTATTATTTCAAAAGCTAATATAAATGAATATTCGACAATTTATAGCTTAATACGATCCCACGTAATTCCCAAATGTATGCATACTTTGAAAAAAAAAAATTACTGGTACCAGTGCCCACAGGAGTTATAATCTCCTATTATTAAAATGAGGAGATATGAATTTTGAGAATGTGAATCATATTATCATAGACTATGTTAGCAAATATTTGTAGCCTATATAAAAATGCTACATGCTTGCTAGATGTGATTGTATTTGCCTTTTCAAACGGCATAAGCTTATTGGAAAGCTAAATGAGATCTTTCACGCCTAGTAGACAGCCTTTTTATATTTGATCCAAATGGAAGAGAAACGTCTGGTAATGTATAGTCTCCCTCTGATTATGGTGGAAATATAATCATCTCATATACGAAAACAAGTTTCGTAGAGTATTATCCGATTAAATCGAGGACACATACTCTAATTGGATTTCAACAATACCAGTTGGACTATGGATAATGACTTCTAGAGCCATAAAAAATTGTCCTAAAAAAATAAAATTGTAGTCTTCTTGACATACAAAATTAACATCAACCATGGATTTTATTGGTTAATTACAGCCAAAAGCATATAAAATATGCAAATGAATCACCAAATAATTTTGACCAATAGGGCCAACAAAATAATCTTACACCTTGGAATAAAATCATGGACACTTAATTTCTTAAGAAAATTATCTGAAGATCAATTTTAGTCAATACACGGACTAATGATATGGTCTAACAAGCCGGGTGCGCACCCATTGATCATTTGTGTCCTACGATAACCCATTTCAAGTGGAATGTTCCAAAATTTTGAGAATATTACGACGAGGAAAAAATAAAAATTGCTCAATATCCCTCAGGAATGCAGCAAATCCTTGTTATGTCGGTGTTTGCAATTAAGAATACAATAATAACGATATTTTGTCCCTTTAGGATCGATAGGGAAAACCCAAATCTAATTGGTTTACATGGTTCTTTTCAAGGAAAAAAAATAAAGAATCAATTTTTTGTAGAGAAATATCCACTTAGTGGTTGATTAATGATGGTTTCTTATAGGGAATAATAGAAACCAATCAATGTTCTTGGCAAGGAATGGAACCATATTGGCCTAAAAATAATTTAGAAAATATGTCAATTTATTTTCTCTCATCTTAAGAAAATGATGGAGAAACTCAACACCAATTGATCTATACGATTTATCAAATCGTATCGACAAAAGAAAAGATATTGTCGTTTTAGTCATCGCATAAGAAAAATTCATTATCTGGTTGACTAATGGTTTCTAAAAAAAATAGATATCAATTATGAATCACGTGATCATTGTCCAATGGACAAAGATACCAATATAAATTAGCCGGAGGTTTTTCAACCATGCATGTGATTCATTACCGTAAAGGTAATCCCATAACACCAGTTTTTGGTGATTAGAGTTTCTTTCGGGAATAGAAACCATAAACCATCTTTCAATGGATTTTTTTTTCTCTCTCTCATCAAAACGAATAAGAGAAAAAGGACAATCAAATTTATTGTTTAATATGGATCACCCATATATAATAAAATAAAATATGTACAATGATTAAAAACATAAAATCAAATATCAATAATTAAAATAGTGTTAAGATTTTATTGTATAACGGTGGACGGACGTCAGTTTAAAACGTCTATCATTAGGTGAAGTCACATACTCCATCCATTAGTTGTTTGTTTCGTCTCTGCTCGTTTGATGCTACTGCCAATCCAAGAGGTAAGTGCATCACCCGTTGAAAGAATCAACTCATGCAAAAAACAAACAAACAAAAAGTCAAGTGGTGGATTACGAGTTCCAACGCATAAATCTACAGACGTGAGCTAATATTATAAAAATAACTTAATAAAGAGAGTTTAAAGTTTGCGATTGCGGCAGTCGTAGCAGTTGTGCATCCCGAAGGAAACCTTTGTATCCAACCACACAGTCCGGCTATATATACTTTTCGACTTCTCTTTTGGGGGAAAAATTATGTCGCTCAGTGTTTAAGGTTACGTGCTGATGACGTCTTATGAATCTAAACGAAGGCATAAAATAGATAGAGAAATAGAGAGAATTTTCATTAGATGTGTGTAGAATACAAAGTTCAAGTCTCTATTTATATAGATAGAGGACTTGGTGCCCAAGGTATATAAACCCTAATCTTAGACACAAAGGGCATCTTAGTAATTAAACTATAGGTTTATAACATAAATAACGATATTAATTTTTTAGTTTTCAATATATTTATGTTTTCGAATAAAATAGCTATAGCTTGAAGTTAAATTGAAGGAACCTATATACATTTTATATGTTGCTTAGAAGATGTTCAAAAACTTTATACTTTATATATATATAACTTCTTAAAAAAATCAATGGATTTTAGTTTCACATACAAGGTATTACCTACGTTTCAAGAAAGGTGATACTTTCACTTTTCAGTGTTTGCCTAAAAATAGGCCAAACAGAGAAAAAAATAAAGGTATGATTTTCCTAAAACAGAGGGATAAAATAGGAAAAGAAAATATTTACGGCGTGCATCGCAGGTGCTCACTGCTTGTGGGTGTAATGTAAGTAGTAGAAACTTGGTTGCAACAAAAAATCCAGCTGAACATCACCAAAAAATTCATCAGATGATTGTCTTGTATTCTGCAAGGGTAAAGATCAAGAGATAAGAAACTTGCTGAACATCATCAAAAAATTCAGTGCTGCTTCTGGACAAGTTATAAACTTCAACAAATCAAGTGTTTTCTTCAACAAGCACTTGCAACCACAGAGAGCTCATCATCTCACAAATTTACTTCAAATGAAGACAATGGGGTTGAATGAAAAATATCTTGGATTACCCCTCTTCCTAGGTAAAAACAAAAGAGAGAGCTTCAAGCCAATAGAAGAAAAAGTGCAGAGAAGATTGAGTACTTGGCAAGGAAAAATTATTGACCAGGCTGGCAGATTAACTCAAGTACAGTCTGTGTTAGGCTCCATGGCTAACTACCAAATGGGTTGTTTTAAAATGCCAAAACAAGTAACTGAGTCCATTGATAGAATTCAAAGAAGATACTGGTGGAGAGCTGATAACAAGAAAGGAATGAGTCCAATCTCATGGAGCTCTGTGTGCAAACCAAAAAGACTGGGTGGTATGGGATTCAAAAATACCACAAAGTTTAATGATGCTATTCTTGCAAAGCTGGCTTGGAGGATGATTACAGCTGAAAATTCCCTATGTGCAAGAATCTTGAAGGCTAAATACTTCCATAACAAAGACCCTTTAAGTGATGAAATTACAACTCAAGGCTCTTGGATATGGAAGAGTATCTACAAAGGATTGCAGATTGTTAAGAAGTATTATGTGTGGTCTGTGGGAAATGGAGCTAAAATAAAAATTTGGAAACATAATTGGATTCCAAGCATCAATCATACACAGCTCACAAATGCTTCTCAACACAATGGAGAGAATGATACTGTTCAGAGTTTAATCCAGACACCTTCCAAACACTGGAACATTCAAAGTATAAACCAAAAATTCAGTCACACTGAAAGCAGGAAAATTCAAGAAATAAGAATCCCAACAAATGCAAGTGACATCATAAAATGGAGTTTAACAAAAAATGACATTTTCACTGTCAAGTCCACCTACAATGCTTTGGTTCAAGAAGTCAATGGAGACAATATCAGTAGTGAAGCACAAAAACTCTGGCTGAAGATATGGCACCTAAAGCTTCCATATAAACTCAACTTCTTCCTGTGGAGATGCTTAAAAGACATATTGCAAACAAGAAATAAAGTGGGCAGATACATTCCAATTGAAGACTACTCCTGTCCATTCTGCAAACAAGAACCAGAAACTGATATTCATCTCTTCTTACATTGTGACATGGCTCGAGTCATTTGGTTTACCATTCTCCCAGAAGCAATGCACTCCTTCCATCACTTCAGGTCTCTGCAAGATTGGATCAAAAGCTGGAGCCAGGAACATAACAACATCTCTTTTAAAAAGGAAAAGAGTATCCTTTTAGCTACAGTGATTATGTGGCAAATATGGAAATCCAGATGTCTAACTGTTTTTGAAGGGAAAAATTTTCATCCCAACAGCATCATCATAACCATTAGAAATTTCTGCACTAAGCATAACATTCTAGGTAGAGAGAACCATAATACCAACACACTTCAGGGCAGAATAAATAAGAAAACTTGGGAAAAACCTCCTCAAAATTGGTTGAAGTTAAACTTTGATGCAGCTTTTGATAAACATTCTAAAATTTGTGGTACTAGACTAATTCTAAGGGACTGTGCAGGAAAATTTCTGGAGGCCATGGTGAAAGTAACAAGTGCTAGAGATCTTTTAACAGGGGGAAGGTCTAGCTCTCCTAGAAGCTATGGAGTGGATAAAAAGCAGAAGTTGGAGTAAAGTTATTGTTGAAGGTGATTGTAAAACTGTCATTGAAGCTGTGACTTCTAATTTTGGTAACTCAAGCTGGCAGGATCATAATCTCCTTGCGGATATTAGTAGAATAGTAGAATCTATTAGTAGTATTAGGTGTGTTTTCTTTCCTAGGACAGGCAATGAAGCGGCTGATGGCTTAGCCAAATATGCCAAGAAGTATCAATGTAATCAAGTTTGGGCTGAGAACCCACCAAGATGCATCCGCTCAATTATTGAGTCGGATAAATCTGTGTAACTTTCTTTTCTAGTAATGAATTTGCTTTTATAATCAAAAAAAAAAAAAAAAAAAAATCCAGCTACAAGATATAGCGACATGTACAGATAGTACAGATACGTACTAAAACACAGCACAGACAGAACATGAAAGAAATAGAGAGAAGGGACCACTGATCGCTTAACGTCAGAGATAGTAGAGCCAAAGAAGATCGCATTGTGTCCACACACAGATGGTGTAAATGGTGCAGCATTATATAAATGGCTGTCATTACGCGCTATAAACTCGATCTAAAATGTAATCAGTTTGGTTTGATTATCTAGTCATTTTGTCTGCATAAACACAATTGACAAGAAGATTAGTAAGAATGGTCCCCCGGCCCTGGTGGTAAAACATTTGTCGTTATCTTTAATCCCAAATGGGTGATGTCAGTTATTGCTGGGGATCAATTTGATTAAAAAAGGAAGAAGATATGCTAACCTTTATTCATTTGGCAATGGCATCAGCATGGTAATCTAATCTGCTAATCTCATACGCACATGGACGTACAAAAAGGTACTGTCAAGTTGGTTTGAGTCACTGTACTGATTTTTTTATCTTAAATAAGTCCAATTGGTTGAACACCTCGTTTGATTGGGGCCAAAGATATTAATTGGGGCTCCCACTAGAGGACAAAAAAGGTCACCCAAACCTAATTTGGGTCACCCCTTAGAAATTTTTTTCTAAATACCTAAACTATCCCTGAATGATTAGTATTAAAACTTAATAAAGTTAATTTAATTAGTGTGGTTAGATTATGTTAGATTAAAATCAGATTTTAGAATAATTTTTTTTTTTTTTTTTTTTTTTTGTGAGTTGAGAAGAAGAAGAGGAGGTTTTACAGGAAAACTTGGGGTTTTTAGAAATGAGTGATTCAAGTAGGGGAAATGATGTTGGAGAAGGTTCAAGTAACAAAGATGATTGTGTTGATGGTAAGATTATCTTAAATTCTCCCATGGATTGGATATATGTCACAACACAGAGAATGAGTCATCAATGTCGAGGGATGTATACCCCAACGACTCTATAAAGTCGTCAATGTATTGACACCAAAAATGACGACTCAAACACCGCAACTTTTCCGAGGTTATGAAAAATCGTCGGGGTAATATGATATACCCCGACGACTCTTAGCTTGGTCACAAAGAGTCGTTATTTTGTGCGTCTATACCAAGACGACTACGAAAATTTTTGGGACGAGAGAGGTGTTTGTTTTTCACTCCGGGTCGTTGACCTTTAAAAAGGGTCGTCCATAGAGGATCGTCATAGGTTTCTATATTATGTTAACGACTCTAATCTAGGGTAAAAAATATGAAAACCAGAAATATGGTCGTTATCTTAATCATCATATACCCTAACGATTTTTTATGGTCTCTACATGCATATGAAAAATCGTTAGGGTTTAGGCTTGTCGAATTGACGACCCTTTTACTGTAACTGAAATTTTTCGGGTGAAGAGTTTTTTTTCTTTTTTCTTGGAGTCGTTAATGGAGGAGAAGAGAAGAGTCGAGGGGGTGAGAGGGTAGGGAGTGATCTTTTTGTTTAGAACTAGAAATGAATTGGGGCTTAAAATTAAGGGTTAATAGGTTTTTAAAATTTATTTTTAGTGAAGGGTAAAATAGTATTTTCACAATCGGTTTAATACGCCCCTGAAAAATTTGTGGTGCAAATAAAATGTCAAGGCCCCCAATTAATATTCATGGCCCCCAATCAAACGAGGGTTGAACAAAGAATTTGGTTTCGGATTCTAACCTGATTGCCCACTATTTCTGGTTAGTTCATATGACTGGGCAAACTAGGTTCAAATATCATGCACGATAAAAGCAAGGTCGAATCTAACATATTCCAAGTGTGGAAAAATTGTGGAATGTCAAGTCTAGTGACTTTCAAGTTAGGGTCTTTGTGTTTCCATGCCATGTTCCATGATTTCATGGGATGGTCCGTGCAATCCATGGAAACACTAATCGGATTAGCGTAAAACGCTATTCAGAATAGCGCGGTAGAAGACGAAAAACGCCAATAAAATAGCGCAACGTAAAACGCTAATCAGAAAAGCGCGCTAGAAGACGAAAAATACTAATAAAAATTGTGCCCAACGCTAATCTAAATAGCGTAAAGCGCTATTCAGAATAACGCTTTTTTTTATCCTTAGATTTAAAATGAACCGTTGAAAATCTAAAAAAAGAGCTAATCTTAAAAGCGTAAAGCGCTATTCTGAATAACGTTTTTTTTTACGTTATTTTGATTAGTGTTTTTACGATTCCACCACTACACTTGACCTTCCATGAATTATTCCAAATGCTTAGATCGCGTGGAAGATGGAAGATGGAATTCTTCCACCATAAGACTTGCTCTAAGTAATAGCTTCTTAGACTTAGAGCAGACAACAAACGAAAAAAAATATGAACTCCGGGAAAAAATAATCGGACCCCCGAACTTACATACCCTGTTATTCTAAAACATTCACAATTCGTAGAATTGGCTCCATGGCTGCATGTTGGGGAGGTCGACTGAAAAGCTTGGTATAATGTTATTTTTTCCAATATTAATTAATTACTAGAGGTGTGTGTTAAAAATATGTTTCTGAATTTCATTAAGAAAAGTAAAAGTTTTCATTGAATTTTTACCAAGTGAGAAGGATTTTTAGTCAAATTTTTTTTTTCTTTTGAAGCATGAGTTTTATTGATCTAATAATAGGCTGTTACAAGAGGGTATTGCATACTCGAAGATTCAAATACATAAATTACAATAACATGATAGAGGGGTAAACTGTGATAATCTGACTCTAAATTAAAATTGCATCGAGGATAGAAGAAATAGATGGTGCGGTGGATCTGGATGAGGATGTCAAGGGTCCGTATGCCTTCGACAAATGCTTTCCACAAGAAAAGCGGTGTTTTTGATGGACATGTCCGAGTCCATATGAACTTGGATGTTGATGATGAGTTTCAATGCAAATGATCTGAGATAATAATCTATCGACCTCCTTGTTCTTCTGTATTATCCATATTTTCAACCTGATTCAGCGTTAAAAGTAATTTGAAGCAGTATCTGATCTTCAGCCGCTGAGGATTTAGTTCTAGGTGCTAATAGTGCTATTACAAAGTAACTAAATGAAAAATAGAATTCAGGAATACAGTGAAAAAGCTACTACTGCTAGAGTTATTAAAAACTACTAAACTGAGAAATTAACACAAGGGAAATACAGACTCGATTCATACGAAAAGTTTGTTGCAAGGTAAAGAACACGTAACTGACAGAAAAAATCAGAAAAGGGTGACGAATTCACCGGCCATTCACACATCAAATAGGTTTTGTGTATGTTGTTGAGATACAAAGTAACAATGAAGCTTCGACACATTCCTGGATTCAAAAAACAAAGTTGCACCATATGGAGATGCATATTATGCTTCCTAGAGTGACCCAAAATTCACCTTGGTAAAAATTAACGGAAGATCAAAATTCTATTGGAGGACCAAGTTGATGGAGTCACTACGTTTGGCTTGCTATAGATAAATCGATGATGTTATTTTCATTGTTTGCCTAGGCTAAAGCTCAAGAATGTTATCCCAGAGACTAAAAAAAGGTAAACCCAATTGAAATTTAACTTCCAAAAAGGCCTAAACTAGCTCAGAAAAACCAACTGCAAGGAAAGCTACCATTCCTTGGTAGAAAAAACTTATAAATTTAGGGGACCCATTAAACCTTAGCAAACAAAATATAATTTCAGAAATACATTGAACAAAACACCTCTAGGAAAAAAACACAAGAAAGTGAGGAGAAAACGATAAGAGAAGATACCACCAACACATCTAAACCAATAATTAAAACTAAAACTAATCTGGTGGTGACAACTATCTGCCTTTCAACATTCAAACAACATCAATTGGAAAACATTCAAGAAACAAACGAGGGATTTACTAGCCTAATTAAGAAAACCGCGATGATAGGAATCAGACACAAAAGCTAAATCGATTACAGTCTACACAAAAGCAGCACAACAGGGTATTAATAAACAAGGTTTAATAAACTAATTAGAAGACTATTGATATAATCTGAGAGGTAGGTACGATAATCAATTGGTCTCAAAGGGTTTAAAAAATCAAAAATTAAACAACAGTAGTCTGAGAATAACATGTAAAGATTGAAGCTTAGAGAATAGATCTAACATCAGGTATGAAATAAAAGGTATTGGATTGAAGCCAAAGTCTAATTTTTGTACTTCTCTCATGAAGAGAGACTGAGAAGGCACCAAGCTGAGAAATTACCTCTTATTGAAGAGACAAGTGATGTAGCAGTTGGAACCAAGGTTGGATATATCGATGAACATTAGGGCCGATAAAACTTCACTAAAAACCCAACTCCCATAAAGCAAAGAACAACAGACAAAACAAAATTCATCAGGAATGAAGGGATTAGCACTCCGACAAGCAAGCAAATGACCTAAATGAATTGGAAGGACCGGTGAATTGAAGATTTAGCCGATTTGGTCTGCTAAATCCATGGCGGCTGTTTAGGATTTAATGGTGAAGGGTTAGGGTAGGATTTTCTTTGATTTTTTATTTAAACAAAGGAATAAATCTAATAAACGACAATTAAAACTCTTTTTAGTAGAATTTAAACTGTTTTTGTTTAAACATTTTAAATAAATATATGAAAAATATATCATTATTTAATCTTTTTTTATTTAATTATAACTAACCCAATCAGTCAACTGACTCAACTCGGCTAAGACGGTTGGCTCAATATTTCAGTTTCAACTAGTTGAACCAACTAGAAAGACTTGATTCTAACCCGTTGTTTTTCCTTTCCCCTCGTCGAGTATGTGATCATTTCGTTTGTCTTATTAGATATTATGCACCAAGTGCTTGCAACTCTACTTTAGGTGTCATTTTAAGGCATGTTGTTCTTTCTTTTATTTATCGTGAAATAAAGATTATATTGAAGAGATAAGAATTAATTACTACCTGATACAACTTTCAATTGAGAGGGTAACATATATCCCAAGAAAATCCAAACAAAAATAATTTTTAAGGCCAAGCACTATGGTGCAGGGAATCCCTTCCCTATCCCTCATATGTAGGGAAGGGAAATCATACGGAAGGCAGCCCCACTATGGTACTTTATCCCTTCCCTACATGATACGAAAACTTAGATTCTGTATGAATGGTGTTTTACGGCTATTGAGTTTCCGTATAAGTCAACTCACTGACTTGACCAATACGGGCTACTGAGTATCCATTTTATAGGTATAAGTTATCAGAAACACGCTCGGATTTCCCATTTCTTCTTCTTCTCTATTTTTTCATCCTCTCAAAACCCTCTCAAACCACTTTTATCCCCTTTTGATTTGCATATTGATTCATTGTGATTCGTTGGCTTAAATTAAAACGGTTTGATCGTTACTCCAAGGTGAAACAAATCCATTCTTCAATTTCGAATTTCATCCACAAAATCATCACAGGTGAGTGATTCTAATTTTAGGGTTTAAAATTTATTTGATTTTGATAATTGTTGATATTAGGTTGGTTAGGTATGTAGTATGCAATTCAATCAATAATATAATTAAAACATATATTTAGTGAAAAATCCATGATTAATTGTTGTGTGTCTTGATTTTGTTGAATGAAATGTTTGTAAACTACTATTATCGATGTATAACATTGATTGACTTGTATTTATGTACGTGTTTATGGGTGAAAATCGTTTCTGCTGATTTCGGTAATTTCGGTGGGTGAGTGAGAAATTGATTCAAACCCTAAACAAATGTGCTGCACGTGAGCACTTTGTAGATTCGAGAGATCGATCTATACAAGTCCGGCCTAAACCAAGAAATGGCCGTTCCAGACTTGCTTCGGTCACAAAGTGGAGGAGAAGGGTTGATTTGGGGAGGAAAGCAAAGAAAGGTGTTGAGGAGAGTAATATCTCGACTTGTATCAGAAAGTGAAAGCTTAGGAAGCTTGCAAGAGATAGAAGCTTTTGGGAGAGCTTGCAAAGTTGCCTTTCTGAGAGTGTAAGTGTAGTGTATTTCTCTGACCGAGACTTGTTGTCTGGTGGAAATAGGTAAGACCTATTTATACAAGTCGAGATTGAAACGTACCTTGGCCTCATGAAGGAAGAGAGTAAAGGGTGAAATAATGGGAGGAGGTGGTAACCGCATGGTTTAATGGGTGAAAACGTTTTTCACCATTATTTCCTCTTTTATTTGACCGCTTTATTCCTTTTCACGCTTTCTTAATGTGAGCGTAGTGTACGCTGCATCTTTGTGACCGCCAAACCAAAACCCTAAAGAAGCATCCCCGGTTTGTGTCGATGTCTCGAGTGTTGGTTGCATCTTGAGTGCAAGTGGCGCTACTAGTGGCGCGTGTGGCATGTGCCAATGGCATGTGCGGAATGCCTTGGTGGTAGGTTGCACGGTTTGCAAGTTAGGTTACCATCGTGTGTGTTTGGCATGTGCCAATGGCATGTGCGGAATGCCTTGGTGGTAGGTTGCACGGTTCGCAAGTTAGGCTACCAGCGTGTGTGTTTGGCATGTGCCAATGGCATGTGCGGAATGCCTTGGTGGTAGGTTGCACGGTTCGCAAGTTAGGCTACCAGCGTGTGTGTTTGGCATGTGCGGAATGCCTTGGTGGTAGGTTGCACGGTTCGCAAGTTAGGCTACCAGCGTATGTATGTGCCAATGGCGCGTGCGGCCATGTTGACCTAGTTGCGAGTCTTGCAAACCTAGGGCGCTATGTTTGGCGTGGGCCAAAGGCATAGCGGCTTAGAAATATAGCTTGCGGCACGTGTTGGCATGTGCCAATGGCGCGTGCGGCCATGTTGACCTAGTTGCAAGTCTTGCAAACCTAGGGCGCTATGTTTGGCGTGGGCCAAAGGCATAGCGGCTCGGAAATATGGCTTGCGACACGCGTTGGCATGTGCCAATGGTACGTGCGGCCATGTTGACCTAGTTGCAAGTCTTGCAAACCTAGGGCGCTATGTTTGGCGTGGGCCAAAGGCATAGCGGCTTGGAAATATGGCTTGCGACACGTGTTGGCATGTGCCAATGGCACGTGCGGCCATGTTGACCTAGTTGCAAGTCTTGCAAACCTAGGGCGCTATGTTGGGCGTGGGCCAAAGGCATAGCGGCTTGGAAATATGGCTTGCGACACGCGTTGGCATGTGCCAATGGCACGTGCGGCCATGTTGACCTAGTTGCAAGTCTTGCAAACCTAGGGCGCTATGTTTGGCGTGGGCCAAAGGCATAGCGGCTCGGAAATATGGCTTGCGACACGCGTTGGCATGTGCCAATGGCACGTGCGGCCATGTTGACCTAGTTGCAAGTCTTGCAAACCTAGGGCGCTATGTTGGGCGTGGGCCAAAGGCATAGCGACTTGGAAATATGGCTTGCGGCACGTGTTGGCATGTGCCAATGGCACGTGCGGCCATGTTGACCTAGTTGCAAGTCTTGCAAACCTAGGGCGCTATGTTTGGCGTGGGCCAAAGGCATAGCGGCTTGGAAATATGGCTTGCGACACGCGTTGGCATGTGCCAATGGCACGTGCGGCCATGTTGACCTAGTTGCAAGTCTTGCAAACCTAGGGCGCTATGTTTGGCGTGGGCCAAAGGCATAGCGGCTTTGGAAATATGGCTTGCGACACGTGTTGGCATGTGCCAATGGCACGTGCGGCCATGTTGACCTAGTTGCACGTCTTGCAAACCTAGGGCGCTATGTTGGGCGTGGGCCAAAGGCATAGCGGCTTGGAAATATGGCTTGCGACACGCGTTGGCATGTGCCAATGGCACGTGCGGCCATGTTGACCTAGTTGCAAGTCTTGCAAACCTAGGGCGCTATGTTTGGCGTGGGCCAAAGGCATAGCGGCTTGGAAATATGGCTTGCGACACGCGTTGGCATGTGCCAATGGCACGTGCGGCCATGTTGACCTAGTTGCAAGTCTTGCAAACCTAGGGCGCTATGTTGGCGTGGGCCCAAGGCATAGCGGCTTGGAAATATGGCTTGCGACACGTGTTGGCATGTGCCAATGACACGTGCGGCCATGTTGACTTAGTTGCAAGTCTTGCAAACCTAGGGCGCTATGTTGGGCGTGGGCCAAAGGCATAGCGGCTTGGAAATATGGCTTGCGACACGCGTTGGCATGTGCCAGTGGCACGTGCGGCCATGTTGACCTAGTTGCAAGTCTTGCAAACCTAGGGCGCTATGTTTGGATGTGGGCCAAAGGCATAGCGGCTTGGAAATATGGCTTGCGACACGCGTTGGCATGTGCCAATGGCACGTGCGGCCATGTTGACCTAGTTGCAAGTCTTGCAAACCTAGGGCGCTATGTTGGGCGTGGGCCAAAGGCATAGCGGCTTGGAAATATGGCTTGCGACACGCGTTGGCATGTGCCAATGACACGTGCGGCCATGTTGACCTAGTTGCAAGTCTTGCAAACCTAGGGCGCTATGTTGGGCGTGGGCCAAAGGCATAGCGGCTTGGAATTTGGCGTTGTTGCCATGGTGCGCAGTATGCGGCTTGGTTTGGCATGGTTGCCATGGTGCGCAGAGTGCGGCTTGGTTTGGCATGGTTGCCATGGTGCGCAGAGTGCGGCTTGGCATGGTTGCCATGGTGCGCAGTATGCGGCTTGGTTTGGCATGGTTGCCATGGTGCGCAGTATGCGGCTTGGTTTGGCATGGTTGCCATGGTGCGCAGAGTGCGGCTTGGTTTGGCATGGTGGCCATGGTGCGCGATGCGGCTTGGTTTGGCATGGTTGCCATGGTGCGCGAGATGCGGCTTGTTTTGGCATGGTTGCCATGGTGCGCAAATATGCGGCTTGGTTTGGCATGGTTGCCATGGTGCGCGAGATGCGGCTTGGTTTTGGAATTAGGGTTACGTGTTGAAAACCTAATCTGCATTTTGAAAAAATACCCCTATTAATTATTTACACACGAGTTAAATGCTCTTAGTTAATGTGTTGCGGGTAACACTAGGTCATGGGGTTTTACGATTTTACCCCTTGTCTAAAATCCACCATCAACATTAAGTCCCCTGCTTAGCTCGGAACAGGGGCTTTGTTGCGAGGTAAGCATAAGATGGTGACAAACTATTAACAACAAACCGTAAAGAAAATTGAAGGAGGCTTGTCTGACCTTTTATAAATAGGATTTCGAATCTTTGCCTCTGGTAGTTTTGCACAAATCGGGAGGCTGACACAATTGGTGGGCCCGGTGCAGCTTGGAAACCATGCTTGCAGGCGTGTCTTGGGCGACCATTGGGAGGTCGGTCTAATCTTGGAAACCATGCTTGCAGGCGTGACTTGGGCGACCATTGGGAGGTCGGTCTAATCTTGGAAACCATGCTTGCAGGCGTGACTTGGGCGGCATTGGGAAGTCGGTCTAGTCTTGGAAACCATGCTTGCAGGCATGACTTGGGCGGCATAGGGAAGTCGGTCTAATCTTGGAAACCATGCTTGCAGGCGTGACTTGGGCGACCGTTGGGAGGTAGGCGCAATTGGTGGGGCCGGTCCAATCTTGGAAACCATGCTTGCAGGCGTGACTTGGGCGGCATTGGGAGGTCGCACCCTTTGTGGGCCCGTTTCTTACACGCGTGATTTTGGTAAAAGGGGAATCCTTCCCTATTTCAAAGTCTTTCACGCCTATATATATATATATATGAAGCCCCTTTTTCCCCATTCTGCGCTTTATTCTTTCTTCTTTTCATACTAGCGGCAAAGAGAGACCGGCTTCCAGGTATGTCTTCGAGTACTCTTCTTTCTCTATTTTTTTTTCATAGGTATAAACCTTAAAAGTAGGCGCTTCCACAATCTTTGCATATGATTCCTTGGCGTGCCTCTGAAGAAAATACTGCGTGTGTATTTCGAACCCGTAGAGAACCCTGTATGAATCCCGAAGAAGAATACTGTGTATATGCTTCATATGACTTCGAACCCAGGGAAATATTGTATATATGATTTTGCCTTTTGAAAGAAGTATCACGCGCGTAGTTTTGGACCAATAGAAAAATGCTCCGTATATATTTTTGAACCCGAAGAAGGATACTGTAGACACACTTGTACCCGTATAGAATGCCGCGTATATAGTTTCGAACCCGAATAAAATACCGTGTATATAGTCTTGAACCCGAATAAAATACTGTGGATATAGTCTTGAACCCGAATTTTTTGGGTACGATTATGTGTCAGGGAGATAACTTCGTCTTTCTCCATTTGTTTTGTGTAGATATCTTATTACCAAATTGTTATGAAGGAATTCGATAAGATGTTACCTGAACCACATTTCACTTCGTCGAAGGATGCTCATAATTCCAAACCGAACACAGATGATGAATTCTTCACTAGAGCCCTCGCCCTGCTCGGAAGAATCACCCAGGTTTCGTGCCAATTTTGCTAACCGGTGGTGAGGATGACAGGAAGACACGTTCGGTTCGCCCAAAGAGCACCATTCGGTTTTGTCTTCATAAAGGGGTATATTCCTCTTCCAACATTGACTTTAGGATGTGTCAAAGTCCATTGCGTTCTTTTGACAAGATGGGTTGAGTTCATGGTGAGCGAGGAGCGTATAAATACCATCTTGACTCAAGCGCAGTCATTGATCTTTGTCAAGACTTCAGTAAATCTTCGGATTAGGAAGGACATCCCAGGCTTAGTTGCTTTCATCTCCAGATGGTGTTCGGACACCCATACAATCATATGTAGATGGGGTGAGATAACTTTCTCCTTGGAGAGTGTGGCTCTCTTGCTGAATCTTCCGTGGCGGGAATCTCGTAATCCAATTATCCGAAAGTGAGGCGAAGATGCGGGATGACCTGCCGCCAAGTTGGGGATTTCGCTCGGAAAGACTCCATTGCGAAGTCGAAGGACTCTGCCCGAAAGAGGATGAAAGGTGCCCTTACGGTTGGTGGATATCTCAATGGTTTCCCGGACGAGTTGGAGCACGAGCAGAAAGCGATCTTCATGTCGCAGCATTTTTGGCTCTCTGGTTGTCTAGAGACATTTTGATGACGGTTACGGCAAGAAGGGAATAAGACCCGAGTTGTTGGCGATTGCCGTGAAATTGGCAAAGGGTGAAGTTCTTCCCATTGGCAAGCTGTTCCTTGGTTCCCCGTATGTGCATCTGGATCACCCGGTTGCGAACATGCGAGTTTGAATGGTTTCATGAAAGTGGATTCATATGTGCACGTTGCCTTTCGCAAGTCCGGCTATGGGAGCACTTTGAGAAGTATGCTCAAAACCGTTGCCTTCGCTTCCGTGAGTTGGGGTGGCTCCCGAATTCTTCGATGGGTGAACAAAGGCGTCAAGAGTTGGCGTGAGCTTGGTTAGTTTTCTTGATAAGTTGCATGAAATCAATTTTCGTCCATGGGGGCCACTCCATAATTCGGTGACTCAAATTGGCACTTTTGCTTCGCTCCGCTCATGTCTTTGTCTTCGATGACGATTTGAGCGTTGGTGAAAACTTTGTTCATTCAAAGCCGCTTGCCGGTTATATGCCGTCTTTCTTCGTGGGGTCTTTCCGGATAGTTGCTTACAATATTGACCGTCTTTGCTCGTCACATGGGTTTCGATCAAGGGGTGCCTCTCGTTTACGGGCCGGTGATCCCTAAGGATTCGTTGCGTGTCGCCCTTGACGCCAGTGTCCTTAAGCCGGGTATCCGTCTTTCCTTTTTTCAAATGGGAAGAGTAACTTCGACGACCTTCGGCTATAATGAGTTTTGGTGCGACGAATTTACTATGATCCGAGATTTTGTGAATAACGTGGTGGAAAACGTTCGTTGCAAGCCTTCTCCAGCAGTTTTGAAGGAGTATCCAATGTTGAGAGATCCCAAGCGAAAGTTGCCTAGCAATTCGGAAAGCCCCCAGGCCAAGGAATGGAGAACGAAGAATCGTCTTTGGCGGGTTCGGACGGTTTCACAAGATCCTCCCACGGCTCTTGTGTCTTTCGATTCTTCCAATAACCGGTATGTGTCGCCTCTTCATGGGTTTGTCTCAAAACACACGTAAATTCTACCGAGAATATGTGTCTTGTTTCCTTCAGGGCTTCGGTAGTGTTAACGCTTTCGCTGCCCTTGCACGTTGCCAGGAGACGGCAGTTTCTTCAAGGAATTCCGGCGGCACTGAGCCTACTCATAGCGGTGATGAGTCAGAGAAAGAAGAAAGTTCAACAAGCGAGAGTGATTCCTCTGGCAGCACTGGTTCTTCTTCGGGAAGCGGTTCGGTGAGTTTCGCGCTTCTTTCTTTCTTCTTCTTCTGTTTCTTCTTTTGAAAAATGTCTAACTCAAGTTTGCAGGAGGAATCCGGTTCGGAGGATGATTCTGGGATGGAGTCACACGAAAACTTGCCTTTGGTGACCACCGCCGGTGACTTGGAGATGGGAGTTAGCCAATTGCCGGGCACAAACGTGGTTCATACGGTGGATGATTCTCTGATGGTTGTTGTCGTAGACATGGAAGAAAACCCTTTGCGAGTCGTGAGGCCACTTGCAGGCGCCATTTTTGATCCCCGTACTTGGTTCCTTATCCGAGGTCATGTCTTGGTTGGCGGTTTTAGCGTGCTTGGCTAAGCATGAGGCGTTGTACACAGAATGGGGGAGAAGCACGGACATATGGCTACAACCAAGAAAGTCACTAGTCGATTCGCGCTGGTTAAGCGTGTGGAAGAGGCTTTGTCTTCCATCGAGGATATGCGTGAGGTGACCGGTTACACCGTTTCAAGACGTTATTGCCGATGGGAGCACCATCGCGACGTGTGCGTGGAAAAGGAGTTCAACACTTCGTGGTTTGTCGAAGGCCTTGCTGAGATCCAAAATTTGAAAGATGCAGGAATCGAAAGCCTTTCCGCCGAGGAGATCGCCCAACAGGAGATGGAACTCGAGAAGCTTTCCAAGATGTTGACTATGAAGAGAGCGGCTCTTGAAGACGCAAAGCTGATTTTCTCCAAGAAGAGCAGACTTATTGGACGATTTTCCTTGAACGTTTCTCTGTTAAACTTTCATTTAGGTTCTTTTTTTTTTTTTTTTTTTTTTTTGAAAGACATATTGGATGTCCGGTTCAAAACTTAACCTTTGATAGATAGTGGTAGCTTTTTAGGGTGTTGGATTATTTCGGGATGAATGGTTTTGATAATATAACTCTGATTATGTTTTGGGAAAGGAATATTGCTTTTATAAAAGTGTGTGTTAGCAATAGGCACAAGACGCAATAGTATGGCGGTTTTATTAAGAACCTAAAAAACAGATCGTATATCTTGCCCAATCTAAATTTACTCACTTGCAAACACGCCTCTTTCCAAGTAAAAGGTGGCTTTCTTTGTAGCAAGGCGGCTTTGCTTTGAGTAGCATCGCCGTTAGTCCCCAATTCTTTGGTAGCTTCTTGGCGAGTCCCAGTTTTACGGTGTAGTTTTAACAAGCGATAACCGGGTTGTCTGCGATTGAGTCGGACCGAGTCGCAAGTCCCCAATCGCTGGTGGCATCTTCAACGAGTCCCCAGTTTTCTCGTGTAGTTTTACAACTGGTAACCGGGTCGTCTGGTAGTTGAGTCGGATTGAGTCGCCTTCCCCTACCATCTTGACATCTGGGTCGAAGAACGAGATCGACAGTCTGACATTGTAGCCGATAGATCAATCCTCCCGCTGTGGTCGCCAATTGTTTATGGGTGAAAATCATTTCTGGCGATTTCGGTAATTTCGGTGGGTGAGTGAGAAATTGATTCAAACCCTAAACAAATGTGCTGCACGTGAGCACTTTGTAGATTCGAGAGATCGATCTGTACAAGTCCTACCTAAACCAAGAAATGGCCGTTCCGGACTTGCTTCGGTCACAAAGTGGAGGAGAAGGGTTGATTTGGGGAGGAAGCAAAGAAAGGTGTTGAGGAGAGTAGTATCTCGACTTGTATCGAAAAGTGAAAGCTTAGGAAGCTTGCAAGAGATAGAAGCTTTTGGGAGAGCTTGCAAAGTTGCCTTTACGAGAGTGTAAGTGTAGTGTATTTCTCCGACCGAGACTTGTTGTCTGGTGGAAATAGGTAAGACCTATTTATACAAGTCGAGATTGAAACGTACCACGGCCTCATGAAGGAAGAGAGTAAAGGGTGAAATAATGGGAGGAGGTGGTAACCGCATGGTTTAATGGGTGAAAACGTTTTTCACCATTATTTCCTCTTTTATTTGACCGCTTTATTCCTTTTCACGCTTTCTTAATGTGAGCGTAGTGTACGCTGCATCTTTGTGACCGCCAAACCAAAACCCTAAAGAAGCATCCCCCAGTTTGTGTCGATGTCTCGAGTGTTGGTTGCATCTTGAGTGCAAGTGGCGCAGCTAGTGGCGCGTGTGGCATGTGCCAATGGCATGTGCGGAATGCCTTGGTGGTAGGTTGCACGGTTTGCAAGTTAGGTTACCAGCGTGTGTGTTTGGCATGTGCCAATGGCATGTGCGGAATGCCTTGGTGGTAGGTTGCACGGTTCGCAAGTTAGGCTACCAGCGTGTGTGTTTGGCATGTGCCAATGGCATGTGCGGAATGCCTTGGTGGTAGGTTGCAAGTTAGGCTACCAGCGTGTGTGTTTGGCATGTGCCAATGGCATGTGCGGAATGCCTTGGTGGTAGGTTGCACGGTTCGCAAGTTAGGCTACCAGCGTGTGTATGTGCCAATGGCGCGTGCGGCCATGTTGACCTAGTTGCGAGTCTTGCAAACCTAGGGCGCTATGTTTGGCGTGGGCCAAAGGCATAGCGGCTTAGAAATATAGCTTGCGGCACGTGTTGGCATGTTCCAATGGCGCGTGCGGCCATGTTGACCTAGTTGCAAGTCTTGCAAACCTAGGGCGCTATGTTTGGCGTGGGCCAAAGGCATAGCGGCTCGGAAATATGGCTTGCGACACGCGTTGGCATGTGCCAATGGTACGTGCGGCCATGTTGACCTAGTTGCAAGTCTTGCAAACCTAGGGCGCTATGTTTGGCGTGGGCCAAAGGCATAGCGGCTTGGAAATATGGCTTGCGACACGTGTTGGCATGTGCCAATGGCACGTGCGGCCATGTTGACCTAGTTGCAAGTCTTGCAAACCTAGGGCGCTATGTTGGGCGTGGGCCAAAGGCATAGCGGCTTGGAAATATGGCTTGCGACACGCGTTGGCATGTGCCAATGGCACGTGCGGCCATGTTGACCTAGTTGCAAGTCTTGCAAACCTAGGGCTATGTTTGGCTATGTTTGGCGTGGGCCAAAGGCATAGCGGCTCGGGAAATATGGCTTGCGACACGCGTTGGCATGTGCCAATGGCACGTGCGGCCATGTTGACCTAGTTGCAAGTCTTGCAAACCTAGGGCGCTATGTTGGGCGTGGGCCAAAGGCATAGCGACTTGGAAATATGGCTTGCGACACGTGTTGGCATGTGCCAATGGCACGTGCGGCCATGTTGACCTAGTTGCAAGTCTTGCAAACCTAGGGCGCTATGTTTGGCATGGGCCAAAGGCATAGCGGCTTGGAAATATGGCTTGCGACACGCGTTGGCATGTGCCAAAAGCACGTGCGGCCATGTTGACCTAGTTGCAAGTCTTGCAAACCTAGGGCGCTATGTTTGGCGTGGGCCAAAGGCATAGCGGCTTTGGAAATATGGCTTGCGACACGTGTTGGCATGTGCCAATGGCACGTGCGGCCATGTTGACCTAGTTGCACGTCGCAGAGTGCGGCTGGTTTGGCAACCTAGGGCCATGGTGCTATGTTGGATTAATGAACGTGTCGCGAGGAGTCCAAAGGCATAGCGGCAAAACATAAAGAAGACGTGAGAAATATGCAAACCTTTCTAAGGCATTTTCGTTTCATGCAATCAATAAATATTCTTGATCTTATGTTGACCTAGTTGCAAGTCTTAAAGTTGTTTGAATCAAAATGAGAAAGGAAAATCTTAAATTGAATGAAAAAGATATGGCTAGGATTAGCATGAAAATATCGGAGGAAGAATACACAAACGAGATTTTGATGTTTTTGAAGGATTTGGAAAAGCAAGAGATAACTTTTTTACAACAGGGAAAACTTGGATCAGGGCGCTATGTTGGCGTGGGCCAAAGGCATAGCGGCTTGGAAATATGGCTTGCGACACGCGTTGGCATGTGCCAATGGCACGTGCGGCCATGTTGACCTAGTTGCAAGTCTTGCAAACCTATATATGGCGCTATGTTTGGCTTGGGCCAAAGGCATAGCGGCTTGGAAATATGGCTTGCGACACGCGTTGGCATGTGCCAATGGCACGTGCGGCCATGTTGACCTAGTTGCAAGTCTTGCAAACCTAGGGCGCTATGTTTGGACGTGGGCCAAAGGCATAGCGGCTTGGAAATATGGCTTGCGACACGCGTTGGCATGTGCCAATGGCACGTGCGGCCATGTTGACCTAGTTGCAAGTCTTGCAAACCTAGGGCGCTATGTTGGGCGTGGGCCAAAGGCATAGCGGCTTGGAAATATGGCTTGCGACACGCGTTGGCATGTGCCAATGGCACGTGCGGCCATGTTGACCTAGTTGCAAGTCTTGCAAACCTAGGGCGTTGCACTAAGAAAACTCCACTTAGGGATAGTAATCCATAACTGGTATAAGGGATAAGAGGTCAAAACAACCGGGTATGTTGGCGGGCGCTATGTTTGCCATGGCGTGGTCCAAAGGCATAGCGGCTTGGTTGTCCTTATAAGACATATAATCAAATCTTCGCTCTTTGGAATTTGGCGTTGTTGCCATGGTGCGCGTTTTTATTTGGCATGGCATCTCTTTCAACTCGAACTTGCCATGCGGCTTGGTTTGGCATGGTTGCCATGGTGCGCGAGTGCGGCTTGGTTTGGCATGGTTGCCATGGTGCGCAGGTGCGGCTTGGCATGGTTGCCATGGTGCGCGATAATGCGGCTTGGTTTGGCATGGTTGCCATGGTGCGCGATGCGGCTTGGTTTGGCATGGTTGCCATGGTGCGCGAAATTGATGCGGCTTGGTTTGGCATGGTGGCCATGGTGCGCTTAAAGATGCGGCTTGGTTTGGCATGGTTGCCATGGTGCGCGATGAATATGCGGCTTGTTTTGGCATGGTTGCCATGGTGCGCAAGTCATTAGGAGAGAGAAAGTTTAAGCATATGCGGCTTGGTTTGGCATGGTTGCCATGGTGCGGTTGCCAATGCGGCTTGGTTTTGGAATTAGGGTTACGTGTTGAAACCCTAATCTGCGTATTTTGAAAAAATACCCCTATTAATTATTTACACCTGAGTTAAATGCTCTTAGTTAATGTGTTGCGGGTAACACTAGGTCATGGGGTTTTACGATTTTACCCCTTGTCTAAAATCCACCATCAACAATACGATATAGAAAAATTGATACTATGTTTTTTGTTTGCAAAGGTACATAATGAGTCTAATGCGTGCTTATGTGAGAGTTAAATATAGAAAATCTATTTGGATACTGAAAAAGCAGGGGTCTAACAACCACACCCAATATTTCGCTTAGCAATCTGTATGGACTAACTCCAATATATCTTCAAGAGAATCAACTAGACAGTCAGATTCAATCTTAAGAAAAGTATATCCAAGAGTTATATCCCTGTTTCTTAATGTAATCATCAAATCAAATAGATAGAAATCTGTGACCCTGATTATTATAAGAAACAACTTGGACGGTATCAAAAACCAATATCCAAGTGTCAATCAATTCAATCAACAACCAAAGGTTGGATTCACAATTGATTGAACTTACGCACAACCTGTGATATTTCAGTTATATAAACAAATATAATGCGGAAAAGAAATAACACAGACACCAGAAGTTTTGTTAACGAGGAAACCGCAAATGCAGAAAAACCCCAGGACCTAGTCAGATTTGAACATCACACTGTATTTAGCCGCTACAGACACTAGCCTACTCCAAGTTAACTTCGGACCGGAAAGTAGTTGAGCCCTAACCAATCTCACACTGATCAAGGTACAATAGCGTTCCTTACGCCTATAGAACCACGCCGGATTCTACGCACTTGAATCCCTTAGCTGATCTCACCCACAACTAAGAGTTGCTACGACCCAAAGTTGAAGACTTGATAAACCAATCTGTCTCACACAGAAAAGTCTATTGAATAGATAAATATGTCTCTCACAGATATACCTACGAGTTTTGTTCCGTCTTTTGATAAATCAAGGTGAACAGGAACCAATGGATATACCGGACTTATATTCCCGAAGAACAACCTAAAAATATCAATCACCTCACAATAATCTTAATCGTATGGTAGCGAAACAAGATATTATGGAATCACAAACGATGAGACGAAGATGTTTGTGACTACTTTTTATCTTTGCCTATCAGAGATAAATCTTGAGCAAATCGTAGAGAAGATAGTACTCAATACGATAGAACAAAGTAAGATCAGAACACGCAACTACAGAGAAAATAGTTGGGTCTGGCTTCACAATCCTAATGAAGTCTTCAAGTCCTTAACCTACACGGTTTTGGAAAAACCTAAGGTTAAAGGAGAATTGACTCTAGTCGCAACTAGTATCACACTTGAGGTGTGGGGATTAGGTTTCCCATTTGCTAGAGTTCTCCCTTATATAGTCTTCAAATAAGGGTTTGTAATCAATGTTACCTTGGTAACAAAGCATCCAATATATATTCACCGTTAGATGAAAACCTGATTAGACTCAAGCTAATATCTTTCAACCGTTAGATCGAACTTAGCTTGTTACACACAAATAAAGAGTGACTTCATTTAGATATGTGTAATCGTACCTAAATGTGTACACCTTTGTTGGCCACAGTTAAACGAAGTTAGCCAACAATAGTTAAACGAAGTTATCCATATGAACACTTTCATATCAACCATATTCATCTTAACCATAACTAGTTCAAATAACTCAAGTGAAACTAGTTCTAGAGTTGTTCAATTGTTTATATTCTCATAGAAGTATACAAGACACAATTGAAGCAAAATCGATTTTGATTCACTCGAATCAATTCATGAACATTATAGACACGGTTTGCAAAAGATTGCATTCCTTATTATATAAATGTATTAGTTCATGAACAAACCGATTTTAGAACATAACCTACTCAAGTACGCAAACAGGTACTCATACCTAAGTAGTCGGACTTGGACTGTGTTCGCCAGTATGCAAATGGGTACGCATACTGTCGTACACTTCCAAGTTTCAGTTGAATCCAGTACGCGTACATGTACGCATACTATAATACCCGGACTTCAACTGACTTCGCCAGTACGCGTACATGTACGCATACTCTAGTTCCCGGACTTTACCTAACCTCGCCAGTACGTATACGAGTATGCATAATACATTCCGGTCTTATATGCAAGTACGCATATTGTGCTTATAATCCAATTATGGTTAAGTGTTCTAAACTCCCATTTTAATCATTGAAACATTCTTGGAAGACGACAATAGCTGTCTCACACAAACTATTAGATTCAAAGAAATTTTCAAGTGATCGAATGATCAATACGAAACATTCTGAGTCTACATCAAATGACTGTCTCACACATATCATATAAGATGTTACAAGGCGATTTTTACATGATCATATTTTGACTTTCGTCAAGAATATAAGATGAACTTGGTTAAAGCGAAAGCTTACCAACACATATTTCGAGAAATATGTAAGCGAGTTAAACTCAGCTCGAAATATCAAATGTGTATAATCGAAGTCTATATAGCTATACGACTTTTGTCTCAAATAGGAGATAGGGCAGATAGACTTTTGAGTGATAGATGAGTTCAAGTCTCCACATACCTTTTGTTGATGAAGTTCCACAAGCTCCCCTTAGTAGTTCTTCGTCTTTAATCGATGAATGCCGTGAAGTCTAATGCTGAACTACACTTTCTATCCTAATCCGAGACTTAGCTATAAGTAGACTAGAAATCAAGACTTATAGTTTTGGCAACTAAACCTGACAACAAGCTTGAGATAGCAACGCTTGCGAGTTCGACCGAGTTGTGCTCTAACAGATACTTCTAGTGATGAAGAAGTGAAAGCTTTGCTAATGTTTACACAACTGTGTTTGGATGAACGGTTGCGTATTATTCGACAACCGGTACCTAGGGAGGTATAGACACGTGTTGTAATAACTCGTGATCGAGTGTGGCATGATGCGAAAATGATGAATGATTATTTTACACTTGGGACTGGTTAAACCTCAAGACAATTCAAACAACGTTTAGGCATGAGGGAAGAATTATTCGAGAAATTTTTAGGAAATTTTCTTGAAGTGGATCCAGAATGGCAACAACGTCCGGATGCAACCGGTACTATGGGCATATTCTCCGCATATGAAATTAGTTGTTGTAATGAAATGTTTATGCAAAAGTACGGCAGCTGATAGTGTTAATGATTACACTCGTATGGGTGCCACTACAATATACTATTATCTAAAAAGATTTTGCCACACCATTTGCATGACTTCTGGAGAAAGATATTTGCGTGAACCCACTCCTGAAGATGTTCAGAGGTTGCTAGCTGAGAATGCAGAACGAGGTTTTCCTGGAATGCTTGGTAGTGTTGATTGTATGCAATAGCCATGGAAGAATTGTCTGATAGCTTGGAAAGGAACTTTCCGAGGTAAAGAGAAACATAGTAGTGTGGTATTAGAGGCGATGGCATCATATGATTTGTGGTTTTGGCATGCTTTCTTTGGAATACCTGTATCAAACAATAATTTGAATGTGTTGGCACACTCACCCCTTTTTGATAACATGCTTTGGAATGCCTGGATCAAACAGGTGATAAATTAGTATAACAAATATCAAATCGTACTAACTGTAAGGATTTCAATACCAAATATTTTATTAGCCCCGAAATGGATGAACATATACCCTCTTATTTGGATAAATTCATTCAACGCGGCCTCTCCATCGTTATTGTTACTTTGTAAACACCTCCTGAATGTATTGCAATTATTTATAATTGTCTGTGCTCGACCTCGTAAACTCGGATACATTCTACTATTATTATTACCGTCAAAGCGCAATACGAACATTCTCCATACATGTGACCAAAAACGATTCTCAGTTTCTACTAAGGTTGTTTGACGAATCCTCTTAACTATGCAAAGACTACGTATCAAATCGATATCCTCCTTTAGTGTGTACGGTGGGTTTGGTGGAGGCATGGTTAGATTTTTAGAAGGAAGGAAAAAATATAAGTAGAATTGGTTTTTTGTTTTATAAATAATGAATACAAAGCCTTTATATAGAGAAAAAAATGTAATGGCTCTATTAACTAAAAAATATTAGTTTGAAAATTGAACAGTTGGTTACTCGAAATTCAAACCTTTCATTAATTCAAACAACAACTAAATTAATTTAGACAACACTTTTTTAATTAAGTTGACAACTATACTAACTAGAAATTTAGGACAACACTTTTAATTTAAACTTAGACTAGAAATTAAAACAGTAAACTCAATAAAAGAAAAAAAAATTAGAGATGGATTACATCATCATCTTCTGAATCTTCAACTCTGATTATATTCATCCTCTTCAAAACATCCTTTTCCATGCGTCGATAAAAAAAAAAAATTCGTTGGGAGCTAACTTACTGAGGTCCATAGACATTATTGCATTATCTTGATCTAAATGCATTTGTTGTTGATGCATTTCATAAGTATGTTGTTGGAGATTTTGCGAATTGAGTTGTTCTTCCATTTGATAACTCGGTTATTGAGTAGACGCCCAAATTGTTTGGTATAGGGATTCTTGTTCCACTCTCATTTCTTCCTTCCTTGATCGTGTTTCCTTAAGATACTCCAAAATATTTGCACTATGTTGATAGATCTTATATTCTTCCATATTAACTGGAGATGTTCCCTCATCACCTTCTCTAAATATACCTTGCTCACGATCCTTCTTCTGCCTAGCTTGCATTTTGGATTTTTTTGTTCATATAAGACACGCATTATACTTGTAATTCCAACGAGTCTCTCCGTTAGCCAGAACTTCTGTACCATCTTCAACTGATACAAAATTACGATGATTATTAAACAACTCACTTTTTGGGCAATAGTGAGTTCATAATTAAATCCAGTGACCTTTTCTCTGAACATTTCATAACATGCACCATACTTGAATGGTTGTCCTTTTTGTTCCTGAAATTGCTCCCGACCATTTTTTGTCTGAATATTAATTATGAAAAATTTAGTTTATTACTATTATCACCAAGTATATGGAAAAACTTATCAAATTAATAGAACTTACCAAATCTTCGTGCGACGCACCGCTTTTGGTTTGCCGGTATATAGCGTTAAGAATGGACACAAATTCTCTGACATCTTTTTTGATTGCTTTCATCTTTGTTTTTAAGGCACTCCAATATCTTCCATTAGGATTGTCGTTGCGTTGGACAAAAGTTGGTGACTACGTATCCAAAATACAGTTGTTTTTTGTTACGCACCTACAATTTCATCACAACTCACATAAATATATGCAGCAGTAAGATCAATCTCTTCCCGTTGCACAAAATTATTAACCATTTTGAATCAAACTAAAATATAAGAACTTGAGTTGTATAAGATAAAGATAAAAATCAAAGAAGTAGAGTAAGAAGAAGAGAAATAAGAAATCAATTGATTTGGGGTGATTTGAATAGAGAATTAGAGTTGTATTTATAGAGGATTTTGAAAAAAATAACCGTTGGGATCCGACGGTGGAGAAGATAGAGCTGTTATGAATGATGGTTGGTTAGGATCGGGTGTGAGAGAGGTGTAAAAGAAAAAAGGTCAAACAAATAAATTTACGGAAACGGAAACTCAGTTTCCGTGTAAAATGTTACGGAAACTCAGTATCCGTCTCTGCCAAACGGGTCAGTTTCCGTGTGATTTGCCTTCCCTACAAGGCGGATCATATCCGATCCACTTTTCCAAGTAGGGAAGGGATATCCCTACTCAAGTAGGGATATGGGAGACCATAGTGGTTGGAAAATTGAATTTTTCCCTACATATGGGGGATAGGGTACAGAAATGGGGCACCATAGTGCTTGGCCTAAGAAAAGAAACCAAGAGGAACAACCTTATTAAAGCCCATTACAAATTAAAGAGATATCAAATGAGAAATGAGAACTTTTTTTTTTTTAAATCGGTAAAGAATTTGGTGCTGGCGAGTTTCGAACTCAGATCTCTGGTATCATCACCCAGTGACTTTAATTACCATTGTACTACAGTGATTTTACCAAATGATAAATGAGAATAACCTGTTAAGAAGAGTTGATAACCCTTATTCAAACATCATTGTTACAAACTCGCTGTTATTGGCTATCACCATTTGCACAACCATTATCATCATCACCAACCATTACGAACCCTTTGCTTGATCCAAATCAAGCAAAGGGTTCGTAATGGTTGGTTATTAGAACTTGGGAAGATTGATGATAAGAACTAAAAATGGGAAGATTGATTATTATCAGAACTTGGGCATGACACTGTTGAATTTTTGAAGAGACTGCACAATCATTTGTCTAGCTAGATTTGATGTTAGTGCAAGGAAATATAATTTCTTTTTTCAAAGGTTAGAAATTGTTAATAGAAAGGGGTTAAAGCACAGCTTATCGCTAGGATTCCAACTAGTTTCTTACGGTCTTCCTTTATTGTTGATGAATATGATTAATGTACAAATTACAAAATATACAAAATATTATTTCAAAAGTTACACATAAAATAAAAAATTAAGGGTAAAATTTGATCACTGGGTACACTGAAAATCACAAGGCATATTTTGGGTCACATTATCAGTTGTGGTTTATACGAAAAAAATGTCCATGTGAAATGTCACAGTGTTAGTATTTTTATAATATAGTTTCTTAATCCAAATCAATGGATAAGTTAATCTTGGATTTGTATGTAAACATCCACATCATTGTGACACTAAACCCCACCCACCAACTAATCCCCATGCTTGGGAGTTGGCTCAGCAGGAGCATCTGTTCAACGGTTCCAATAAGCATTAGCTTATTTGGACCCCGGTGGGATACCCCCACTGGCAAATTTCTTGGTGTTATTCAAAGTTTCAAACCTCAGAAGTGATATCAATATGTTTTTCACTTTCAAGTTCTACGTAGGGCGCGAGCATAATGTTCGTTTGATTGGGCGTTAATATAATCACCGCTTGAATCAAACGAACTTTAAATGTTCTCTTGTTATCGGGCGAACTTTGTATTCACGTCCCATCAGGCGTGGTTGTACACATTTCTCCCTTATGCGTCTAAAGGTACACGGACGAACCGGTTTGGGGACCCCGAGAGAGTCTCCAATCGAATCAAAGACCACGATCACGGCAAATTTTTCCAATCAAGCAAGGGTAACCTAACATATTGATGGGTGAAGTCATCGAAGTCATTTGATAAATGATGAATCCACAAATATCGAGACTTTGAACACCCGATTCAAGGAAAGAGACTAATTCCGCAAACTCATGACTCCACCAAGAATTCTCAATTGTGGAGGGACAAAGATTGGGGATACCAAGTTTCCCAAAAGCCAACAATGGGATACGAAGATCATTAGTAGGAAACTTTCCTTAATTCCAAGCTACCTTCTTGCTACAAAGCCCAAGAGAGATTTCATCACATGATGGACGTTCATCACTTGGTCTAGGAAGACGCACATTCCCCAACGGAATTTTGGTAATCTTTGAAATCAATTCTGTATCAACAAGAAATTTTTATCTATTTATCATGGATTTGAATTCCATCTTATTAAGATCAACATCATGAATGTTGGCATAGAAAATTCTTGTGAGAGAATCAAAACCTTGACCATGACCATCAAAGATATTTCCAAGCTTGAATTTTTTAAAGCAAGTTAAATCCTCTTCATGCCCACTAGAGAGATCCAAATTTTTTTCAAGGATGAAACCTTTAGATGAAATCTTTTCAAAAATTCTAGCACAAGAATCATCCACAAACCTAATCCTAAGAGAATTTTGGTCACAAGGAAAATCCATGCTAGAGGTATTTGAGCTTTTGGAGCTTCTTTTTGAGCCCTTAGAATTCATCATGAGATCCAAGAAATTGAAAGGAACAAGAGGAATTTACTTACTTGGAGTGAAACTTGAACACCCTTTCTTTCAATTTCTCCAAGGAGGCTTCAATGGAGGAAATACACAAAACCCTAGAGGTTCACGTACGGGGACGGGTGATGAAGAAGAGAGTGCCAGAACTTCTTCTTTATAACTCCAAAGATGGGCTTGCACCCGTTTGTGAACCGCGATCCACACAAGAAAAGTGAGATTTTTCTTAACCGTTTGCACATCAAAGGTTATCCATCCCGTGATAACACACTTTTTCAGAGACAATGGATGCAGAAGAAAGCTTTTAATTGGTATTCTAAAAGAGAATAACAAACCTGTAGACAATTCAAACCATTTATTGTCCCATTCCAAGATATATACAAATGGGGTATTGCAGAGGAATTCTCATGCAACATTTCTGGTTGATATGTGTGAACCATCCCCGTTGTGTAATCAAAATAATGCTGATAATCAGGACAGTCCGAGCTTTCTCTCCTTTGTTGAACCTGGTTAGAAGGAAAATTCTTCTGATTCCTAGGTTGCACAGTATTATTTGGTTTAACATGTACAGAACCTTTTTCGGAATGATTATTAGACTTAACAGTCTTAAGTTTTTCTAAGAATTTAAAAACGCCTTCGAATGCTCTGAATAGATATTTATCAATTGATCCATTACGGTAGTACTCCTCAAAGAAATCAAGAGTTAATCTATTGAGGGTCCATATTCTAGAGCGTGACGAACATTTTCTTAATTGTTCCTTCTTTTGATTTTTTCCTTTAGATTGATTATTATCATCTAAATCTTCCTCTTTAGATGAAGAGAGACTATCATGAGAAACCAGAAGTTTTGACCATAATAATCTTTGAGCAATCCTTAAGGAATTATGGCGTGCGTTACAGATTCCAAGAGCAAGTTTTCCAAAGAAATTTCCCATGGGACAATTTTTAAGGAACGAACAAACACAAACTTGTTAGGTTAAGGTGTTTGCCGGCTCTCATACCAATTGAAAAAGCGGGGGTCTAACAACCACACCCAATATTTCGCTTAGCAATTTGTATGCACAAACTCCAATATACTTTATAGAGAATAAACTAGACAGTCAGACTCAATCTATAGAAAAGTATATCAAAGAGTTTATATCTTAATCTCTCAATTTTGATCTTTACTCAAGCAAATAGAAATCTGCGAGTCTTTATCAAAGAGAGATAACTTGGATGGTACCAAAGACCAATATCCAAGTGTCAATCAATTTAAATCAACAACCCAAAAGGTTGGATATTCTAATTGATTGAACAATGCACAACCTGTGATATTTCAATTATATAAACAAATATAATGCGGAGTAGAAATAACACAGACACCAGAATTTTGTTAACGAGGAAACCGCAAATATAGAAAAACCCCGGGACCTAGTCCAGATTGAACACACACTGTATTAAGCCACTACAGACTCTAGCCTACTCCAAATTAACTTCGGTCTGGACTGTAGTTGAACCTCAATCAATCTCACACTGATCCAAGGTACAGTTATGCTCCTACGCCTCTGATCCCAGCAAGATTTTACGTACTTGATTCCCTTAGATGATATCACCCACAACTAAGAGTTGCTACGACCCAAAGTCGAAGACTTTAATAAACAAATCTGTATCACACAGAAAAGACTACGGTAATAGATAAATCCATCTCCCAAGAATATACTTACGAGTTTTGTTCCGTCTTTTGATAAATCAAGGTGAACAGGAACCAATTGATAACCCGGACTTATATTCCCGAAGAACAGCCTAGTATTATCAATCACCTCACAATAGTCTTAATCGACGCAGCGAAAAAAGATATTGCGGAATCACAAACTATGAGACGAAGTGTTTGTGATTTCTTTTCTATCTTGCATATCGGAGATATAAATCTCAAGCCAATTATTTCAATTGTACTCGTACGATAGAAACAACAAGATCAGATCACATAACTATAAGAAAAGTAGTATCGGTCTGGCTTCACAATCCCAATGAAGTCTTTAAGTCGTTAACCTGGTTTAGAGAAGAAAACCCAAGGTTAAAGGAGAATCGACTCTAGCTTAGAAAACTAGTATCACACGTAAGGTGTAGGGATTAGGTTTCCCGGTTGCTAGAGTTCTCCCTTATATAGTCTTTCAAATCAGGGTTTGCAATCAATGTTAGCTTGGTAACAAAGCATTCAATATTCACCGTTAGATGAAAACCTGATTAGATTCAAGCTAATATTTCTCAACCATTGGATCGAAAACTTAGCTTGTTACACACAAATGAAATGTTCAATTTTGGGTTTATGTAACCGTACCCAAACATTAACATTTGTTGGTTCAACAATAGTTATCCAAATGGTTATCCATATGATCACTTTCATACCAACCATATTTTTCTTCACCATAACTCGTTCAAATGACTCAAATGAACTAGTTAGAGAGTTGTTCAATTGCTTAGATCTTATGTAACTACACAAGACACAATCGAAGCAAAAATGGTTTGATTCACTCGAATCGATTCTTGAACTTTATAGCCACGGTTTGCAAAAGCATTTCTTAGTTTATTTAAACATGAGTTCAAGAACAACCGGTTTTAGATATAACCTACTCAAGTTCGCGGACTGGGTTCGCCCACTTAAGCTCACAGAAGGAGTTCACAAACTCCAGCAAAAATTCTCGGGTCGAGAACTTCTGCCTGTTCGCGGACTTGGCTCACGCCACTTCCGTTTCTCTTGATCAACAAAGTTCGCAAACTTTGGTTCAAGGAATAAGGACTTATACATATATGTGTTTCCACAATAATGCTTATATCCTACCAATGGTTATGTAATCTAAACTCTCATTTCAACCATTGAAACATTCACAGACCATTTTTCGTCAGAGCAATTTCCAAAGTGATTGAAACATAACATGACTTTCGTCACCAGGTAAAGATGAATTTGGCTAAAGCGAAAGCTTACCAACACATATTTCGAGAAATAGATAGGCGAGTTAAACTCATCTCGAAATAGCAAATGTGCATAATGAAAGTCTATACGTCGAAACGACTTTTGTCTCAAGAGTAGGAGATAAATTAAATAGACTTTTGAGTGACAGATAAGTTCAAGTCTCCACATACCTTTTAGTCGATGAATTTCCACTTGGTTCCTTAAGTAGTCCTCCGTCTTGTATGATGATTGCCATGGAGTTCTTGAGCTCAACTACAATTTCTATCCTAGTCCGAGACCTTTAGCTACATAGGCTAGAAATCAAGACTTATAGTTTTGATCACTAACATTGACAAACATTCTTGAGATATCAACGCATGCTTGAGACTTAGGGTCAACACTACTCTCTGTAAGGCCTAGCACTATGGATTGAATTCCAGGGTCTGTGGAGTCTTTAAAGTACTCGAGAGCTTCTTCTAGTTCGATAGTTTGGTCATCTAACTAACTTGAGAGAATCTCATCAAATTCATCCAAGGAATCATCCAATAAAGTGTCGTCCCAATTATCCTGAACTATATCCTGAACTAAAGTGCTAATCATATTCACTTCCTCTGATTCAGAAGGTTGTCTAGTAACATTAAAGCATTTAGTTCAGTGGTCATATTACCAAAGGATATGTTCATAAGTGCGGTCCTACAGTTGATGATAGCATTAGATTGGCTAAAAATGGGCGACCTAAAATCACCGGTATTTGAGCACTGGGGTCCTGTACAGGCTGGGTATCTAGAACAACGAAATCCACTGGATAAATGAACTTATTAACCTCAATCAGAACATCCTCTATGACGCCACGAGGTACTTTGACAGACCTATCAGCTAACTGTAGGGTCATTTTAGTCGGTTTCAACTCACCAAGACCTAGCTGGGTGTACACATGGTACGGGAGTAGGTTAACACTAGCTCCTAAGTCAAGTAATGCTTTATCAACCATGTGATTACCAATAGTACAAGATATGGTGGGGCATCCAGGGTCTTTATACTTAGGGGCTGTTTGGTTCAGAAGGATTGAACTTACCTGACCAGCTAAAAAGGATTTCTTATGGACATTAAGCTTACGCTTTCGAGTACAAAGATCCTTAAGAAACTTGGCATAAGCAGGCATTTGCCTAATTGCTTCTAGTAAAGGGATGTTAATGTTTACCTGCTTAAAAATCTCCATTATTTCGTTGAAAGTCGACTCTCTCTTAGTTGGAACTAACAACTGTGGATATGGGGCTATGGGCACAAAATGAGATCTATCGGGAACCACATGGGCATGACTAGAAATTTTACCAGTCTCTTCAGCTAGTGGCTCCTTCTGGGGCTCATCTTGGGAACTAAAAGGTGGATCTACAGTATGTCCACTATTAGGCATGGCTACCTTATTGTCTATCGTTTTACCACTCCTAAGGGTTGTTATAGAGTTCACATGATCGAACTCTTTCTCTCTAGAGGATAGTTCATAAATTCCTCTGGTATTGGGTAGTGGTTGGTTGGGGGACTTTTCCTTTTCTCTTTCGCTCAAAAATTCTGCAATTATACTAACCTAATTTTTTAGCTCTGAAATAGCCTGAGAGTTTTCCTGTAAACCTTTCTCAACCGTTTGCTTAAACACTGCACTGTTATGAGATAAAATGGTGAGAGACTCTTCTAAGCTCATGATTTTTTTATCCGACAGGTTATGATACTGATCTGGCCCTAAATGGTTCTTAGTATACCCAAAACTTGGGAGAGCCTAGGAACTACTAGGCTGACCTTGACTCTGACCCTTAGACAAAGTAAAATTAGGGTGGTTTCTCCAACTAGGGTTATAGGTATCTGAATATGGATCAAATCTCTGACGGTTTTCATACCTAGAGTTGTTTTAAAGAGCATTGGCTTGCTCTTCGTATCTAGTATGGTGTGACCCTTGATTCATTTTTAAGGCTTCTAGACGCCTAAGAATATCTGACCCATAATCAACTCTATCGATCCTATGGATAGGATTTCTAGGTATTTCTGGTTCTCTCATTGAAGCCCATTGCCTAGTTTTCTCGGCTAACTCGATGAATTCGTCGAAACATTCATCTGGGTCTTGATGGGTAAATTCTCCACCACTAATTATTTCTACCTGCATACGGGTTTCACTATCAAGGCCCTCATATAAAATTTGGGCCGTGTAGGCTTTTTCAAAGCCGTGATGTGGACACTGGTATAAATATTCACTAAACCTTTCTACATAATCATGAAGTTTTTCACCAAATTTCTGCTTAAAGGTTCGGATAGACTTCCGAACAGCTGCAGTCTTATGGTGTGGGTAGAATTTCTTAACAAATGCCTCTACAAGACCATCCCAGGTAGTAATTGTTTTAGAAGGAATAAAATGATACCACTCTTTGGCTTTCTCATAGAGAGAGAAGTGAAACAGACGTAACCTAAGCACATCTTTGGAGACATTTTGATAGTTCATTGTGTCACAAATCATTTCAAGTCTCTTATGTGGGTATACGGGTTCTCATTCTCTAACCCCCTAAACTTACGTAGCATGCCAATAGTCTCAGGTCTAATATCAAACTGGACCGTAGAAGCTGGTAGAACTACACCTGGCTCACGCACTACTTTAGACGGGTTCAAACGATCCCTAAGGGTTTTTACTGGGACCTCATCATCCTTTTCCTTAACCATTTTGGCAAAAATAGAAGTATTAAGGATATTTTCCTCACCGTGAGAAGAACGTCCAAAAATAGGACTTTCTAGATTAAGGTAGTCAAGATTCTTGTTTCCTAAAATATCACTTCTAGGTTTTTCACACATAAACCGTCCTAGAGCGTCTCTCTTACGTTCTGGCATACAAGAATTCAACAAAATGTGCACATGCAAATGCTGGGCTAACTAATTTAGGTAAGCTTGGGTTACCTACAACGAAATATACCCAAAGGTACGAGGCTGAGGTTTGTGGACTTTCAGCTGGTAACTCCCATAAGGCCCAAGGCACGGTTCATCTTACTAATCCACCAGTTTTCCTAAACTCGGTAGTCTGACGAAGATGCAATTGGTGTGTGCAGTGTTTTTTTTTTTTATAAATAAAGTACTAAAAATAAACACAAACAAATAAAAGAAAATTACAAGTCCAAAAATAAATAAAGAAACTACTAAAAATAAGATGAAAGTCTAAAAATAAAATCTTCAGTTTCTCCCTTTTTGTAAGGCACGTTTCGCTTCAAGCAAATCCTGCACAGCAAAAACAAAAATACCAAAGAAGTAAAATAGAACAAAAAATAATCTAAAAAAAAATAATAATAATAAATAAAATATATACAAAACCTAAAAAAATGCAAAACCTAAAACCTAAACCTAAATACAAGTCCGCGTCGGCGGCGCCAAAAATTGATGTAGTTTTACAGTGGTAAGAAAAGGGTTTGATTTTTGGAATTTTTTAAAGAATTGATTTTAGACTTAATGAAAGAAATACTAAAACTAGCAAATAAAACAAAGGATGATAACAATATTGAGAGATTACTGGGAATCAGGATTGCACCGAACTCTTTTTCTATGGTTCAATATTAATTCTTAGACAATAACAGCTCCAAAAACAATAATTATTGACTCTTAATCTTTGCCAAGGTAGATTTTATAAAACATTAATTGTAAATGGTAAGCATGAGTTATCAAAACACTTAATCTAAGGATAACTCATCAAACTAAATGACAACTAATTAATTTAAAATCATAATTCAAATTATATTAATGCAAAAGTCATAAAAAGAATTAAAAAAAGTTACCACAGTGATGAGAATTGGCTTCCTCCGTCATCCCAGTGATGGGGTTTAGCTCCTCATGGTGAAAACGCGTTCAAAATTGATATTCATAGCTCAAAAAGTGTTTACAAGAGGTGAAAAATAATAAAGCAGTGAAATCGCAACGAATATAAGTGTTACAAAGACACTGTTACAAAGAACGATAAATCTTTTGTGTAGCAGAATAAACGACTGTCTGAATGAGTTTGTTCTTCGTGTTCTTGAGAACGACACTTCTGTTCTGTCGTCTGTAACTCTTCTTCTTCCTCTTCACCTGCTGCTGCTGCAACTCCTCCTGCAGCATGATTTTCTTCCTCTGCTCTACCCAAACTCTCGACAAACTTGCATACCCCCCTCTGACTCGAGTAGGTCCTATTTATACACCACAGGTTAATCTCTAGGGTAAATCTTCTCGATTTTCTTTTCCATTTCTTTCTTGCCAAGCCACTGGATTTCTTTCCCTTTTTTCTCTTCTGCACGTCTTCTATTGGCTAGCAAACCATCCTTATTCGACATTCCAAATCCTGTAAGGAATATCGTCTTCTATTAGCTGCTGCTGCAACTCCTCCCGCAGCATGATTTTCTTCCTCTGCTCTACCCCAAACTCTCGACAAACTTGCATACCCCCCTCTGACTCGAGTAGGTCCTATTTATACATCACAGGTTAATCTCTAGGGTAAATCTTCTCGATTTTCTTTTCCATTTCTTTCTTGCCAAGCCACGGGATTTCTTTCCATTTTTTCTCTTCTGCACGTCTTCTATTGGCTAGCAAACCATCCTTATTCGACAGTCCAAATCCTGTAAGGAATATCTTCTTCTAAAACAACTTCTTTCCTTGCCTAACAAATCAAAATAACATAATTATCCTTCCCGTAGAAATAGTTGCTCTGTTTCGGGAATTACAAGATTTCTTCCCCTTTTTTTGATGATTCCATCCCATGTACCTTCCTGTTTCGATAAAACATAGTGATACCAAACCAACTACGTGTGACAACTCGAGTAAATCTCGTCCCAAAACAAAACAGAGAATTTCGTCTTCTCGTTACTCTTGTTTACTCCAAAACTAATGATCCGACCCAACTTGATCGTTTTAAACACTTGTATTAACCCTGTTTGGCCGTTATAAGTCCAGCCCATAAGATATCCGCAGTTGAATCTCTTTATATCACGTCCAATTCTCGCTCCAAATTTACGCAGTTGATAATATAGTTTTCCCGCCAAAACTTGGTTCAAATGGGGAAGAACATGGATGCCCCTTATCATTAGCGGGTGCCCATAGCCATGGGCTGTAAATAGAAAACCTTGGGTGCAAATAGTGGTGGAGCGCCCCTTAGTAAATGCGGTACCCCTTATCCAAAATGAGAGCCCGAATAGTAGGTGTCCTCCGGGTGCAACTTTTCGAGCCGATTTCTCCAAAAACGATTATTGCCCAAAAATACCTACAAACACATAAAACACCATAATAAGAACAAAAACGGGTACTAACAATATAGAAAATCGAGATGAAAATAGACACATAAATGCGTCTATCAGCAGTCAGAGCTTTCTCTCCTTTGTTGAACCTGGTTAGAAGGAAAATTCTTCCGATTCCTAGGTTGCACAGTATTATTTTGTTCAACATGTGCAGAACCTTTTTCGGAATGATTATCAGACTTAACAGACTTAAGTTTTTCTAAGAATTTAAAAACGCCTTCGAATGCTCTGAATAGATCTTTATCAATTGATCCATTACGGTAGTACTCCTCAAAGAGATCAAGAGTTAATCTATTGAGGGTCCATATCCTAGAGCGTGACGAACATTTTCTTAATTTTTCCTTCTTTTTATTTTTTCCTTTAGATTGATTCTTATCATCTAAATCTTCCTCTTTAGATGAAGAGAGACTATCATGAGAAACCAGAGGTTTTGACCATAATAATCTTTGAGCAATCCTTAAGGAATTCTGGCGTGCATTACAGATTCCAAAGAAAGTTTTCCAAAGAAATTTCCCATGGGACAATTTTTAAGGAACGAACAAACACAAACTTGTTAGGTTTAAGGTGTTTGCCGGCTCTCATACCAACTGAAAAAGCGGGGGTCTAACAACCACACCCAATATTTCGCTTAGCAATTTGTATGGACAAACTCCAATATAATTTCTAGAGAATCAACTAGACAGTCAGACTCAATCTAGAAAAAAGTATATCAAAGAGTTTATATCTCAATCTCTCAATTTGATCTTTACTCAAGCAAATAGAAATCTGCGAGTCTTTATCAAAGAGAGATTGTAGATGGGGAAAAATGATTTGCTGGTTTTTACGGAATTGAAAAGTCGACCGTGTGGAAACTCCTTGAACCGAGCGAAATGTTGAACCTCACACAGATGCACTGCAAGAAGGGAGTGCTTTAAGTTCGAGAGATCAATCTGTAAGACTCCGGCAAGAACAATGGCCGTTCTAGAGTCAATTCGGTCACAAGAGAGGATAGGTTGATCTGTAGGAGGGAAGCTGAGAAATGCGTGAGATCAATGGTGATCTGAGATTGTAGGTGTGTTGTGAATTCAGCGTAAGAATGCTCTGAATGATTGAATTTTGCTCAATTTAGAGTAAATGCTCAGACGATGAGTTCGTGTAGACGAAAGATTGTCTGTATGAACTTGCCGAGAATTCTTTTAGAAGAATGTTCGAATCTTGTCCTTCAATCAGGATTCAGAGACATTTTATAATGCCGGAGTTGAAAACACCATGATCCCATGAAGTGTGATAGTTTGCTATAATCAGAGAGTGGGGAAGTGGGAAATCGTGTTAAAACCAGTTGCTCTCATGCGGAGACTTGGTTAATTTTCTACCCACTACTTTGTTGACTCTTCCAACTGATTGCACGACTTGTTCACATTCTCATCATGGGTGAACACACGTGCCGTAGACCGCCGAACCAAAACGCTAGTTAATATCCCCCCATGTGACACGATTGATATCTCGTGATTGTGGAGTCAGTTGCTGAATTTGTGGGACGATGAGTCCATGTATTGTTGAATTGAATATGTTTTGCAAATGTTCTGAAATTCATGAATCAAATATGTCTGCTGAGACGAGGTATTATTATGTTGATTACCTAAGACGAGCAAACTATGTTGCTGAATTGTCGAATAATATTGATAGTGGAACCAATATTCTTGAATCCGAGCAAATATTGCTGGTTCGAGCAAATATTGCTAGTCTGAGGAATATTGCTAGTTTAAGCAAATATTGCCGGTTTGAGCGAATGTTGCTCATTTGATGAATTGCTGGTAGCAGGACCAAATAAAATATTAATTTAAGATACTAACTGCTGGTCGAGTAAAATAAATAAAAATATTGATCATGGAATCAACATAAAATTATCAGAGTATTTGAATCTGCTCAGAATCATGTTTCTGCAGAGCTCTGGATTCAAAACCCTAATTTTACTGAAATGATGATTTATTGAAAATCAATCTGCAGAGTGAAGCAGGGACCGTCTACATGGGATAACGAGTCCACCATGTACGCCCAGAAGCTCGAATGAGCAAAATACCAAAGTCTCTTAGAGTACCAGTTGGTGAAAGAATGAATAAATGTTGGTTTAATCATTTATTGAAATAATGCTCGTGTGAGCGACAAACAATAAAAACCTGGTCATGAACTGAGGTACCGACCAAGAGGTCATGGGGCCGGCTCTTGGTGGCCGTGGGACCAGTGGATGGTCGTTCAAGCAAACTCTTAATTGTTTGGAAGAAGTTTGAACCTAATATGAGCAATTGAGCAAATTAGGTTAAAATCATTAAAACATGCGGGACCGGCTGTTTGCAGGCCTTAGAGCCACCCTTGGTCGGTCAAGGGGATGTGCTCGTGTCACCATAGTGTCCGTGTCTCAGTCCTGAGAGTTTCAATATTTTCCTATGCGCATTTGAGCAACATTCTAAGAAAATATGCAGAATCCAGGGTTTTTGCTGAAACTAGGAAAAATACATGAGATGATGAAAATAATAAATGAAAAAGGGAATTGCAAGGTGTGGGACCGGCCACGGCTTGGTCATGGATGGCTGGTTAACAAGCACGGTCCCACACTTTCCCAGTTTTATGTGATTTTATGTATTTTCTCTTATTTGAGGGAAATTCCATGAAACTGAAAAGTTTGCTGAAATTAGGGAATTTCCATGAGATGAGAGAGATATAATAATAATAAAATAAGGAATGATGGAGTGTGGGACTGGCAATGGGCACGGTCCCAGAGCACTCTTCCCAATTTTATGTAATTTTCATGATTTTACGAAATTTTCATAAAATCAGAGAGATTTGTTAAAACCAAGGTATTTTGTTGAAATCAGGGAGTTTTCATGGAATCAGGAAACTTAAAACAACAAACAATAATAAAATAATAGGCGTGTGGGACCGGCTAGGGCATGGCCGGCCGGCTAGAGCCCGGTCCCATGAGTTTTTCCTAATTTTATAATAATTTTCATGATTTTAGAGAAAATTCATAAAATTAGGGAATTTTCATGGTTTTAGGGAAAATTCATGAAATCAGGGAATGTTTATAATTTGAGAGAAATAATAAAATAATGGGGACGTGAGGTGTGGGACCGGCCACAGCTAGGGAATGGCCGGCCGGCTGGTGCTCGGTCCCACGAGTTTTCCTAATTTTATAATATTTTCATGATTTTAGAGAAAATTCATAAAATTGGGGAATTTTCATGGTTTTAGGGAAAATTCATGAAATCAGGGAATTTTCATAATTTGAGAGCAATAATAAAATAATGGGGACGTGAGGTATGGGACCGGCCATGGCTAGAGCATGGCCGGCCAGCTGGTGCTCGGTCCCGCGACACCTTTCCCTAATTTTGTTATTTCTTTGATAAAATCATGAGATTAGAGAATTTCCTTGAAACGAAGGAGATTAGCTCGAACGAGAGAATTTTCACGAGATCAGGGAAAAATAATAAAATATGACAAAATATAAAATTAGGCGCGGGGATCGGTCACGGCATGGCCAAACATGAGCCCGATCCTCGGCGCCTTTGCTAATATTTTATTATTATTATTTTTCCTTCCTATTTTGCATAAGTTCATCGTTCATTCATATTTTTGAAATGCTCGTTTGCGCATTCAAATGTTTGATGTCATGCATTATTGCTAAGTACACTTGCACCATTTTAGTCGGGGCTTATTCGATGCTCAGATGCCTGTCTCGTTGAATATTTATCACTAACCCGTGAAATTCTGCTGGGAAGAACCACGAATTGAAGTGACGAAATATAACGAAGAATCGTAGAATATTGTTGGATATTCAGGCGATTAGAGATAATTAACTGATGGCTCTATACTAGCAGGGCTTCCTATCTAGGAGCATTAATTATCTGAGGGTCGAGCAATATGAACTTGCTGGAGTGTCATATTCCTCTTGTATAGTCAGGGAAAACATGGTTGCATCCTAAAGACGTTATTGCTCTATATACTAGCAGACATGCTGTCTAGGAGCCGTCCAATCTTGCGATTCTATACAGTATGAGATGTGCCGTGGTCTCAGCTAGGAGACTACACATCTACATCTCTTCTGAGAGGCTTTCTCGACCAGAGGTTTTATGGTATGAGCTTTCACGCTTAGAGACGTGAGTCTCAATACTCATCCGATTGTCGGATCCGAAGTAATTACTGAAATTGCTCAGTATTCATGAGATGTGACGTGGCCTCAGCTAGGAGACTACACATCTACATATACTCTGAGAGACAGCCTTCTCAGTCAGATATTTATGGCATGAGCCTTCATGCTTTAATGAGAGACATGGGCCTCAATACTCATCCGATTGCCGGATCCGGAGTATAGTTTTACAATTTTACCCTTTGTCGAAAATCCACCATTTACATTAAGTCCCCTGCTTAGTGAGGAACAGTCATGTTCCTCGGTCAACATTGAATGGTGATTTTCCAGGTACAAACAAAAATAAGTAATTGAACTTAGTCATAAGATAAGATATTGTCGGATTTTGACTGAATGAGCAAACCATGGTTTGAGCGGAAACCCAGTGGCATAATAGAGCATCATCCAGTGAGCAAAATTGGTGTAGAACCGCTGATTCGATGGTGGAACCTTGGTTGGTCTAGGATTTACGGGCCGGGCCCAAAGAGGAAATCCTTATTGAATTAGGTTTTAGAAATAAAATTAGGTATAAAAGGAATTAATTCCTCCTTTTTTTTTATTCTTCCACACGACCACCATCTTCTTCATCCTTCCTTCACGTCCAAGCATCAGGAGGAGCAGGAAAAAAATCGCCGGAACTTCCACCCGCCGGCGTCGTCCGTTCACCGTCCGGCCAAATTCCGACAGGCACCGCCCAGGTAAATAATTTTTATTTATTTTTTTGCTTTTGCTGATTTCATGAATTGTTCATATTGAAATTCTATACATGTGTATATGTTAGCATGAGTTTTGTAGAAAACCCCTTATTTTATTAAACGTATGTTCGTTCGATCGTTAGTTTAAGAAACTAGCAACAATCCCTAACTTGAGAGAGATTTTTCTTTAGAAATAGACCTGTGTCCAGTGATAAAATTTTGTTTATGAGCTTTCATGGAAACCAAAACTTTATCTTAAAAGGTTTGAGCTTTTACAAAACCGAAATAAACCTCGTTTTAGAGAATAATGCTCATACGAAGGAAAATATATTATTTTTTTAATATATGCAGCCGTAACATATTATGCAAAATATGATGACATATTTTATTCACATGAGTTTGTTCTCATTAGATAAAAGTTTGAAAATTTATGTGAGTAATTCACATTAATTATTGCTTCATAAAATCAAAACGTGGATTCTGAGTAATCTCGAAACTTTGACAATTTATTTATGATGAAACATTGTCTTGGTGTAAATTTCATAGTTCAGTTGTGGATGTTCAAACTATGAAAATTGTATCTATGATTTTATGAAAAATCAGTTTTGAAGATTAACAAAGCCTCGTTCGTTATTGCAGGTTTCAAGGAACGAACTAATTTTGGAGTGTTAACTCTTGTGGCACAATCGCTATTGTTAGTGGAATTGTAAATAGGTAAGATTTAAGAATTACCATTTTTGTTGATGCCGTATTCCCATTTGCATGATTCCATCATCTTGTTGAAGCTTGTATTTAGGCACGATCAAAGCAAAATGTTGTGTGAATTTTACACTACTTTGCAAGAATGTCGATTCCCAAGCTAATGATGCTTCCCGGAGAGGTGAAATGTGTGTAGACAATGATATCTCTAGAGAAGAGGCATGCATGGATGAGACTTAGTTGGCGAAGAGGAAGACGAAACACCTGGAATCAAGAATGTTCCGAACATAGATGATGCATTTTTTGAGGTTCAGGAAACTGAAAAGCGTCTCGGATCTCCAAAGATATCGTCTTTTGATAAACCCCAGGACAGTTACTCAAAAGAAATTGGTGACTCCTCGAGCAGTTGTGCGGTTTTGTCTTGAACGAGGACTCTTCCAGGCTTCAATTATAGAATTCAAGCTCTCTCGACGCCCTTTAGAGAAATTTTCCGGATGGGCAAGACACATGCTGGGATATCCTCGTGTTAGAGCTATACCGTATAGAGCACAAGTTGTCAGGGCTATTCAAGCATCTGGAGATTTGTACATCTTTCATGATGCGCGAGGTCTTGTGGCCCTTCTTGCTCGCTGGTGTATTCCGACTCATACCTTTATATGCAGCTGAGGAGAGTTTACCATTACCTTGGAAGATGTAGTTGCTTTATTGCATCTTCCAATCACAGGTAATTTTCCTGAAGAGCTTTCCACGGAGGAGAAAGCAGTTTCCAACATCTTAACAGCTGAGATGGAGAGAATTAACAAGGCTTCTGGCAAAGGTTGTTATGCTCACTGGTTAATACACAGGTGGCCACGAGATGTCCCTCTTAACGAACCCGACGGTATGTTGTCTATTGCTGCTTTCTTGTGCTTATGGCTGCTAGGGACGTGTTTGAAGACGCTGGGACTCTGTTAAAGCCATTTGTAATCCCTTTCGCCATTAAGATGGCTCAGGGTGAACAACTTCCCATAGGTAGATTATTTTTGGGTTCTTTGTACTCTAACCTGGATTCCCTAGTCGTAGACTCCAGTGTTTCAAATGGCTTTATGAAGATTGAATGCTACGCCAATACGATGTTCCTCCAAGCCTTGATGTGGGAGTGCTTCGAGAAGTACGCGCCTATTCCTCGTAGTATTTTGCAAGGGTTGACTGTTGGTGATTCTCGACGTATTTTCTCTGAGAGGGATAACGCCAGGATCATGCGTTGGTCTACAAAGCAAATTCAGTCCAAGACGCGCCTCATTAATGTATTAGACAATGAGTCCGAGTTCAACTTCCGTCCCTGGGTACTGATTCCTCCTCATATTTCCCAATTGACAACTTTCAATACTGAAGAAAGTATGACCTTGAAATCTGGTGTTGACTTGAGCGATGGCGAAAGATCCTTCATGTTGAGCTGTACTCCAGGTCATTTGATAGCAGCAACATATGGAGATTTTTCAATGGAGGAATACAACATTGATAGAGAAGCCCGTCAGATGGGTATGGATCAATGCGTTCCAAATTTTCGGAGGAGCAAACCATCAGTGGAACAACTTAAGACTTGTTTAGACCATACCCATGTCAAAGGAAGCTCTTATTGGTTCCCTTGTGCCGACCGAATTACGTATGTAACTCCGGGTTATACTGATTTTTGGAACCAACAATTTGAACGTCTACATGATTTCGTAGGGGTTAGTCAACCCTTGGTGAAAGAGCCTCCTTCTGCTGATATGATCGCTTCTCGACCCAGATTGAAATCCATCTCTGGTGGTGATAAGCGAAAGACATCTCCAGGATGTTCACCAGTATGTATCTTTTACACATTCCTCATAAAATTGAAATAATTTCCATTGATTATCACCTTAATTTATTTCCTATAGGACGGTCGTGCTGTGAGACCTCGTCTTGAAGTGAATTTCTCAGAAGCAGAAGAAGAAATAGTTTTTCACAGTGGAGAAGGCAGAAACAAGAATTGTAAGTTATTGCCTAATACCATAAAGTCCCTGGTTATTTCTTTGGTGAGTTGTCGACACTTTTCCGCTGTAACTTCTTCTATCCGCATTACTAGGATCATGAAACCAATATTTGTTATTTGGTTACAGAACTTTGCTCCGTCTAGTATTGATGGTCTTCAATTCTCTGCTGCTGGGCAGACAATCTCTAATTTGAGCGTTGAAGAAGAAAATGTTGTGACTACTCTCCCTCATATCCAAACATAAATGCCTCATGTGAAAATGCTAATTATTTAAGAATATGTCCAGGAGGATGTTTCCATAGAGGTGGAGAGTGTTGATACTCGGTCATCCTCCGAGAATAGAGGCGAAGGAAGTTCCAAAGATTCGGAACCGAATGAAAATGATGAACCTCTTGATGTTGACACGAGCAATCCCAACTCTTTGAACACTTCGAAAACCCCCCAAGTAAGCACATATCTTGTAACCTCTTCATAGAAATATGAAATTGCTGATTTGTGAGTGAATGAATGAGAATCCATGTGAGTGTCCAAGTAATTTTGGCGAAATACGTCGTCAGAAAATTTCAGATTTCAGTTTTTAGCAAAAACACCGTAAAACCTTCATATGAAGTCGGATTTTCATGATCCGCATATGTATCTTCAAGCCCGGAAAATTTCCAAGCTTTTTAAAAGAATATTTTTGAGTTTGAGCACGTTTAGTACCTGAAAAAGGCGAAACAGTAAACTTCCAGGAGACTTCCAGAACTTTTTCAGATTGCATGTTGCCCGATGTTTTGACCACATCTTTTTGCTCGTTCGTCGGATTGTCATGAAAGTTTGACATGTGGTAGAGGACATCCATATGAAGAGAATGGTATATAACCCATCCTAAGATTCCTTTTAGGTTTCTCCCAGTTCGTCTTTTAGTACAGAGTAGAGTACAGTTTTTTCAGACGAGGTTACCGTAAAACGTATTTTCATGACTTTCATGTTATTCGCTCGTGCCTTGAGTGTATAATGATGAACTTTGATTATTTGGTATTGATTGTATGCTGTATTTATAATATCACTTGGTTTCATGCTTAAACGACATCTAACCTCATGTAATCTTCGTATTAGGTGTCAAATACCGAAGTTGAGGATATTGAAACCAATGAGGATAACCCGAATTGCCCTAGAGTTATTGATGAAGATACAACCATACCTGCACTTGAAGTCCATGAGAAGGTTGTCACTAAAGTTATGGAAACCCAGATTGTTGCTGCTTCAGTGATAGAAGAAACCGAAAGACCAGTAGAGAATACTGAAGAAATTGTTGTCCCAATTGTAGAAGTTGTTCCAGTAATTGAAAATCGTATAGTAGTGCATGAATATCCAAGTGCAGGAGTTGATTTTGATCCTCCCTTTGATGCTTCACTTCCGTATCATGAACTAGTAGGTGGATTCAGCGTTCCCATAGGGTATGCAGGCTTGTACGAGAGAATATGGAAGAAATTTGGTCACATAATTGTGGATCGGAATCCTGGGCGTGCTTATGCTTTAACAATGCAAGTAGGTATTATCTTGCATGTTGTAAGTGATAAATGTACTAGGGCCGGAAGTACTGTGACTCCAGATATATTCTTTGATTGGGAGTTTAACTTGGAGAATTCAGAAAGACTTGGCTTCAATGTAAAGTGGCTTCGTAAGCAAATGAACGCTATCAAGGACTCATGTGAGAACAACATACCCTTTCCCAATGATGATGTGATGGAGAAGGAAGACAAGTTGTCAGGCTGACTGAGGAGCTGAACAAGGAAAAGGCGGCTTTGCAGGTTTTGAAGGATACAGAGGCGCAAAAATCCTTTTTTACTGATTTTATTTGATTTCCTTTTCATAATCTCTTGAACTTCTGAACTTCTGAGAGATGTGAGGTTTTTATTTGGGTTTTGATATTGGCTGATTTTGGATTGGTAGATGATTGAGGATTTTGTTTTGGATTTGATAGAGATTTTCTTTTAAGTAAAATGAACTGAATTTTGATAAATTGCTGAATTCAAATACTGATTGCAAGTATTGCAAACGTTTTGGAGGAATTGAAATACAATGAAAGAAAATCCTAAATGCCAAATCCAGACGTCATGAGTGCTCAAACGTCTAGTACCTCGAATGCCCAATAATTTTAGACAAATGCCTTAAGCCAATTCTCGTGAATTACTGGCAGGGTTCTGCCATCTATGTTGATCAATTTGTAGTATCCTCCGGTTATGTACCTAGCAACCATAAATGGTCCTTCCCAATTAGAGCTCCTTGCATAATGGAGATCTCGTTTAGTCGCCTTAAGAACCAAATCCCCTTCCTTGAATTTGTTGGGCTTAATAGTTCGCGCCTTGAATATTTTTTGTTGATTCCATGGTTGTGGCACATATGGACACTCGTGTAGAGGAGAGTATCCAGCATATTGTATGTCGTGCTTAGCCACGTCTTCAGCGATAAACCTCTTGATAGAATGATCAACATGGAGATGCTCTGAGCGTAACCATTTGGTGTAATACTGCTGAGGTGAGACTATCCACTCGTAACTTTTCGTAATTGCTAAGTTGTTAGCAGGGAGAAGTCCCCGGACCAGAGCAATATATTTCAACATTGGTATTATTGGTGCATGAAGAGGAATAAGACTTGCCTGAGTACGGAACCTCTTGATGAAAGAATGTGCACTTTCTTCAGGCTTTTGTGTGAGTTCCGTAAAAGCTTTAACTTCTTCCAAGTGCTCAAATGACGGAGTATCCTCCATTTCTTCTGAGTTAGAACCTTCTGCAGCAGCATGACATGTTGAAGGTGTTGGAGTTTTCTTTCCAGCGTGGATCCAAGAATCATGTCATATCCCGGGTCTTCTCGAATTATGTAAAACTTAGTCTCAGTGCAGACTGAGTTTTCTGTAGTTTTGAGATTGATGTAGCCATATGCATCTCTGGAAGTTCCTTCATGATCCCTGATTGTCATGGGAGCATGAGTAGATTCTTGTCGAGTAATGTCAGCGGCTCTGAGAGTTTCAAAGGAATGATGTTGACGGCGGTACCGACATCAACAAATGCCCTCCTGAATTCATTTCCTTTAATATGCACTGCGGTGAGCAGTCCCCAGTCATACATTTCTTTGTCGGTGGTCAAGGTTCGGGAGGTACTTCGGAATCAATAGGCGTTTTCCAGACACTATGTGGTTCAAAGCCGTGAACATGTCTCCTCTTTGCGCTTTTGACAGATATAGTAATTCACAGACATGCTCTATCAATGACTGAACTGCTTCTTTGACTGGTGCTTCAGAAACGGAGAAGGTCCTGACCGGGAGGGGATCTCTGTGCACTCCTTCAGCCCCCAGATTAAGTTCTCCTTACTCAACCTTTTCTCTTAATATGCGTTTCAAGACTTTGCAGCTACTTGTGGGATGTTTGACGAACCTGTGGAAGCGGTAGTAACGAGGATTTTCCATGTCTTCCTCAGTTAGGTCTCTCCTGACATATGGCAATTTGATTGCACCATCTTGGATCCAGGCATCTAATAGTTCGAGCACTTCTCCAATAGGGAGAGGAAAGTCAGGTGCATCTTGATCGGGAGCCTCTCGTATGCATCTCCTCTTTTATAACTTAGGCCCATTTCTTCCAATTCTTGTTCTTCTTAATTTCTTTATCTCTCTCTCCGTTACAAATCGAGCCCATGCCTCTGGTTTGTCCTTATGATACATTGCTTGAAACAACTCATGGTGACATCTCCGAGGAGTCTTTTTGGGATCAAGATGAAGATGAAAGAGGAATATGTCGACACTTGTGTAGATTACTCAAGCATTGATCTTAATAATGATCAAGAGCCTATTCAAAGGGTGGAGCTTGAGGATGATGCATTTTCGAGTGTTCTAAAAAAGTTTCTTATAATAAAATTTGGATCCACAAAAGAGTATGTGCCTTACAACAAGGAGAATATGTTGAGAATGAGACCGTTATGACCAATATTGTGGAAGACCCAATTGAGCTTGCAAATGATTGTAATGATGATGTTTATGTCGAGACTTTGGTTACTAAAAACGGATGAAGAATGGTTGCAAGGTTTAATAGAGGACCATGATATAAAAGAGGTGAATAATTCACTTGAATTTTTCAAGGATGAAGAGGATTCCGTAATACAAGAGATTGTGCAAGGTTTATCTAACCCTTTGCCTATTATTTCTTCTCCTTTACCTCTTATTGGTTTGAATGTATGTGCTTCGAGAATATTGTTGACCGACTTTGTTTCTCGTTTTCCGCCATTAGAGACACTTGATTCTCATACTATGCAGTGTGGACAAGAATAAGTGTGGGGAAGCTTTTATCGGTTCATAGCTTTACTTTTGCTTTATGTTACTAATATTTGTGTGAAGCTAGTGTTTGCAAAACAGGTTCTATGGACGGATCCCCAACTTTTCAGATTGTTGGTGTATGGGGAATGAATCTTCCAAGGATATAGTCGGTCAATGACTATAAAACAAGCGCTAAGTGGGAGGCAACCCACCGGTTTTGTATCTCTTATCCTTTTTGCATTTTATTTTTGTTTCGTTTATTTATTTTTACTGTTTTCATATCATATTTGCATCCCCGTGTTTAATTTCATTGAGTCCGTAATCTATCTTAGAAGAGAATTAGGACGAATACCTTTTCGTCAGAAAAATTCAGACTGCGCGTAGTTCAGTCCAGAGACCATAACTGTCAGACCGTTTATCGAAACACTGTGAAATTTTGACACTGTGTAGAAAACACGTAGGTGAACAACTTTTGTGAAATGGAGTTTTCCAAATTCCTTACCAATTTGTACAGTTTTTATTTTTATCTGCTGTTACGCTCAGAATTCAGAACTTTCGGTTTACACATTGAGGACAATGTGAAGTTTAGAAGTGTGGGGGAGCATTTATATGTTTGTATAGTTTGTTTTTGACACCATTAGTGGATGGAACCATTTTGAATGCAAGGAGTTGAGGAACTAATTAACTAAAAAGGGGAAAGAATATAGGCTCGATCACAAATTAACACCATATCTCGGAATATCACCATATCTGCATTCTATTTTTATTTTTCCATATTTATCTATTGTTCTCTAAGTGCTTTGGTGGGTCACTAAACATCGACGTGTTATTACCGCTTAGGATGAAATAGAGTGGTTGAGTTACTAGAAAAAGACAAAAAAAAAAAAAAAAAAAAAAAAAAAAAAAAAAAAATTTGAAAAAGAAAAAAAAAAAGGGACCGACCAATTAGACCAAAACGGAATAAAAAGACACTTGGGAATAAAGTAAGATGTGTGAAACGTAGTCCCCGTCTCCGTCGCCTAAACAAGCGTGGAATGGGATCCAAGGCAACTATCATGTACTTCTTTGACAAGAAGCATGCGCTTGGATCCAAAAGATCTAATCATGCCGTCTAAAAAAAAAAAAGAGAAATTGGATCCATTGATCCAATCATAAAAAAAAAAAAAAAATTATTATTATGTTGAATAAAGTCACTCTTTTACGTATTTTGAGAAGATTACGGTCCCAGTGGTACATTTGAATGCTTTGGTGAAGGGGTATTTGGTGGAATTCAATGAAAGTGAAGCTCAAGTGTGGCAAGGCATGAACTTGAAATGTTGTTGATTGACTCGATAATTTGAGGTCGGTAATGATAGTCAGTGCTAAGGCTGGATTGACAAGGTTGCATCGAGGTTGAAATCTGAATCTTTTCACGTAGTCATTGGGATTTTCACTGACCCTCTGAAACATTCTTCCAAGATCAGAGATAGTAACTTGCTCTGACACGAAGAAGTACTTCCTGTAAAAGTCGTTAATCATTTCTCCCCAATTGCTGATAGTCCCAGGCGTAATATTGTTGTACCAGGTGTATGCCCTGCCTTGCAGAGATTTTGAAAATTCTTTGAGGCGAACAACGTGATTGTGTTCATGCTCTCCTAAGGCTTCGAGGAAACGATAAACATGTTCTCGAGCATTGCCGGTTCCATCATACAAAGTGAAAGTTGGAGAAGTATAACCTTTCGGAAGAGGGATCCTTTGCGTAGCGGCAGGGTAAGGAGGCTGGTGGCGATGGACATGTGATGTCTTGTCTTTTCCACGGTTCTCCAGAAGGAGCTCCAAATCTTCCCGAGTAATGAAATTTGATGATTCCTTTGTCGATGAATCGTCTGCAGCTTTGCGGACTTCATCGTCGTCCACTGTATGAATTGGAATTACCTCAGGATCAGCATCTGAGGATTTCTCCTTCTCTTTTCCTTTCCCTTTCCTTGAGTTTTTCCTGACATTGTATCAGTGAGAGCCTTCAGTTGATTAAATAGCTCCTTTTGCGCCGTAGCCATATCGGTCTGATTTTTTGCAAGAGTCTCTTGTACTTTGATGAGATCGGCAATGGTGGGTGGTGGGTTTCCTCTGACTTCCTCAGGGTGTCGTCCGAACAGAGGATGACCTTCCGTGTTAGCGTGAGGAGGAGTAATGTCACCACCGTCAGTGTTAGAGGTCGGGATGGTTTCCGGGATACCTTCATTGTCGTTGTTGTTATTGTTGCTAGTGCTAGAACCGTTTGTGTTGGAACCTATAATTAACCCAGACCTAAGACCAGCCATCTTGTGAAATCGTGAGATTGTAACCGAGAGATTAATCTTCCATTGTGGTCGCCAATCTGTAGATGGGGAAAAACGATTTGCTGGTTTTTATGGAATTGAAGAGTCGACCGTGTGGAGCCTCCTTGAACCAAGTGAAATGTTGAACCTCACACATATGCATTGCAAGAAGGGAGTGCTTTAAGTTCGAGAGATCAATCTGTAAGACTCCGGCCTAAACCAAGAACAATGGCCGTTCTAGAGTCAATTCGGTCACAAGAGAGGATGGGTTGATATGTAGGAGGGAAGTTGAGAAATGAGTGAGATCAATGGTGATCTGAGATTGTAGGTTTGTTGTGAATTCAACGTAAGAATGCTCTGAATGATTGAATTTTGCTCAATTGAGAGTGAATGCTCAGAGGATGAGTTCGTGTAGACGAAAGATTGTCTGTATGAACTTGCCGAGAATTCTTTTAGACGAATGTTCGAATCTTGTCCTTCAATCAGGATTCAGAGACATTTTATAATGCCGGAGTTGAAAACACCATGATCCCATGAAGTGTGATAGTTTGCTATAATCAGAGAGTGGGGAAGTGTGAAATCGTGTTAAAACCAGTTGCTCATCGTGCAGAGACTTGGTTAATTTTCTACCCACTACTTTGCTGACTCTTCCAACTGATTGCACGACTTGTTCACATTCTCATCATGGGTGAACACACGTGCCGTAGACCGCCGGACCAAAACCCTAGTTAATATCCCCCATGTGACACGATTGATATCTCGTGATTTTGGAGTCAGTTGCTGACTTTGTGGGACGATGAGTCCATGTATTGTTGAATTGAACATGTTTTGCAAATGTTCTGAAATTCATGAATCAAATATGTCTGCTGAGACGAGGTATTATTATGTTGATTACCTAAGACGAGCAAACTATGTTGCTGAATTGTCGAATAATATTGATAGTGGAACCAATATTCTTGAAACTGAGCAAATATTGCTAGTTCGAGCAAATACTGCTAGTCTGAGGAATATTGCTAGTTTAAGCAAATATTGCCGGTTTGAGCGAATGTTGCTCATTTGATGAATTGCTGGTAGCATGACCAAATAAAATATTAATTTAAGATACTGACTGCTAGTCGAGTAAAATAAATAAAAATGTTGATCATGGAATCAACATAAAATTATCGAGTATTTGAATCGCTTTCGAGAATCATGTTTCTGCGGAGCTCAGGATTCAAAACCCTAATTTTACTGAAATGATGATTTATTGCAAATCAATCTGCAGAGTGAAGCAGGGACCGGCTACATAGTATGACGAGTCCACCATGTACGCCCAGATGCTCGAATGAGCAAAATGCCAAAGTCTCTTAGAGGACCAGTTGGTGAAAGAATGATTAAATGCTGGTTTAATCATTTATTGAAATAATGCTCGTGTGAGCGACAAACAATAAAAACTCGGTCATGAATCGAGGTACCGACCAAGAGGTCATGGGGCCGGCTCTTGGTGGCCGTGGGACCAGTGGATGGTCGTTCAAGCAAACTCTTAATTGTTTGGAAGAAGTTTGAACCTAATATGAGCAATTGAGCAAGTTAGGTTAAAATCATTAAAACATGCGGGACCAGCTATTTGCAGGCCTTAGAGCCACCCTTGGTCGGTCAAGGGGATGTGCTCATGTCACCATAGTGTACATGTCTCAGTCCTGAGAGTTTCAGGATTTTCTTATGCGCATTTGAGCAACATTCTGAGAAAATATGTAGAATCCAGGGTTTTTGCTGAAACTAGGAAAAAATACATGAGATGATGAAAATAATAAATGAAAAAGGGAATTGCAAGGTGTGGGACCGGCCACGGCTAGGGCATGGCTGGCTGGTTAACAAGCACGGTCCCACACTTTCCCAGTTTTATGTGATTTTATGTATTTTCTCTCGATTTGAGGGAAATTCCATGAACTCGAGAGTTTGTCAAATTAGGGAATTTCCATGAGATGAGAGAGATATAATAATAATAAAATAGGGAATGATGGAGTGTGGGACCGGAAATGGCCAAAGGCATGGCCGGCCGGCCAATGGGCACGGTCCCAGAGCACTCTTCCCAATTTTATGTAATTTTCATGATTTTAGGAAATTTTCATAAAATCAGAGAGATTTGTTAAAACCAAGGTATTTTGTTGAAATCAGGGAGTTTTCATGGAATCAGGAAACTTAAAACAACAAACAATAATAAAATAATAGGCGTGTGGGACCGGCTAGGCATGGCCGGACGGCTAGAGCCCGGTCCCACGAGTTTTTTCTAATTTTATAATAATTTTCATGATTTTAGAGAAAATTCATAAAATTAGGGAATTTTCATGGTTTTAGGGAAAATTCATGAAATCAGGGAATTTTCATAATTTGATAAGAAATAATAAAATAATGGGGACGTGAGGTGTGGGACCGGCCACAGCTAAGGCATGGCCGTACGGATGGTGCTCGGTCCCACGAGTTTTCCTAATTTTATAATATTTTTCATGATTTTAGAGAAAATTCATAAAATTAGGGAATTTTCATGGTTTTAGGGAAAATTCATGAAATCAGGGAATTTTCATAATTTGAGAGAAATAATAAAATAATAGGGACATGAGGTGTGGGACCGGCCACGGATAGAGCATGGCTCGGCCAAATGGTGCTCGGCCCCGCGACACCTTTCCGTAATTTTATTATTTCTTTGATAAAATCATGAGATTAGAGAATTTCCTTGAAACGAAGGAGATTAGCTCGAACGAGAGAATTTTCACGAGATCAGGGAAAAATAATAAAATATGACAAAATATAAAATTGGGCGCGGGATCGGTCACGGCATGACCGGCCAGTGATGAGCCCGGTCCACTGCGCCTTTGCTAATATTTTATTATTATTATTTTTCCTTCCTATTTTGCATAGGTTCATCGTTCATTCATATTTTTACGAAATGCTCGTTTGCGCATTCAAATGCTAGTCTGTGCATTATTGCTAAGTACACTTGCACCATTTTAGTCAGGGCTTATTCGATGCTCAGATGCCTGTCTCGTTGAATATTTATCACTAACCCTTGGAATTCTGCTGGGAAGAACCACGAATTGAAGTGACGAAATATAACGAAGAATCATAGAATATTGTTGGATATTCAGGCGATTAGAGATAATTAACTGATGGCTCTATACTAGCATGGCTTCCTATCTAGGAGGATTAATTATCTGAGGGTCGAGCAATATGAACTTGCTGGAGTGTCATATTCCTCTTGTATAGTCAGGGAAAACATGGTTGCATCCTGAAGACGTTATTGCTCTATACTAGCAGACATGTTGTCTAGGAGCCGTCCAATCTTGCGATTCTATACAGTATGAGATGTGCCATGGTCTCAGCTGGGAGACTACACATCTACATCTTCTCTGAGAGACTTTCTCGATCAGAGGTTTAATGGCATGAGCTTTCACGCTTAGAGACATGAGTCTCAATACTCATCCGATTGCCGGATCCGGAGTAATTACTGAAATTGCTCAGTATTCATGAGATGTGTCTGGCCTCAGCTGAGAGACTACACATCTACATATACTATGAGAGACAACCTTCTCAGTCAAAGATTTATGACATGAGCCTTCATGCTTTAATGAGATACATGGGCCTCAATACTCACCCGATTGCCGGATCCGGAGTATAGTTTTATAATTTTACCCTTTTTTGAAAATCCACCATCTACAGAGATAACTTGGATGGTACCAAAGACCAATATCCAAGTGTCAATCAATTTAAATCAACAACCCAAAAGTTCGGATATTCTAATTGATTGAACAACGCACAACCTGTGATATTTCAATTATATAAACAAATATAATGCAGAATAAAAATAACACAAACACCAGAATTTTGTTAACGAGGAAACCGCAAATGCAGAAAAACCCCGGGACCTAATCCAGATTGAACACCCACTGTATTAAGCCGCTACAGACTCTAGCCTACTCCAAATTAACTTCGATCTGGACTGTAGTTGAACCCCAATCAATCTCACACTGATCCAAGGTACAGTTATGCTCCTACGCCTCTGATCCCATCAAGATGCTACGTACTTGATTTCCTTAGCTGATCTCAACCACAACTAAGAGTTGCTACGACCCAAAGTCAAAGACTTTAATATACAAATCTCTATCACACAGAAAAGTCTACGGTAATAGATAAATCCGTCTTCCAGGAATATACCTACGAGTTTTGTTCCGTCTTTTGATAAATCAAGGTGAACAGGAACCAATTGATAACCCGGACTTATATTCCCGAAGAACATCCTAGTATTATCAATCACCTCGCAATAGTATTAATCGACGCAGCGAAGAAAGATATTGCGGAATCACAAACGATGAGACGAAGTGTTTGTGATTTATTTTCTATCTTGCCTATCGGAAATATAAATCTCAAGCTAATTATTTCAATTGTACTCGTACGATAGAAACAGCAAAATCAGATCACACAACTACAAGAAAACTAGTATCGGTATGGCTTCACAATCCCAATGAAGTCTTTAAGTCGTTAACCTGGTTTAGAGAAGAAAACCAAAGGTTAAAGGAGAATCGACTCTAGCTTAGCAAACTAGTATCACATGTAAGGTGTGGGGATTAGGTTTCCCATTTGCTAGAGTTCTCCCTTATATAGTCTTTAAATCAGGGTTTGCAATCAATGTTAGCTTGGTAACATAGCATTCAATATTCACCGTTAGATGAAAACCTGATTAGATTCAAGCTAATATTTCTCAACCGTTGGATCGAAAACTTAGCTTGTTACACACAAATGAAATGTTCAATTTTGGGTTTATGTAACCGTACCCAAACATTAACATTTGTTGGTTCAACAATAGTTAACCAAATGGTTAGCCATATGATCACTTTCATATTAACCATATTCTTCTTCACCATAACTAGTTCAAATGACTCAAATGAACTAGTTAAAGAGTTGTTCAATTGCTTAGATCTTATGTAACTACACAAGACACAATCGAAGCAAAAACGGTTTGATTCACTCGAATCGGTTCATGAACTTTATAGCCACGGTTTGCAAAAGCATTCCTTAGTTTATTTAAACATGAGTTCAAGAACAACCGGTTTTAGATATAACCTACTCAAGTTCGCGGACTGGGTTCGCGGACTTAAGCTCACGGAAGGAGTTCACAAACTCCAACAGAAATTCTCGGGTCGAGAACTTCTGCCAGTTCGCGGACTTGGCTCACGCCACTTCCGTTTCTCTTGATCAACAAATTTTGCAAACTTTGGTTCAAGGAATAAGGACTTATACATATATGTGTTTCCACAACAATACTTATATCCTACCAATGGTTATGTAATCTAAACTCTCATTTCAACCATTGAAACATTCTCAGAGGACGTTATATAACCGTTATTCACAAACCATTTTTCGTCAGAGCAATTTCCAAAGTGATTGAAACATAACATGACTTTCGTCACTAGGTAAAGATGAATTTGGCTAAAGCGAAAGCTTACCAACACATATTTCAAGAAATAGATAGGCGAGTTAAACTCGGCTCGAAATAGCAAATGTGCATAATGAAAGTCTATACGTCAAAACGACTTTTGTCTCAAGAGTAGGAGATAGAGTAAATAGACTTTTGAGTGACAGACAGTGTAGTTAAAATCGCTCTCCAAGGCCGAGTACTCTCCGAGTAATCGCTACAAGCTATATGACCGAGGCGATTTCCGATTCCAAGTTATTTCTGATTTTTAGAAATTAAGTCGGCCGATATGCCAATTTGTACCGATTTTTCAGCAAAACGAGTTGGCGATTTTTCCGAGTTGGCCTTTCATACACCAAAATTATAAAATAAAAATTTTGTAACCCCTCGAATGAGAGTTATTAAACGGAAAAACCTCTAAAAACGTTATAAATAGGTTCAGTAATACAATATTACACTTGATTATATGACTCATGAACAACAATACATAAGTCTCTAATAAAAAGGTTCCGAGTATTAGGCCAAGTTTTAGCGATTTCCAAGTCCGAAGTTATTGTTCCTCGCTCCAAGCTCCCCAACCGAGTAGGACCGAGGAACGATTTCGATTACTTTGGTGACAGATAAGTTCAATTCTCCACATACCTTTTAGTCGATGAAGTTCCACTGATTCCTTGAGTAGTCCTTCGTCTTGTATGATGATTGCCGTGGAGTTCTTGAGCTCAACTTCACTTTCTATCCTAGTCCGAGACCTTTAGCTACACAGGCTAGAAATCGAGACTTATAGTTTTGATCACTAACATTGACAAACATGCTTGAGATAGCAACGCATGCGATTTCGACCGAGCAATGCTCTAACATATGTGCAGGAAAGATAATCAATATGCTGATGTATTATCCTTTATCTCGTCAATGATGGAGGATCCAGAAACGAGGTTTGTCAAGATAAACGTCCTTCTATCGACGAAGGAATACAGAACATGGAAATCATGGCTCTCGATACACACGAAAACGATGAGGTAGCACATTGGCGGATGCTTAGTTATAGGTATTTGATATGGGGGTGAGGGGGTGGGGGGGTGGGGGGTGGGGGGATTACCAATGGACATACTCTTGGCCAATAAAATCAAAAGCAAATCCACAAATTATGAACTTCGAGATGGAGTCTTATACAAGCGATCCTTCTTAGGACCGTTGTTGTGATATGTATCTCACGAGCAAGGAGTCAAAATTCTAAAAGTAATACATTACGGGGATCCTAGGAATCACAGAGAGACAAGGTCATTGTCCCACAAGGCAAAAGCTCTTGGTTATTTTTGTGTTATATGCATGATGACGCGAAGGGATATCTCTCAGTGTTGCGAAAAATATCAGCGGTTCGGCAAAAAGATACAAGCTCCAGCCGTCAGTTTGAACTCGGTTCTCAGTCCATGGCCCTAAGCTAAGTGGGGAATCGATATTGTTGGACCACTCATGTCGGGTTTGAAGCAGAAAGAGTATTTAATAGTCGGCACAGATTAGTTTACCAAATGGGTAGAGGCCAAGGCACTAAAGCACATTCGCGATCGGGATGTTTTATTTTTGGAAAAAATTATTTGCAAATTTGGCATTCCAGCAGCAACCGTCTTGGATAAGAGCAAGCAGTTTGAGAGCGGGAACATTTGACATGCTTTTCAACACCATTCAAAATCCAACGAGGAAAGTCTACTTCAATCTATCAATTGATCCATTACGGTAGTACTCCTTAAAGAGATCAAGAGTTAATCTATTGAGGGTCCATATCCTAGAGCGTGACGAACATTTTCTTAATTTTTCCTTCTTTTTATTTTTTCCTTTAGATTGATTCTTATCATCTAAATCTTCCTCTTTAGATGAAGAGAGACTATCATGAGAAACCATAGGTTTTGACCATAATAATCTTTGAGCAATCCTTAAGGAATTCTGGCGTGCATTATAGATTCCAAAGAAAGTTTTCCAAAGAAATTTCCCATGGGACAATTTTTAAGGAACGAACAAACACAAACTTGTTAGGTTTAAGGTGTTTTCCGGCTCTCATACCAACTGAAAAAGCGGGGGTCTAACAACCACACCCAATATTTCGCTTAGCAATTTGTATGGACAAACTCCAATATAATTTCTAGAGAATCAACTAGACAGTCAGACTCAATCTAGAAAAAAGTATATTAAAGAGTTTATATCTCAATCTCTCAATTTGATCTTTACTCAAGCAAATAGAAATCTGCGAGTCTTTATCAAAGAGAGATTGTAGATGGGGAAAAACGATTTGCTGGTTTTTACGGAATTGAAGAGTCGACCGTGTGGAAACTCCTTGAACCGAGCGAAATGTTGAACCTCACACAGATGCACTGCAAGAATGGAGTGCTTTAAGTTCGAGAGATCAATCTGTAAGACTCCGGCCTAAACCAAGAACAATGGTCGTTCCAGAGTCAATTCGGTCACAAGAGAGGATAGGTTGATCTGTAGGAGGGAAGCTGAGAAATGCGTGAGATCAATGGTGATCTGAGATTGTAGGTGTGTTGTGAATTCAGCGTAAGAATGCTTTGAATGATTGAATTTTGCTCAATTTAGAGTAAATGCTCAGACGATGAGTTCGTGTAGACGAAAGATTGTCTGTATGAACTTGCCGAGAATTCTTTTAGACGAATGTTCGAATCTTGTCCTTCAATCAGGATTCAGAGACATTTTATAACGCCGGAGTTGAAAACACCATGATCCCATGAAGTGTGATAGTTTGCTATAATCATAGAGTGGGGAAGTGGGAAATCGTGTTAAAACCAGTTGCTCATCGTGCGGAGACTTGGTTAATTTTCTACCTACTACTTTGCTGAGTCTTCCAACTGATTGCACGACTTGTTCACATTCTCATCATGGGTGAACACACGTGCCGTAGACCGCCGGACCAAAACCCTAGTTAATATCCCCCCATGTGACACGATTGATATCTCGTGATTGTGGAGTCAGTTGCTGACTTTGTGGGACGATGAGTCCATGTATTGTTGAATTGAACATGTTTTGCAAATGTTATGAAATTCATGAATGAATACTGAGACGAGGTATTATTATGTTGATTACCTAAGACGAGCAAACTATGTTGCTGAATTGTCGAATACTATTGATAGTGGAACCAATATTCTTGAATCTGAGCAAATATTGCTGGTTCGAGCAAATACTGCTAGTCTGAGGAATATTGCTAGTTTAAGCAAATATTGCCGGTTTGAGCGAATGTTGCTCATTTGATGAATTGCTGGTAGCAGGACCAAATAAAATATTAATTTAAGATACTGACTGCTAGTCGAGTAAAATAAATAAAAATGATGATCATGGAATCAACATAAAATTATCAGAGTATTTGAATCTGCTCAGAATCATGTTTCTGCAGAGCTCTGGATTCAAAATCCTAATTTTACTGAAATGATGATTTATTGCAAATCAATCTGCAGAGTGAAGCGAGGACCCGGCTACATAGTATGACGAGTCCACCATGTACGCCGGATGCTCGAATGAGCAAAATGCCAAAGTCTCTTAGAGGACCGGTTGGTGAAAGAATGATTAAATGCTGGTTTAATCATTTATTGAAATAATGCTCGTGTGAGCGACAAACAATAAAAACCTGGTCATGAATTGAGGTACCGACCAAGAGGTCATGGGGCCGGCTCTTGGTGGCCGTGGGACCAGTGGATGGTCGTTCAAGCAAACTCTTAATTGTTTGGAAGAAGTTTGAACCTAATATGAGCAATTGAGCAAGTTAGGTTAAAATCATTAAAACATGCGGGACCAGCTGTTTGCAGGCCTTAGAGCCACCCTTGGTCGGTCAAGGGGATGTGCTCATGTCACCATAGTGTACGTGTCTCAGTCCTGAGTGTTTCAGTATTTTCCTATGCGCATTTGAGCAACATTCTGAGAAAATATGCAGAATCCAGGGTTTTTGCTGAAACTAGGAAAAATACATGAGATGATGAAAATAATAAATGAAAAGGGGAATTGCAAGGTGTGGGACCGGCCACGGCTAGGGCATGGCCTAGTTGGTTAACAAGCACGGTCCCACACTTTTCCGATTTATGTGATTTTATGTATTTTCTCTGATTTGAGGGAAATTCCATGAAACTGGAGAGTTTGCTGAAATTAGGGAATTTCCATGAGATGAGAGAGATATAATAATAATAAAATAGGGAATGATGGAGTGTGGGACCGGAAATGGCCAAAGGCATGGCCGGCCGGCCAATGGGCACGGTCCCAGAGCACTCTTCCCAATTTTATGTAATTTTCATGATTTTAGTAAATTTTCATAAAATCAGAGAGATTTGTTAAAACCAAGGTATTTTGTTGAAATCAGGGAGTTTTCATGGAATCAGGAAACTTAAAACAACAAACAATAATAAAATAATAGGCGTGTGGGACCGGCTAGGCATGGCCGGACGGCTAGAGCCCGGTCCCACGAGTTTTTTCTAATTTTATAATAATTTTCATGATTTTAGAGAAAATTCATAAAATTAGGGAATTTTCATGGTTTTAGGGAAAATTCATGAAATCAGAGAATTTTCATAATTTGATAAGAAATAATAAAATAATGGGGACGTGAGGTGTGGGACCGCCACAGCCAGGGCATGGCCGTACGGATGGTGCTCGGTCCCACGAGTTTTCCTAATTTTATAATATTTTTCATGATTTTAGAGAAAATTCATAAAATTAGGGAATTTTCATGGTTTTAGGGAAAATTCATGAAATCAGGGAATTTTCATAATTTGAGAGAAATAATAAAATAATAGGGACGTGAGGTGTGGGACCGGCCACGGATAGAGCATGGCCGGCCAGCTGGTGCTCGGCCCCGCGACACCTTTCCCTAATTTTATTATTTCTTTGATAAAATCATGAGATTAGAGAATTTCCTTGAAACGAAGGAGATTAGCTCGAACGAGAGAATTTTCACGAGATCAGGGAAAAATAATAAAATATGACAAAATATAAAATTGGGCGCGAGACTGGTCACGGCATGACCGGCCAGCTGATGAGCCCAGTCCCATGGCGCCTTTGCTAATATTTTATTATTATTATTTTTCCTTCCTATTTTGCATAGGTTCATCGTTCATTCATATTTTCTGAAATGCTCGTTTGCGCATTCAAATGCTAGTCTGTGCATTATTGCTAAGTACACTTGCACCATTTTAGTCAGGGCTTATTCGATGCTCAGATGCCTGTCTCGTTGAATATTTATCACTAACCCTTGGAATTCTCTTTGGGAAGAACCACGAAATTGAAGTGACGAAATATAACGAAGAATCATAGAATATTCTTTGGATATTCAGGCGATTAGAGATAATTAACTGATGGCTCTATACTAGCAGGGCTTCCTATCTAGGAGCATTAATTATCTGAGGGTCGAGCAATATGAACTTGCTGGAGTGTCATATTCCTCTTGTATAGTTAGGGAAAACATGGTTTCATCCTGAAGACGTTATTGCTCTATACTAGCAGACATGTTGTCTAGGAGCCGTCCAATCTTGCGATTCTATACAGTATGAGATGTGCCATGGTCTCAGCTGGGAGACTACACATCTACATCTTCTCTGAGAGACTTTCTCGATCAGAGGTTTAATGGCATGAGCTTTCACGCTTAGAGACATGAGTCTCAATACTCATCCGATAGCCGGATCCAGAGTAATTACTGAAATTGCTCAGTATTCATGAGATGTGCCTGGCCTCAGCTGGGAGACTACATATACTCTGAGAGACAACCTTCTCAGTCAGAGATTTATGGCATGAGCCTTCATACTTTAATGAGAGACATGGGCCTCAATACTCACCCGATTGCCGGATCCGGAGTATAGTTTTACAATTTTACCCTTTTTTGAAAATCCACCATCTACAGAGATATAACTTGGATGGTACCAAAGACCAATATCCAAGTGTCAATCAATTTAAATTAACAACCCAAAAGGTCGGATATTCTAATTGATTGAACAACGCACAACATGTGATATTTCAATTATATAAACAAATATAATGCAGAATAAAAATAACACAGACACAAGAATTTTGTTAACGAGGAAACCGCAAATGCAGAAAAACCCCGGGACCTAATCCAGATTGAACACCTTGTATTAATCCGCTAGACTCTAGCCTACTCCAAATTAACTTCGATCTGGACTGTAGTTGAACCCCAATCAATCTCACACTGATCCAAGGTACAGTTATGCTCCTACGCCTTTGATCCCATCAAGATGCTACGTACTTGATTTCCTTAGCTGATCTCAACCACAACTAAGAGTTGCTACGACCCAAAGTCAAAGACTTTAATAAACAAATCTGTATCACACAGAAAAGTCTACGGTAATAGATAAATCCGTCTTCCAGGACTTTACCTACGAGTTTTGTTCCGTCTTTTGATAAATCAAGGTGAACATGAACCAATTGATAACCCGGACTTATATTACCGAAGAACATCCTAGTATTATCAATCACCTCGCAATAGTATTAATCGACGCAGCGAAAAAAGATATTGCGGAATCACAAACGATGAGATGAAGTGTTTGTGATTTATTTTCTATCTTGCCTATCGGAAATATAAATCTGAAGCTAATTATTTCAATTGTACTCGTACGATAGAAACAGTAAAATCAAATCACACAACTACAAGAAAAGTAGTATCGGTATGGCTTCACAATCCCAATGAAGTCTTTAAGTCGTTAACCTGGTTTAGAGAAGAAAACCAAAGGTTAAAGGAGAATCGACTCTATCTTAGCAAACTAGTATCACACGTAAGGTGTGGGGATTAGGTTTCCCATTTGCTAGAGTTCTCCCTTATATAGTCTTTAAATCAGGGTTTGCAATCAATGTTAGCTTGGTAACATAGCATTCAATATTCACCGTTAGATGAAAACCTGATTAGATTCAAGCTAATATTTCTCAACCGTTGGATCGAAAACTTAGCTTGTTACACACAAATGAAATGTTCAATTTTGGGTTTATGTAACCGTACCCAAACATTAACATTTGTTGGTTCAACAATAGTTAACCAAATGGTTAGCCATATGATCACTTTCATATTAACCATATTCTTCTTCACCATAACTAGTTCAAATGACTCAAATGAACTAGTTAAAGAGTTGTTCAATTGCTTAGATCTTATGTAACTACACAAGACACAATCGAAGCAAAAACGGTTTGATTCACTCGAATCGGTTTATGAACTTTATAGCCACGGTTTGCAAAAGCATTCCTTAGTTTATTTAAACATGAGTTCAAGAACAACCGGTTTTAGATATAACCTACTCAAGTTTGCGGACTGGGTTCGCGGACTTAAGCTCACTGAAGGAGTTCAAAAACTCCAAAAGAAATTCTCGGGTCGAGAACTTCTGCCAGTTCGCGGACTTGGCTCACGCCACTTCCGTTTCTCTTGATCAACAAATTTTGCAAACTTTGGTTCAAGGAATAAGGACTTATACATATATGTGTTTCCACAACAATACTTATATCCTACCAATGGTTATGTAATCTAAACTCTCATTTCAACCATTGAAACATTCTCAGAGGACGTTATATAACTGTTATTCACAAACCATTTTTCGTCAGAGCAATTTCCAAAGTGATTGAAACATAACATGACTTTCGTCACTAGGTAAAGATGAATTTGGCTAAAGCGAAAGCTTACCAACACATATTTCAAGAAATAGATAGGCGAGTTAAACTCGGCTCGAAATAACAAATGTGCGCATTGCTGTTTTTTTAAGGCTTACCGGAGTAAGTCACGGATTTAAGTGTCTTAAAATAGCATCATGTTCCAGCCATCTTCGAGTGATCGTTTGGAGGCTATACAGGTAAGCCCTGACTTGACCGATCACTCCATGTGGAAGAGTGATGGACGGTGATTGTGGTGGCGCCTCATTAATAGCCTAATTCATGTCTTAGGCTGTCCGCCCAAGCTGGTAAAGTTGGACGGACGTGATGACTTGCAACCCTCATATGCGACCGTCGTATTGGGGTTTAAGAGGTACACAAGTTCCTTCTTTCAGCTTGGTCGAATCCAAGCATGGGAAGTGTTTAATAGAGGACCGATCATGCATGTGTGTAGATGACATGCTGGTGTCCATGTTTATACTTCACTATCCCACGAAGGTGCGATCTAGGCCACTCAAGTTTACCGGTAAAGAAGAGTGGCTGAGATTGATTTGCGACAGGAATCCTGTGCCGCAAAGGCCGCGCATCATGCCCACTTCGGGCGCGCGTTTCAAGACGACCAAGCCTGGTCGGTCCCGACCGATTGATTCGGCGTGTGGGTGGTAGGCTGGCGTTCACGCCTGTACTTCATTGCCTCATAAAAACGTGATCTAAGCCACTCAATTTGTCCGGAGAAGTTGAGTGGTTGAGATCAGTTTACAATTAGGAGCAAGACGAACAACCATGGTTGGTCTTGACCGATCGATGGTATGTAGGTGGGCCCACGATGTTTGTGTTGACATGCTCTGGGCCCTTTGAATATACATCTACACCCTCCATCTATGCTCGCGAAGATGGATGGTTGAGACCTGTTTTGCGATACATGTAATGTGCCGCAAACCCTAATTTAGGGTTTTCCGTCCATACTGGTTTGGTTTGGACGGTTTGGCAAACTATGCCACCGTTTTGTGGAGGCCGACCATTCGGGACCGCGTTGGGTTGGTGGTGAATATTCCAATACATGCTTGGGGTCGTGGATTTAATCTAAGCCATCCAATCATGCTGGTGAGGTTGGATGGTCGTGATCGTTTACGGAGGACCGATATGGTCGATTCGAGTTCAAACATGCTCAATCGGGTTAGTATAACACACCGAGAGTTGTAGCTTTGTATGGGTATTTCGTACATGTTTTATTATTAATGCTTGGAGATTCGTGTTGCTCTGCGAGAACAACACTTAGTCGTCATGCCGCACCTAATGAGTACGGGAAATACGAGGCTGGTCATGCATTAATTAATAATGTCAGAAATTCCACAGGTATATGGGATTGTTGCTACATGCTCCAACCTGGATGAATTTTGTGTATTTAATTCACAGAATACTAGGATTGTTTCCACATGCTCTATTCTAGGTGAATTAGTAAAGTTAAGAAGTATTCATCACTTATTAATGGCTTTATCTTTTGCAAGATGTTAGCGCATAATTTTCTGGCTTTTACAATTTTAACCTTAAATGAAAATCCACCATCAACAGTCATTTACTTTTATTTTCCGCATTATAATTGTTTTATTATAATTAAAGTAAATTACACAAACGTTAATTCCTATTTACTTGATAAGCAATCCTATTGTGTTTGGTTAAGTCCGAACCTTTGTATCAAGTAAACATACTTCGTTGTTGTATTGTCTCGATCTCGTATCCATAAACAATCACACGAAGAGTGAACCGATTAGTTGTATTGTCTCGACTCAGTCCATGACAATCACTTTCTGAGAAAGGACTTATAGGTAGGAAAAGTTTTAGCTTGAGGTATATTTGGGTACCCTCGCCTTTTCAATTGGTATCAGAGAGCGAGCAAACACGAAAATATCTAACAATCTGTGTTTCGTGCGATCCAACCTATAAGAATGAATCTAATGAGTGATTCAATTAACATTCCACCAAGATTTAATGGAACTAATTATCCATTATGAAATCAGCTATGAAGGCCTTTCTTCAATCCCTAGATTTTAATACATGGGTATTAATCGAAGACGGATACCAACGTCCGATAGACTATTTGGAGTCGAGTTCAAACGACTAGCGTCCTATACTCTTGAAGAAAGGATTCTTGCAAAACAGAATCGATGGTTTAAACGCCATTATACATGCGATTAGTAATGATCTTCTTCATCATGTGTTGTCTTGTAGAACTTCTAAAGAAGCATAGGATATTCTTGAGACTGTATTCGAAGGATATGAATCTGAAAAAGAAGCTAGACTTCTCACCCTTTTATTTGAATGGGAATGGATGATAACGACACATTCAGTTCAACTCTAAACTTTTTGAGATTGTTAATGCATCTTTTCTCCTTGGAAAGGCAATACCTGAAAAGGAAATAGTATGCAAAATTCTCGATCGTTACCATCCAGGATACGAGTCTAAGAAACATACAATAATAGAAGGAAATGATATTTCTACACTTTCTCGAAGCTCTCTTGTAGGAAAGTTAAAGATCTTAGATAGAGAAATTCCGTTGAAGAATCAAACCGAGAAACGTTGCCAAAGGTTATGGTACCCGTTGAAAGGAGCTTGACTCAACTATTGTGCTTCTTGCAACGGATTAAGAACATTTTATCTTGTGATAAACATGTTCCCGATACATTATCGATTTGTCATAAAAAGGGTAATGATGAAGTTCAATGCTTCAAGTGCCGTAAATTCGGACACATGGCTTAAGACTAGATCTTGAAAACCTTTTGAAGTCCATTTCAGATAAATCTTATATGATAGAATCTGAACCAGAAAAATTGGGTGAAACACCAAGAGAATCGGAAACCAGTTTTTCTGATAACAGAACAAGTTCTTCATGTGAAGAAAATAATCTCGCTACAATTCTTTGCGAAATCAAACTTATCCAAGATCTTCAAAACGGGATAAGGAAGACTGGTAAAGTTTTTGGCTTTCAAAAGGTGATTGCAAACTCTCGCAATATCAAGAGAGAGAAGGAAACACAATCCATTGTGTTAATAAATCATTCTAAGAATGGTGAGAATAATTCTCACCTCAACACACACTGATTGTGTTGAGTTTTGCATCCTCACGTATTGCCCAAAATTCTGATTATGAGGAAGCATAAATATTTGCAAGTTATTCATTATTTTTTCTTTAGTGAAAAAATATTGAATATTTCTTATTTTTGGGAAAGAATAATTTCGGTTTCCTTAAACTAATTTTTTTTTATATATTCCTTGATTTTCTCCTATCTTATAAATCTTCTTCCTATCCGAAAGGAGACTATCGTATTTCAATGGAGAAAACGTTAAAAGAAAAATCATCTTTTGGTGATCTAGCACTCTGTGCGTCAGTTATGACTGAAACTCATGATGTTCCTCTTCATGATAACTCTCAAGACTTTCTAAGAAAACAGATTCACTCTGTTAAAGGTTGTATTAGGTATCATGAACTGATGATAAAGGATTCAAAAGAAGTACTAGCAAATCTTCATTCTCAACTGCTGGATATGAACATATCTACTGAAAAAGTAAGTACTCAGGGGAATTTGAATCCAGTTTTTGAAAGCAATCTTCACAAGAAATGAGAGAGAGAATAATAGACATCAATTTTTGATTTCTTTCATTATTGTATTGGTCTATTATGAATAAAATTATTTGATTTAGTAATTTTTCTTGTGATAGTTTTCGGTTTACATAGCCTGTGCTTAATTGCTTTTACCTTATTGCTATGTATGTTTATGGGATTTCTGATTTCGGTTTTACTACCTTAATATTCGATCTCATATATTGTGAACCCTTATGGTTTGGGTGACTTTTTGATTTAGCAGGATTAATTTATATCCCTTGTAGGTAGGATTTATCAAAGGATCGTGAGGGGTTCTGGTAGAAACAATATGTGAAAAAGTCACAATATGTTGAATCGGTTTTGGTTTAGCATAAAAGCATATGTGTTTCGACGGTTTTCAACTCTTGCTTGCAATTGTTAAAACCGTTTTTAACCTTTCTCTTGTAAAGGTTGAGGGTTGTTGTTATTCTTTTGTTTTGGCATAAGGATGACAACGTGATGATATTTCGATATCAATTCTCCCTGGACGAAGATGCAATCATATTGGAGAAGTGGATGCGAAATTTGAGGTAACAATCTTGTTAGTTAATTTATTGCTTTTGCTTAACAAAATTTCGGTTCAATTGATGTTTATTCCGTGATGTGTGTGTGGATGTGTGATTCAATTGGTTTCGGTTAAGAAAAACTATTGTTATCTTGCTTTATTGTGTGGTATCAATTGTTTAGGCTTACAAAATTTCGGTACAATTGATGTTGTGTGTGATTCAATTGGTTCCTATTAAGAAAAACTATTGTTATCTTGCTTTTGTATGATATCAATTGTTTAGGCTTACAAAATTTCGGTGCAATTGCGGTGCTTTTAATGTCTATGTTGTTTCAATTTCTTCCGGTTGAAGTGAATAATTATGCAAGTTGATTTATTTTGGTTTGTATGAATTATTTATGGCTTAACGAAATAATTTGTGTACGGGATGGGTTGTTTAGTCCAATTCGATTCCGGATAAGAGAAACTAAGTTAATTCTGATCTTATATAGACTTATCGAAGTGAGGTTTCGGTTATTCAAGTCTAATCGAATGCCTTAACAATAAATGCTAGTTAACTAACCTAGTACCTGTCTTGTTTAAAATTGAAAGGTCTAAGTTTATGGATAATTAGAACCTGATTAGAAAAATAGAGTTTATCTTTATTTTGGTCTTATCAAATTAAGCGGTTGTTTTTGAACAATCGGTTTAGCAAAGGGACTAAAGTGTTTAGATTTTTTTGGTTTTCTAAACTAAATTGGAAAAAATTGTTTCCGAAAATTGTTTCCTTGGTAACATATCAAAATAAAGCTACTTGTAGTTTCGGTTTTGATATTGGTTATCAGAACATGATGTGTGGAACCCTCGTGCCTAACTCTACAGGTTTGCAAGTCTATTCTGAGATTTGTAACTTTCTCTCTCTTAATGAGATATCTCTCATCCACACGACCAGCCATATCACTACACATTGTCTTCCACCTCACAGTTAGATGCTTCAAGCTTTCGCCAACCCTTTGCTTCAACCCAAATACATCTTCAATGCCAGGTCGCGAGGAATTGTTACTTATATACGCCCCTAAAAATATAGCTTGTAAATGGTTGAAAGATGTTATAGTATTCTTTGGCAAATCTTCAAACCATTTTAAGGACTCTCCTGTTAAACTTGATGCAAAATATTTGCACAATATTGCATCATGATTCTCCCATTGTAACATACATCTCACATAAGCTTTGATGTGTTGTACTGCACAAGTTGTTCCATCGAAAATGCTGGTTAACGCAGGTAAATTGCACTTTGGGGGTATTCCTCCTAATTGTACTTCTTGTGTGAATGGAGTTTTCGCAGCTTCCTCTATGGCTTCATCCAGTTGCCTTTTACCTCCTTCTCTTTTATTATTTATCATTCCTCTCATTTCCGCTAACTCTCTCAAAATTTGTTCATTTATACCAGAATTTGGATCCATTGGTCTTTTTAACTCCGCCTCTCTTCTTCTGCGTTCATCTCTGTTTTGACTTTCTTGTTCATCATTTTCTTCTCGTCTTTCTCTGCGATCTTCTCTTTCACTTCTTTCATGAATTCGCACACTGTTATATCTCTCATTTTCTCCTCTTTGCCGTCTTTCACGCCTCCTTTCTCGATTATCATGATTATTCTGTCGAATTGCCTCTTGTAGTTCTTGTTCTTCCACTTCTGCTCTTAGTCTTTCCCTCTCGCGAGCTAAATGTGCTTGTTCAATATAATGTCTTTCAATTTCATCTTCAATTACTCTTTCATTTATTTGTATTTCTCTCCCATGTAATATTCTCCTTCCTTCTTCCTGATTTTCTTCGCCATCTTGATTATTTCGCCCCTGACGGTGTCTATTTCCCTGATTTCTATCATTTTGCCCATTTTGAAGAGTTTCATCACGTTGGATATAACGATCTTCCATTATTTCTCTTCCTTCGCGACGTTCTTCGCCTGGATTTTGTATTCCTTCTCGAGTTTCTTCATTAACATTTTCTATAGGCAAATTTTGTCTTATTTCTTCTCTAACTGATCTTGAACTTGATCTTGTAGTGCTTCTTGACCTCCTATTTTGTAATCTCATGGTTTCCATCCTCAATTCATGATTTTGCCTTGTCAAATTCGCACGTTCTTATGCTTCTAACCGCCTTTCTTCATGTTTGCCTCAGTGCCTCTAATGCTGCAATCTCTTCATTTCCATGAATTATTCCTCCAATTACTTCTTGGTCTCTGTAAGGGACCATCAAGTTCATCAATGCTATTTGATTGGTCTAGCGATGATCAAGAGACGAATTAACTGCTAATGACTCGATTAGTTTAACACAAACGTTAATTATAGGAATTAATCTAACAACGATCTAGATACGAAACTAGTATCTCTAGATAGATCTCGAAAAGTTACGCGGAATGGGCTACTCGAACGTATCTTTCGGATACCAGATGAAGAAGATTTCATCAGATATGTATGAAGGGTAAAATTTCCATTTCTCTTATAGACCGCCTGGCTGCCCTTATTTTTTTACGGGTGCCTTTAACATTTTGATTAGCCTTATCAACATTAAAAATCGAAGAGACGGTTTCATTTTATCTTCTTTCTTCTTCTGTTTCTCTCTTCTTCTTCATCTTCTTTTCTCTGTTCTCGAACTGCTCTTAATTTGTAAGGCGAGATGAAGTGTTTTGTGATCAAGGGGAGTAGGGAAAGATCGAAGGTTAATTGATGGTGGTAGTTTTGGTTGATCTGGTGAAATCAAACCCAACAGGAAAAGTTAGTCGTTATTAACAATGAACGATCTAAAGAATGAACCAGTGGATTTTGGATCTCAAGGTATGCGAGGCTTGTCATCAAAAGAGGTGGGAACTCTGTAACCTTCTTGTAATCATTAAGTTCTTCTTTATCTGTGAGCTTGATGAGACTTTACTATATGTGTGCATGAATGCGTGTAATTTGATGCATTATTCCCGTGTTACTTTTGTATGCAATGTATGCTATATCTTCATGTACGATGTTTTCTACGATGTGTTTGTCTGTGTTATGCATTGTGAGATTTCCCTTCGAGGAGTGTCTGTGTTTCCCCACGGCTCTTAGTTAAGTCAAGTAGGGCGGTATGTCATCCGTCGGCAATAGTATTATATTTCTTTCTCATGTTGATAGTAGGGCGGTATGCCATCCGTCGGAAATAGTATTACATTTCTGCTTATTATGATAGTAGGGCGGTAAGCCATCCGTCAGCAATAGTATTACATTTCTGATTATTATGATAGTAGGGCGGTATGCCATCCGCCGGCAATAGTATTAGTAGGGCGATGCATACATCCATCGAATATTATATATACTATTTTATTTAAGGGAAATCACACATGTGCATATTATGTTTGTTTGACTAACTTTTGCTTCTTGATGTGTGAATTGCTGAATATTTCCTTTCACCATTGTCTCTTTTAAATTGCTGTTTTATCTTTAGAGCTGTGAAGTATGTTAGTGATTACTTGAGAGTTATTTGTTTCCATTGGGCACCCCTTGGGATGATGTGCTCACTTGTTCCCACATCAGTTTTTCATCAATCTGAAGGAATGCAACGCTAGAAGATATCGGTTTCGTAGCTTGGAGTTTTATTGGATCTAGTGTTGATGTGCATCTTTTTCTATATGTGTCCTTTCCTATTCTGTAAACAACACAATTATATTTCCATAGAATTTGAAAGACTTTCATTTATATAATATCAGAGAGTTTGGGTTTTGTTATTTAGCACTTTTTATAATTATGATTCTTAAAATCGGTAATCTAGTTTTGATGCTTCAATTAGATTGTAATCCTATTATCTAAGAAGGTTTAGGAGGTTGGGGCGTCACAAGTTGGTATCAGAGCCCACTATTAGATATTACATGGGAAATCATAGATAATAGCTATTACCAGTTAGTGAACTAGACTAGCTTAAGACTGGGATAGGTTGTGAGATAAATCTTAAACACTAAAAGCTATCAAGAACTAAAAAATTATTGGTTGATTGATTTGTTTTCTTGTTGTATGTACTTTTTTATGAAGTTAAGACTGTAGGTTAAACCAATTGCATTATGATTTAGAAGCTGATAGAGATTAGAGAATAATTAGTTTAAAATTATGAATACGTAGACATCCAACACTAGGGAAATAACAAGGTTGGTATATTGGATAGATCCCAGAATTACTTAGAAACTCGTTGAGTACCTTTGTATTTGTATAGATCCATCAATTTATTGAGATATAAAATGAGTGCGAAGAACTTGGACTTATTTGTATGTTAGTGTTTAAATCAGTATAGCTGAGTTTGATAATTCGGATTGATAGATTACAAATTCGTATAAAAACTTTACGATAGAGTATCTTCTCTTGTAATTAAAACTAATAGTGTATTAAGATAAAAATTATTCTTTTCAACCTAAAGCTACAAATTATAGATTCTAGTTGTAGAAAACCATATAGGCTTATGTTTCTTTTCTTTTCTTCGAACTCATCTGAAATGAGTTAGTTTTCGCGCGTCTGTAAGTATGAGCAGTACTTACATTTAGTCGAGGGATAGTATTTCTCTAAGGTGGGGAGTTTTGAAGACCACAAGTATCGTTTGATTTTCGAGGACGAAAATGATATAAGGAGGGGAGAATGTAAGGACCATCAAGTTCGTCAACACTATTTGACTGGTCTAGCGATGATCATGAGACGAATTAACTGCTAATGACTCGATTAGTTTAACACAAACGTTAATTATAGGAATTAATCTAACAACGATCTAGATACGAAACTAGTATCTCTAGATAGATCTCGAAAAGTTACGCGGAATGGGCTACTCGAACGTGTCTTTCGGATACCAGATGAAGAAGATTTCATCAGACATGTATGAAGGGTAAAATTTCCATTTCTCTTATAGACCGCCTGGCTGCCCTTATTTGTTTCACGGGTGCCTTTAACAGTTTGATTAGCCTTATCAACATTAAAAATCGAAGAGACAGTTTCATTTTATCTTCTTTCTTCTTCTGTTTCTCTCTTCTTCTTCATCTTCTTTTCTCTGTTCTCGAACTGCTCTTAATTTGTAAGGCGAGATGAACTGTTTTGTGATCAAGGGGAGTAGGGAAAGATCGAAGGTTAATTGATGGTGGTAGTTTTGGTTGATCTGGTGAAATCAAACCCAACAGGAAAAGTTAGTCGTTATTAACAACGAACGATCTAAAGAATGAACCAGTAGATTTTGGATCTCAAGGTATGCGAGGCTTGTCATCAAAAGAGGTGGGAACTCTGTAACCTTCTTGTAATCATTAAGTTCTTCTTTATCCATGAGCTTGATGAGACTTTACTATATGTGTGCATGAATGCGTGTAATTTGATGCATTATTCCTGTGTTACTTTTGCATGCAATGTATGCTATATCTTCATGTACGATGTTTGCTACGATGTGTTTGTCTGTGATATGCATTGTGAGATTTCCCTGCGAGGAGTGTCTGTGTTTCCCCACGGCTCTTAGCTAAGTCAAGTAGGGCGGTATTCCATTCGTCGATAATAGTATTATATTTCTTGCTCATGTTGATAGTAGGGCGGTACGCCATCCGTCGGCAATAGTATTACATTTCTGCTTATTATGATAGTAGGGCGGTATGCCATCCGTCGGCAATAGTATTAGTAGGGAGGTACGCCATCCGTCAGAATATTATATATACTATTTTATTTAAGGGAAATCACACATGTGCATATTATGTTTGTTTGACTAACATTTGCTTCTTGATGTGTGAATTGCTGAATATTTCCTTTCACCGTTGTGTCTTTTAAATTACTGTTTTATCTTTAGATCTGTGAAGTATGTTAGTGATTACTTGAGAGTTATTTGTTTCCATTGGGCACCCCTTGGGATGATGTGCTCACTTGTTCCCACATCAGTTTCCCAGCAATCTGAAGGAATGCAACGCTCGAAGATATCGGTTTCGTAGCTTGGAGTTTTATTGGATCTAGTGTTGTTGTGCATCTTTTTCTATATGTGTCCTTTCCTATTCTGTAAACAACACAATTATATTTTCATAGAATTTGAAAGACTTTGATTTATATAATATCAGAGAGTTTGGGTTTTGTTATTTAGCACTTTCTATAATTATGATTCTTAAAATCGGTAATCTAGTTTTGATGCTTCAATTAGATTGTAATCCTATTATCTAAGAAGGTTTAGGAGGTTGGGGCGTCACAGTCTCTCTCCTCTTGTCCATTGCCTCCTAATTGCTTCTCTTCTACCATTTCATATACAAAATCTGATCGCCAAGTATGTACACTCACTCTGTCATAATCCACAGTTCTATTTTACGTTGAACTGGCGGTTGAACTCGATTTTCTCCATTGTTCCTTGTATTCATTCTTGAAGATTCCCCCATCTCGTCTCTCCCTTCTCCAGCAAGTCTGCTACTCCTTCTAACAGTTGTTGGTTGTTTTGATGCATGTCTTCTTCTAGCCATTTTTCAATCTTAGTGAATTTTTGAAAATTATATGAAATTCCTTCCCTATTACTCCAAATTCTTTAAATCACAATATCAATCTTCAATCAGTCCCTGTTTTTGGCGCCATATGTAGTAACAGGAAATCCCACACTACACCCCTCACAAGAATTCACACAATCAAATCATTTTAAGATGAAAAATTATAGTCTTTATTGATTAAACTCACAAATATTACAAGATGAAAAGGAAATAAGCTAAAGAATTAACAACCGCTCTAAACTTTCTCTCTCTTAATGACTTGCCCAACACTCGAAAAATATCTCCCCTCTCTTAAGCCTGTTCGGCTCTTTATATAGGACATTTCATAGTGGATGACAGCTAAGATGTCATTTATTTTCGTATCTGACTTGCGACACGCTCGCAAGTATTCAAATGTTAAATCTCGCAACACTCCTAAATCTCGCTAGGTCTTCATATCTTTCTCGTGTTCAGGCTGTTGTCATCCGTTGCGTCATTTATATTACCCATCTGCGATATCTTCGCAATGTGTCATTTATGGATTTCGCAAGGGTCTTGGTGTTGCGATATTCTGATCCTACACATATAATTACCGAATATAGAGTTGCCCCAAAATGTGATTTTTCCAAAATCATCTATTTTTTGAATTTTGGTTGAGCCTATAATCGGTAGTAGATGAGGTAAAATCCTGACTTCCGATTGTACGGTGGCTCTCTTTGAAAATATTCAACCATATTCGGTAGTCAAAATAGTTTATATAACTACCGAATACAGAGTAGCCCCGAAACGAGATTTTACAAAAATTTTTTTTTTTTTTATTTTGATTGAGCCTATAATCGGTAGTATATGAATTTATCATTAACTTCCGATTAATAGTAGCCCCAAATACACATTTAGCACAAATTTATATCAATCGGTAGTATCTTTGTGTTACTTAACTGCCGACTTAATATTAACAATCGGACACAAAATAACTTCCGATTACGGAAGGGCATTAACGTATTCTTCTATCTTTTGGACATCCCTTAACCTTGGCTATGGGTTGGGAATAAAAAAAATCGCCCCTAATTCTTTTGGGGTCGCCCCTAAAAATGCCAGGCAGAATAAAGAAGGCTATAACAGTTTTTCTTACCCTACTAAGTGTCACGAATTTTCTAGCATAACAACGCAACTCCATCTTTAAGATAAAGAAACTCAATCCATTTGCCAGTTTCCTTTTCCCGAACTGTGCACGAATCATGTAGGAGCACACAGGAGCGGTACTTATCATGCTTTAGCAGGTTATAAGATAAAGAAACTCAACCCGTTAACCTTCTCCTTTTGCCCAACTGTGTACAGATCATGTAGAAGCATCCATACTGGTACTCATCCTAATTTAGCAGGTATCTAAGTCAAATTGAGTGATTTTCTACCAACACCACGTCCATCTTGTCCTTGCACATACATGGGTTGTTGCTCTGCTAAACTACAACTGGATCATTGCAAGATATACTTAGCATGTTAGGAAAATATATAGTTGCACTGACTTACCTCTAGCATCTTGTCTTGCTTCATCTCTCTATATAATCGAGATTCACAAAGGAAACACCATATCGACCCACTATGAGTCATTAAGATTTTGTGCAACATCTAGGCGAAACTGCAAGATATTCCCCTTCTTCAAACCAATAAAAACAGGAGACGTTCAAACAATCTCTCACCATGTTTTCTACATCTATCCAGATAGAGATTACCTAAAAAAGTGAAAACAATATTACAGATCCAAGAGTACTACCTATTTAGGTATACAAAGCAAGTCCCCTTTGCCAAAGATCTAATAACTTACACAAATTGCAAAAGCGAACATTACCCCTCTTATGCATCCGCAAATTCATTGAAAAAGTCATACAGAGAAAATTAGTTGACCTTACTGCCTTCTGGCAAGGATAAAACTAAATAGGTCTATCAAACTCGGATAAGCATCCCAAAAACAAAAGTTTACAGTACTCCAGCGTGTTACGGAAGCTATTTTATAGAAATTAAACTAATTACCGTAGATAATTGAACAAAATACTGGTTTATACTTTTTCATTGTAAACTTATTCTACACATTCTAGCAATGTAAGGTAAGTCTGTCACAAAAATTTCATTGCTTTTGCCCGCAAAACCCTACCGTAGCATAGGAATTAGTAGCCAAAATATAAGTTTAAATTAATGCGCATAGATCTGCCTGAGCCAGCGACGACATATAATAGTTTAAATGAGTAAAGATTTGCCCGAGTTCTTGGCTCTATCCATGTTAGAGCATTGCTCAGTCGAACTCGCATGCGTTGCTATTTCAAGCATGTTTGTCAATGTTAGTGATCAAAACTATAAGTCTTGATTTCTAGCCTACCATAGCTAAAGGTCTCGAACTAGGATAAAAAGTGTAGTTGAGCTCAAGAACTCCATGGCAATCATCATACAAGACGAAGAACTACTCAAGGAACCGGTGGAACTTCATCGACTAAAAGGTATATGGAGACTTGAACTTATCTATCACTCAAAAGTCTATTTATCTCCTATCTTGAGACAAAAGTCGTTTTACTATATAGACTTTGATTATACACATTTGATATTTCGAGCCGAGTTTATCTCGCCTATCTATTTATCGAAATATGTGTTGGTACGCTTTAACTTTAGCCAAGTTCATCTTTACCTAGTGACTTATGTCATGTAATGTTTCAATCACTTTGTGAAAATTGCTCTGACGAAAAATGGTTTTTGAGTAACAACTATATAACATCCTCTGAGAATGTTTCAATGATTGAAATGAGAGTTTAGATTATATAACCATTGGTGTATATAAGCATTGTTGTGGAAACACATATATGTATAACTCCTATTCCTTGAACCGAAGATTGCTAACTTTGTTGATCAAGAGAACCGGAGTAGTGTGTACGCTCAGTCCGCGAACTGGCGGAAGTTCTCGAGCCGAGAATTTCTACTGGAGTTTCTGAACTCCATCCGAGAACTTAAGTCCGCGAACCCAATCCGCGAACTTGAGTAGGTTATATCTAAAAACGATTGTTCTTGAACTTATCTTTATTAAACTAAGGAATGCTTTTGCAAACCATGGCTATAAAGTTCACGAACCGTTTCGAGTGAATCAAAACGTTTTTGCTTCCATTGTGTCTTGTGTAGTTACATAAAGATATAAGCAATTGAACAACTCTCTAACTAGTTCATTTGAGTCATTTGAATTAGTTATGGTGAAGAAGAATATGGTTGATATGAAAGTAATCATATGGCTAACCATTTGGTTAACTATTGTTGAACCAACTAATGTACAAGTTTGGGTACGGTTACACAAGCCTAGAAACGTGCATTTCATTTGTGTGTAACAAGCTCATTTTCGATCTAACGGTTGAAAGATATTAGCTTGAATTTAATCAGGTTTTTCATCTAACGGTGAATATTGAATGCTTTGTTACCAAGCTAACATTGATTGAAAACCCTGATTTGAAAGACTATATAAGGGAGAACTCTAGCAACTGGGAAACCTAATCCCCACACCTTCCGTGTGATACTAGTTGCATAAGCTAGATTCGATTCTCCTTTAACCTTTGGTTTTCTTATTCTAACACCAGGTTAACGACTTAAAGACTTCATTGGGATTGTGAAGCCAGACCGATACTACTTTCTTGTAATTATGTGATTTGATCTTGTTGTTTCTATCGTACAAGTACAATTATAATAAATGGCTTGAGATTTCTATCTCCGATAGGCAAGATAAAAAGTAATCACAAACACTTCGTCTCATCGTTTGTGATTCCGCAATATCTTTTTTCGCTGCGTCGATTAAGATTATTGTGAGGTGATTGATAATACTAAGCTGTTCTTAGGGAATATAAGTCTGGTAAGATTGATTGGTTCCTATTCACCTTGATTTATCAAAAGACGGAACAAAACTCATTGGTTTATTCGTGAGAGACAGATTTATCTATTACCGTAGACTTTTCTGTGTGATACAGATTTGTTTATTAAAGTCTTCAACTTTGGGTCGTAGCAACTCTTAGTTGTGGGTAAGATCAGCTAAGGGAATCAAGTGCGTAGTATCCTGCTGGGATCAGAGACGTAAGGAGCGTAACTGTACCTTGGATCAGTGTGATATTGATTGGGGTTCAACTACAGTCCAGGCCAAACTTAATTTGGAGTAGGCTAGTGTCTGTAGCGGCTTAATACAGTGTGTGTTCAATCTGGACTAGGTCCTGGGGTTTTTCTGCATTTGCGGTTTCCTCGTTAACAAAATTTCTGGTGTCTGTGTTATTTCTATTTCTGCATTATATTTGTTTATATAATTGAAATATCACAGGTTGTGCGTTAGGTTCAATCAATTAGAATATCCGACCTTTGGGTTATTGATTTAAATTGATTGACACTTGGATATTGGTCTTTGGTACCATCCAAGTTATATATCTTTGATAAATACTCGCAGATTTATATTTGCTTGAGTAAAGATCAAATCGAGAGATTGAGATATAAACTCTTTGATATACTTTTCTCTAGATTGAGTCTGACTGTCTAGTTGATTCTCTAGAAAGTATATTGGAGTTTGTCCATACAGATTGCTAATCGAATTGTTGGGTGTGGTTGTTGTACCCCCGCTTTTTCAATTGGTATCAGAGCAGGCAAACAAGTTTAAGACCTTATCAGTTTGTGTTTGTCGCAATCTGAGTCTGAGGACAGAATCTCTTACACGCATACCAAGATGTCTTCTTAAGATTTTAACTATGCCAATTGTCTTGGAGATACCTCAAAGGATCACTCCTTAGCAGATTCTTCCGAATCCCGAGGTAGGAAGGTTTTCTCATCTGGTGTTGACATCTTTCTCTCCGATGAGACATTGGGCACTATGGAAAAATCTGAAATGGAACTCGCCAGAATTTCAAAAAATTCAACTGAGGCTATTGATCTTCAAGATCATGATCAGCTTATTGATGAATTTGAAAAGTCTAGAGAAAAACATAATTGAGTCATTCTATAAAAATATTAAGAAACTTATCCAAGAAACTACTCTACATCATGAAAAGATTAGTGTTCTTGAGGATATTGTTAAGGAAGACTCAATTAGAGAAAAACGTTTGATCGAGACGCATTCATCTGAGCTTAACAGAATTCGTGTTGAAAAAGAGAAACTAGAAGCATCAGTTACTCTAGCCCATGAACAATGCAGATCCTTGGAAAAGGAAAACTCTGCCTTAAGGAGAAATTCTTCTGTACAAACTAATTCTCATGAATTACAACACATGAAGGATTTTCCTCCAGAAGAAGGTTGTGTCAAGAAAGGTTTACATAACTTGCAATCTTCTCATATGGGTATGAAGTCAAAACAGGTGCCGATTTTTGCTTCTCCTCCACGAACCTGTACTTTCTGTGGAAAAAGGAATCACTATGCTATCCATTGTTTTGGCAGAAGGAAACAAATTTCTAAACTTCATAATTTGCTTCTCTCCACTTTCAATGGAACAAATGGTCAGACGACTACTTCAGTGAATCGCATGTCCACAGAAAACCAGAAACCTTATAAATATGATCTCTTTCCTAGAAATCATCACAGGGTTCAAGTGCATTCTAGTAGTATAAATTCTTGTGCTGCTGACAAAAGCATTCCATGTGTTTATAAGAATGATTCTGATAAATCTAAGTCTAGAAAATGGATTCCTATCTACTCTGATCCTTTTGAACCAATTTCAAGAGGTCCTAGATTTAGTCCTCCGAGAAAACTCTCTGTTGGATATACTAAACGAGTTGTGTCTTACTCCTCCGAAATAAGTGACAATCAAAGAATGAAGGAGAAACAAAGACAATATTCATTTAATGAGCTAAAAGCTCATACTTTTGTAAATTAATCACAAGGTTTATTTCTCACCTACAAAAATCCTAGTTGAGTGAGATTTGAATAGGTATACTCTTGGAAAAGTGTCAATGACTATCTAGCTAATTTCTTATCGTTCTTAGATGGATAGTTAGTCAACACTTTACATGAGTATTTTTAAAGTCCTTCCTTATTTGTTAATTTTATTCTTTGCCTTCAAACTTGTTTTTGAAAAATAAAAATGTGGACTTTTTCGTGTAAGAGCTTTGTGAACCCTCTTCTTACGGGTACACGTACGTTTTGGGGTTCTCTCATAAACCAATCTTGGAAATCCTAAGTCTCTCGAATCTTATTTATATACCTGTCATATTGAGTTTAACTATCACTCTAGGCTTCATATTATCAATGGCTTCCTCTTCCTGCTCGTGGGATTTACCTGAAGACTTCGTTGATAATGGGGTATATTTCGAATTCGATAAAGAGAATGGAACCTTTGTTCAAGTTGAAGGATCTTTTCCTCAATCTCCTGATTCCTACTTGGATATTGAGGAGGTTGAAGAGATTTCGTCTGATGTAGTTCTTGATTTCCTAAAGAACTTTGAGGATGCAAAGCAGCAACTTGTTGACACAATGAAGTATCTTGATGTGGTAAGAACTAGTTGAAAAAGGTTAATTCTGACCTTGTTCTCATGAAAACCCGTGTTGAAGAACTTCCCAACAAGGATATTCTCTCCAAAGTTGCAGAGGATGATGTCGTTCACAAGCTCGAAAATCTCAAGACTCATGATGATCCAGAACCGTCTGTCTAACATTAGTTCGTCTCCGGTTTTGTCATATGAGTTTGTTTTTTATTTAGTTTTTTCCTAGTAAATCTTCTATTTTTCTTGTTTTGTTTAGAAGAATAACAAGAGTTTGGAATATCCATTATTATGATTACACACTGTTAGAGCATTGTTCGGTTGAACCCATTAAGCGTTGGTATGTCAAGTTTGGTTGTCATATTTTAGTGAATCAAAACTCATGTTAAGAGTCGCTTGATTATGTACTAGAGTCAACTTCGTATAGGTTAGCTTGAAAGTATTAGGATATGAGACATTACAAGTATTGCAAAGACTTGAAGATGTGAAGAAGAAAGGAGCTACAACGACAACAATCATCCTTCCACTTGAGGTTAGTGATATTTGACTTGAACTGTTTAATTCCCTAACGTATCTTTCAATTCGAGCATATTGAAAACATAACTGCGAAGCATATTTGAACTCTAGATAGACATAGTATTAAGGAATACAATGCGAGGTTTATTTCTTAACCATTAAACTTTGTAGATAAGACATCGCCATAATCATTTGAATGCTATTGTGATTATGTATTCATCCTAGGGAACAATGTTTACATGTGTTCTAAGGAAGTAAGTTCATAAACTCGTTTGTGGACCGAAAAGGAAATTGACAGGTGTTATTGGTTTTGTTATTCATTGCATATCTTATGAACAACCAATATGTGTGATTGAGTATAACCGCTCACAACTTGTTGTGTTCTTGGTAGAACTATTCACAAAGGCCTGACTTATGTATTGGTATAACTTTTATTAGTAAAACCGATCTTAAGTAATCACCTGTGGTATGATCGGGTTTGTATGTCTGACCAATAAAAGGGAAAGGGGAACCGATCCTTGTAAGGGGTACAGTGCATCACTAGGAGAACCGATCCTTGTATGGGGTGCAACAAGGTTTATAGAAAAAAGGGGAACCAATCCTATGGACATGTGCAACACGTTTTTAGGCAAAGGGGAACCGATCCTATGGACATGTGCAACACATATAAGTTAGATACCATATATATGTGGGGAACCGATCCTAGTGCCTATTCAAACGAATTTTGGAAAGCTAGTGTGAATATGCACAATACTCACATGGAGGTAGAACCGAAACTTGTTTTGGTCGAACCGTTAATCCCATGATTGTGATTAAATGTTGGTTTGATCAATCACATAGTTCTTGAAAGTCAGATGAACCAATTCTAAACTTGTTTGGAAGTGTGGAAAATCGGTTCAAGGTTGTAAGTGTGAAAGAGAACTTACAAAGTAAAGATGTCGACAAACTTTGAACACGTGTTGTGAATGTTTATTTCTTTAATTGTTCAAAGATATTCCTTAACGGCTAAGGGAAGAGAATCCCAGGATCAAAACATAAGTAAGTTAAGAATCTTTTAATTAAGGTTATTAATTTTATTTTGTAGGAAAATTTCAGAATTAGTAATGTGTATTTACTATTTAGATTTTCCGAGAGATTTCGATCGTTATTTTTGGACAGAGCATTTCCAGGAATTATGAAAACCGAATTTGTGCTTTAATGAGTATCTTGAGAATATTTTCGGTTTTGGAAATTCTTTGGCGTCCAAACTTCATTGTCTATAAATACTTGAAGTTTGCCTTTCTAGCAAACTAATCCTTCGTAACAACAGACTTCCTCTTTTGTTGTTGTTACTGGTGTAGTCGCCTATTCAGAGAGGAGAGTAACCTAATTAGGAGAAATCTCTTATGGCTGCTCAGTTTAAAGTCTTCTTTGGGATTGAGAAGCTCTAGCGTGTACCGTTTGTGGGAAACTAGATAATTGCGTTTTATCTTTTGTTTTCGATTAATTTGATTGACTAACGGTGGTTGAAATCTGATTGCACCTAGTTTGTTTATTCTTGAGAATCTTCTCTTCTGATATAAGATTCACTCAAACTAGTTCAGAGTTTCGACAGGGATCTTTAGACTGTTGTGAGTTCTAAAGATGATCTTGTGATAATCCATTGTTAACAGACTCCGCTCTGTGCGTGATTGATCACAAGATATTCAAGTGATTGTGTGCAAGTTTTTATTGAAGATTTAAGAAGATTTGAAGACAAAAAAGATATTGAATATCTGACTTGGGTTTTATAATCTTTGGTGTGCACAATACATGTTTTGGTAAAAGAGGATCTAATTAATAATCGGTTTATCCTTGTGGCATATTGGATTGATTAATTGAGTAGATCGGCATCAACACGGTTCTTCGAATTTAAGGTGTTGTTGGCTTAATCTTAAACGATTACTTCGGTAATTGAACATAAGTTAGATCTAAGGACATGACGAAGGAGTTTATGTTAAGATAAATAGAAGAGCCTTTTTCCGACTCATATCACTTGGGTTAATAGAGTTGATACCAAACAGATTTGTTGTTCCTTTAATGTTTGGAATATGAACCAAAGGAATTGTTCCAAGTACGTGACTTATTTATAAGTCGAAGGCATGGGAATACAGACGGAACTAGGTGAACTATAGGGTTAGTTACTTGGTCTCAACTATACGAAGTTAGGTGTAATTTTGTGTAGCGGCTTAATCCTGAGAGTATTCAATTTTGGACAAGGTCCCGGGGTTTTTCTGCATTTGCGGTTTCCTCGTGAACAAAATCTTGTTGTGTCATTGTTTATGGGTGAAAACTATTCCTGCCGGATTTGGTAATTTGGGGTGTGTGGATGAGGAATGAATCTAAACCCTCAACAAATGCACTGCGCGGTGAGTGCTTGTGATTCGAGAAATCAATCTGTACAACTCTGGCCTAAACCAAGAAATGCCCGTTCCAGATTTGCTTTGGTCACAAAGTGAAGGAGATGGGGTTGATCTTAGGGAAGGAAGCGAAGAAGGTGTTGAGATTGTGAAGGTGTAGGCTTGTTTATGACTTGTAACAGAAAGGTGAGCAGGCTTACGATTGATGCAAGCAGGCTTTGAGTGTTTGAATACGTTTTGTATTAACACTTGGTTTCTGTCTTGTCTTGACTTATTCTGTTGTGTTTTGAAAAATAGGGAGGAGAACCTATTTATACAAGTCATTTGAGCCTTATTCACGTCTCTCGTGGGAAGTGGAGGAAGTGGAGTGATGGAGTAGTGGAGTTGTGTGTTGGTGTTACACGACCAGTCTTGCCCACTTCTCCTGTATCTCTAACCGTCCATGACTTCCTGACACGTTCTTGTGATGGCGCGTTGCACGCCGCACGCCGTAAACCGCCGCACCAATACCCCAAGATGTATCCCCCCAGTTTGTGACATGATTGATGTCTCGAGTGTGTGGATCGTGGGACCCACAGAAAGTAGCATGTAATGCTAGACTGAATAACTAAATTATTTAGGAAGTCGATACTTGTGAAGTATCGTGTGTATTCTACGCAGGTACTGCATCGAGTATATTCAACATGTATGAAGCATCGCTGTTTTTTTAAGGCTTACCGGAGTAAGTCACGGATTTAAGCGTCTTAAAATAGCATCATGTTCCAGCCATCTTCGAGTGATCGTTTGGAGGCTATACAGGTAAGCCCTGACTTGACCGATCACTCCATGTGGAAGAGTGATGGACGGTGATTGTGGTGGCGCCTCATTGATAGCCTAACTCATGTCTTAGGCTGTCCGCCCAAGCTGGTAAAGTTGGACGGACGAGATGACTTGCAACCCTCATCTACGACCGTCGGATTGGGGTTTAAGAGGTACGCAAGTTCCTTCTTTCAGCTTGGTCGAATCCAAGCATGGGAAGTGTTTTATAGAGGACCGATCATGCATGTGTGTAGACGACATGCTGGTGTCCATGTTTATACTTCACTATCCCACGAAGGTGCGATCTAGGCCACTCAAGTTTACCGGTAAAGAAGAGTGGCTGAGATTGATTTGCGACAGGAATCTTGTGCCGCAAAGGCTGCGCATCATGCCCACTTCGGGCGTGCGTTTCAAGACGACCAAGCTCGGCTTGGTCCCGACCGATTGATTCGGCGTGTGGGTGGTAGGCCGGCGTTCACGCCGTACTTCATTGCCTCATAAAAACGTGATCTAAGCCACTCAATTTGTCCTAGAAGTTGAGTGGTTGAGATCGGCCATACAATTAGGAGGTGCGACCACGCCTGGTTTGGGCGTGCGAATCGAGGTGTACATCCAAGTTTGGTCTTGGCCGATCGGGTGTGGATATAGGTGGGCCCGCAGTGATCATGTTGATACTTACCGGACCTGCTTAGTCTATTCCAGGACCCTTCATCCGAGCAGGAGAAAAGGGACGCTCGTGATCGCGACACAAACCCTAATCGGTTTTGCTTGCGGCCGTGTGTCATACCCAGTTTGGGACGCACGAATCAAGACGACCAACCATGGTTGGTCCTGACCGATCAGTCAGGTATGTAGGTGGGCCCACGGTGTTTGTGTTGACATGCTCTGGGCTCTTTGAATCTACATCTACACTCTTCATCTATGCCTGCCAAGATGGATGGTTGAGACTGTTTTGCGATACATGTAATGTGCCGCAAACCCTAATTTAGGGTTTTCCGTCCATACTGGTTTAGTTTGGACGGTTTTGCAAACTATGCCACCGTTTTGGGGAGGCCGACCATGCGGGCCCGCGTTGGGTTGGTGGTGAATATTCCAATACATGCTTGGGGTCGTGGATTTAATCTAAGCCATCCAATCATGCTGGTGAGGTTGGATGGTCGTGATCGTTTCTGAGACTGATATGGTCAGTTCAGGTTCAAACATGCTCAATCGGGTTAGTATAACACACCGAGAGTTACAGCCTGTATGGGTATTTCGTACATGTTTTATTATTAATGCTTGGAGATTCGTGTTGATCTGCTGAGAACAACACTCAGTCGTCATGCCGCACCGGTAATGAGTACAGAAATATGAGGTCGGTCATGCATTAATTAATAATGTCAAATTCACAGGGTATATGGGATTGTTGCTACATGCTCCAACCTGGATGAATTTTGTGTATTTAATTCACAGAATACTAGGATTGTTTCCACATGCTCTATTCTAGGTGAATTAGTAAAGTGAAGAAGTATTCATCACTTATTAATGGCTTTATCTTTTGCAAGATGTTAGCGCATAATTTTCTGGCTTTTACAATTTTAACCTTAAATGAAAATCCACAATCAACAGTCATTTACTTTTATTTTCCGCATTATAATTGTTTTATTATAATTTAAGTAAATTACACAAACGTTAATTCCTATTTACTTGATAAGCAATCCTATTGTGTTTGGTTAAGTCCGAACCTTTGTATCAAGTAAACATACTTCGTTGTTGTATTGTCTCGATCTCGTATCCATAAACAATCACACGAAGTGTGAACCGATTAGTTGTATTGTCTCGACTCAGTCCATGACAATCACTTTCGGAGAAAGGAATTATAGGTAGGAAAAGTTTTAGCTTGAGGTATATTTGGGTACCCTCGCCTTTTCAATTGGTATCAGAGCAGGCAAACACGAAAATATCTAACAATCCGTGTTTCGTGCGATCCAACCTATAAGAATGAATCTAATGAGTGATTCAATTAACATTCCACCAAGATTTAATGGAACTAATTATCCATTATGGAAATCGGCTATGAAGGCCTTTCTTCAATCCCGAGATTTTAATACATGGGTATTAATCGAAGACGGATACCAACGTCCGATAGACTATTTGGAGTCAGAGTTCAAACGACTAGCGTCCTATACTCTTGAAGAAAGGATTCTTGCAAAACAGAATTCTGATGGTTTAAACGCCATTATACATGCAGTTAGTATTGATCTTCTTCATCATGTGCTATCTTGTAGAACTTCTAAAGAAGCATGGGATATTCTTGAGACTGTATTCGAAGGAGATGAATCTGAAAAAGAAGCTAGACTTCTCACCCTTTCATTTGAATGGGAATGGATGATAACGACACCTTCGAGGAGTTTAACTCTAAACTTTTTGAGATTGTTAATGCATCTTTTGTCCTTGGAAAGGCAATACCTGAAAAGGAAATAGTATGCAAAATTCTCAGATCGTTACCATCCAGATACGAGTCTAAGAAACATGCAATAATAGAAGGAAATGATCTTTCTACACTTTATCGAAGCTCTCTTGTAGGAAAGTTAAAGATCTTTGATAGAGAAATTCTGCTGAAGAATCAAACTGAGAAACGTTGCCAAAAGGTTATGGTACCTGTTGGAAAGGAGCTTGACTCAACTATTGTGCTTCTTGCGCAACGGATTAAGAACATTTTATCTTGTGATAAACATGTTACTAATACATTATCAGTTTGCCATAAAAAGGGTAATGATGAAGTTCAATGCTTCAAGTGCCGTAAATTCGGACACATGGCAAAACACTGTCCCAGCAGAAAAACTAGAAAGTACAATAGGGCGTATGTCTCCACTCTTGATGATATTCTGGAGGAAGAATCCAATGAAGAAATATCTAATTGCAATGCACTTCTTGCCAACTCTAATTGTGATGTTTTCAGTGAGTCTAATCAACTTCTAGAAAAACTTGACTTGGAAATTAAGAAAAGTGAAAGGTTAAGACTAGATCTTGAAAACCTTTTGAAGTCCATTTCAGATAAATCTTATATGATAGAATCTGAACCAGAAAAATTGGGTGAAACACCAAGAGAATCGGAAACCAGTTTTTCTGATAACAGATTAAGTTCTTCATGTGAAGAAAATAATCTCGCTACAATTCTTTTGCGAAATCAAACTTATCCAAGCTCTTCAAAACGGGATAAAGAAGACTGGTAAAGTTCTTGGCTTTCAAAAGGTGATTGCAAACTCTCGCAATATCAAGAGAGAGAAGGAAACACAATCCATTGTGTTAATAAATCATTCTAAGAATGTTTCTGCTAAGAATGGTGAGAATAATTCTCACCTCAACACACACTGATTGTGTTGAGTTTTGCATCCTCACTTATTGCCCAAAATTCTGATTATGAGGAAGCATAAATATTTGCAAGTTATTCATTATTTTTTCTTTAGTGAAAAAATATTGAATATTTCTTATTTTTGGGAAAGAATAATTTCGGTTTCCTTAAACCAATTTTTTTAATATATTTTCTTGATTTTCTCCTATCTTATAAATCTTCTTCCTATCCTAAAGGAGACTATCGTATTTCAATGGAGAAAACGGTAAAAGAAAAATCATCTCTTGGTGATCTAGCACTCTGTGCGTCAGTTATGACTGAAACTCATGATGTTCCTCTTCATGATAACTCTCAAGACTCTCTAAGAAAACAGATTCACTCTGTTAAAGGTTGTATTAGGTATCATAAACTGATGATAAAGGATTCAAAAGAAGTACTAGCAAATCTTCATTCTCAACTGCTGGATATGAACATATCTACTGAAAAAGTAAGTACTCAGAGGAATTTGAATCCAGTTTTTGAAAGCAATCTTCACAATAAATGAGAGAGAGAATAATAGACATCAATTTTTGATTTCTTTCATTATTGTATTGGTCTATTATGAATAAAATTATTTGATTGAGTAATTTTTCTTGTGATAGTTTTCGGTTTACATAGCCTGTGCTTAATTGCTTTTACCTTATTGCTATGTATGTTTATAGGATTTCTGATTTCGGTTTTACTACCTTAATATTCGATCTCATATATTGTGAACCCTTATGGTTTGGGTGACTTTTTGATTTAGCAGGATTAAGTTCTATCCCTTGTAGGTAGGCTTTATCAAAGGATCGTGAGGGGTTCCGGTAGAAACAATATGTGAAAAAGTCACAATATGTTGAATCGGTTTTGGTTTAGCATAAAAGCATATGTGTTTCGACGGTTTTCAACTCTTGCTTGCAATTGTTAAAACCGTTTTCAACCTTTCTCTGGTAAAGGTTGAGGGTTGTTGTTATTCTTTTGTTTTGGCATAAGGATGACAACGTGATGATATTTCGATATCAATTCTCCCTGGACGAAGATGCAATCATATTGGAGAAGTGGATGCGAAATTTGAGGTAACAATCTTTTTAGTTAATTTATTGCTTTTGCTTAACAAAATTTCGGTTCAATTGATGTTTATTTCGTGATGTGTGTGTGGATGTGTGATTCAATTGGTTTCGGTTAAGAAAAACTATTGTTATCTTGCTTTATTGTGTGGTATCAATTGTTTAGGCTTACAAAATTTCGGTACAATTGATGTTGTGTGTGATTCAATTGGTTCCTGTTAAGAAAAACTATTGTTATCTTGCTTTTGTATGATATCAATTGTTTAGGCTTACAAAATTTCGGTGCAATTGCGGTGCTTTTAATGTCTATGTTGTTTCAATTTCTTCCGGTTGAGGTGAATAATTATGCAAGTTGATTTATTTTGGTTTGTATGAATTATTTATGGCTTAACGAAATAATTTGTGTACGGGATGGGTTGTTTAGTCCAATTCGATTCCGGATAAGAGAAACTAAGTTAATTCTGATCTTATATAGACTTATCGAAGTGAGGTTTCGGTTATTCAAGTCTAATCGAATGCCTTAACAATAAATGCTAGTTAACTAACCAAGTACATGTCTTGTTTAAAATTGAAAGGTCTAAGTTTATGGATAATTAGAACCTGATTAGAAAAATAGAGTTTATCTTTATTTTGGTCTTATCGAATTAAGCGGTTGTTTTTGAACAATCGGTTTAGCAAAGGGACTAAAGTGTTTAGCTGTTTTTGGTTTTCTAAACTAAATTGGAAAAAATTGTTTCCTTGGTAACATATCAAAATAAAGCTACTTGTAGTTTCGGTTTTGATATTGGTTATCAGAACATGATGTGTGGAACCCTCGTGCCTAACTCTACAGGTTTGCAAGTCTATTCTGAGATTTGTAAGATTCTTTTCGTGTTGTCCTTTGTTTTTTCGCTTCTTTGTCATTTTTGTGACAAAAAGGGGGAGAAATATATGGAGTAAACAGGTGATGCTGTCATTGATTTTATATTGATTGGCATCGCTAGGGAAAAGAACATTGGTGCTTGAACGTTTATCTAACGAAAGAGTGAAAGCACAGACTAAGGGGGAGTAACATGTCATATGATTTGGTATAACAAAGACGTGCGGATTGAATATCTACCCATCTTTCTTAGGAGGAGTATTTGCTTTGTTATTATATGTCAACAACGGCATTTTCAAGGATTGAATGTAAGCAGTTTTACTGTGTTATTGAATCGGGTATCAAGCGGATGTGTAATGAATTCTTGTAATTGGTTTATTCATATGATGTAAGAGTTTTGTCACTAAAATTGACAAAGAGGGAGATTGTTAGAGCATTGCTTGGTTGATCCCACCAACCGTTGGTATGTCAAGTTTGGTTGTCATATTTTAGTGAATCAAAACTCATGTTAAGATTCGCTCGATTATGTACTAGAGTCAACTTCGTATAGGTTAGCTTGAAAGTATTAGGATATAAGACATTACAAGTATTGCGAAGACTTGAAGATGTGAAGAAGCAAGGAGCTACAACGACAACAATCATCCTTCCACTTGAGGTTAGTGATATTTGACTTGAACTGTTTCATTCCCTAACGTATCTTTCATGTCGTGCATATTGAAAACATAACTGCGAAGCATATTTGAACTCTAGATAGACATAGTATTAAGGAATACAATACGAGGTTTATTGCTTAACCATTAAACTTTGTAGATAAGACATCATCATAATCATTTGAATGCTATTGTGATTATGTATGGGTATGAGGTGAGGATTTCATCTTAGGGAACAATGTTTACATGTTTTCTAAGGAAGTAAGTTCATAAACTTGTTTGTGGACCGAAAAGGAAATTGCTAGGTGTTATTGGTTTTGAATTCATTGCATATCTTATGAACAACCAATATGTGTGATTGAGTATAACCGCTCACAACTTGTTGTGTTCTTGGTAGAACTATTCACAAAGGCCTAACTTATGTATTGGTATAACTTTTATTAGTAAAACCGATCTTAAGTAATCACCTGTGGTATGATCGGGTTTGTATGTCTGACCAATTAAAGAGAAAGGGGAACCGATCCTTGTAAGGGGTGCATTACATCACAAGGGGAACCGATCCTTGTATGGGGTGCAACAAGGTTTATAGCAGAAAGGGGAACTGATCCTATGGACATGTGCAACACGTTTTTAGGCAAAGGGGAACTGATCCTATGGACATGTGCAACACACATAAGTTAGATACCATATATATGTGGGGAACAGATCCTAGTACCTAGTCAACCAAATTTTGATAAGCTAGTGTGACTATGCACAATAATCACATGGAGGTAGAACCGAAACTTGTTTTGGTAGAACCGTTAAGCCCATGATTGTGATTGAATGTTAGTTTGATCAATCACATAGTTCTTGAAAGTCATATGAATCAATTCTAAACTTGTTTGGAAGTATGGCAAATCGGTTTCAAGATTGTAAGTGTGAAAGAGAACTTACAAAGTAAAGATGTCGACAAACTTTGAACACGTGCTGTGAATGTTTATTCTTTAATTATTCAAAGATAATCCTTAATGGCTAAGGGAAGAGAATCCCAGGATCGAAACATAAGTAAGATAAGAATCTTTTAATTAAGTTTATTAATTTCATTTTGTAGGGAAATTCCAGAATTAGTAATGTGCATTTACTAATTAGATTTTCCGAGAGATTTCGATCGTTATTTTTGGACAGAGCATTTCCAGGAATTATAAAAACCGAATCTATGCTTTAATGAGTATCTTGAGAATATTTTTGGTTTTGGAAATTCCTTGTTGTCCAAACTTCTTTGTCTATAAATACTTGAAGTTTTCCTTTCTAGCAAACTAATCCTTCGTAACAACATACTTCCTCTTTTGTTGTTGTTACTGGTGTAGCCGCCTATTCGGAGAGGAGAGTAACCTAATTAGGCGAAATCTCTTACGGCCTCTCAGTTTAAAGTCTTCTTTGGGATTGAGAAGCTCTAGCGTGTACCGTTGGTGGGAAACTAGATAATTGCGGTTTATTTTTTGATTTCGATTGATTTGATTGACTAACGGTGGTTGAAATCTGATTGCACCTAGTTTGTTTATTCTTGAGAATCTTCTCTTCTGATATAAGATTCACTCAAACTAGTTCAGAGTTTCGACAGGGATCTTTAGACTGTTGTGAGTTCTAAAGATGATCTTGTGATAATCCATTGTTAACAGACTCCGCTCTGTGCGTGATTGATCACAAGAGATTCAAGTGATTGTGTGCAGGTTTTTATTGACGATTTAAGAAGATTTGAAGACAAAGAAGATAATGAAGATCTGACTTGGGTTTTATAATCTTTGGTGTGCATAATGCTTGTTTCGGTAAAAGAGTATCCAATTAATAATCGGTTTATCCTTGTTGTAGATTGGATTGATTAATTGAGTAGATCGGCATCAACACAGTTCTTCGGATTTAAGGTGTTGTTGGCTTAATCTTAAACGATTACTTCGGTAATTGAACATAAGATAGATCTAAGGACCTGACGAAGGAGTTTATGTTAAGAAGATCCTTTGTCCGACTCATATCACTTGGTTGAATAGATTTGATACCAAACAGATTTGTTGTTCCTTTACTGTTTGGAATACGAACCAAAGGAATTGTTCCAAGTACTTGACTTATTTATAAGTCGGAGGCGTGGGAATACAGACGGAACTAGGTGAACTATAGGGTTAGTTACTTGGTCTCAACTATACGAAGTTAGGTGTAATTTTGTGTAGGGGCTTAATCCTGAGAGTATTCAATTCTGGACAAGGTCCCGGGGTTTTCTGCATCTGCGGTTTCCTCGTTAACAAAATCTTGCTGTGTCATTTACTTTTATTTTCCGCATTATAATTGTCTTATTATAATTAAAGTAAATTACACAAACGTTAATTCATATTTACTTGATAAGTAATCCTATTGTGTTTGGTTAAGTCCGAACCTTTGTAGCAAGTAAACATACTTCGTTGTTGTATTGTCTCGATCTCGTATCCATAGACGATCATACTAAGTGTGAACCGATTAGTTGTATTGTCTCGACTCAGTCCATAGACAATCACTTTCGGAGAAAGGACTTATAGGTAGGAAAAGTTTTAGCTTGAGGTATATTTGGGTACCCTCGCCTTTTCACTCATAGCTATGTCCAACGTTTTCATCTTCATGTTTTAGATTTATTGGTTTAAATTATAAATTGGTTTGGAATATGATTTTTGCAGTATTAATCTTTATGGTCTTTATATATTGCAATATTGTTATGGGATATGTGTTTTTGTGTCCGTGAACTATGATTGTCCCATACCGTGTCAAAAGTAAAGTCTTTCGTATGTCGATATGCATGTATTGATAAAAGAATTAATGGACTTTTAACAAATACAAAAGTTAAGCCTATATTGTCTATTTTTGATGGAAGATAGGTTAAAATATTTTGTTTACAAGGATTATGTCTATTTAATATCGTTATGCGAATAGTGATGGAAAATAGAATGAATCCTTGTGTATTCCGCAGTAATTGATCTTCCCTGATCCATATTTAATGTATTACTGTGAGGCTCCATAATGTATCTTATGTTGAGCACTAAACAACCAAGTTGATTATTTTTATGATTAGCTTAGTTGTTGTTCCGAGAGGTATTTTATGTCGAGCATATTGAACTAAATTAATCATCTTGTTTGGTTATTTAGTTACTGCTCCGTAAGTTTTCTTTTGTCGAGCATTACAATATGACAATTAAATTGATTACTTTTGTGATTAGTTTGGTTGTGTATTCCGATTAAATTAATCATGGATTCTCTTGTGGTTAATTTAATTGAGTTTTTGGATTCAAATTCATACTTTTATGTGATTTGTTATGTCCAAAGAAATCCTTTTTTTTCTTTCGAAATTAACGCTCTTGTTGTTATTTCGGGAATGACATATTATGGGGGAGAGTTCTTAATTGAACTTGTGCTTAATTGCCAAATCTTTGTGGGGAGTGCGGCTGTGGAATATTTTGGGGTTATCTTGTATCTTTTAAACTCCTTGACGAATGCTATTAGCTTCGGCTATATGATTGCATCTAAATAAGATGATGTGTGTTTCTTTCTTTTGGTCTTGAATGTCTCTTTCGGAAATTTTATTAGGATCCCGTTCTTGTACCTTTGCCAATTTTTATTGACAAAAATGGGGAGAATTAATATGTAGTTCACACTACAAATACATATGGTTTTTGGATCATTATGTAAGGGGGAGTGGTTTCCATGTGAGATGGAGTATTGACTAAGGGGGGGTGATACATATCACCATAGTATTGTTGTTGAAGTTGTAATACAATTGAACTTTGACGATGTGTAATGATACTATGACATTGTATAACAATGATTGAGAACTCTTGTTTTCTCGTTGTTATAGCTACGGATTTTCAACAACGATGATGCTAAACTTACAACCTTTGGGATCATTGGAGTACTTGGAAGTGACGAAGATTTCGAGTAATGTTGAAGATTAGACATGTGGAATAGGAGCTACAAAAGTTAATTTATTTATTTTTGTATTCCATATGTATTAATAGTTTTGTCACTAAAATTGACAAAGGGGGAGATTGTTAGAGCATTGCTCGGTCGAACTCGCATGCGTTGCTATCTCAAGCATGTTTGTCAATGTTAGTGATCAAAACTATAAGTCTTGATTTCTAGCCTACTATAGCTAAAGGTCTCGGACTAGGATATAAAGTGTAGTTGAGCTCAAGAACTCCATGGAAATCATCATACAAGACGAAGAACTACTCAAGGAACCGGTGGAACTTTATCGACTAAAAGGTATGTGGAGACTTGAACTTATCTATCACTCAAAAGTCTATTTATCTCCTATCTTGAGACAAAAGTCATTTTACTATATAGACTTTGATTATACACATTTGATATTTCGAGTCGAGTTTATCACACCTATTTATTTCTCGAAATATGTGTTGGTAAGCTTTCGCTTTAGCCAAGTTCATCTTTACCTAGTGACTTATGTCATGTAATGTTTCAATCACTTTGAAAATTGCTCTGACGAAAAATGGTTTGTGAATAACAACTATATAAAGTCCTCTGAGAATGTTTCAATGATTGAAATCAGAGTTTAGATTATATAACCATTGGTGGATATAAGCATTGTTGTGGAAACACATATATGTATAAGTCATATTCCTTGAACCGAAGTGTTGATGGTGGATTTTCATTTAAGGTTAAAATTGTAAATACCAGAAAATTATGCGCTAACATCTTGTAAAAGATAAAGCCATTAATAAGTGTTGAATACTTCTTCACTTTACTAATTCACCTAGAATGGAGCATGTGGCAACAATCCCATTCTGTGAATTAAATAAACGAAATTCATCCAGGTTGGAGCATGTAGCAACAATCCCATATACCCTGTGAATTTATAGCATTATTAATTAATGCGTGAGCAGCCTTGTATTTCATGTACTCATTATCAGTGCGGCATGACGACTGAGTATTGCTCTCCACAGAGCAACACGAACCTCCAAGCATTATAATGAAAGCATGTACGAAATACCCATACAGGCTGCAACTCTCGGTGTGTTATACTAGCCCGATTGAGAAACTCTCGGTGTGTTATACTAGCCCGATTGAGCATCCGAACTGTTTGTATCAGTCTGGATATGATCTCGTTCATCCAACTTCACCGGCATGATTGGATGGCCCAAATCAATTCCATAACCCCCAAGCAGGTATGGAATATTCGCTGCCGAACCAACGCGGACCCCGCATGGTCGGCCTCCAAAATTGGCATAGCTTGCCAAAACGTCCAAACCAGAGCGGCATGGGCGGAAAACCCTAAATTAGGGTTTGCGGCACATTACATGTGTCACAAAACAGTCTCAACCATCCATCTTCGCAGGTATAGATGGAGGGTATAGATGTAGATTCAAAAGGCCCAGAGCATGTCAACACAATCAACGTGGGCCCGCCTACATACCTGACCAATCGGTCAGGACCAACCATGCTTGGTCATCCCAATTCGTGCGCCCGAATAAAGCATGGTTACACGGCCGTGAAAGCCAAAATTAGGGTTTTGAGCACCACGAGCGTCCATCTTCTCCGGCACGAATGGAGGGTCCAAGATTAGATTAAGCAGGTCCGGTCATACCAACATGACCACCGTGGACCCATCAATCTCCTCTCTCGGTCGGCCAAGGCATACCATGCCTGGTTATCCCAAATCGTCCGCCCAAACTAGCGTGGTTACACTTCCCAATTGCAAACTAATTTCGGCCGCTCAACTTCGCCGGACGATTTAAGTGGATCAGATCACGTTTTCATGGGACAGTCAGGTATAGGCGTGAACACCAGCCTACTACCTACACGACAGACCGATCGGCCAAGACCGATCAAGATTGGTCGTATTGGAACGCGCGCCCGAAGTTGGCACGACGCGCGGCTTTTGTTTGCACTCTTTTCTGTCGCAAACTGATCTCGACCACTCGACTTTGCCGGACGAATTGAGTGGTCCAGATCACACTTTCATGAGATAATGGGGTATGGGCGCCTACACCGTCATGCCGTCAGCACGCATGTACGATCGGCCTGGCCAAAATCGTCTCCCAAGCTTGGATTCGACCAAGCTGAAGAGTGATGCCTGCGCACCTCTTCAAAACCCTAATTCCATCAACGGTCGCAGATGAGTGTCTCAAAGATCATCTCGTCCGTCCAACTTCACCGGCTTGGTTACACAACCCTGGTCAGGTTTTAATTGGTCAGTGAGGCGTCATGGTAATCACCACCCATCACTCTACCATCCCATGATGCAGTACCTGCATAGAATACACATGATACTTCACAAGTATCGACTTTCTAAATAACTTAGTTATTTAATCTAGCATTACATGCAACTTTCTGTGGGTCCCACGATCCATACACTCGAGGCATCAATCATGTCACAAACTAGGGATACATACTGGGGTATTGGTCTGGCGGTTTACAGCGTGCAGCGCACAACGCGCCATCACAAGAGCGTGTCAGGAAGTCATGGACGGTTAGAGATGACAGGAGAAGTGGGCAAGACTGGTCGTGTAACACCAACACACAACTCCACTACTCCATCACTCCACTTCCTCCACTTCCCACGAGAGACGTGAATAAGGCTCAAATGACTTGTATAAATAGGTTCTCCTCCCTATTTTCCAAACAGGAGAAACAAGAACAAGTCCAGACAACAGAGGCAAGTGTTGATACAATCGTATTCAAACACCGGAACTGATAGCTTACACCCTGCAAGCCAGTTCAGCTTTATGATACAAGTCATTCATAGCCAATACATTCACATTCTCAACACCTTCTTCGCTTCCCTACCTAAGATCAACCCCATCCTTCACTTTGTGACCGAAACAAGTCTGGAACGGCCATTTCTTGGTTTAAGATGGACTTGCACAGATTGATCTCTCGAATCTACAAGCACTCACCGCGCAGTGCATTTGTTTAAGGTTTAGACTCATTTCTCATCCACACATCCAAAATTACCAAAATCGGCAAAAATAATTTTCACCCATAAACAATTGGCGACCACAGTGGGAGGTTAATCTCTCGGTTGTAAAGTCAATTTCTTCAAAATCCGATTCAATTTTATCAATTTCGAAAAGGGTAGATCTTAGGACCAATTCAATCATCAATCCATTTCAAGGTGGTAGAACTCAGGTATGGATCAACAATCAATTCTGATGGAGCTAGTGTGGATAACACTCCCGGTGTCGATGTACATGTCAGTGGAGCTACCGTGGTCATTACATCTTATGGAGCCGTCACTTCTACCACAAGTGCCAGCGTAGCAGGAGATGTTCCAGTAAGTATAACGCCTCCTATCACCAGAGCCAGAGTATCCGCAAATCCCGGCATCTCATCAAGTGTAACACCTCTGGTAGTCACCAAAGCAACAACTTCCACTCCTTCATCAGGACGAGGAGCCGGAGGGACGAGAGGAGGACCATCCCCATTACCATTGCAGCCTTGATGGAGAAGCAGGAAGTTCTTGCTAAGACTCAAACGGATATGGCCGCAACTCAGAAAGAAGTACTCACTTTTCTTAATACATTAACTGATCGATTGCCACAAGATCCGCGACAGCCCTGGAGCAAAAAAAAGAATGCATTCAACGCACCGGAGAAGGTACTTCAGCGGCGCGGACCTCCATGGACCTGATCAAAGAAGCGACATCAGATATGAGCGGTCCTGTCATGGAGACTCCTACACTGGGGACTGATCCTCACAACGATCCTCCTCAAGTCAATAGTTTCACTATGAACCATAGGCCGGTGGATCGGGAAGCGGTTTCTCTAGTGGAAAGTTTATGCGAACTTTCACACCTCTCGAAGAATCAGCGCGCGGAGACGTTTTGCTGCAATCAACCAGAGGAAGGTCACGACCGTGCCCTACATGTCACCGCACGCATCAAGGATTCAGAGTTCAAGACGTCCCCTATCTATACAGGAGCTTCTTCGAATGTGATTACTCTCAAGACTCTCAGGACATCCAAGGTTCTCCCAGGCAAGGTCGTACGGAAGCCTACCACAATGACGGACTTCGAGGGAAACCAAACCAGCACATACGGGAGAAGCTCCGCGGAAAGAATCAGACAAGTTCGTTGCGTCCCACTCCCCAGGTTGGTTTCAATTCAGGAAGAAGACCGGCTTGCATCATTGAGGGCTAAAACCCACGATGCATCTTTGCTGATGAAGCATTCTTCTCCATCCTGTGAAGCCACGACCCACGTTCACACGAAGAGGGAACGCACTTTTGTGGCAAGTCGTGACCAGAAAGGGAAAACGTTATACCGATACTGCCACTATCAATTAGCAGGGGAGACTGCTACCCAGTCTCTCCACCCAATGGAATGCTACAACAAACAACGAACTACAAGAACAAGTGCTAGATGCTCCACAACAGCTGCAAGATGGCACCAACTCCACAACTGATGAGATTGAAATCGTTGAGGAATCTCCTAGGCCTATCTCCATCAGCTCAACCTTGTATACGGATAAACGCATGAAGCTTGTGGAACTTCTCAAAGAGTACCAGGACATATTCGCTTGGAGATATGAAGAAATGCCGGATTTAGATGAAAATTTGTCACCCATCATCTACATGTCATACCTGGATCCAAGTTGTAGTTCAGACACGAGGAAAATGGATAGATCAGGTGTTGCATAGACTTCAGAGACTTGAACAGATGCTTCTCCAAAAACGATCCTCCTCTACCTAACATCGACATGTTAGTAGATGCAACCAGCGGACACGGCATGTTCTCCTCCATGGACGGATGTAGCGGCTACAACCAGATAAGGATGTACGAGCATGATGCAAGTAAGATATCTTTTCGAACTCCTCTCAGAAATTTTTATTATACCATACTGCCATTTGGTTTAAACAATGCCGGTGCAACGTATCAACGCTCTATCACGGCAATCTTCCACTGGAGCCGATGCCTCAAGGGAGCAGCCTCAGAAGATAACGATGTCCACGAGTCATATCGAACAAGATCCGGGCGAGTCACTTTATCAGACAGTGGTACATGTCTATCATGCTATGTTGGAGAATCCGCGCTTTTGGTCATCCTCTGGAGCTGTTGAACGCTCATCTACAACAACATATGCCCCGATAGAAAGAACCAGGCCTGCCGTTAATGAAGAGCCTCATAATGTTTGTAGGGGCATATATCTCACCAACAGGCAATATAACCTTCACCTTCATGTAGAGTTCCTGAAGCAGTAAGAGGAAAACCACCGAGATACAACATCCTGCGCGTCCGTCAACTCCAAATCCAGTACCACATGCACGACTCCCACAATGATGAAACAATGTCCAAGATATTCCATATCTGGCTCGACAACAACCACTACGAACAAACCATGTAAACCACGCTTGGGGACTGAGGCTCAGCATGAAGTTCCTTCACCGTCAGTCAAGCAATTCTTCAACATGAGAGAGATGGTTAGTCAAGAAGCATGGAATTCGCAAGGGTAAATCAAACTGAAGATGGAAACACTTCAATGCTCCCTCTAGCAGAAGCTACTTCAATGGTCTATTCAAGAGCCGCCTCAACGCTCTCTCCGGGACCCACGTTCGCTTCATAATCCTTCTTCAACACTCTTTCCAGGATCCACCTCAACGTTCGCACCAGAAACCACTTTAACATCCTCTCGAGCTGTTTCAACACTCAAGCTGCATCAATAATCTGCGCTCTGGTCAAGTTATCTTTGATGTACTCATTGCTCAACATACGTCTCATCCATCCTTCATGAGGGCCCAGCGGAGCATGAAAATCCTTGAAGTCGATAGGAGAAGGGTTATCTTGTGGAACGGATATTTTCATATAGTTGAAAGGGTGCGGTGAACAACTCATCATCAATGTTCGGCATATCTTTGAAGCTGTCAACACCTCCTGACTTGGCACCAGAATTATCCCCAGAAGACATCTCAACAGGAGTTCTTTTCTTCATTCTACAATAAAAGACACGAGTCAGTACTTGTATAAAAACGCGTGAGATGTGTAGTCACACACGACAGAACACACATTCACGTTGGAGTACACAAGGCTGGTATTGGGTCCAAACACCGGTGTTGATCAAGTCACAAGTCCGGTATTGCTCAAGTCTCAAGTCCGGTGTTGATCAAGTCACAAGTCCGGTATTGCTCAAGTCTCAAGTCCGGTGTTGATCAAGTCACAAGTCCGGTATTGCTCAAGTCTCAAGTCCGGTGTTGATCAAGTGACAAGTCCGATATTGCTCAAGTCTCAAGTCCGGTATTGATCAAGTGACAAGTCCGGTATTGCTCAAGTTTCAAGTCCGGTATTGCTCAAGTTTCAAGTCCGGTATTGCTCAAGTGACGAGTCCGGTATTGCTCAAGTTTCAAGTTCGGTGTTGGTCAAAGGGCAAGTCTGGTATTGGGGTGAGGCAACAGGTTTGGTAATTGGTCGAAGCAAGCACAGCCGGCCCCAAGAAAAGCAGGCACGCGGCAGTTCCCACTTGATCAGGCACACCCAGCCCCAAATTGGTCGAAGCAGGAACAGCCGGCCCCAAGCAAATGAGGCACGCGGTGGATCCCATGTTCAAGCAAGGCAGGCATAACAAGCCCTCGTTCAATCAAGCAGGCGCATGATGAGTCCCACGATCGAGCGAAGCAGGCGCAACAACCCGTTGAGCAGGCACATCAGCCCCACGCTCGAGCGGAACAATCACGAAGAAGGCTCTCGACCGAAGCAGGCATAGCAAGGTCGATCGAAGCAGGCAAGACCGACATCATGCTAGAGGAACACTCGCCGGGACGCCTCTTGAACGTGACATGCTCCAAGGACAGGATGATCCGTCTCTCCTGGTAACATCTAACTTTGTCTCATAAGATTTGTCTTTAACTGTCACCATCTCATGCCTACCCCACAATAGTGTAACCATTATGTGCTAGGCAGGGGACTTAATGTTGATGGTGGATTTTCATTTAAGGTTAAAATTGTAAAAACCAGAAAATTATGCGCTAACATCTTGTAAAAGATAAAGCCATTAATAAGTGTTGAATACTTCTTCACTTTACTAATTCACCTAGAATGGAGCATGTGGCAACAATCCCATTCTCGTGAATTAAATACACGAAATTCATCCAAGTTGGAGCATGTAGCAACAATCCCATATACCCCGTGAATTTATAGCATTATTAATTAATGCGTGAGCACCTTGTATTTCTGTACTCATTATCGGTGCGGCATGACGACTGAGTGTTGCTCTCCACGGAGCAACACGAACCTCCAAGCATTATAATGAAAGCATGTACGAAATACCCGTACAGGCTGCAACTCTCGGTGTGTTATACTAGCCCGATTGAGCAACTCTCGGTGTGTTATACTAACCCGATTGAGCATACGGACTGTCCGTATCAGTCTGGATATGATCTCGTTCATCCAACTTCACCGGCATGATTGGATGGCCCGGATCAATTCCATAACCCCCAAGCAGGTATGGAATATTCGCTGCCGAACCAACGCGGACCCCGCATGGTCGACCTCCAAAATTGGCATAGCTTGCCAAAACGTCCAAACCAGAGCGGCATGGGCAGACAACCCTAAATTAGGATTTGCGGCACATTACATGTGTCACAAAACAGTCTCAACCATCCATCTTCGCAGGTATAGATGGAGGGTGTAGATGTAGATTTAAAAGGCCCAGAGCATGTCAACACAATCACCGTGGGCCCGCCTACATACCTGACCAATCGGTCAGGCTCAACCATGCTTGGTCATCCCAATTCGTGCGCCCGAATAAAGCATGGTTACACGGCCGTGAAAGCCAAAATTAGGGTTTTGAGCATCACGAGCGTCTATCTTCTCCGGCACGAATGGAGGGTCCAAGATTAGATTAAGCAGGTCCAGTCATACCAACATGACCACCGTGGACCCATCAATCTCCTCGCTCGGTCGGCCAAGGCATACCATGCCTGGTTATCCCAAATCGTCCGCCCAAACTAGCGTGGTTACACTTCCCAATTGCAAACTAATCTCGACCGCTCAACTTCGACGGACGATTTGAGTGGTTCAGATCACTTTTTCATGGGACAGTCAGGTATAGGCATGAACACCAGCCTACCACCTACACGACAGACCGATCGTCCAAGACCGACCAAGATTGGTTGTCTTGGAACGCGCGCCCGAAGTTGGCACGACGCGCGGCTTTTGTTTGCACTCGTTTTCTGTCACAAACTGATCTCGACCACTCGACTTTGCCGGACGAATTGAGTGGTCCAGATCACACTTTCGTGAGATAATGGGGTATGGGCGCCTACACCGTCATGCCGTCTACACGCATGTACGATCGGCCTGGCCAAAATCATCTCCCAAGCTTGGATTCGACCAAGCTGAAGAGTGATGCCTGCGCACCTCTTCAAAACCCTAATTCCATCAACGGTCGCAGATGAGTGTCTCAAAGATCATCTCGTCCGTCCAACTTCACCGGCTTGGTTATACAACCCTGGTCAGGAGTTAATTGGTCAGTAAGGCGTCATGGTAATCACCACCCATCACTCTACCACACCATGATGCGACACATAGAATACACATGATACTTCACAAGTATCGACTTTCTAAATAACTTAGTTATTTAATCTAGCATTACATGCAACTTTCTGTGGGTCCCACGATCCACACACTCGAGACATCAATCATGTCATAAACTGGGGGGTACATAATGGGGTATTGGTCTGGCGGTTTACAGCGTGCAGCGCACAACGCGCCATCACAAGAGCGTGTCAGGAAGTCATGGACGGTTAGAGATGACAGGAGAAGTGGGCAAGACTGGTCGTATAACACCAACACACAACTCCACTACTCCATCACTCCACTTCCTCCACTTCCCACGAGAGACGTGAATAAGGCTCAAATGACTTGTATAAATAGGTTCTCCTCCCTATTTCCAAACAGGAGAAACAAGAACAAGTCCAGACAATAGAGGCAAGTGTTGATACAATCGTATTCAAACACCGGAACTGATAGCTTACACCCTACAAACCAGTTCATCTTTCTGATACAAGTCATTCATAGCCAATACCTTCATATTATCAACACCTTCTTCGCTTCCCTCCCTAAGATCAACCCCATCTCCTTCACTTTGTGACCGAAACAAGTCTAGAATGGCCATTTCTTGGTTTAAACTGGACTTGCATAGATTGATCTCTCGAATATACAAGCACTCACCGCGCAGTGCATTTGTTTAAGGTTTAGACTCATTTCTCATCCACACATCCCAAATTACCAAAACCGGCAGAAATAGTTTTCACCCATAAACATGAAGTTTGCGAACTTTGTTGATCAAGAGAACCGGAGTAGTGCGTGAGCCTAGTCCGCGAACTGGCGGAAGTTCTCGAGCCGAGAATTTCTGCTGGAGTTTGTGAACTCCATCCGGGAACTTAAGTCCGCGAACTTGAGTAGGTTATATCTAAAAACGATTGTTCTTGAACTCATCTTTATTAAACTAAGGAATGCTTTTGCAAACCATGGCTATAAAGTTCATGAACCGATTCGAGTGAATCAAATCGTTTTTTCTTTGATTGTGTCTTGTGTAGTTACATAAAGATCTAAGCAATTGAACAACTCTCTAACTAGTTCATTTGAGTCATTTGAACTAGTTATGGTGAAGAAGAATATGGTTGTGTTTGTTGGTGAAAACTGTTTCTGCTGATTTTGGTAATTTCGTGTGAGTGCGGATGAGAAACGAATCTAAACCCAGAACAATGTACTGCACGGGAGTACTTTTGATTCGAGAGATCAATTTGTACAATCCTGGCCTAAACCAAGAAATGTTCATTCCAGGCTTGCTTCGGTCACAAAGTGAAGGAAAAGGGTTGGTCTTGGGAGGGAAGCGAAGAAAGTGTTGAGGCTATAATAGTTGATTCTGGAAGTGTGGGTGTTTTGCGACTTGTATCCGAAAGTTGAACTGGCGAGCTGAATGGAAAGCTACCAGGTGAGTTCTGGATGTGTATTGTTCTCCTGACCAAAACTTGTCGTTTGGTGGAAATAGGTAAAACCTATTTATACAAGTCGTAATAAAACGTACCCTGGCCTCATAAGAAGTGGAAGCGGTTGAGTGGTGGAAGAAAGCGGTAACGGCAAACGCTTGGAATTGATGTTTCCATAGAGAGGCTTGTCGGTTCAGTGACGACCTTCGACGGCCGGGATTTTGCATCTCGGGAGGAAGGGTGGCCGTTGATTATGGATACCTTCCGTTGGTAGCCAGCGGCGTGGTCGTGGTGCTGGCATGGCGAAATTAGGGTTTGGCGCAAACCGTGGAATTTCGGCATTGCGGCCAAAAGGTTGCCACAAGTCGTTTGGTTTGGTGACAAGCTTGTACGGTTGAGATCTGTATCTCAGGAGGAAGGGTAGCCGTTGATCGTGGCTACCTTCCGTTTGGCGGCCAGCGGCATGCTGGCATGGCATGCTCGTGCATACTTTAGGCGCGGCTAAATTAGGGTTTTGGCGTGAACTGTGGAATTTGGCATTGCGACCAAAATTTGCCACAAGTTTGGTGGCGAACTTGTACGGCTGAGATCTGCATCTCAGGAGGAAGGGTAGTCGTTGATCGTGTCTACCTTTCGTTTGCATAGCGGCATTGGCAACATATCGGCGGTATGCCAATGGCATAGCCGTGGTATGGTGCCATGCTAGTAGCCGCGGCATAGCGGTATGCCAGTTGCGACATGGCCAACCTTAAATTGGCGTTGTGGAAGAATTAGGTAGCAACTTGCACAAATTAGGGTTTGGCGTGTCGAAACCCTAATTACTGCGTGCAGTATGCGATGGCATGACGCTTTTGGCACGCGTGTCTGGCGTGCGCGCTTGGGATGCGCGTCTGGTATGCGTGCATGGCATGCGTGGTACGTGCGTGCGGCATGTTGGCGCGTTTTTATGAACTGACGCGTTTTTGAGAAGCTGGCGCGTTTTGGGAAGCTGGCGCGTTTTTGGGAAGCTGGCGTGTTTTGGGAAGCCAACTTAGTATGGCGACCTCTTTTGAGGCCGTGGCAGGTTTGGAGCAACCTGATTGGTCGACGGGAAGTGGGGCCAACATGCTAGGGAGTGGCCACACTTCCAACGCGCGGTGGCGGATTTGAAGCGACCTGATTGGTCGATGGAAAGAGGGCCGACATGCTAGGCGCGGGCGCACTTTTAACGCGCTATGGCGGATTTGGTTGCCTAGTTTGGTTAAGCATGGTTTCGACCAACGGGGGCTAGTATACTGCGCGGGGCGCGAAACCCTAATTTGCAAATTATTTGGGTTTATGAGTTCCTTGTGAGTTATCACAATAATTAGCTGGATTTTTGTATGCTTCCATAAAAATCCTTATCTACAGAATGCAGTGTGCTTTCCGTTTGAGCATTTCATGCAATGGCCTTAACTTTGGTACTTGGAGGTTCATACTACTCCGCTGCGAGTGAACATAAATCCGTCATGCCATACCGATTTAAGGGTTCTGCTGGGGAACATAACACGGGAAGGTACTCAGTGAGTCTAGTATTGGCGAGGAGCCAGAATTTACAGAGTGTTATGGATAAAAGTATATTGAGCGGCTCAATAAATGTGTCGATGGAGAGGTTAGTACTCGCAACACCGTTTCCTTGCAGAGTGACGTCACATATGATGCAAGGTTTTACGATTTTAACCCTAAGTTAAAAACCACCATCAACATTAAGTCCCATGCTTAGCACGTAACAGTGGCGTTGTTGCGGGGTAAGCATGAGATGGTGACAGGCGAAAGTAAAATCGAGAGAGCAATACGCGAAGAGATCGCCAAGGAAATTCAACTAACCTTTAGTGGAAGGCATGAGAAATCCGTGATCCTTGTGCTGGAGGATTTTGCATAGATTCATCTTGGCCATGGGTCGTTGGTACCGCTAGCTTGAAGTAGCGGATGGGCAGCTAGCCGAAGTATCGGATGGCGTGGCTAACTTGGCATGGCCGTGGAGCGTTGGCGTAGTACTAGCTTGACTCGGGCGCGGAAGACTTGGGCACGAATTGGACGCGGAGATGGCTTGGGCGCCGGCTTGGACGCGGAGCCATTGGCTTGGCTTGGGCACGGAGATGTCTCGCTTAGAGCTATTGGCTTGGCGCAGAGATGGCTCGGCTTGGGCGTGGCTTGGACGCGGAGCCGTTTGGCTTGGCTTGGGCGCGCGCTTTGGATGGGAGATGGCGCGGGCTAAGTCGCAGAATGACTTGGACACCAAACCCTAATTGTTCCGTATAAATAAATATCTAATCCAGCTGGTATCACGCGTGTGAAGCCTTAATTCATGGCTAGTAAAAGATTTTCTGTTGAATATAAGAGGTGATCTTGAATCCTTCGCTCATACAGATCATCATAAAAATCGCATCCATCTTCCCCACATGTATTGTATCGTGTTTCTTTCCCTAGTTCCATTTTGTCTTTCTCATCATGTAGATTGCCGGCACAAACATGGTAAAAAAAAAAAAATTGTAGCATAATAATGGGATCTTCCAGTGATGATCGTACCTTTTCGGAGAGAAATTATGAACCCGGCGAAACCCAGTTTTCTTCTCATGAGGAGGTATTAGACAGAATTGATTCTCTGTTCCATGAGGCTGACGAGATTATACAAGGCATGTCTCTCGCCCATTTATGCAGAGTGAGGATGTGTGTTCAGACTCTCTTGGCTTCAGTGGACATGGAGGAAAGGTGAAGGCACGATGAAGAATCCCGGCTTGTCGGGAGATCTCAGAGCAATGAAGTTTTTCTACAACCCAGTGCTAGGGCAGAACATTCGCCTCTCGGTTGAAGCGACGGAAGACTGAGTCCATGAAAATTTTAGGTGAGGACCAGTTTAATTACCCTGTCCATGATGGTATATTAATCCTTGACTTTGATGCAGACGAACCGGGACATCCTCAAGAAGCATCTGGAAAGGCTCATGAGGAAGATGTCGATATGGTTTACGAAACTGAAGTTGCTTCTGGAGTGGATGCCGAAACTGCTGTCAGGGGTGTTGACGCAACCGCTGAGGATGCCGTCAAGGCGGACGAGGAGACGGAGGCAATGTATGCTGGAGCCATTGGAGAAGCTACGGAAATATACGCTGGGATTGCTGTTGAAACAATCGCCGGACAGGAAGTGGAAGCTGCCGCTGTGGTGGCTTCTGGATGGGATGTTGCGGTCGCTGCTACTGAGGCGGCTTCTGGATAGAACGCCGAAGTTGTTGCTGCCGAGGCGGCGTTTGGATGAAATATTTGCTGCCAGAAAGCGTGCTGCGGAAAGTGCTTGAAGAAGCTCTAATGAAGGCGCTATTGATCTAGGCGTCTGCTGTTAACGACCAATTTTTTCCCACTTTTGCTATTTCTTCTTAGCGTGTAGCCCCTTTTGATATTCCAAAAGTTTACTTTTACTTTCTTGCTTTCATGGTGGAGTTAGGGTTTCGTCAAGTAACATTCCGTTATTCAGCTTTTATGGTTTCACATCTCTGAATGAATTAATAAAACCTTCATATTGTTTCTGAGATTCGGAGCCGAATATTCTTGAAGAAGATATCTGTTCTGCCGTCTGATGATCATCTTCCTTGCATATTTCCTTCTTCAGTATTTTGAATAGGTATTTTTTGTGGTGGTTTGGTTTCTCTGGTTTTCAATCGATGGATAATGACTTGATGTGATTTTCAATTGAGTTGTAGTAAATAGGTTCGTTGAGACTTGTGAAAGCAATAGATTTTAGACTTATAAAACTTAAAAACAAACAAAACTTAGCTCAAAATTTGATTGCAAGATATTAAAATAACCAAGACACTGATTCCATTGTTACACATGAATGAATGATGGTAAATAATCCAAAACTCTAATTATCTTTTAAGTCCCTTATTTCTTAATTCACAAATAATCAGGCAAATTCTCAAAAATTAATTGTATCCCCTAAGCATAAATTATTTAAACAAAGCATAACCTATCTAATTGAATCACAACTAATGAACAAAATTTTGCAAACAATTAAAAACTCTGCAAAAGCAGTGATTGAGTGAATTAGAAATTATAAATCAGAGAAAATAAATAATTACCAATTATTCATGCGTAAATAGCTTCCTCATTGCCTTGGTTGTGAGAGAATTAGCCGCTCATCATGTTGGAAACACGCTCAAAAATCATTTTTATTGCTCAAAGTGTTGACAAATGATGAAAATGGGAGAAAAACAATAAAACCGGGTTTGTAACAATTATTTTTGTTACAAACCTAACTGTTACAGAGAACGATAAATAGTAACTGTTATTGACACTGTAGAAAAAACGATTGTCGCATGTACGTCTTATGTTCTTCACAGCAGCAATGAACGACTGCCTCTGGTGGTCTTTTGTTCTTCGTTTTCTTCAGCAGCAGCAGAAATGGAAGTTCTCTGCAACTTGATTTTCTCACTCTGTAATGTTCTTAACTCTCCCTAATCCCTCTGTCCTCCCTCTATGGCACCCAAACACCCTTTATATACTCGACAGGGCCAAGAATATCCCCTCATTACTCCAGAAAATCTTTCCAAAGCTCGGCAGTAAATAAAATTATCTCCGAGAAGTTTTCTTTCCATTCTTGTCTTCTTACGCTGTTTTCTCTTTCTAACATGTTCTAACACGTTCCTTATTCTTCTCTCGACAAAGAACCAACATGTTCTAACAAACGTTAACCTTATTATATTTCTCCATCCTGTTTGATGATTTCTTCCATTATTTACGTGCAAATCAAGTACGTTTTAGTACCATTCCAAGTCAAATCAAAGCTCTCAAAATAATCTAATTAATTTATTGATTGAGGATGAATTCTCATGATTTGAGTTTTTGTTTTCGAAATTAAAGTCCATTTCCCCAGCGCATTTTTCTTCATTTCAAACTAGAGAATATATTTCATCCCTGCGTTTGATGATTTCTTCCATTATTTACGTGCATGAATCAAGTACCTTTCCTGTTTTAGTGTAACAGCATCATTCCAAGTCAAATCTGAGGGAAGCTCGGCAATTAATACATCTAATTCTGTCACTGAAATTTCCGCAGCTGCCAAGTCCATTTCCCGCCTTTTTCTTCACTTTCAAACGAAGAAGGTGGTTTCCCCTTAACCGAACCAGGGGTGCGAATAGCATCTGCCTTGAGGGTGCCTGGGGGTTCCCTTATCCAAAATGAGGGTGCCCTAATCACTTTTCTCCGGGGGTCCAAATAGCACTTTTTGAGCAACTTTTTCCACACAAGTGTATTTCTCCAAAAACACCTACATAAACATAAAAACACCATAATAAGTACAAAATCAAGCACTAACAATAGAGACACTTAGGACAATCCAGACACAAAAATGTGTCTATCAAATACCCCCAAACCTATTATTTGCTAGTCCTCGAGCAAAACTAATAAAACCGAGTTAATCTCGGGAGGGTTTACCAGAGGTGTACCCACAAAACCATGACTTCTAATTGGTCACAAGTATCCAAAAAGCTATGAGGACATACAAATTCTCAACCTATCTCCAAGTGACTAGAATGCCAGAGAAATTAAAGGTGCCAGCTCTAAAGCTGGCTGAAGAAAAGGGGAGACACATCCGCAATACTACTAGATAAAGAGATATCTGCTACACAGCTAGATAAACATTGTAAGATACATCCGCTGATTTACAGCTGGATAAGATTAGGAGAGATAAAAAGATGAGAGGGACATCTGCTACACAGCTGGACTAATTACGTGTGATGAGTTAAACCAGTGCTAGAAAGATCTTGTGCCAGATTGAAAGTGGACTAACAAACCAACCAAATGTATCTTCCTTCGACTCCCTCATAGTGCTCAGTAGAAACAACGTCTTCTTCGGTCTTCAACTGTTGATGATAAACTATCGAACCTTATAGAACCTTGACAATTAACTCTTCGCTTCGATTTCTTGCTTGACATAAAAATTTCTACTTCCCTATGGCCTTATTGAACAAAAAACAAAAAGAACGTAATGATTTTTTATTTTTATTTTGTTTTTTACACAAAAATTACAAGACAAAAATTTACATGGCCATGAGAGAAGGACTTTAAAAACTTGGATCTTCGCAACTCGTGATGTCTTGGTATCATGAATTCCAACAACTTGTATAATTTGCTCTTATAACTTCTTGTAACTAAGTTTTCAACTTTGATTTTTAATTATTCTTTTCTATTGTTGCTTCTAAACCTTAAACGTCTTCAACTTTCTTCATAGATTTTGATGTCGCTCCGCTTGTTGATGATGATAAGTTTCTACTGATAGAGAGTCATAATCCAGTAACTAAGACTACACATTGTGAGGTTGCTTTGTCTTTCAGGCATTTCCTGACCTACTCACCTTTCCATCATGGATGGTTAGGTCCATCACGGTTACCCTCTAAAAGGAACACGTTCTCTTCTGAATTTCAAGGATCTCAATGTCTTTTTCTCTAATGTCTCAGTAGGTTGTTATCCCTAGCATTCCAATTTCTATCTTTTCGGTGAGAAACAGTATGTAAACTTTGCTAACCAGATACCATGTGACGCTAGAAGTTTCAAAAGTGCAACTAAAAAGTTCTTCCCCACCCCCAAACTTAAATCTAACATTGTCCTCAATGTTCCTAATGAAAGAGCAAAACCAAAAGTAAAGTAACATGAGGAATCAGTAAAGAGAGAAGTCGGAAAGATAGTACCTGGGTGAAGAGAGAAATCAAAAACTAATATACAACATACAATCCCCTCGGTAGTCAATCAAGGGTAAACAGGGTCCTCCAGAGGGACCTCCTCAACAACACCTGTAGGAAATGGCTCTAAAAAGGGTTTCAATCTCTGACCGTTAACCTTCAAATAACTACTACCATCCGGTGTCTCAATTTCAACAGCTCCATGAGGAAAGACAGTGCGAACAATGAAAGGACCCGTCCATCGAGAACGTAACTTCCCAGGGAAAAGATGCAAGCGGGTATCATACAGAAGAACTTTTTGACCTGGAGAAAATGACTTCCTTAAAATATTTCTATCATGCAAAAGTTTAATTTTGTTCTTATACTCCTTAGCACTATCGTAAGCATCTATACGAATCTCTTCCAACTCATTGAGCTGGAGTTTCCTATGGGCTCTGCCTTGTCAAGTGAAAAATTTAGCCGCTAATGTAGCCCAATAAGCTCTATGTTCTAACTCAACAGGTAAATGACATGCCTTGCCATAAACAAGCCGATAAGGCGACATTCCAATGGGGGTCTTAAACGCAGTACGGTAAGCCCATAAGGCATCGGTGAGCCTAGACGACCGATCTTTTCCGATTAGGATTAACTGTTTTCTCTAATATACGTTTTATCTCCCTATTGGAAACCTCTACCTGACCACTAGTCTGTGGATGATACGGGGTGGCTACCTTATGTGTAATACCATATTTCTTCATCAAAAGCTTAAAAGGTCCATTACAAAAGTGTGACCCTCCATCACTTATTATAGCTCGCGGTGTACCAAAACGTGTAAGTATATTATTTTTCAAGAACTCAATCACAACCCTATGGTCATTGGTTTTACACGCAACCGCCTCAATCCACTTAGAGACATAGTCTACAGTGACAAGGATGTATAGGTTACCAAAAGAATTAGGAAACGGACCCATAAAGTCAATACCCCACACATCAAAGACCTCAACAACTAAAATAGGGTTCAAGGGCATCATGTTCCTTCGGGAAATGGTTCCTAATTTCTGGCAACGTTCACAAGTAACACAGTAACTATGGGAGTCTTTAAACAACGAAGGCCAATAGAATCCACACTGCAATATCTTAGTAGTAGCTTTCTTAGCACTAAAGTGACCCCCACAAGCATGATCATGACAAAAGGAAATAATACTGGACTGGTCACTCTCAGGTATACATCTCCTAATAATCTGGTCTGGACAATACTTAAACAAATAAGGATCATCCCGAAAGAAGTGCTTAACCTCGGCTAAAAACCTGAACGATCTTGTTTACCCCAATGTTGGGGCATTCGACCAGTAACAAGATAATTCACTATATTTGCATACCAAGGTGATTGGGAAACAGAGAACAATTGTTCATCAGGAAAGTTATCCCTTATATGAAGGGAATCATTAGGGGAACTAACAACTAGCCTAGATAAGTGGTCTGCTACTACATTTTCTGCACCCTTTTTGTCTCTAATCTCTGGACAAAATTCTTGTAATAAAAGGATCCATCTAATCAATCTAGGTTTGGTATCCTTCTTAGACAAAAGGTATTTCAAAGCAGCATGATCAGTATAGATTACGATCTTAGAACCTAAGAGATAGGGTCTAAACTTGTCTAAGCAAAACACAATGGCTAACAGTTCCTTCTCCGTAGTGGTATAGTTCAACTGGGCATCATTCAGAGTTTTGCTAGCATAGTAAATCACATGAAGTAATTTGTTTTCTCGCTGACCTAGCACAACACCAATAGCATAATCTGAAGCATCGCACATGATCTCAAAGGGTAGGTTCCAGTTGGGTGCCTGGACTATGGGGGCGGTAGTAAGAAAAGTCTTAAGCTTCTCAAAAGCCTCTAAACAAGCATCATCAAAGACAAACTTAACATCTTTTGCAAGCAAGTTGCAAAGAGGTCTAGAAATCAAGCTAAAATCCTTAATGAATCGACGATAAAAACCTGCATGCCCTAAGAATGACCTAATATCTCTTATGGTTTTTGGGACCTGTAAAGTCTTGATAAGGTCAACTTTGGCTTTATCTACCTCTATACCCTTAGAAGATACGATATGCCCTAAAACAATTCCTGATCGAACCATGAAATGACATTTCTCCCAATTAAGCACTAGATTCTTTTCCTTACACCTAGTCAACACTAATGAAAAATGATGCAAGCACTTATCGAAAAATGATCCAAACACTGAAAAATCATCCATAAAGACCTCTAAGAACCGTTCTACCATATCTGAAAATATGCTCATCATGCAACGCTGAAAAGTCGCAGGGGCGTTACATAGCCAGAAAGGCATGCGTCTATACACAAAGGTACCAAAGGGACATGTAAAAGTGGTTTTCTCCTGGTCTTCTGGGGAAATAACGATATGATTATAGCCAGAGTAGCCATCTAAAAAGCAGTAATGACTATGTCCAGCTAATCTCTCTAGCATCTGGTCGATGAAGGGAAGGGGAAAGTGGTCCTTCCTAGTGACCTTGTTCAATTTCCTATAGTCAATACAAACACGCCAACCCGTGGTCACTCGGGTTTGGATTAACTCATTATTATCATTCTAGACTACAGTAATACCGGATTTCTTGGGAACAACCTGAACGGGGCTGACCCACTTACTGTCTGAAATGGGGTAGATAATGCCTGCATCTAACAGCTTAAGAACCTCGGTTCGAACTACTTCCTTCATATTAGGGTTTAGTCTTCGTTGCATCTCCCTAGAAGGTTTGGTATTTTCCTCTAAATAAATATGATGCATACAAACAGTATGACTTATACCCTTAATGTCTGCTATGGTCCACCCTAAAGCTTCCTTGTTGTTTTTAAGGATGGTCACTAGCCTACTTTCCTGATCACTATCCAAGTCGAAAGCAACAATCACAGGTAGAGTCTCAGACGGGCCTAAAAACACATACTTCAGGGTATTTGGCAATGGTTTTAGGTCTAACTTAGGAGGCTCTTCTAACGAAGGAACTAGGGTAGACTTAGAAACGGGTAGAGGTTCGAACTTAGGTTTCCAGCCATTACTAGTGTCTATCAAAGGGGTTGAATCTAACAAAGCATTCACCTCATTAATCACATCATCATCATCAAAATCAATCCCAAAGTGAGCTAGGGATTTCTCTAATGGATCTTCTAACAAAGTGTTTGGTAATGACTCCTCGACTAATATTCCTATCATGTTCACCTCTTCTATGCTCGAGTCATCTAGTTCAGAGGGTAGCTTATTAATATGAAAGACGTTCAGCTCAATAGTCATATTACCAAAAGACAAATTCATAATACCAGTTCGACAGTTAATGATCGCATTGGATGTAGCTAAAAACGGGCGACCTAAAATTACCGGTATCTGGTTCTCTGGGTCAGGGACATGTTGGGTATCTAGGATAACAAAATCCACCGGATAAATAAACTTTTCGACCTCTATTAGAACATCCTCGATCACACCCCGAGGAATTTTAACGGACCTATCAGCTAACTGAAGAGTCATCTGGGTAGGTTTCATCTCACCAAGTCCTATCTTAAGGTACACATGGTATGGGAGTAAGTTCACACTGGCTCCTAAGTCAAGCAAAGCTTTCTCAATACGGTATTTACCTATTGTGCAAGAAATAGTAGGGGACCATGGGTCTTTATACTTAGGAGTAGTGGTATTCTGAATAATAGAACTCACGTGACTAGCTAGGAAGGCTTTCTTTTGAACACTAAGCTTACACTTTCGTGTACACAAGTCCTTAAGAAACTTGGCATAAGAGGGAATCTGCTTAATCGCATCCAACAATGGGAGGTTGATAGTAACCTGCTTAAAAACCTCCAATATATCATTAAAGTTGGACTCCCTCTTAGTTGGAACTAGCAGCTGGGGGAACGGGGCTCTGGGAACAAAGCCTGGCTCAACAGGACCCTCATTGGTCTCTTTAGAGACTCTTTCAGTCTCCTTATTTTCTGGCTCAGAAGGGTGAACTACAGCATGTTCACTTTCAGGCATGGCGACCTTATTGTCAACTTTCTTTCCACTCCTAAGGGTTGTAATAGAATTCACATGATTGACGATTTCTCTCCTTTAGGGTTAGGATCCATGTGACTAGGGAACCTTCCATCTTCTCTCTCACTAAGAAACTTAGCTATTTGGCCGACTTGAAGTTCTAATTTAGCAAGAGACTGGGAATTATTCTTAAAATTCTGCTTGGTTTCCTCTTGAAAATTACCATGGCTCTTTACTAACATTTCCTGGCTTTGTGATAGCATATCCTGGCTCTTTCTTAATATACTAAGAGATTCCTCTAAGCTAGTTATTTTATTCTCAGATGGGTTCTGGGCCTGACCTGAAGAGTTCTTAGTGTAACCAAAACCTGGGGGAGGCTTAGAATTACTAGACTGACCTTGATTCTGTCCCTTAGACCAAGAGAAATTAGGATGGTTTCTCCAACTAGGGTTGTAGGTCTCTGAGCATGGGTCAAACTTCTGACGGTTCTCAAACCTAGCATTGTTATAGATAGCATGAGCTTGCTCTTCACTAACCTGACCTTCCCAAAATGAGTTATCGGGCTCTATTCCACAACTAGAGACTTGAGAGGTTCTATTAGGTTCAACAAGGGACCTATTTTTAGACTGACCAATTTCCAAAGCTTCTAACCTTCTAGACAAAGCAACAAACTTAACATCTGACGCAAAATTCGTATCTACCATATTGGTGCTACTTCTATTAACCAAGAGTCTTTTAGGGGGTTCAACACAAGACTCCCACTGTTGGGATTTCTCAGCAACAACTCCTAAGAAGGTAAAGGCATCCTCAAAACTTTTACTAGTGAACTCACCAGCGCACATAGACTCGACCATGGCTTTGGTCGAATAGTCTAAACCATCATAAATAATCTCTACGAGTTTCATCTTATCAAATCCATGGTGAAGACACTGGGATAAGATATCACTGAATCTCTCTAAAAACCTATAAAGAGACTCTCCCTCTTGTTGTGCACTAGCACTAATTTTCTGCCTAACAGCTGCAGTTTTATGCTTAGGGTAGAATTTCATATAAAAAGCAGCAATAAGCTCCTGCCATGTTTCAATGGATTCAGATGGTAGGTTGTTAAGCCATGTCTTGGCTTTATCTTTCAAGGAAAAGGGGAACATCTTAAGTTTCAAAACTTCATCAGTGAGGTCTTTTATTCTAACTGTCCCACAAATTTCCTCAAAGTCCCTAATATGAAAATAAGGATTCTGGTCATCTTTTCCTAAGAATATAGGGATCATCTGAAGAATACTAGGTTTTATCTCGAAATTAGCCGTATTGGCTGGCAATTTAATGCACGAAGCTCGGTTGGTCCTAGTTGGGAACATGTAATCTTTCAAAGTTGCCATCGCTGGCACAGCTGAAGTACTAGGGATACTTTCCTCGCGAAGAGATAGATTCTCAAAACAGAAGTTTCCAAAAACGAGGCTCTCAAAAGAAGAGTCTTCGATTTCCCCACCTTCACAAGAAGAACTACTAGGTTTGTCACTAATCAAACGACCTAGAGTGTTTCTTTTCCAGGCCCGTTCTCTAATGACCTCGGGCATACATTAGAATAAACAAAAAGAAGAAAAATCTTAAAATGAAGGGAGGTTCTATGCAAACACAAACAAGGCTGACTCCACCATAGCAAACCTACTGATTTCTAGCAAACAAAAAGCATGATGGCTCCACTTAGATTGTTTCTAGACCAGCTTCTAATCCTTCAAAAGGGAATTCGTTACAATCTGAGCAAACTTCTCTGGAATCAATCCGAGTTGAAGTAAGTTGAATAGAGGTGAGGGAAGCTGCGTGGAGATTTGATACCCAAGGCCACACCGCATTACAAGGTGGCGCAGTCACGCATTCAACTCATAGAAACCATCATGAACTTCGAAGTATGCTTAAAAGAGTAACCAATATTTTTCGAACGACTTTCCTATTAAGCTCGTTACCCTATCGGTCTCGTTCTATTCCAAATTTTAAAGCTTAGGTTCGCGTTAAGTATCGTTTTCCTAAGGCGGGCAAGAAGAGAACGGTGATGAAATCCGAACCCTTATCTTGTATGGCCAGTCCTTGCCCTTTACTAGGAAATTAAAGCAGCCGTTTTCAATTCCTCAGCATATATGAAAACGAAGGAATACAGTAACTCGCTGACAGGGGATTCGCGAGTGTTTCGACAAACTTACCTCCCGTTCCAGATGGGGGATGAACTGTTGTAGTCGACTCGGGCCACAACTCCTATGTCATGTACAAACCCGAGGGGCCGAGGCGATATCGTAATCGTCGTCCTTCTCTGCACACAGTTTATATTTAAACTACCCTTCCGTAGGGTTTAAAAATAATGTCCCAAAGTTTAAAGTCCAAAGTCCAAAAATAAAGTGCAACAGAAAAGGAAAGTCTAAAAAATAAAAATGTCTCTCTTTTTTTTTTTCTCATTTTTTTATAAAATAAAAAAAATCTTCTTCTTTCGCTCCTTCGCTTTGCCTTTTACTCCAAGTCTTTAAGTATTCACCAAAAGCTTTGGAAAATTTTCTTTCGCTCCAAATTCCAAATTTTGTAAGGAAAAGACAAAAACCCAAAAATGTAAAGAAGAACAAAAACAAATAAAAACCTAAAAAAGAAAAAAATCTAAAAACTCTAGCCTAAAGACAAGTCCGCGTCGGCGGCGCCAAAAATTGATGGTTATTTTAAATGATGTTGTAGTCAGAAAGGTTGTCGTTCACTCGGACTTTGTTGAAATTGATTTTAGGCTTAAATAAATAAATAAAATATATACACAAAATAGTAGCAAGATGGATAGGTACCGGGACTCGGGATTTCACTGCCTTTCATATACATGGGTTTTAGAAATTAATCCTTGACATTTATAGCTCCAAACTGATCGGTTGTCAGCCGACACAAATATAAATTACACTTTCTTACTACTCAAAATATATAATGAAGCAAGGGCAAGAAAGGATCGTTCCCACGGAGAGGTCTTGGTTGTCAAATTGTTTCGGTTTCCTATAAATAACTCCGGGGGTTTGCTGATTTTTATATACTAACATAAAATAAAAGCGAAGCAAATAAATAAACACGCAAATCAATGAGGTGAAAATATTGGATAAAGGTTTCATCTTCAATTGTAAACAAGTTTTCGAATATATGAATAGAATTCGTATTTAATCTCGCTATCATCAAAAGCCATAGAATACCTTATTGCAAGAATACTCCGTAATTTCCTAACTTATCAACACACACATTAGAGCTGCGTATGTGAGTTCTACCTAAAGAATAACCTAACGCCTTGCGCTAATCAAGTTCAATTCCTAGGAGCATTAAGTTTCAGAAATAGGCTAATCAATGCAATTGTAATACATTGCGCAAACAATTCGAACAAAGGTCAATTTCTACATATGACTACGAGGATGTATCACTACAACCTAGAATCATATCATGCTACTCGTATTCAAGGTTATCGCTTGATGAAAAACCCTAAAATAGCTATAGATATGGATGTGAGTTCAATCAATTCTAGACTTAACTAAACAAACATTCAATCATATTGCAATACATCAATCATGCAATTATTATAACCCGTAGAAATCAAACGATAATATTGAGAGAAAACTAATTCATAAAAATCATAACTTGGTTGCAAAATCAACTACATCTTCAACCAATAATAAAACTTAGTTACTCATGGCATAGAAGTTCATAACAAGAAGAAAGAGAAAATACTTCATGGTTCTAAACCCTAGAAAACAAAGTAGAGGCAAAAAGAATAGATAAAGATCTCCCACATTAGGTAAAAGTCCTCTCTTTTATATGTTTCTCTATTTCCATAAAGGATACTCCTTCCAATATTAGGTCTTCTCAAAACCCATCTCCAAGTGGTCCACCAAGCCCATGTGTGAGAAAAACCCATGTAAAATTATGTCTAAAAACCGTCGCCGGAAAACTGGGATTATGGCCGGAAATCGGCCGGAATAGTCGCCGGAAAGTATCTCAGGTGACCGGCAAAGTCCGCCCGGTCACCGGTCAACGAGTCAAGGCGATCTGGTCAACTCAGTCAAGGAGAATCGGTGAGTCAACTGAGTTAGGTTCGAGTCAGGGCTGAGTCTGGTCTTCTGGCTCAGCTGAGTGGGTTAGTTGCCAAGCCAACGCAGTTTGCACATGCCATGACCTCTGTTGCACCATGATAACGCATTATGGCTTCAATTTTGCACCTCATGCCTGCCATTTCACCAGCTCCCATTCTGCAGCTTCTTGTACCACCACTAGTAGCCTTGTCTTGTCCTCAACTGCAACATTCTGAATCCTAGCCACGCACCTGAATCCAACACCACTACCACCATTTTCACTTCCAGACATCATTCACTAACACCAGCTGAATCACAGCATCTCAACAGCAAACCACCAACACAAATCCCATTGCTTATCCTTGAAAACACCCATACACAGTACCCATAAATGCAGGCAACAACACCATTTGCTTCATACCAAATTTCATTCTCATATAAACCTTAGCCTCAAGACTGCAACCCTAGCCTTCATCTGCAATGTACAACACAGCAAGTTCCAATGTCACTGCCAAATTTCCTGCTGCACACATTCACTGCAGCACCAGTTCATTCTATAGCATCACAGCCAAACCGCAATATCGCTTCACAATCCCTTCTCAAGACAAACAGCCAACACTCCAGTGCACTTCATACCTGCAACTCGCCTTCATTGCAGTGCCAAACCACTTCACTTCCAGTCCCATCACCTGCAGCTCACTGCTCTTGCATCATGCTCCATCTCCAATTTCGATTTCTGCAGCTCAGACCTTGACTCAAACTCCATGATATTCTTCATATTCTCAATTCAGGCAATTCTGCAAATCTCTGCACTTAAGTTCATGTCACAATGCAATACCTTGCCAAGAACCACCAACTTAGTTTGCAATCACCAGCTCCATCCGGCAATCTCCCCAAAGAAGCCACCACAAAGATCACAACTTCATAATCGGTTCTCAAGAACCATTACAACGATCCATTCATCTTCTCGGCTCCATTCTTTACTCCACTCAAGCACCACCTGCAAGCATAGCCACTGCAGTTCACAGACCACCAATTCCATCTTTAGCCGCTCCTTCATCTTTGCAACAGAGATCGAACCCATCCCCGATTAACACCAACAGCAGCTACATGTTCGATTCTCTCATTCATTTCTCTATTGATTGCAGCATCAGGTCTTCAAAATCAATCCTCTGCAACTCCTACTCATTCACAGCCACGAATCAATCAAACCCATTTCAATTTTTTCACTGATTCCTTGATTCAACTCTTTCTTCTTTAATTCGAACAGCATCAAATCTTCCAACTCCTTCATCAATCAGTTCTTTCGTTCACAACCAAACCCTATTTTCTTCTTCGTCTCCATAACACAGAAATCCAGTTTCTTCCATGTATTTCAACACAACTCAGTTCCTTGATTTTGTACTCTCGGCAGTAGCAGCTGCCTTTATTTCCTCTCCCAACTTCTTTGTCTCAATTTCAGATGGGATTATTGAATGGGAAGAATGGGTCTCTCGATTTTAGGGTAAGGTTTTTATTAGGGTAGGATATAGACACCCCAGCACTTGAGATAAGGGTCACCCAGATGGTAACCCCCTTAACCTTGGCTGGGCTCCAGATAGTGTTCGCCTGGTGAAATGACAAATTTGTCCTTTTTTGCTCAAACTGAGTGATTTCTTCTTCTTTTCGTCCGTGCAACTCCAGAGTACCTAAAAACTCAAAACAAACGTAATAATACATAATTCGCCAGAAAACATAACAAAGAAAGAATCAATTATTATAGATATAATCAAGGTGTTTAATACACCTATCAAATTCCCCCACACTTAGACTTTGCTAGTCCTCGAGCAAATCAAACAAAACATACATACAACTCCGTGTCGTCGAGGCTACGGTCACTTTTAGCATAAATAACAAGCCTTTAAACCACTAAGTGTCCCTAATGGACGAGTTATAGTCTCGTGAGGGTTTACTAGAGATATACCCACAAAACCTATTTTTCCAACTTACTAGTTCTCCGAAATGATAGCATCCAACGCGCTAAGAAGACATAGAGATTCTGCACACTAGTCATAAGAAGTTAGACACATAAATGAACACAATCTCATCCTTAAAAGTTGAGAGAGAAATAACCATCCCTTCTCGACAAAAATTCGGGTTCGGAGTGATCAAAAATCTCGACTCTACGCCTCACAAGAAAGGGTTTTATGAAGTTGCACTCAATAATAAACAGCTTTTTATGGGTCACACATGTGTCCAGGTTGGAATGAAGAGAGAATCTTGCGACACGTTGAATGGTAGGAAGGCAAAACCCTCCGAATGTTTTGAAAACCCACATCTTTTATAATTTTGAAAACCCATTTTTCTGACGATCTCTTCGAAAGGAAATCAACCACTTAACGAAGGTGGGAATATGCTTACTTACCTCGTTATCCGTTCGGCGTGCAGCTAGCACCACTCTCACAGCATCCATAGAAACGTCTTCGGTCTTCAATCGGTGTCTTCATCTTCGTCTTCGGTCTTCAACTCTTGATGGTAACTCTTGAACTTCGTAGAATCTTGACAATATGATTCTTTCCTCTAATTCCGTGTTGCTTGAAACTTCATTATAAATATTTCTTCTTCCATTGGCTTTATTGAAAGAATAAAAAACTAAAAACGAACTATACAAACCCAAAATACCCAAAATATAATTTTTTTTTTTTTTTTTTTTTTTTTTTTTTTTTTAACTTTTTTTTTTTTTTTTTTTTTTTTAAGACAAGAGAAAGTAAAATACAAATAAAATAAAAACGTAAGTACAAAGGCCATGGTGTAAGTACTTTACCGCTTGATTCTTCACAACTTATATGTCTTGATATCATAAACTTCTCGAACTCTCATCCTTGATAATTTTCACTCATGTACAATAGTCTTCAACTTAAAAATTCTGCTCCTTGTTTTGTTGCTTTACTTAAATCTGAAATTTGCTCAATTCTGTACTGTTGCTTGTAAACCTTGAACGTCTTCAACTTTCCTTCAAATTTGTGATGCTCCTCTTGTTGATGATGATGGTGTTTCTATGGACCCGTTGGTGTACAGAGAGATAAGGTGAATGGTGCTAACTGCGAACAAGATTACAAGTGGTATGTAAGTTAGCAATTCGATGTCACCATCATGGTTGGTAAAAAATAGCACTCAAGAGATCAAAATAGTGCTTCTATGGTGGGAGGTTGGGTAGCTCACCATTCTACCCGGAATTTACGTACGGTGACACACACTCTAAAAGCACAATTTAGACAGGTACAAAGAATTGAAGGTCGGTGCCTCACATTATGTAACATGGGTAGTCTCCACTATAGGGGACCACTACTCTAATACCGAATTCAGTCTGCACCTTATTTGCCACTGGCATGGTTAAATCCAACTTTAACTCTCATACAAGTAAGAAACCCAATCATGTTCTCTGTCATCTCTAAGTTCAGTCACTCTTATGAGATTCTCGATGTAATCTTAGCGACATGTATACTATATGACTCTAAACTAACTACAAGTTGGAGTTTTCTTATTCACTAATTTACACAAAAGTTGAAAATTTTGACTCAAAAAGGCTAAAAACTCTATATGCAAAAGACTCCCCCACACTTAAACTTCACATTGTCCTCAATGTGTAAAACCGAAAATTCTGAATTCTGACGTAACAGCAGATAAAACGCAAAAACTGTACAAATTGGTAAGGAATTTGGAAAAACTCCATTTCACAAAAGTTGTTCATCTACGTGTTTTCTACAAAGTTTCAAAAGGGCACAGTGTTTCGATAAACGGTCTGACAGTTATGGTCTCTGGACTGAACTACGTGCAGTCTGAATTTTTCTGACCAAAAGGTATTCGTCATAATTCTCTTCTAAGATAGATTCCGGACGCAATGAAATTAAACTTGGGGATGCAAATATGATATGAAAACTATAAAAATAAATAAATAAAAGGGTTTAAGATACAAAACCTATGGGTTGCCTCCCATTTAGCGCTTGGTTTAAAGTCGTCAGCCCGACTCTTTTGTTATCGTCCATATACCAACAATCTGAAAAGTTGGGGATCCTTCCATAAAACCTGTTTTGCAAACACTAGCTTCACACAAATATTAGTAATGTAAAACAGAAATGAAGCTATGAACCGATAAAAGCTTCCCCCACACTTATTCTTGTCCACACTTGGAAGTGTATAAAGAATATAGAAGTCGGCTACTTCCACGGTTTCTTGTTCCAAAACCTGCATAGTATGAGAATCAAGTATCTCTAATGGCGGAAATCGAGAAACAAAGTCATTCAACAATACTCTCGAAGCACATATATTCAAACCAATAAGAGGTAAAGGAGAAGAAACAATAGGCAAAGGGTTAGACAAACCATGCACAATCTCTTGTATTACGGAATCCTCTTCATCCTTGAAAAACTCAAGTGAATTATTCACCTCTTGTATATCATGGTCCTCTATCAAACCTTGCAACCATTCTTCATCCGTTTCTGCCTTAACCAAAGTCTCGACATTAACATTATCATTACAATCATTTGCAAGCTCAATTGGGTCTTCCACAATATTGGTTATAACGGTCACATTCTCAACATATTCCTCTTTGTTGTAAGGCACATACTCTGCGGATGCAATATTGTCCATAAGGAATTTCTTTAGAACACTCCTTGCGTCATCCTCAAGCTCTACCTTTTGAATAGGTTCTTGATCATTATTAAGATCAATGCTTGAGTAAGCTACACTAGTGTCATCATATTCCTTTTCAACTTCACCTTGATCGCAAAAAGACTCCATTGTACACTCCTCGGGGATGTCACCATGAATTGGTTCAAACGATGTATTTTCATAATAATCATCATCACTATCATAGTCAACATAACATTGGTCCTCGCTGAATTTAGTGTTGCAAATCTCGAACTCATCCTTTTGAATAGGTGAACGATCATTATTACGATCAAGAGTTGAGTTAACTACACAAATATCAACAAAAGTCCCCAAAGGTTCGCCTTTTTCAACATAATTATTCATTTCCTCCCTGTACTCATCAATGCCCTTTCTTACGTCGGAAACACCTCTTTGAAGCTCTTGGAGTGATCCATCCAAATTCTGAATATAGTGTTCCATTTGTTTGTAAAGCTCATTCGACAAAGAAAAAGTAGAATTACTTACTTCGGTATGTTAGGCCAATTATCTTCCCTTTGAATGGGTGAATGATCATAACTACGATCAGAAATTGGGCCATACATACTATGAGCACATTCGGTCGATGAAATTAGTTCCACGCTTGGTTGTCTACGAATTGACTCCATGCTGTCCATAAATTGTTGCATTTCATCTACCAAACTAGAAGAAATATTAAGGGGAGCACAAGTATCATCCCCTCTTTGTGGTTGCTCACTTACATACCCACCATAAGAAGGTTGGAATGTATGAGAACAACTAAAAGGGTACGTGGAGTATGGACCATAACCAAAGGATTGGTTTTGATTATACTCCCCATAAGGGTGATAGTTGTCATATTGTTGAGGTTGAAAGCCGTATTGATTGCTCCAATATGCTCCGTCCATAGAAATTGGTACCTGAAACGAGATTCTCAAAACTCGGTTAAGAACCAAAGAATAAGAAAAATTAAAACAAAACTAAAAACAAAAATAAGAAACCAAAAACAATTAACAACCGCTGCCTCCCCGGCAACGGCGCCAAAATTTGATCGGTTGTCAGCCGACACAAATATAAATTACACTTTCTTACTACTCAAAATATATAATGAAGCAAGGGAAAGAAAGGATCGTTCCCACAGAGAGGTCTTGGTTGTCAAATTGTTTCGGTTTCCTATAAATAACTTCGGGGGTTTGCTGATTTTTATATACTAAAATAAAATAAAAGCGAAGCAAATAAATAAACACGCAAATCAATGAGGTGAAAATATTGGATAAAGGTTTCATCTTCAATTGTAAACAAGTTTTCGAATATATGAATAGAATTCGTATTTAATCTCGCTATCATCAAAAGCCATAGAATACCTTATTGCAAGAATACTCCGTAATTTCCTAAGTTATCAACACACACATTAGAGCTGTGTATGTGAATTCTACCTAAAGAATAACCTAACGCCTTGCGCTAATCAAGTTCAATTCCTAGGAGCATTAAGTTTCAGAATAGGCTAATCAATGCAATTGTAATACATTGCGCAAACAATTCGAACAAAGGTCAATTTCTACATATGACTACGAGGATGTATCACTACAACCTAGAATCATATCATGCTACTCATATTCAAGGTTATCGCTTGATGAAAAACCCTAAAATAGCTATAGATATGGATGTGAGTTCAATCAATTCTAGACTTAACTAAACAAACATTCAATCATATTGCAATACATCAATCATGCAATTATTATAACCCGTAGAAATCAAACGATAATATTGAGAGAAAACTAATTCATAAAAATCATAACTTGGTTGCAAAATCAACTACATCTTCAACCAATAATAAAACTTAGTTACTCATGGCATAGAAGTTCATAACAAGAAGAAAGAGAAAATACTTCATGGTTCTAAACCCTAGAAAACAAAGTAGAGGCAAAAAGAATAGATAAAGATCTCCCACATTAGGTAAAAGTCCTCTCTTTTATATGTTTCTCTATTTCCATAAAGGATACTCCTTCCAATATTAGGTCTTCTCAAAACCCATCTCCAAGTGGTCCACCAAGCCCATGTGTGAGAAAAACCCATGTAAAATTATGTCTAAAAACCGTTGCCGGAAAACTGGGATTATGGCCGGAAATCGGTCGGAATAGTCGCCGGAAAGTATCTCAGGTGACCGGCAAAGTCCGCCCGGTCACCGGCCAACGAGTCAAGGCGATCTGGTCAACTCAGTCAAGGCGAATCGGTGAGTCAACTGAGTTAGGTTCGAGTCAGGGATGAGTCTGGTCTTCTGGCTCAGCTGAGTGGGTTAGTTGCCAAGCCAACGCAGTTTGCACATGCCATGACCTCTGTTGCACCATGATAACGCATTATGGCTTCAATTTTGCACCTCATGCCTGCCATTTCACCAGCTCCCATTCTGCAGCTTCTTGTACCACCACTAGTAGCCTTGTCTTGTCCTCAACTGCAACATTCTGACTCCTAGCCACACACCTGAATCCAACACCACTACCACCATTTTCACTTCCAGACATCATTCACTAGCACCATCTGAATCACAGCATCTCAACAGCAAACCACCAACACAAATCCCATTGCTTATCCTTGAAAACACCCATACACAGTACCCATAAATGCAGGCAACAACACCATTTGCTTCATACCAAATTTCATTCTCATATAAACCTTAGCCTCAAGACTGCAACCCTAGCCATCATCTGCAATGTACAGCATAGCAAGTTCCAATGTCACTGCCAAATTTCCTGCTGCACACATTCACTGCAGCACCAGTTCATTCTATAGCATCACAGCCAACTGCAATACTGCTTCACAATCCCTTCTCAGCACAGCCAAGCCAACACTCCAGCTGCACTTCATACCTGCAACTCAGTTCATTGCAGTGCCAAACCACTTCACTTCCAGTCCCATCACCTGCAGTTCACTGCTCTTGCATCATGCTCCATCTCCAATTTCGATTTCTGCAGCTCAGACCTTGACTCAAACTCCATGATATTCTTCATATTCTCAATTCAGGCAATTCTGCAAATCTCTGCACTTAAGTTCATGTCACAATGCAATACCTTGCCAGCAACCACCAGCTTAGTTTGCAATCACCAGCTCCATCTGGCAATCTCCCCAGCAAGCCACCACTAAGATCACAGCCTTCATAATCGGTTCTCAAGAACCATTACAACTGATCCATTCATCTTCTCAGCTCCATTCTTTACTCCACCAAGCACCACCTGCAAGCATAGCCACCGCAGTTCACGTACCACCAATTCCATCTTTAGCCGCTCCTTCATCTTTTGCAACAGATCGAACCCATCCCCGATTAACACCAACAGCAGCTACATGTTCGATTCTCTCATTCATTTCTCTATTGATTGCAGATCGTGTCTTCAAAATCAATCCTCTCGCAACTCCTACTCATTCACAGCCACGAATCAATCAAACCCATTTCAATTTTTTCACTGATTCCTTGATTCAACTCTTTGTTCTTTAATTCGAACAAAGATCAAATCTTCCAACTCCTTCATCAATCAGTTCTTTCGTTCACAACTAAACCCTATTTTCTTCTTCGTCTCCATAACACAGAAATCCAGTTTCTTCCATGTATTTCAACACAACTCAGTTCCTTGATTTTGTACTCTCGGCAGTAGCAGCTGCCTTTATTTCCTCTCCCAACTTCTTTGTCTCAATTTCAGATGGGATTATTGAATGGGAAGAATGGGTCTCTCGATTTTAGGGTAAGGTTTTTATTAGGGTAGGATATAGACACCCCAGCACTTGAGATAAGGGTCACCCAGATGGTAACCCCCTTAACCTTGGCTGGGCTCCAGATAATGTTCGCCTGGTGAAATGACAAATTTGCCCTTTTTTGCTCAAACTGAGTGATTTCTTCTTCTTTTCGTCCGTGCAACTCCAGAGTACCTAAAAACTCAAAACAAACGTAATAATACATAATTCGCCAGAAAACATAACAAAGAAAGAATCAATTATTATAGATATAATCAAGGTGTTTAATACACCTATCAAATTCCCCCACACTTAGACTTTGCTAGTCCTCGAGCAAATCAAACAAAACATACATACAACTCCGTGTCGTCGAGGCTACGGTCACTTTTAGCATAAATAACAAGCCTTTAAACCACTAAGTGTCCCTAATGGACGAGTTATAGTCTCGTGAGGGTTTACTAGAGATATACCCACAAAACCTATTTTTCCAACTTACTAGTTCTCCGAAATGATAGCATCCAACGCGCTAAGAAGACATAGAGATTCTGCACACTAGTCATAAGAAGTTAGACACATAAATGAACACAATCTCATCCTTAAAAGTTGAGAGAGAAATAACCATCCCTTCTCGACAAAAATTCGGGTTCGGAGTGATCAAAAGTCTCGACTCTGCCTCACAAGAAAGGGTTTTATGAAGTTGCACTCAATAATAAACAACTTTTTATGGGTCACACATGTGTCCAGGTTGGAATGAAGAGAGAATCCTGCGACACGTTGAATGGTAGGAAGGCAAAACCCTCCGAATGTTTTGAAAACCCACATCTTTTATAATTTTGAAAACCCATTTTTCTGACGATCTCTTCGAAAGGAAATCAACCACTTAACGAAGGTGGGAATATGCTTACTTACCTCGTTATCCGTTCGGCGTGCAGCTAGCACCACTCTCACAACATCCATAGAAACGTCTTCGGTCTTCAATCGGTGTCTTCATCTTCGTCTTCGGTCTTCAACTCTTGATGATAACTCTTGAACTTCGTAGAATCTTGACAATATGATTCTTTCCTCTAATTCCGTGTTGCTTGAAACTTCATTATAAATATTTCTTCTTCCATTGGCTTTATTGAAAGAATACAAAACTAAAAACGAACTATACAAACCCAAAATACCCAAAATATAAAATTTTTTTTTTTTTCGTTTTTTTTTTTTTTTAACTTTTTTTTTTTTTTTTTTTTATTTTTTTTAAGACAAGAGAAAGTAAAATACAAATAAAATAAAAACGTAAGTACAAAGGCCATGGTGTAAGTACTTTACCGCTTGATTCTTCACAACTTATATGTCTTGATATCATAAACTTCTCGAACTCTCATCCTTGATAATTTTCACTCATGTACAATAGTCTTCAACTTAAAAATTCTGCTCCTTGTTTTGTTGCTTTACTTAAATCTGAAATCTGCTCAATTCTGTACTGTTGCTTGTAAACCTTGAACGTCTTCAACTTTCCTTCAAATTTGTGATGCTCCTCTTGTTGATGATGATGGTGTTTCTATGGACCCGTTGGTGTAGAGAGAGATAAGGTGAATGGTGCTAACTGCGAACAAGATTACAAGTGGTATGTAAGTTAGCAATTCGATGTCACCATCATGGTTGGTAAAAAATAGCACTCAAGAGATCAAAATAGTGCTTCTATGGTGGGAGGTTGGGTAGCTCACCATTCTACCCGGAATTTACGTACGGTGACACACACTCTAAAAGCACAATTTAGACAGGTACAAAGAATTGAAGGTCGGTGCCTCACATTATGTAACATGGGTAGTCTCCACTATAGGGGACCACTACTCTAATACCGAATTCAGTCTGCACCTTATTTGCCACTGGCATGGTTAAATCCAACTTTAACTCTCATACAAGTAAGAAACCCAATCATGTTCTCTGTCATCTCTAAGTTTAGAGTCACTCTTATGAGATTCTCGATGTAATCTTAGCGACATGTATACTATATGACTCTAAACTAACTACAAGTTGGAGTTTTCTTATTCACTAATTTACACAAAAGTTGAAAATTTTGACTCAAAAAGGCTAAAAACTCTATATGCAAAAGACTCCCCCACACTTAAACTTCACATTGTCCTCAATGTGTAAAACCGAAAATTCTGAATTCTGACGTAACAGCAGATAAAACGCAAAAACTGTACAAATTGGTAAGGAATTTGGAAAAACTCCATTTCACAAAAGTTGTTCATCTACGTGTTTTCTACAAAGTTTCAAAAGGGCACAGTGTTTCGATAAACGGTCTGACAGTTATGGTCTCTGGACTGAACTACGTGCAGTCTGAATTTTTCTGACCAAAAGGTATTCGTCATAATTCTCTTCTAAGATAGATTCCGGACGCAATGAAATTAAACTTGGGGATGCAAATATGATATGAAAACTATAAAAATAAATAAATAAAAGGGTTTAAGATACAAAACCTATGGGTTGCCTCCCATTTAGCGCTTGGTTTAAAGTCGTCACCCGACTCTTTTGTTATCGTCCATATACCAACAATCGAAAAGTTGGGGATCCTTCCATAAAACCTGTTTTGCAAACACTAGCTTCACACAAATATTAGTAATGTAAAACAGAAATGAAGCTATGAACCGATAAAAGCTTCCCCACACTTATCCTTGTCCACACTTGGAAGTGTATAAAGAATATAGAAGTCGGCTACTTCCACGGTTTCTTGTTCCAAAACCTGCATAGTATGAGAATCAAGTATCTCTAATGACGGAAATCGAGAAACAAAGTCATTCAACAATACTCTCGAAGCACATATATTCAAACCAATAAGAGGTAAAGGAGAAGAAACAATAGGCAAAGGGTTAGACAAACCATGCACAATCTCTTGTATTACGGAATCCTCTTCATCCTTGAAAAACTCAAGTGAATTATTCACCTCTTGTATATCATGGTCCTCTATCAAACCTTGCAACCATTCTTCATCCGTTTCTGCCTTAACCAAAGTCTCGACATTAACATTATCATTACAATCATTTGCAAGCTCAATTGGGTCTTCCACAATATTGGTTATAACGGTCACATTCTCAACATATTCCTCTTTGTTGTAAGGCACATACTCTGCGGATGCAATATTGTCCATAAGGAATTTCTTTAGAACACTCCTTGCGTCATCCTCAAGCTCTACCTTTTGAATAGGTTCTTGATCATTATTAAGATCAATGCTTGAGTAAGCTACACTAGTGTCATCATATTCCTTTTCAACTTCACCTTGATCGCAAAAAGACTCCATTGTACACTCCTCGGGGATGTCACCATGAATTGGTTCAAACGATGTATTTTCATAATAATCATCATCACTATCATAGTCAACATAACATTGGTCCTCGCTGAATTTAGTGTTGCTAATCTCGAACTCATCCTTTTGAATAGGTGAACGATCATTATTACGATCAAGAGTTGAGTTAACTACACAAATATCAACAAAAGTCCCCAAAGGTTCGCCTTTTTCAACATAATTATTCATTTCCTCCCTGTACTCATCAATGCCCTTTCTTACGTCGGAAAGACCTCTTTGAAGCTCTTGGAGTGATCCATCCAAATTCTGAATATAGTGTTCCATTTGTTTGTAAAGCTCATTCGACAAAGAAAAAGTAGAATTACTTACTTCAGTATGTTAGGCCAATTATCTTCCCTTTGAATGGGTGAATGATCATAACTACGATCAGAAATTGGGCCATACATACTATGAGCACATTCGGTCGATGAAATTAGTTCCACGCTTGGTTGTCTACGAATTGACTCCATGTTGTCCATAAATTGTTGCATTTCATCTACCAAACTAGAAGAAATATTAAGGGGAGCACAAGTATCATCCCCTCTTTGTGGTTGCTCACTTACATACCCACCATAAGAAGGTTGGAATGTATGAGAACAACTAAAAGGGTACGTGGAGTATGGACCATAACTAAAGGATTGGTTTTGATTATACTCCCCGTAAGGGTGATAGTTGTCATATTGTTGAGGTTGAAAGCCGTATTGATTGCTCCAATATGCTCCGTCCATAGAAATTGGTACCTGAAACGAGATTCTCAAAACTCGGTTAAGAACCAAAGAATAAGAAAAATTAAAACAAAACTAAAAACAAAAATAAGAAACCAAAAACAATTAACAACCGCTGCCTCCCCGGCAACGGCGCCAAAATTTGATCGGTTGTCAGCCGACACAAATATAAATTACACTTTCTTACTACTCAAAATATATAATGAAGCAAGGGAAAGAAAGGATCGTTCCCACGGAGAGGTCTTGGCTGTCAAATTGTTTCGGTTTCCTATAAATAACTTCGGGGGTTTGCTGATTTTTATATACTAAAATAAAATAAAAGCGAAGCAAATAAATAAACACGCAAATCAATGAGGTGAAAATATTGGATAAAGGTTTCATCTTCAATTGTAAACAAGTTTTCGAATATATGAATAGAATTCGTATTTAATCTCGCTATCATCAAAAGCCATAGAATACCTTATTGCAAGAATACTCCGTAATTTCCTAAGTTATCAACACACACATTAGAGCTGTGTATGTGAATTCTACCTAAAGAATAACCTAACGCCTTGCGCTAATCAAGTTCAATTCCTAGGAGCATTAAGTTTCGAAATAGGCTAATCAATGCAATTGTAATACATTGCGCAAAACAATTCGAACAAAGGTCAATTTCTACATATGACTACGAGGATGTATCACTACAACCTAGAATCATATCATGCTACTCGTATTCAAGGTTATCGCTTGATGAAAAACCCTAAAATAGCTATAGATATGGATGTGAGTTCAATCAATTCTAGACTTAACTAAACAAACATTCAATCATATTGCAATACATCAATCATGCAATTATTATAACCCGTAGAAATCAAACGATAATATTGAGAGAAAACTAATTCATAAAAATCATAACTTGGTTGCAAAATCAACTACATCTTCAACCAATAATAAAACTTAGTTACTCATGGCATAGAAGTTCATAACAAGAAGAAAGAGAAAATACTTCATGGTTCTAAACCCTAGAAAACAAAGTAGAGGCAAAAAGAATAGATAAAGATCTCCCACATTAGGTAAAAGTCCTCTCTTTTATATGTTTCTCTATTTCCATAAAGGATACTCCTTCCAATATTAGGTCTTCTCAAAACCCATCTCCAAGTGGTCCACCAAGCCCATGTGTGAGAAAAACCCATGTAAAATTATGTCTAAAAACCGTCGCCGGAAAACTAGGATTATGGCCGGAAATCGGATGGAATAGTCGCCGGAAAGTATCTCAGGTGACCGGCAAAGTCCACCCGGTCACCGGTCAACGAGTCAAGGCGATCTGGTCAACTCAGTCAAGGCGAATCGGTGAGTCAACTGAGTTAAGTTCGAGTCAGGGCTGAGTCTGGTCTTCTGGCTCAGCTGAGTGGGTTAGTTGCCAAGCCAACGCAGTTTGCACATGCCATGACCTCTGTTGCACCATGATAACGCATTATGGCTTCAATTTTGTACCTCATGCCTGCCATTTCACCAGCTCCCATTCTCAAACTTCTTGTACCACCACCAAAAGAGCCTTGTCTTGTCCTCAACTGCAACATTCTGACTCCTAGCCACACACCTGAATCCAACACCACTACCACTATTTTCACTTCCAGACATCATTCACTAGCACCAGCTGAATCACAGCATCTCAACAGCAAACCACCAACATAAATCCCATTGCTTATCCTTGAAAACACCCATACACAGTACCCATAAATGCGAAAGCAACAAAGACCATTTGCTTCATACCAAATTTCATTCTCATATAAACCTTAGCCTCAAGATCGCAACCCTAGCCATCATCTCGCAATGTACAAAGACATCAAGTTCCAATGTCATCGCTAAATTTCTGCTGCACACATTCACTGCAGCACTGATTCATTCTATAGCATCACACCAACCGCACATCAAGCTTCACAATCCCTTCTCAAGACAACCAAGCCAACACTCCAACTGCACTTCATACCCGCAACTCGCTTTCATTGCGGTGCCAAACCACTTCACTTCCAAATCCCATCACTGCAGCTCATCAAGCTCTTGCATCATGCTCCATCTCCAATTTCGATTTCTGCAGCTCAGACCTTGACTCAAACTCCATGATATTCTTCATATTCTCAATTCAGGCAATTCTGCAAATCTCTGCACTTAAGTTCATGTCACAATGCAATACCTTGCCAGCAACCACCAGCTTAGTTTGCAATCACCAGCTCCATCTGGCAATCTCCCCAGCAAGCCACCACAGCATCACAGCTTCATAACTGGTTCTCAAGAACCATTACAACTGATCCATTCATCTTCTAAGCTCCATTCTTTACTCCACCTGAAGCACCACCTGCAAGCATAGCCACTGCAGTTCACAGACCACCAATTCCATCTTTAGCCGCTCCTTCATCTTTGCAACAGAGATCGAACCCATCCCCGATTAACACCAACAGCAGCTACATGTTCGATTCTCTCATTCATTTCTCTATTGATTGCAGCATCAGGTCTTCAAAATCAATCCTCTGCAACTCCTACTCATTCACATCCACGAATCAATCAAACCCATTTCAATTTTTTCATTGATTCCTTGATTCAACTCTTTCTTCTTTAATTCGAACAACATCAAATCTTCCAACTCCTTCATCAATCAGTTCTTTCGTTCACAACCAAACCCTATTTTCTTCTTCGTCTCCATAACACAGAAATCCAGTTTCTTCCATGTATTTCAACACAACTCAGTTCCTTGATTTTGTACTCTCGGCAGTAGCAGCTGCCTTTATTTCCTCTCCCAACTTCTTTGTCTCAATTTCAGATGGGATTATTGAATGGGAAGAATGGGTCTCTCGATTTTAGGGTAAGGTTTTTATTAGGGTAGGATATAGACACCCCCAAGACTTGAGATAAGGGTCACCCAGATGGTAACCCCCTTAACCTTGGTCTGGCTCCAGATAATGTTCGCCTGGTGAAATGACAAATTTGCCCTTTTTTGCTCAAACTGAGTGATTTCTTCTTCTTTTCGTCCGTGCAACTCCAGAGTACCTAAAAACTCAAAACAAACGTAATAATACATAATTCGCCAGAAAACATAACAAAGAAAGCATCAATTATAGATATAATCAAGGTGTTTAATACACCTATCACAAACACAAGAAACATTAACTCTATTCTTTGCCAAAGTAGATTTCATAAAACATCAATTGTAAATTACAAGCATAGTGTATCAAAAGCACCTAAGACTAAGCATACACTATCAAACAAGATAACAATTGATTAATAGAAATCATAAATCATTTAAAATCGGTGCAAAAAGTAAATAAGGAATTAATTAAATTACCCAAGGATGAAATACAGCTTCCTCCGTCGCCCCAGTGATGGGTTTAGCTCCTCATCATGGAAACACGCTCAAAAATCATTTTTATTGCTCAAAGTGTTGACAAATGATGAAAATGGGAGAAAAAACAATAAAACCGGGTTTGTAACAATTATTTTTGTTACAAACCGAACCAAGGCTATCTGAGAACGATAAATAGTAATTGTCGTTGACACTTTGTAGAAAAAACGACTCGCGCATGTACGTCTTATGTTCTTCACAGCGGAATGAACGATCGCCTCTAGGTGGTCTTTTGTTCTTCGTGTTCTTCAGCAGCAGCAGAAATGGAAGTTCTCTGCAACTTGATTTTCTCGCTCTGTAATGTTCTTAACTCTCCCTAATCCCTCCGTCCCCCCTCTATGGCACCCAAACACCCTTTATATACTCGACAGGGCCAAGAATATCCCCTAATTACTCCGGAAAATCTTTCCAAAGCTCGACAGTAAATAAAATTATCTCCGAGAAGTTTTCTTTCCATTCTTGTATTCTTACGGTGTTTTCTCTGGCTAACATGTTCTAACACGTTTCTTATTCTTCTCTGACAGCAACCAACACGTTGTACCCACGAACAAACTTCTCAAAATAACTCGGAAATTAAAACAGAATATCCGAGAATATATTTCATCCCCTATTTGATGATTTCTTCCATTATTTACGTGCATGAATCAAGTACCTTTCTTGTTTTAGTGTAACAGCATCATTCCAAGTCAAATCCGAGGGAAGCTCGGCAATTAATACGTCTAATTCTGTCACTGAAATTTCCGCAGCTGCCAAGTCCATTTCCCGCCTTTTTCTTCACTTTCAAACGAAGAAGGTGGTTGCCCCTTAACTGAACCAGGGGTGCGAATAGCAGCTGCCTTGAGGGTGCCTGGGGGTGCCCTTATCCAAAATGAGGGTGCCTTTATCACTTTTCTCCGGGGCCAAATAGCACTTTTTAGCAACTTTTTCCACACAAGTGTATTTCTCCAAAAATACCTACACAAACATAAAAACACCATAATAAGTACAAAATCAAGCACTAACAATAGAGACACTGAGGACAATTCAGACACAAAAATGTGTCTATCATGACTCTGTGAGAGTTTTAGGTTTACTTGGTATTTTTCCTTTAAGACGGTTTGGGAAAAATTTTCAAGGGAAGATGTTCTTCAATTGAAATTGAAAATTCTACTCATGAATGCAAGCAGTGCAATCATTTTAGAGAAGTTACAAACATTGTATGAAAAGGAAAAATGCTGAAGGATAATGCTGGAGGTGAAGGTAGCACAGCGTTTTAGGTATTAAAGGGTTTGATCCATCGCGAGCGAATCGTGACACCTTCCAATTTGTCGGTATTGATGAGCTTGCAGTAACCACCCAAGATAACATCTGCCACCAGATATGGCTCGTCTTCTTTTTCTTTAGGCGGATCGGGTCGAGTGGCCATCTTCACTGACATGTTCCCAACTTGAAACGAGGTCATTTTGACTACTACATCTCTAATTTGAAACGGGTTGGAGCGTTGCGCAACCACTTGATTTTTGAACTCGTCATGTTTGGCTGTGACAACTTCCAAATTTTTGACAAAGTACTTGAAAGGCCCAACATCCCATTCACATCTCTTAATGACGCATGGGTTGGTAATTGGACTGAGTACCCATGCCTGGCCGAGAGGAGAGGTGACTGGGTGCAGAAAGGGTTGTTTAACCATATTTACTTGTGTTCGGAATCTGCGGATGAATGTTGACGGGCTTTTTCCAGGCAATTGAGTTACATTGGTAAGTTGTTGATACGGCAACATGTAATCATCAAAGTTGGACGACTTGTTGGAAATTCTTTCGGGTATCGACATCGGCAGATGGGATACCCTTAACTTCGCTTTGTTACTGTGTACCCACGTGACCCCCAGAATCATGTCGTAACTTGAGAGTTCTTTGACAATGTAGAATTTTCCATGTGTTAGAGTATCTCCCACCTTGATTTCAAGATTGATGTATCCATACGCGTCTATCGTCTCTCCTTCCAAGTTTTTGACCACGGTTGGGGAACGGGTAGCCTCCTGCTTCGAAACTACCGCAGCTCTCAGGGTTTTGATGGTAACGATGTTGAAGTCAGAAGCCGCGTCGATTAATGTGTTATCGAGCTTGGCGTCCCTCAGATGAACCGTGGTCAGCAGTCCCCAGTTGTATTTTTCAGTACCGCTTTCCGCGAGAGTTTCGGGTTCTGGCGTGGTTTCTTCAGTAAGAAAGAGTCGCTTGCCTGGTACAACACGATTAAGAGCTGTGAAGATATCTTGACGCTGTGTCTTGGAGAGATAGATAATTTCCCACACATGTTGCATCATGGATTGCACAGTTTCGTGTACAGAGTCCCTAGAGACTATGCAACTCCTGACGGGAAGTGGATATCTGTGAACTCTTTCATTGTCTAGTCTAAGCTCCCCTGCTTCTATCTTTTCTTTGAAGATATGCTTTAGCTTATTACAGTCACTGGTTGGGTGGTGGAAAAATCTGTGGTAGCGGCAATATTTGGGGTTCGTCATTTCCGCTTCGGTTGGTTGGCGCCTGGTAGGAGGTAGCCTGATGGCGTCGTCTTGGATCCACGCTTCTAAGAGTTCAATCACTTCTTCTATTGGTAACGGGAAATCCCAGACATTTTCTCCAGCTTCTTGATATCGCATGGGAGCTTTAGCGGTGGTCTTCCGTGGCGGAGCTACCTGTCGTGCTGGTAATGCGCGCTTGGATGGTTGTTCTGTTGTTAGAGCCTTCCTTTTTCCTCCTTCGTCTACCACGATCACAGAGGAGAGACCAATGTTGTATTTCTTATTGATGAGGCGTCTATTTCGTCGAGTTTCGCGTGTGTCCTCGCTTCTAGTTGGCCTGGTTCTCTCCAACAACGCTGGTGCTGTTGTGGCTGACCGTTTTGCAGCTTCATAAAGCTCAGAGAATGTATGGAATCGCAGATTCTCTAGTAAGGCGCGGTAAATGGGGATCATGCCATTGATGCAGGAATCTACCAATTGTTTTTCGGTCACGTTTGGGTCGTGACAATCTAATTCTTGAATTCTGAACCTTTTGACAAAATCATTCGGATGTTCGTTGTTTCGTTGGAACATCCTTCCTAGATCTGAGAAGGTAATTTGCTCCGACACAAAGAAGTACTTCTTGTAGAAAGTTGCGACCATGTCAGACTAGTTGGAGAAGCTGCCTGGCGTAATGCTGTTGTACCATGTGTATGCTCTTCCAGTAAGTGATTTCAAAAATTCGCTCAAACGAAGAAAGTGATTGTATTTGTGCTCCCACAGGGACTCTAAGAATTGGGAGACATGTTCACGTGCATTACCGGTTCCATCATATAGAGAGAATTGAGGGGAAGAGTTCCCCCTTGGAAGGGGGATTCTTTGTACTTATGGAGGATACGGGGGTTGATGTTGATGCACGTCTATGGAGTCGCTTTTGTCCCGGTTTCGGAGAAGTCGTTCCAAATCTTCTCGTGTGACGAAATTGGACGGTTGATTTCTCTCCGCTGGAGCTCCTGGGCGAGTTTCTTCGTCCGCAAAGGTGCGCCCTGTTGAGGTGCTGGCGCCAGGGGTATTGGAGGTTTTCCTCATCGGCTCTGGCTGGCGTGATTCTTGTGGTAGCCGCTCCGTCAGCGTTTTGAGAAAAACAAGTACCTCCTTCTGGGTTGAGGCCATGTTTGTTTGGGCTTTGGCGAGAACCTCCTGCATTTTCATTAAATCAACAATAGTAATGTAGGGTCGGCTCCCTCTGGCTCCTCCAGTTTCTCGTATGACGGGGGATTAGATGCGGTTCTGGTAACAGTTGGAGGTGTCATACTTGACAAAACATTGAGAGCGGCGGCAGCAGCTCTGGCTCTGGTGATTGGAGGTGTAACACCTCAAGGAGCATTTTCCGTGGCAGAGGCTTTGGCTCTTGTGATTGGAGGTGTAACACCTGAAGGAACATTCTCCATGTTGCTGGTATTGACAGGTGGCGTATTAGCACCACTTGGGGAAACGTTAACACTGAGAATAATTTGGCGCCAGTGTTCTCAGGGTTTGTTGCTGATCCTGACCTGATTTCTACCATCTTGAGACCGGAGTTGAAAAATGAAATTGGGAATTGAAAGAGATATTGCAACCGAGAGATTAATCTCCCACTGTGGCCACCAATTGTTTGTGGGTGAAAAACGTTTCTGCTGATTTCGGTAATTTCGTGTGAGTGTGGATGAGAAACGAATCTAAACCCAAAACAATGTACTGCACGGGAGTACTTTTGATTCGAGAAATCAATCTGTACAATCCTGGCCTAAACCAAGAAATGGTCGTTCCAGGCTTGCTTCGGTCACAAATTGAAGGAAAAGGGTTGGTCTTAGGGAGGGAAGCGAAGAAAGTGTTGAGGCCAGAATAGTTGATTCTGGAAGTGTGGGTGTTTTGCGACTTGTATCCGAAAGTTGAACTGGCGAGCTGAATGGAAAGCTACCAGGTGATTTCTGGATGTGTATTGTTCTCCTAACCAAAACTTGTCGTCTGGTGGAAATAGGTGAAACCTATTTATACAAGTCGTAATAAAACGTACCCTGGCCTCATAAGAAGTGGAAGCGGTTGAGTGGTGGAAGAATGCGGTAACGGGTAACGCTTGGAATTGATGTTTCCATAATGAGGATGTGTTTCACCACTTATTTCTTGCCATTACTAACCGCCTCACCTTTATGACACTTTCTTGTAACGGGCGTATTGCACGCCGTACGCTGTAAACCGCCAGACCAATACCCTGATGAGCATCCCCCAGTTTGTGACATGTTTTGATGTCTCGAGTATTTTCATGGAAAACGTGTATCATGTTGTTATATGTGGCAAGTTAAAATAGAGAGGCTTGCCGGTTCAGTGGCGACCTTCGACGGCCGAGATTTTGCAACTCGGGAGGAAGGGTGGTCGTCGATTATGGCTACCTTCCGTTGGTAGCCAGCGGCGTGGCCGTGGTGCTGGCATGGCTTGCGCATGCCTTTGGCGTGGCCAAATTAGGGTTTGGCACAAACCGTGGAATTTCGGCATTGCGGCCAAAAGGTTGCCACAAGTCGTTTGGTTTGGTGACAAGCTTATACGGTTGAGATCTGCATCTCAGGAGGAAAGGTAGTCGTTGATCGTGGCTAACTTCCGTTTGGCGGCTAACGGCATGGTGGCATGGCATGCTCATGCATACTTTAGGCGCGGCCAAATTAGGGTTTTGGCGTGAACCGTGGAATTTGGCATTGCGACCAAAAGTTGCCACAAGTTTGGTGGAGAACTTGTACGGCTGAGATCTGCATCTCAGGAGGAAGGGTAGACGTTGATCGTGGCTACCTTTAGTTTGCATAGCGGCATTGGCAACATGTCGGCGGTATGCCAATGGCATAGCCGTGGTATGGTGCCATGCTAGTAGCCGCGGCATAGCGGTATGCCAGTTGCGACATGGCCAAAGCTTAAATTGGCGTTGTGGAAGAATAAGGTAGCAACTAGCCCAAATTAGGGTTTGGCGTGTCGAAACCCTAATTAGTGCGTGCAGTATGCGATGGCATGACGCTTTTAGCATGCGTGTCTGGCGTGCGCGCCTGGGATGTGCGTCTGGTATGCGTGTATGGCATGCGTAGTACGTGCGTGCGGCATGTTGGCGCGTTTTGGGAAGCTAGCGCGTTTTTGGGAAGCTGGCACGTTTTTGAGAAGCAAGCGCGTTTTGAGAAGCTGGCGCGTTTTGGGAAGCTGACGTGTTTTTGGGAAGCTGGCGTGTTTTGGGAAGCCAACTTAGTATGGAGACCTCTTTTGAGGCCGTGGCAGGTTTGGAGCAACTGATTGGTCGACGGGAAGTGGGGCCAACATGCTAGGGCGTGGCCACACTTCCAACGCGCGGTGGCGGATTTGAAGCGACCTGATTGGTCGATGGAAAGAGGGCCGACATGCTAGGCGCGGCCGCACTTTTAGCGCGCTGTGGCGGATTTGGTTGCCTAGTTTGGTTAAGCATGGTTTAGACCAACGGGGACTAGTATACTGCGCGGGGCGCGAAACCCTAATTTGCAAATTAGTTGGGTTTATGAGTTCCTTGTGAGTTATCACAATAATTAGCTGGATTTTTGTATGCTGCCATAAAAATCCTTATCTACAGAATGCAGTGTGCTTTTCGTCTGAGCATTTTGTGCAATGGCCTTAACTTTGGTACTTGGAGGTTCATGCTACTCCGATGCGAGTGAACATAAATCCGTCATGCCATACCGATTTAAGGGTTCTGCTGGGGAACATAGCACATGAAGGTACTCAGTGAGTCTAGTATTGGCGGTGCCAGAATTTATAGAGTGTTATGGATAAAAGTATATTGAGCGGCTCAATAAATGTGTCGGTGGAGAGGTTAGTACTCGCAGCACCGTTTCCTTGCAGAGTGACGTCACATCTGATGCAAGGTTTTACGATTTTAACCCTAAGCTAAAAACCACCATCAACAGGTTGATATGAAAGTAATCATATGGCTAACCATTTGGTTAACTATTGTTGAACCAACTAATGTACAAGTTTGGGTACGGTTACACAAGCCTAGAAATGTGCATTTCATTTGTGTGTAACAAGCTAGTTTTCGATCTAACGGTTGAAAGAAATTAGCTTGAATATAATCAAGTTTTTCATCTAACGGTGAATATTGAATGCTTTGTTACAAAGCTAACATTGATTCCAAACCCTGATTTGAAAGACTATATAAGGGAGAACTCTAGCAACTGGGAAACCTAATACCCACACCTTACATATGATACTAGTTGCATAAGCTAGAGTCGATTCTCCTTTAACCTTTGGTTTTCTTCTTCTAAAAACAGGTTAACGACTTAAAGACTTCATTGGGATTGTGAAGCCTGACCGATACTACTTTCTTGTAGTTGTGTGATCTGATCTTGTTGTTTCTATCGTACGAGTACAATTGTAATAATTGGCTTGAGATTTGTATCTCCGATAGGCAAGATAAAAAGTAATCACAAACACTTCGTCTCATCGTTTGTGATTCCGCAATATCTTTTTTCGTTGTGTCGATTAAGATTATTGTGAGGTGATTGATAATACTAAGCTGTTCTTCGGGAATATAAGTCTGGTATTATTGATTGGTTCCTGTTCACCTTGATTTATCAAAAGACGGAACAAAACTCATAGGTTTATTCGTGGGAGACAGATTTATCTATTACTGTAGACTTTTCTGTGTGATACAGATTTGTTTATTAAAGTCTTCGACTTTGGGTTGTAGCAACTCTGAGTTGTGGGTGAGATCAGCTAAAGGAATCAAGTGCGTAGTATCCTGCTGGGATCAGAGACGTAAAGATCGCAATTGTACCTTGGATCAGTGTGAGATTGATTGGGGTTCAACTACAGTCTCCAAACCGAAGTTAATTTGGAGTAGGCTAGTGTCTGTAGCGGCTTAGTACAGTGTGTGTTCAATCTGGACTAGGTCCTAGGGTTTTTTTTCATTTGCGGTTTCCTCGTTAACAAAATTTCTGGTTTCTGTGTTATTTCTATTTCCGCATTATATTTGTTTTTATAATTGAAATATCACAGGTTGTGTGTTAGGTTCAATCAATTAGAATATCCGACCTTTTGGGTTGTTGATTTAAATTGATTGACACTTGGATATTGGTCTTTGGTACCATCCAAGTTATCTCTCTTTGATAAAGACTCGCAGATTTATATTTGCTTGAGTAAAGATCAAATCGAGAGATTGAGATATAAACTCTTTGATATACTTTTCTCTAGATTGAGTCTGACTGTCTAGTTGATTCTCTAGAAAGTATATTGGAGTTTTTCCATACAGATTGCTAATCGAATTGTTGGGTGTGGTTGTTGTATCCCCTCTTTTTCAATCCCAATGGAAGCTTGCATAAAACACAATAAATAGAACTGTGTTCGAACATTTGTGTTGCGTGGTAACTTCTTAATCAAATATCAAATTTAATATTATTGATCAATAACCAATTAAAGACCCTGATCCTGTCCAATGCATAATTTATGTTATCCGAACAAAAAAAAAAATCATACATGTTTAAGATTCTCGTTTGGCACCTGTTAACAAATCAATAAAGTAGTGATTCAGTATCACAATATAGGAAACGGAAAATAAATCAGAACGAAAAAGAAAGCAGAACGAAAAAGAAAAAATAAAAATAGGAAGAAGCCGGGAGGCAACATCGGGGAAGAGGAGGGGATGTGGCGGAGAAAAACTGATTAGAACACACAACACACACAAAAAAAAAACAAAAAAAAACACGTTACTGGGAAGCAAAGTAAACAAAACAAAAAGTTTAATCTCTATCTTTTGGTTTTGTGTAAGTTAGTAAAAGCAAACAGAAAGTTAGCATAAGCAAATATAACAATGGGATTTCCAAAAGAAACCCCCAACATCACCTTGTTAAGTGCACATAATATGTTGTTTATCTGGATTTTTTTTCCTTCTGCGTATGTTTATACGTAAGTATCGATTGTAACGTGCTTGATATCTCGAAATAGATGGCGTTGGGCACTACGTCTTCTACCACTGTTGCGGTAAACCATTGGTGATTAGGGTGTATTTGCAGAGGGAAAATTTTGGAGTGGTGATTAGGAATTATTTGCAAAGGGAAAATTATCTCTGATGATTGAGACGTAAAATTGTTAGGTCTGATATTGGTGTTCGCGAACGAAATTGGAGGCGTGAAAAAACTGGAATATGGTGGTGTTACCGGATGAAACATTGGTGGTGTGAAAAAGCTGGAGATTCCTATTGGTCCAGAAACTTTCCGGTGGGGCCAGAAGCTCTAAGAAGAGAGCTTGATTCAGCTTTTAACCACAGCAGAGGAAAATCACCTGAAATCAATAAAGCAGTGATTCAGTATCACAATATAGGAAACGGAAAATAAATCAAAACGAAAAAGAAAAAATAAAAATAGGTAGAAGCCGGGAGGCAACATCGGGGAAGAGGAGGGTGTTAGAGCATTGCTCGGTCGAACTCGCATGCGTTGCTATCTGAAGCATGTTTGTCAATGTTTGTGATCAAAACTATAAGTCTTGATTTCTAGTCTACTATAGCTAAGGTCTCGGACTAGGATAGAAAGTGTAGTTGAGCTCAAGAACTCCATGGCAATCATCATACAAGACGAAGGACTACTCAAGGAATCGGTGGAACTTCATCGACTAAAAGGTATGTGGATACTTGAACTAATCTATCACTCAAAAGTCTATTTATCTCCTATCTTGAGACAAAAGTCGTTTTGCTATATAGACTTAGATTATACACATTTGGTATTTCGAGCCGAGTTTATATCGCCTATCTATTTCTCGAAATATGTGTTGGTAAGCTTTCGCTTTAGCCAAATTCATCTTTACCTAGTGAATAAATTCATGTTATGCTTCAATCACTTTGAAAATTGCTCTGACGAAAACTGGTTTGTGAATAACAACTATATAACGTCCTCTGAGAATGTTTCAATGATTGAAATGAGAGTTTAGATTACATAACCATTGGTAGGATATAAGCATTGTTGTGGAAACACATATATGTATAAGTCCTTATTCCTTGAACCAAAGTTTGCGAACTTTGTTGATCAAGAGAACCGGAATAGTGGCGCGAGCTAAGTCCGCGAACTGGCGGAAGTTCTCGACCCGAGAAAATCTGCTGGAGTTTGTGAACTCCTTCCGAGAACTTAAGTCCGCGAACCCGGTCCGCGAACTTGAGTTGGTTATATCTAAAAACGATTGTTCTTGAACTCATGTTTAAATAAACTAAGGAATGCTTTTGCAAACCGTGGCTATAAAGTTCATGAACCGATTCGAGTGAATCAAATAGTTTTTGCTTCAATTGTGTCTGGTGTAGTTACATAAAGATCTAAGCAATTGAAAAACTCTCTAACTAGTTCATTTGGACTAGTTATGGTGAAGAAGAATATGATTTATATGAAATTGCTCATATGGCTAACCTTTTGGTTAAATATTGTTGAACCAACAAATGTACATGTTTGGGTACGGTTACACAAGCCTGGAAATGTGCATTTCATTTGTGTATAACAAGCTAAGTTTTCGATCTAACCGTTGAGAAATATTAGCTTGAATCTAATCTGGTTTTCATCTAACGGTGAATATTGAATGCTTTGTTACCAAGCTAACATTGATTGCAAACCCTCATTTGAAAGACTATATAAGGGAGAACTCTAGCAACTGGGAAACCTAATCCCCACACCTTACGTGTGATACTAGTTTCATAAGCTAGAGTCGATTCTCTTTTAACCTTGGGTTTTCTTCTCTAAACCAGGTTAACGACTTAAAGACTTCATTGGGATTGTGAAGCCAGACCGATACTACTTTCTTTTAGTTGTGTGATCTGATCTTGCAGTTTCTATCGTACGAGTATAATTGTAATAATTGGCTTGAGATTTATATCTCCGATAGGCAAGATAAAAAGACGTCACAAACATCTTCGTCTCATCGTTTGTGATTCCGTAATATCTTTTTTCGCTGCGTCGATTAAGATTATTGTGAGGTGATCGATAATACTAGGATGTTCTTCGGGAATATAAGCCCGGGTTATTGATTGGTTCATGTTCACCTTGATTTATTAAAAGACGGAACAAAACTCGTAGGTATATACGTGGGAGACGGATTTATCTATTACGTAGACTTTTCTGTGTGATACAGATTTATTTATTAAAGTCTTCGACTTTGGGTCGTAGCAACTCTTAGTTGTGGGTAAGATCAGGTAAGGGAATCAAGTACGTAGCATCCTGCTGGGATCAGAGACGTAGGAGCATAATTGTACCTTGGATCATTGTGAGATTGGTTGGGGTTCAACTACAGTCCAGACCGAAGTTAATTTGGAGTAGGCTAGTGTCTGTAGCGGCTTAATACAGTGTGTGTTCAATCTGGACTAGGTCCCGCGGTTTTTCTGCATTTGCGGTTTCCTCGTTAACAAAATTCTGGTGTCTGTGTTATTTCTTTTCCGCATTAAATTTGTTTATATAATTTAAATATCACAGGTTGTGCGTTGTTCAATCAATTAGAATATCCGACCTTTTTGTTGTTGATTTAAATTGATTGATACTTGGATATTGGTCTCTGGTACCATCCAAGTTATCTGTCTTTGATAAAGACTCGCAGATTTCTATTTGCTTGAGTAAAGATCAAATCGAGAGATTGGGATATAAACTCTTTGATATAATTTTTATCTAGATTGAGTCTGACTGTCTAGTTGATTCTCTAGAAAGTATATTGGAGTTTGTCCATACAGATTGCTAAGCAAAATATTGGGTGTGGTTGTTGTACCCCCGCTTTTTCAATTGGTATCAGAGCAAGCAAACACGTTTAAGACCTTACAAGTTTGTGTTTGTAGCGATCTGACTCTATGGACAGAGGTGCTATCTCAATATACGTACCACCAGTCTTCGATGGCTCAAACTACCCAAGGTGGAAAGTTGCTATGTGTGCTTTTCTTCAAGCTCGTGATTTTCAAAACTGGGTACGTGTAGTTAAAGGCTATGATCCTCCGGTTGATACAAAAGACGATGTATCTCTACCTAAGGATGTTGGTAGTTATAGTCCCGAAGAATCTCTTGCTGCAATGCAAAACTCTGACGGGCTAAATGCTATCATACAAGCCATTACCCCATACCTTCAACACTTTGTCTCTACTTGCACTAAGTCTAAAGATACCTGGGATATCTTAGAAACTATATTTGAAGATAATAGATAAGTTTCTAAGAAGCATGTCATCAATGGAGGAAATAACCTCAACACCCTCTCCAAAAGTATATCTCTTGGAAAGAAAAAAATTCTTGATCAAAATACTGTTCAAACCTTTGCATTCAATGTCGTTTCCGACACAAGTGAAGCCTCTAACTTGTCTTGGGCTGATGAATGTTGTTCAAATGGTGATTGGTCCAATAAGCCATTGATAACAGAAAGGATCAAGGATTTTTTAAAAAGAAGCACTAGATGTGATGAACATCTTCTGTCAACTTTTGCTGCTAATGATTCCGTGAAAGAAAAATCTTTAAGTGTCAACGTTTTGAATACGTCTGAAGGATGCGATGAACCCTCAGCTCATGCAACAGAAACATCCACATACTCAAAGTTTGATTCAGAAATTGAGTCTGACACAGAGATTTATGAATTCTTGAATAGAGAGGTTCTTCAAGAAAATCTTCAATTAAAAGCTTCATTGAAGAAACTAGAATCATTAATCCGGGTGAAAGATCTTGAGATAGACTGTCTTAATGATAAACTCACCAGAACCATTGCTCTAAAGGAAAAAGAGACTAATACTCTCAAGGATGATCTACAAAGATTATCTGGAAGTTCTGACAAAATCTCAGCAATGTCATTTGGTCAGAAATCCTTTGGAAACACAAATGGTTTAGGATTTAAAAGCAAGACTGCAGGTTTTGTCACCCTGTTTCAAATGTCATGGCCATCTCGTGTTTCATCTGAAATTTCGAAATTTCTTTTGCATTTCAAATATGTACCACTGATTTTAGTATTTTCTTAGGGCATTGATATTACCAATTGGCTTGGTAATTGTTAAGAAACTGATTTTGCACTGACGTATGGTGTTCTACAGATACTCGATGCACAAACAGCTTACTTACTAAATTACTCAACAACAATTTCATCTATACAAATTTAAAATGTGTTCACAGTAACATGCGTGTCTAGATTAAACTGTGATCACAGTAACACACGTTGATTTTAGAGGACTTAGCGACAAAGCTTCACTACACCAATAGTTTAGTCACTCCCTTATTAAATTAATAACTCCTCTTAAGTTAAGCTACTAAGATTCATAAGTTGGTTACCAAAAGTAGCTCAATGAATATGCCTACTGTAGTTGGCATGGTTAGTTCCCAAAGATATAATCAACTAGGCCTTTTGGTGGTTGTGTTACTTTAGTGGCTGAATAGAGGGTTAGGCAACTAATATCCCGCCGTTGTTTTTTTCCAAGTGATTGAATGTCTCAAGCTACTAGTGCATTTGTTTAGTTGGCGCATACTTATTTCTAATGTGTTTTGGAAACTGTAGTTGCTTATCGTTTAGTGGCTTAAATAAATATACACCCACAGTTGCCTTTCCCGGTGGCTTAAACTGTTAGGCAACTAAATTTTTTCTGTTGTTGAAAAATTTTAGTAGCCTTTGGTAGGTTTTTTTGTAGTGTTACCTTTAAAGAAGACCATAATATCATCTGCAAAGCATAGATGGGTTAATCTAGTACTCTTGCACTTAGGGTTAAAACCAAATAAGCCTTGAGCAACCTGGAGATTGAGAATAGAACTGAACACCTCCATAACAATAACAAACAAATAGGGAGATAAAGGACAACCCTGTCTGAGGCCCCTTTTAGCTCAAAAAAAAAAAACATAAGGAGATCCATTCACCATGATAGAAAATTTAGAAATAGTAATACATAAGGAAATTCAGTGAATGAATAATGGGGGAAATCCAAATTTCTTCAAAGCAGCAATCACAGCTTCCCAACAAACAGTATCATAAGCTTTCCTAAGGTCTATCTTTAAAGCACATCTAGCTGGACCTTTTTCTCTATGGTAGTTTCTTACAAGTTCATGAGCAATCAGAACATTATCTTGTATACTTCTACCAGATATGAAAGCAGACCGAGTAGAACTGATTAAAGAACCCATAAGAATTTTCATTCTAATTGCAATTATCTTAGTAATGCATTTATAAATAACATACATCAAGATATTGGTCTGAAATCAGTGATTGATGAAGGACAATCTGATTTAGCAATAAGAGTAACAAAGGTACTATTGATTTCTTTAAGTAATTTACCCTTACTAAAGAAATTAGATATGGCAGCAACAAAATCATATCCAATTATAGACCATGCTACCTTAAAGAAATAGCTAGAAAACCCGTCAGGTCCGGGACTCTTACCAGAATGGATGGTAGAAAGCGCATAGACCACCTCATCTCTAGAAACAGGAACCACAAGTTGAGCTGCTTCAGAATCAGATAGGATTTTCCCAAAAGAAATATCCTGCATAACTTCCTCAATACTAGAAGAATCAGGGGAATGACCAAAGAGAGTTTCAAAATAATTTACACATTCAGCAGCTATACTCTTATCATCCTCCAATCTTTCACCATCTCTAGAAATCAAAGTCAAAATGTTATTTCTGGATTTCCTCTCCTTAACAGAATTATGAAAAAATCTAGTATTAGAGTCACCCACATTCATTCAATGAATTTGAGAATTCTGTTTAGCTAGAGATTCCTCGTGTCTAGCTAAAGTAGCTTACTTCTTCACTGCATCTCTCTCAAGTCTAGCAGTATTAGAACATAGAGGAGAAGTCTGCAACATAACTTGAAGCTTAAGCATATCTTCTTCAGCTGTAGCCACCTGTTTAGGAATTTTCCTAAATTTAAAAATTCTCCAGTCAATCATCTTCTTCTTCACCCTTTTAAGTTTAGTGACCAGAATCATCATAGGATTGCCTCTAACTGGTTGGGACCAAACTTGTCTAACAATCTCTAAGAACTCTGGATCATCAGCCAAAAAATTACAGAATCTAAAAGGAGGTGGACCATGCATTCTTCCTTCAAAACAAGTAACCACACTAGGACTATGATCAGATAAACCAGCAGGTTGAAATTCAGCAACTGAATCTTGAAACTGAGTAATCCATTCAAAATTAACCATAACTGAATCTTGAAACTGAGTAATCCAATTTAACTAATTCTCTATCTTCCCTAACTTGATTATTGCACCAAGTGTAGAAACACCCTGAAAACCTTAAGTCAAAAATATGGGCATCTTGAGAACAGTTCCAGAAATCAGTAAATTGGGAACTAGTAACATCCACCCTACTCAACTTATCTTCAACCTCCAAAATTGAATTAAAGTCTCCCAAGATAATCCAAGGAGCAGTATTATAAGAGGCAAAGGCATTTATTTCTTCCCATAACAATCTTCTTATAATCAAGTCATTATCTCCATGCACCATAGTAGCAACAAAGTGATTATTTTGACCATATAAAATATCTAAGAATATAACTTGAGTTCAAGAATGAGTGACAGATACCTTCATCACTTCTGGATCCCATCTAACCCATATTCTTCCAAGAATATTATTGACATAATTATCAATGAACTGCCAAGAGGGTTTTATTTTATATTTTATTCTACTACTTTGAGATTCATGAACATGAGTCTCAAATAATCCAACTAGAGACAAATTATTATTATTAATAAAATTGCTAACAGCTACTTGTTTCAGGGGATCATTGAGTCCCCTGATATTCCAACCTCCTATTTTAAACATTATTAATAACAGGACCAGAGAGTTTCTTTTGGCCCTTAGCTGATTTTTTAGGTTCAGCTACTCTTAAAGTATTCTTAGAATTACCTTGTCCAGAAGCTTTCTGAATAAAATGTGATCTCACTCCAGCTGCCTCATGTTTGTCACCTTCCATTGTAGAATTAGATTTCCCTTCTACAATATTTGTTACATCTGTTAATATGACATTCTTCAAAATAGAAGAAGTATACATTGCTTCAGGTCCACCTAGTAAGGAGAATTGGTTTGTTATTGTCACTGGAACCTCAACATAACTAGAAGTACTACTGCTAGGATCAAACTTATTATTCACAATAGTTTGTGACTTATTATTACTCACTTCTGATACTCCAGGCACAGATACATCCATAATCTGCACATCAACATTCCTTACGTCTTCAAGGATAGAATTCAAATTAGGCACAGAAGTATCCTTACCAGCATTGTTAACTCTTGTTCTCTTTGCTGGCTTCCTTACCCATCCTTCTTTATCTACCACTTGCTTAAGAGGTTTTGCAATAGGCTTTTCAACAACCTTTACTACTGTATGTTCTTTTGGTTTCTTAACACACTTTTCAAAAGAATGCCCAAAAGTATTACAGAAAATACATCTTGGAGGTTTCCAAGGATATTCAACTGGTATTTCAATTCTAATTCCATCATAAATGATAGGAACCATAGACGGAAACTTACATGAAGGAGTAACTTCCACACATATCCTAGCATAGCTCATTCTGGTTCTATTAGAAGTTTGTGTGTCTTTCATTGAGGGTTTTCCAACACAACTAGCTATCATTCTTAATCCCTTATAATTCCATAAGTGTAAAGGAACATTATAGAAATTAGCACATACCGGAACAGTCTTCAATTCAGCAATCTCCCTTTCCAACAAAGGAATCCAGGCTCTGACCAAAAACAATTGGTTTAGGATGAAAAAGGCTCCATGTTCTAGAGCAGTAGCCCTGTCTTCAGCACAATCAAAATCAAAAACATACACAGAGTCCCCATGAATTGTCATCTGCATATCTCCTTTCAACTTCCATACCCTCTTAACAGTATTCTTAACCAACATAAATGGTAACTTCTTACCTACAAAGCATCCAATAACCAGCTCCTCACATTTCTTCAAATCCTCCTTTACATCATCAGGTTGAATAACCATTACTGTTTCACCTTCAACCTGAAAAGTAGAATGAAATTCCATTTGCTCCATATCACGAGACTCCAATTTCTTAGCAAAAAGTTCATTCGACCAATTAACTTCTCCCAAATTCGGAAAAACACCAGGAATACGAGTCTCCATAGGCGAATTAACACTAGGAACAGAAACCCTAGAAGAAGAAGAATCAATCACAGCCTCCATTGAACCAAAAACTCGGATCTAAAAGGAAAAAAGAAAAACCGAAAAACAGATCGCGAGAGAGATCAAACTAACCAACACCGATCATTGAAACTGAGGAAAGATTAAGAGATTTAGAAAATAAGATCAAAACACACAAATGGAGAACTGCGGGGTTTAGGAAATCTAGATAAATTAGGAAATCTAGAGTTTAAACTGGTTTTGATTTCTTGATCATGAAATCTTGTTAAATTAGGAAAGTTTTGTTTTTTTATTATGATTACTTAGATTATAAAATCAGTTAAAGTAGGGAATCTAGAGTTCAACCGGTTTTGGTTTTGGCTTACTCATATAACCAAGCCATCTGTGGGAGTCGAACCCACAACGAGCATGGGTGAAAGCCATGTGCTCTGCCATTTGAGCTAAGACAGCAAATATGATTTCCTAACGTAAGTTGAAAACACACTTAGACCTGTTTGTTTAAAAGATTGAATTGAATAATGGGATAAGCTTTTCTACCTTTACTTGAAGAATGGAAACATAAACCCCACCTGATGCCACCATTGAGTGCTTACAGTGGCTGCAAGCAAAAGCGATGTATAAATAAGAAAATAGCCGTGCTTTAAGAAATAAAAACAACAATGAATGCAAATGTCCAAAATACACTGATTGGAACGGGTGCAGACCACAAATTTTCTCATCACCAGGGTGTCTAGATTACGGGACTTGACCATAAATTTGTAAGTAGATCTAGGAAAACAACACCTCCGGTTCCCACTGAAACCTCCTACTGAACAATATGACGTGCATAAATCTAAATTCCGGAAAGATAATCACAGTTAAGATTCCTTACATTTTCGTCAAGGAGGAGCTGATCGCTGGTAACTTCGTTACTTGACATGAAATCCATCTTTTGTCACTGGTGCAAGACTCGCATCTAAACCATGCGAGCTTTTCATGTCTCTATATCATTTCAACAAATCGAGATTTAGCTCATTCAACTTGCGACAAATATTCCCAACTTCTTTTTTGCTGGCACCATTACCAGTGTACTGTTCAACATCTTTCATAACACCCAAAGCTTAATCTATCAAATACAGGATCATCTTCAAATTTGTTTAGACATATGGACCAACCGAAGCTCTACACATTGGGAAACAGGAGATGTTAAATTGTTTTTACTTACAACATCAGAGAGATATCCCCTTATCTCCTCCGGCTTTTACACAAATGTGAAAAACATAAATGCCCCAATCAATTTGATAAATTGTTGAGAACTAAAAAAAAATGAAAACAAAACCAAATTTGAAACAGCACAGCTAATCAATTTGAACCTGAACTCTAGCTACTCAATACATATATCACCATTCTACATCTATTTCATACATGAAAAAGGAAGCAGAACCGGCACTAATTGGATCAAAGAAAAATACCAAATAGAATGTTGAATTAACAAAGAAGAACAATAAGAGTGATTTTTACCTAATTGCAGAATGGATTATCAAAGTCGTGATATTTAGAATGAATGTTACAAACAAAAACCTTAGAGTGACGGCTTTCAACCTTTACAGCCTCTAGAATGTCTTCTTCTCTTCTTCTAATTCATTAATTATGATCTATCCATGTTATCTGTAGTATTTACACCTGCATACCCATCAAAACCACCGAGCAAACCCGTAACCCATCTCCCTTTCAGAATCAGGTTAGTACTAATTCTATACAACATTTTCTCTTAATAAAAAATTCACCCAAATATCCAATTTTCATCAGATTTACTGAATTTCTTCTCCCACAACTGATCTAATTTTCATCAGATTTACTGAATTTCTTCCCCCACAACTGATCCAATTTCCATCAGATTTTCTAGGATTTTCTACTGCGTTTCTAGGTTTTCTATTTTGGTGGAGGAATTGGGTACGTTTTCTACTGCGTTCTCTAATTCAGAGGACGCAACATGAAAAATTTCTAGAAATAAAGATCAGAGATCTGTTGATTAAGTTCAGGCGAAGAAGAAGAGTATATTAGTCCATACCAAGAGAAAAAGATTGGTGAGAAAAGAATTAGATAGGTCGCGGCAGAGACTGGGTTAGCAGAAGCAATTCGGCCGATCTCGACCGTCCTTATTCCCAAGACACATAGACACCACATTTCCTTATATTATTTATTAGAAATTTACGTTTAATCCCAAATATGCTGGGATTTATATGGATTAGTCCTCTACTCTCAGGCCTAGTACTAGGAGATCCAAATACACACAAATTGGGACGAGTTAGTCCGTTTATGAACGATTCAGTCCAAACCGCTTTTTCCTGATGACAAAAATACCCATCGTAATAAATCTGTAAGGTATGAAGTTCATGGTTCATTCAGTTTATTTTCTTCATTTCCAATTGTCGAAACAACTCTCAGAATAAGAAAAATCCTACAACCTAATCTTCTCGACGACATCTGCATGAAAATTCAATGTTGAAACATAAATCCGAGAACCTTTTATTTCGATTCCATTTAAATAACCTAAATTGTCATCATCTGTACCTTTCCTTGAAGATTAATTTGAGGGGAAAAGTTTATGAGATGCAAATTAATTCAAAGATTTATTCAATCAAAGCGACGTGAAAGATAAGTTCAGTCTATTCTTGTTATGTAATTTGATGAAAATGTTAATATATTGATTTCGAAATTGATTTTAGAAAAATATTATGGTTTCAAAGACCAAATTACTTGGATTTCAGTTTGAACTTCGTATCCGATTTATCATTAGAGTTTAGATCTATAATCAACTCATTTTAATTATTGTTTTGGGATAAAATTTTGATAAATTTTGACAACAATTTAACAAAATTTCTTGTAACTCATCTCAAAAAACTTGACCTAGCGTCCAATCTTTCAAATTTGATCTCATCTGAATATATATCTCTCTGTGGATTGTCAGAGTGAAATGGATTTGTGAGTAAGTACCGAGTGAAATGCATTTGTGAGTCGTTTTTAATCTTCATTTTGATTGAATGCTAACGGAAATTTTCTTCTTTGCAGGTGAACTTATTGGTGCAAAATATTCAAGCTGATGTTCACTGTCAAAGCTGACATGTATAGTTACTGGTGTTTTGCATTTTGTTCTACTGGATATCACAATAGATAAGACGGTAAGGATAAGTTTTATGAAAAGTTAAGAGGCCAATGGGCATGATCTAAACTCTGGAATGAGTGTGGTCGGTGCACACATAGGGTATACGTTTAACGGCTGGATAGAATCTATGATGAATGTGGTCGGTGCATACAAATGGTATAGGTTTTGTATCATTTTTCCTTGTTGATAATCATGACTTAAATATACAATGATTATGTAGTTTGGTGAATGTGCATTCTAATTATTTTTTTGTTGCCTTTGTTCTGCGCAATGTCGGCTTGGCATATGAAGGATGTACATACTGGATGTGTTCATTGTGCTTGATAGTACTCATTTTGTAGATTTATCTTGATAGTACATTTTGTACAAATCTCAAAGATACTTTCGGCGTGTCATATACGAGCAAAGTTTGATTGTGATTGATATGTAGGAATGCTCAACTGCTGAGGTACATATTCTCTTTTTGATTTTTTTTTTTTAGAGAATTCCTTCACATATACTTGGAATATGTAAGTGCCGGCAGCGAAAGTAAGGTTCAGTAATAATATAGATGCAATGAAGCTTTCTTTTGGATTTTGGTAAGCCTTTTTCTTTGCAGTGTGGACATAATGACTTTGGATTTTGGTAAGCCTGAGAAGAACCAAAAGTCATCGAATATTAGGAGTTAATGTTGATTTGTTAATGTGTACACAATTGTACACATGATTCTTAATGTGTACATAATTGTACACATGTTGATTTTCAGTGTGTACGTAATTGTACACCTGTTGATCAGTTTGACAAATAATTTCTTAGATGAGTATTTGCTAATATGTAGTTTTGTTTCTATAGAAGCTCATATTGTAGTCTTCCTTTGTAAGGTGGATATATTTATCGCTTAAGAATTCAGAGAAAAATGCACTTGTACTTTCCTTGTAGAGACTTGAATAATTTTACATTGCGTATAGTTTAAGCTATATGTACCTTTGTTCTTTTATTTCCTAATTGTGGCTGTTGCATCCTTTAAAAATGATCTTATTCACCTCTATCCTTTGATATACAACTGAATCAGGTTTTTTTTATGTATTAGCTATTTCTTCAAGCTCTACTTAAGCCTGAAAACCCTTCTTCTCTGAAATCTTCCCAAACATGCTATTTTGTTTTAATGGTTGTTTGTTTGGATTGCTCTTCATTGATCTCACCCTACCCTGTTGCTCCCTCGTTCCTCCTTCTAAGTAGCCTACACCGTGGAAATACTATAATTGTTAGGGTTCTTAAGAATTACGATAATAAGGCTTTTTTGAGCTTATCATAAGAATGTGTTTCAAGAAGTTGGAATAGTACTTGCATTATGTGGTGTATACTAACTATGTTTTTAAACTTTGTCAGTTTAAGCATCAGTGATACAATTTTGAAAGTAAAAATTAACATTTAGTCCCATTTTTATTGGGCTTTAGACTCTCTAGTCCAATGCCTCAAAGCCTAGTACTAAGAGGTCCAATTTTAATGCTAATATGCACTTTTCAGGTTTGTGAGCAATGTCCAAATGTCAAATATGAAAGAGACGGGTACTTCATCACTGTTGATATCAAGAAAGGGATACAAGATGGAAAAGTAAGGTTTATTTTGAATCCTCTTTGTGACGTCTTTTAGTAAAAAAAACACCTTTTGATCTACCATTTTTACGAGTAAACAAATAAAAAAATAAGTTCTCTTATACTAGATGCTTTATCTAATTATCTGAAAAGCATAAATGTATCTAACTTCTCATTTTGTTTTAGTTAAATCGGCTTAGAATTAGTCTGAAAGATGGGGGACGTAATCAATATATCATTTGAAAATTTGAATGCTAGATGTTAATTTAGGAGGTATAAGACTAATAAGTTGTTAGGACACAACAAGGTGTACTTGATTGTACACTTGTTCATGGTGATGACTTAAGAGAGGAAATGACTTGTTTATTCATATAGGATGTGCACATTATTGTACACCGCAATTTCACTTGGTGATGAATGGAGAAAGCAAATTATAATCTTCATTTTGGATTATGAATGCTAGATTTTGTTAGGTTTTTATAGATGTGTACATTTTGTACACTAGTATGCTCGGTGATGAATGGATCCCTAGGTTTATAGGTGTGTACATAGTTGTACAACATTGTGATAACTCAACAATATATGCCATGTTTTGTGGGGTGGATGTTAGATTTTTGTAGATATGTACATAGTTGTACACCATTTTGGATATGGAGTTGAGTTAATTAGTTAGTCTTGGAAAACCTGAGAAATGTCATGTGTACCCTATTTGGAGCAGTACACCTTGTATGAAGTTGACTGTCATTTTTCACTTGTATGTACTCCTAGTTTCCGACCATATGGATTTGCTTTTCTTCTATTTTTTTTCTTTCCTTTTTTTTCTTCCTGTTCTTGTTCTTTTATGCTTATTACTTCTACTTTTGACTTTTTTCTTCACTTCAAATTATGCTCTGGAAGGAAGTGAAAGCACACTATTGCAGGTATATTAAATGTTTCCTACTGTCTAATAAGAAAATGCATCAATTTTCAACTCTACTAAAGGATCCTTGTTGGTCACTAGTTCATCTGATATGGATGACTCTTGAGCTTTTCCCACATCTATCGTTCTTGAGTTTTCTTTTTTATTTATCAAAGGTGAATTCCACCATAAGAAAATTAAGTTTCCTCCGGAGTACCCATTCGAACCAGCAGGCATCAGGTATTATTTAAGAACAGCGCTAGCAGAGAAAAAAACATGCCAGAATGGATGAGAGATTAGCTCAGGTAAGACGATGCATTTAGTTCAATTTAACTTCTTACCTACCTAATAATAATTATCCTTATTTTTATCATTTTTTTCCAATAGCTTAGTTGTACACATGTCGATTCATAATGTGTACATAATTGTACACCTCGATTTTTTAATGTGTACGTAATTGTATACGTCGATTATTAATGTGTATATAATTGAATGATCTCATACAGACTGATCTGACTGTATTCGACATCAGAAACTTTCATTTCTGGACATTAGAAACTGCTAGTTTTGTCAAGTCGAGTCAGTTTTACTTCTTTGTTTACCACTCAAGTGGGCTTCTATAAAAGTTAAGAGTATGATGTGAACCACTTTCACACTTCTTTTCTTGTACTCTTTTTGTATTAAGTAGAACACTGTCTTCATACATTTCTCGTACAACTTCTAATACGCATAAATGGAAATGAAAAATGATTTCACACTCTTTGTTAAGGTATACGATCCCGTAGTATATAAACTCTGCAAATGATTTTGTCACATCCTTGATGAATCTGGTAGTCGTGCTTAGCATGTCATCAAAGTTTAAGATAATTCATTAGGTGTATGGGAAATTGCAACCTCTAATCCAAGAGATACATTTGATGTAGTTTTTTGTATGTGTACAGGATGTGTGTTGACAACCTCCTACTCAAGAATAGAATGATAAAGTTTTGCATGAAAATGAATAGAGGTGTCACCACATCTTTATGGGTAAACACTGTTTTACTTGTTTGTATAACTAAATGGATATGTTTAGTTTTAGTCACCTAGACTTACTAAGTCTAGAATGATTGTTTTGCTTCATGTTTTACAAGGGTGTACATATTGGTGCACCAGTGGAATTCTCATGAAAAAGTAGGCTTGTGTGTGGTTATGAATGGTTAGTTTTATGCATATTTTGCAGGGGGTGTACACATTGGTGCACCGATGTATTTTCCATGTAAAAGTAGGTTTTTTTGTGGTTATGGAGGATCGATTTTAGGCATATTTCGCATGGGTGAACATATTGGTACACTAATGTAATTCTCATGAAAAAGTAGGTTTGTGTGGGCTTATGAATGATCGATTTCATGCATATTTTTTTGTAGGTGTGTACAAAGTAGTGCATGTGAAAAAATGACTCCATAAGCTTATGTAAATCTTGTATATGTTTACTTTTTTGTACACATTAGATAAGATAAAGAAAATTGTTTTTGTTATAAATGAAAATTGTAGTCATATGGGTACTCTTTTGGCAGATCTCAGAAAGAGCGTTAGTGGTGCTTAGGTGGACGATTCTAGTTGTATGTACTGTACAAACTGGCGCACCTTGTGGTCCTTGTCTTGTCTTTGGATTTTTTGGATTTTTGTAGATGTGTACATGTTTGTACACCAGTGTAAACTAAGATTTAAAAAAAAGAGAATTATATAGTCATATGGGTACACTTTTTATTGGTCTCGAAAAGAGCTTTCTGAATATATAAATTTTGCGAATTTTGGACAAACAGTTCAAAAGATAAGTTGTTTTTTAATTATTTTTATATTATTTAAAATGGCTGACGTCATTATGAGTCATTTTGGACGAAGCTGTAAATATTTGGACTAAATTGTAAATCAGCAAGGTTATATGTGTATTTTTCATATTTTAAATAACTTTTGGACTAAATTGTACCTAGTTGAATGGGTGTGGACTAACTAGTATATTTGGATGGGATTTTGGACTAAACCGTATTTTTCCCTTATACTATTGACTAGGTATCACCGGGGCCTTACGTCTCCGGCTCAACCTCTCCTTTTAGCCTTAACAACGAAAAAAAGACTATATCTTAGTTAATGTATATTCAAATATTTTAAAAAGCCTACAACTTAGTCAATTACAAAATAAAGACTATATGCTTTAATTTTTTTTCCAGGATATAAATAGATTATATCATTTCAGGTTACTCATACTTTTATAACATCACTAAACACCTAAAAATATCAGTATTATAGAATCGGTCAATATTTAGTCACACAGTTCCATCAAAAGTACATTTTGGAAGAAATACCAATTTATTCATCAATTTATTGTCATTTTTGTTGGATCAAAGTAGTTCAACTCGCTCCAAGGTGCTACTCGGTTGGGGAGCTTGGATCAATGAGTTCAGGCTTGGAACTCGCCTAAACTCGGCTTAATACATGGATGAATTTTTTTAGAGGCTTTTAGAGGAACCCACAATTGGGGGATATCAAAACTAATTGGGGGATATGAATTACTTCCCCCAACCAAAGGTGTCTGCTAAGGGGTGTTTTTTGGGGGCGAAAATACTAAAACTTAAAATCAAAAAACAAAAACATATCCCCCATTTCCATCTTCACCTCTTATTAATCTCTTTTAGGGTTAGGGATTTGAAACCTAAATATTCCCCACTCCCTTTCAAATTCTATTCTCCTTCTCTGCCGGCTCCTCACTTTGAAAACTTTTTTTTTTTTAACATTCGGAAGTGATGAAGACCATGCCGGAAGTGATGAAGACCATGCCGGGAATGATGAAGACCATGCCGGAAGTGATGAAGACCATGTCGGAAGTGATGAATATCATGTCGGAAGTGATGAAGACCATGCCGGAAGTGATGAATACCATGTCGGAAATAAAAAATTTTACATCGCCGGAATTGATGAAGACCATGTCGGAAATTGGTGCCGGCATGCTTAGTAACTAACGTTCAACGCCGTAACTTAATGCCGGCATGCTCGATAGAAATCTATCAATGCCGGTATTCAAGTGAAAAAAAAAGAACAAGTTTCTGGATACTTTACATCATGTGCCGGCATAGAAATTTAAGCATCATACTATGCCGGCATAGGTACCGGCATGCTCGAGAATTAACTGACTGTGCCGGCAGTGGACTGATTAAAACAAAAAAAAATAGGTTGTGGAGATCAAAACCAGAAAATTTTGACCCCCCTGAATAGTGGCAAACATTTATGAAAATTTCCAACAAATGCAGGCATGGTTTTTTGGTTGAATACCATGCTGGCACTGAGCTTTTTCAGCTGCAAAAATGGTGGATTCAAAGAAAAAAAAATCAAATTTTCAACCTCTTAGCAGCAATTCTCTCTTCACAATCATCTTCCATTTTCACAAAAAGATTTCCACTCAAAAATATTTTTCCCTCCTTCTACTCTCACCTCACTCACACAAATTCAAATAAAAATACACACTAATCTATCCCCCAAATACTTAAGATTTTCCTAATTATTATTAACCACTAAACCTGATTAGTGAGGGCTAGATTAGGAATTAAAAAAATAATTACATAAGGGGTGACCTAGATTTGATATATGGATCCAGTTTTTGTCATGTAGCTATATCCCCCAATTAGTTTTGATATCCCCCAATTGTGGGTTCTTTTAGAGTCCCGTTTATCATATATTACTACTAACATGACTTATAGTTAATTAAAATCAAAATCTTAAAATTATCATATATTGATTTAGAAACATCAATACAATTAAAATTAAATATAATTTCAACATAACATACTTTTAACATTAAAGCAAAACTCGGCTTCTAATTGGCTAAGAATTCGCCAAATATCGGCCTTGGAGACCTCTTTAATTGCTTGAACTCGAATTCATCTAGGAATCTGAAATGACCAAGGTTATTTAACGTGTAGCGGTTAATCGCTTGGAAATCGTCCTTGGAGATATTGTTAAACTACTCTGGTTTAGATAGTATTATTAATTTTAATATTGCTGTCAGAAAAAACCATGGATCTTTCTCCAATGAATATTGTCCACCCTGAAGCTTTATTATAAAGATGTTGAGGACTCTAGGTCTTCGACGAAGTGGATTGTATGATTTGATTTGACCATTATTGCCTGGAGTCTCTAATTTTTATTACTGAATATCGGTTTCTTACTGAATTTATAATGATGTTGTCCATTTTATGCCCCAAATGACCGAGAAAACAGAGATTAGAGTTTAAATAGCAACGCTTGTACCTTGATAAGGTCTCTACCACATTACTCCTTAGATTTGCACAAACCATTATTGACTATTGAACGCTACTATAGCGACCTTTAAGAAATTTTTTTTTTTAGAAAAATGTACCTCGAGTGTCTTACTGTTGTTATAAACTATTCCGAAAAATATAAATTTCTGAGAGACATGATTGTATCCTTTTGTTGATGGTGGAATTTCATTTAAGGTTAAAATTGTAAAAGCCAGAAAACTATGCACTGACATCTTGTAAAAGATAAGGCCATCAATAAGTGTTGGATACTCCCTCACTTAATTCACCTAGAATGGAGCATGTGGCAACAATCCCATTCTGTGAATACACGAAATTCATCCAGGTTGGAGCATGTAGCAACAATCCCATATACCCTGTGAATTTCTAGCATTATTAATTAATGCGCAATCAGCCTTGTATTTCCTGTACTCATTATCAGTGCGGCATGACGACTGGGTGTTGCTCTTACAGAGCAACACGAACCTCAAGCATTATAATGAAACCATGTACGAAATACCCGTACAGGCTGACTCTCGGTGTGTTATACTAGCCCGATTGAGCCCCTCTCGGTGTGTTATACTAGCCCGATTGAGCATCCGGACCGACCGTATCGAAGACGGATATGATCACTGATCATCCAACTCCACAAGCATGATTGGATGACCCGGATCAATTCCATCACCCCCAAGCGGTATGGAATATCCACTGCCGAACCAACGCGGACCCCGCATGGTCGGCCTCCCTCCAGAATTGGCCTAGCTTGCCAAAACGTCCAAACCATAGCGGATGGGCGGAAAACCCTAAATTAGGGTTTGCGGCATATTACATGTGTCGCAAAACAGTCTCAACCATCCATCTTCGCAGGTATAGATGAAGGGTGTAGATGTAGATTCAAAGGGCCCAGAGCATGTCAACACAATCACCGTGGGCCGCCTTTACATACTCCGACCAATCGGTCAGGACCAACCATGATTGGTTATCCCAATTCGTACGCCGAATAAAGCATGGTCGCACGGCCTTGAAACCAAAATTAGGGTTTTGAGTATCACGAGCGTCCATCTTCTCCTAAGACGAATGGAGGGTCCAAGATTAGATTAAGCAGTCCGGTCATACCAAAGATGACCACCGTGGACCCATCTATCCCCTCACCCGATCGTCCAAGGCATATCATGCCTGGTTGTTCCAAGACGCGCGCCCAAACTAGCGTGGTCACACCTCCCAAGCCGCAAACTGATCTCAACCGCTCAACTTCGCCGGACGATTTGAGTGGCCCAGATCACGTTTTCATGGGATATTCAGGTATAGGCGTGAACACCAGCCTACCACCTTCACACCAGACCGATCGTCCAAGACCGACCAAGATTGGTCACCTTGGGACGTGCGCCCGAAGTGGGCATGACGCGCGGCTATTGCGGCACTGGTTTTCTGTCACAAATTGATCTCGACCATTCAACTTCACCGGACGAATTGAGTGGCCCAGGTCATACTTTCGTGAGGTAATGGGTATAGACGCCTACACCATCATGCTGCCTACACGGATATACGGTCGGCCTGGCCAAAGTCATATCCCAAGATGGGATTCGACCAGGCTGAAGAGGGATGCTTGCGCACCTCTTCTAAAACCCTAATTCCACCAACCGTCGCAGATGAGTGTCTCAAAGATCATCTCGTCCGTCCAACTTCACCGGCTTGGTTATACAACCACAGTCGGGAGTTAATCGGGTCGGTGAGGCGTCATGGTAATCACCACCCATCACTCTACCACACCAGGATGCAGTGCACATAAAATAAACATGATACTTCACAAGTATCAACTTCCGAATAACGTAGTTATTCAATTCAAAGATTACATGCTACCTTTCGTGGATCCACGATCCACACATTCCAGACATCAATCATGTCACAAACTTGGGGATACATACTGGGGTATTGGTCTGGTGGTTTACAACGTGCAGCGTGCAACGCGCCATCACAAGAACGTGTTAGGAAGTTATGGACAGTTAGCGATGACAGGAGAAGTGGGCAAGACTGATCGTGTAGCACCGACACACAACTCCACTACTCCATCACTCCACTTCCTCCACTTCCCGCAAGATACGTGAATAAGACTCAATGACTTGTATAAATATGTTCTCCTCCCTATTTCCACCAACGGAGCAAGTCCAGACAAAAAACAGAAACCAAGTGTTAATACAAAACACCGGAACTAATAGCTTGCATCCTGTAAGTCGGTTCAGCTTTCTGTTACAAGTCATAAACAAGCCAACACCTTCACAATCTCAACACCTTCTTCGCTTCCCTCCCTAAGATCAACCCCATCTCCTTCACTTTGTGACCGAAACAAGTCTGGAACGGCCATTTCTTGGTTTAGGCCGGACTTGCACAGATTGATTTCCGAATCTACAAGCACTCACCGCGCAGTGCATTTGTTTAGGGGTTTAGATTCATTCCTCATCCACACACCCCAAATTACCAAATCCGGCAGGAATAGTTTTCACCCATAAACAATTGGCGACCACAGCGGAGGTTGATCTCTCGGTTGCACAAAATTAAATTCTCAATTTTTCGATTTCCATCTCGCAATGTATCCGGAAACCACAGGTGGTTCAGATATCATGGGAAGTGTAGCTAGAATGCTGGAGGATATCTTGGCAAATCAATCCGGTATCACCAGAAGGCAGAGCGAGACATTTCGCCTTTTGAATGATATAGCAGCACAATTACAAGAAGGGTCGGCAGGCATCTACTCGAGCAGTGCAAGAAATGTTGAATCCTTAGTCAGGAGTCACACCTTTACCGGTGGAGAGGCAAAAAGAGCGCGTAGAGACTCAGGAAAGATGAACAACATGGTCCAGAACTCCACAGAGGAAAGGACTTGTACGGAGTACTACAACGTCTACCAGATAAAGAAAGGGAGCCTGCAGCCTATGGATCCCTATTAGAAGATTTATATCTCAAAACTCTTGTTGAAGCTCGGAAGACTGTCCAATCCGCATCGGCCTTTCATCCAAGCGAAGAAATGCTTGAGGAAGGAGAGATCGATCAGGAAATACGTGAATACAGAGGATGGGAGCGTTCAATTCGATCACTCAGCAATGATATTACGACACCTTCCACATCCCTTTACCCAGGCAAGCGATCCGCGGATATGATGGCACTCGCAAATCTTCCAACTTCATCTCCGGAACGTGCTCCACATCAAAGCCACGTAGAGACATCACAACGCCCACTAACGCAGGAAAAGCTGGACTCGAAGTACCTACACTTTCCATTCCCGATGGAAAAGATTTTGGAGTTGTTGGAGATGTGGGTACGAAATAAATAGAGAGGTGGAACTACCTCCTGTATGGCGTCCACCAACCGATCAAGAAATAATGGACCCGAGGTACTGTCATTTCCACCGGTTCCTTCACCACCCTACCAGTGAGTGCAACGCTTTGAAGCGCATTGTTCAGGAGAAACTTGGTTCAGAGGGATAGCTCTCATTCTCTAAAAATTAATGCGGACGACTTCCTTGGAGAGGCTACTTCGGTTTGATACAAGTGAGACTTCAAAAACAAGTAAGTTCTATTCAGCAATTTTACAAGAAAGATAGTTTTGGAATTCACTGGGGACTTAGCATCCCACACATGGAGAAAGAGACTCAGTGATCAAACTCATGTTTGCTTCCCTTCATACCTCCCTTTTACACGACATTTGCAATTTCATATGACATGTGCAATCATTCATGACCAAGATGCAAATTCCATTTAAAATAACCTCTTTCAGAAAAGTTATTCACAAAACTATCTCAAAATAAACAATTTCAATTACCTATTAATTCAAAACTAGAAGTCAAATCATGAAAAGAAATCCTCACTATCACTCAAAAGAAAAAGAAGAGACAAGTGTATAGCACGAATCCTTCAAGGAAAGTCCTTCAACAACAACTCGTCCCTCTGGGCAAGAGCGACTTTCATCCTTTGAAGTACAGCCTGCTTCAGCTTCAACTTCTCATACAACTTTTCAACCTCTTCTTCCTGGAGAGTAACACATTCTACATAAGGGGCTTCACCTTGTAATTTCTGGAGCTCCTGAATATCGGAGAACCCTTTGAGGAACCAAGGAGCATTGAATTCGTATTGCACAAACACATCTCGATGGCACTTCCAGTCTTCAATCATCTCCTCAGAAACTGTTCGAACAGTCATGACGCTCATCCCATGGATAGAAAATAAAGCCTCCTGAACGCGGTTGACCAATGCAAGATGACTTTTGAGCTTCGTAGTGGTAGCAATGTGGCCGTGTTTCTCCCATATTGCCGTGTACAACTCCTTGAACCGAACCGGCACACTGAATCCTCCAACCAACACATGGCCTGGATAAGGAACAATGAAAGGAGGATCGAACAAAGCTCCAGGTTGCGCTACCAATACTTCACCAGTCACAGGAGCCTTGTCAGTTGCAGGAGGTCTTTCAGAAGAAGTCGCCACGACAGCTTTATTGATTGGAACAAGCTCAGAACATTCTTCAAGGGGAGCCACCTCAACAATAGCGGATGTTGCCTCTCTTACATTCCTCCCGATATCTACTTCGCTCTGGGTGCTAATTTCCATCACGGCCCCATCAACAAGATCACTTAGGGAGGCGCCTTGTCCAATCGAGCTTGCATCATCTCTGTCATGGTCGGGAAAAGGAGCGGTTTCTCCAGACTTCTCAGCATGAAGATCAATCGCGGACTTCTCTCGCATGAAGATCGGTCTCGCCAAACTTCTCAACATGAAGGCCAACATTACCAGCCTTCTCATTCTGAATGCGCGCCAACCTTGTGAAGACATTCTCTTTCGGAATTCCCTGATTTCAAGCAAGGATCACTCTTAGAAGAATTTACTCTGGAGAAATGAAGGAATCAACGGGAAGAGATTTAAATACCTGCATATTGGAGGAATTGAGGATCACCGAACCACATGCCTGCCTTTTGGATCTCTCTCCTGCTTGGGGACTGCAATCCTCAGCTCTGGTCCGTTTGGCTGGAAGTGGCTTCAACCGAAATGCTTTTCAAAACGTCGAAGATGGTTCACCATGGGAACTCAATCGCAACACTCTCCGAGAATTCTCGGAAAATCAACGGTTGCCTCCTCCAAAATTCCTTGTACTTATCGGTTACCACTGGTTTCTCCCAATAGGACAGAAGGGAAGGCTCACCCGTTTTAAAAATACGTCGAGCGTTAAGAATATTTGGGAGGAATTCTTTCGGAACCCCTGTGGACGGATAAATGGGACACCCGATCAAATCCCATTTGACGAGCCGCCTGTCAATATTGTACGGAGTCACAAGAAATTCTTCGTTGAATAAAGACGGGACATATCCTGGGATGCAGCTGTGCAGGTAAACAATTTCCCCAAATCTCATAGTCTTAACATCGGTACACAACACAGTATCAGGACCATCAGAAGCAATAGCAAAAGTCTTTGGCTGAACAATGAAAGGGTGAATCGGCCCCCATGGACGGAAATCTATAGAAGACACATTGTCAAATATGTCCACAAGTCTCGCGCCGGTTCTGGGACGCCTCCTATGCCAACGGAGTATTCTCGAGCCACCATACAAGTTGCTGAGCGAATTTGCAAGAGCAGGAGTAGGAGCATAACTTTTGAAGTGTTCCCATAAGAATGCCTGAAGAAAAGCGAAGTGAACGTACGACTCCACCTTCTTGTACCCGTTAGAAACATGCATGTCCATTGCTAAGGCGTCCAGATGAGAATACAACGACCCAAGGAACAAAGCACCTAGGGGAAGAACTTTACATTTTGCCAGCTTTATAGCGATCTTAACGAGGTCACCTCTAATGGTCTTCTTTCCAGAACCGTCGTCGAATATATCTCTGGATAGCCATAGAGACAGGAACGCAATCCACGCCCGAGCTCATTTTCCAACTCTTGATCCGACTCGGATCTGCAGAGACCACTCCGACACCCACCAGTGTGTAAAATCATCTCGTATCTTTTTTCTCCTCCTTGTCCGTGACCGTCGAAACCCGCCACCTTTTGAAGTATAGCATCATAGTTACGTTGTTCCGTATCGTAAAGCTCGTAAGAAAGACTTCCCAAAGAACAGTGGGTTCATTAATGCAGCTACACTCTCCGGAGTAATAGTCATCTCTCCCCACCTAGATATGGCTGTATGAGTAGAAGGACGCCATCGAAAAATGAAGGTAATCAAACCCGCATGACGTCTTTCTTAATTTCAAGAGCGGCCAGATGCCATGACCGCATTGAGGATTTGCGCTTTGGTCAAATTGTCTTTAATGCCCTTATTACTCAACATGCTTCTCATCCATCCTTCATAAGAACCCAGTGGAGTATGACAAATCTTGAAGTCAATAGGGGAAGGCGGATATTCGTTTCTCCGGAGACAAAATCTCATCACAAGTCTTCAAGAAGAAAATGGATCAAGATCCATATTTTCTGAATCGGAAAGCAGGACTATCTTATGAGAAGGATGTTTTCTAATGTTTGGAAAAGGCGAGGTGAACAACTCATCATCGATGTTCGACATATCTTTGAAGCTGTCAACACTTCCCGACTTGGCACCAGCATTATCTCCGGAAGACATCTCAACAGGAATTATTTTCTTCATTCCACAATGAAATAAAAGACATGAGTTAGAACTTGTATGAAAAGCGCATGAAGCGTGTAGTCACGCACGACAAGACACGTTGAAATTCACAAAAGCTGGGATTAGGTCCAAACACCAGTATTACTCAAGTTTCAGTCTAGTATTGGTTTCAAGTCCGGTACAAGTTTCAGTCTGGTATTGGTTTCAAGTCCGTACAAGTTTCAGTCTGGTATTGGTTTCATGTCCGGTACAAGTTTCAAGTCCGGTATAAATTTCAAGTTCGGTGTTACTCAAGTTTCAAGTCCGGGCACAAGACTTTCAGTCAAGCATATGTGGGTGAGACCCACGTTCAATCAAGCATACACGGCGGGCCCGCGTTCATCCGCACACATCATAACACGATTTTTATTTATTCATGGGAATCGTGTCTACGAGATTCAAGCCAAGGTTTTTCTTTTCAAGATACAACCTAAAAGCTAGGTTTTGCATGCAATGGTGGAAAGAAGCAAAATGCAACATGATCATGGATTCACGGGTTGTTTTACTAAGCAATTCTATAAAATATTGGCGTATCAACCTCGGTGGAAAAAACTAAGCATATGCACATCTTACAAAAGGTGTTTACCTAGCAAACTAGGGTTTTACCTTTATAAAAATTTAAAAAAAAAAAAAAAAGGAAGCGAAACTTACCTTGGACGGCATCAACTCCGACAACGACGAAATTCATCCAGGTTGGAGCATGTAGCAACAATCCCATATACCCTGTGAATTTCTAGCATTATTAATTAATGCGCAATCAGCCTTGTATTTCTGTACTCATTATCGGTGATGATGACGGAAAGTGTTGCTCTTACAGAGCAACACGAACCTCCAAGCATTATAATGAAACCATGTACGAAATACCGTACATGGTGACTCTCGGTGTGTTATACTAGCCCGATTGAGCCCCTCTCGGTGTGTTATACTAGCCCTATTGAGCATCCGGACTGACCGTATCAGTCCGGATATGATCACAGTCATCCAACTCCACAAGCATGATTGGATGACCCAGATCAATTCCATCACCCCCAAGCAGGTATGGAATATCCATTGCGAACCAACGCGGACCCCGCATGGTCGGCCTCCCTCCAGAATTGGCCTAGCTTGCCAAAACGTCCAAACCATAGCAGTATGGGCGGAAAACCCTAAATTAGGGTTTGCGGCATATTACATGTGTCGCAAAACAGTCTCAACCATCCATCTTCGCAGGTATAGATGAAGGGTGTAGATGTAGATTCAAAGGGCCCAGAGCATGTCAACACAATCACCGTGGGCCCGCCTACATACCTCACCAATTTGTCAGGACCAACCATGGTTGGTTATCCCAATTCGTACGCCGAATAAAGCATGGTCGCACGGCCTTGAAACCCAAAATTAGGGTTTTGAGTATCACGAGCGTCCATCTTCTCCGGCACGAATGGAGGGTCCAAGATTAGATTAAGCAGTCCCGGTCATACCAAAGATGACCACCGTGGACCCATCTATCCCCTCACCCGATCGTCCAAGGCATATCATGCCTGGTTGTTCCAAGATGCGCGCCCAAACTAGCGTGGTCACACCTCCCAAGCCGCAAACTGATCTCAACCACTCAACTTCGCCGGACGATTTGAGTGGCCCGGACACGTTTTCATGGGATATTCGGGTATAGGCGTGAACATCAGCCTACCACCTTCATACCAGACCGATCGTCCAAGACCAACCAAGATTGGTCACCTTGGAACGTGCGCCCAAGTGGGCATGACGCGCGGCTATTGCGGCAAGATGGTTTTTCACAAATTGATCTCGACCATTCAACTTCACCGGACGAATTGAGTGGCCCAGGTCATACTTTCGTGAGGTAATGGGTATAGACGCCTACACCGTCATGTTGTCTACACGCATGTACGGTCGGCCTGGCCAAAGTCATATCCCAAGCTGTGATTCGACCAGGCTGAAGAGGGATGCTTGCGCACCTCTTCTAAAACCCTAATTCCACCAACGGTCGCAGATGAGTGTCTCAAAGATCATCTCGTCCGTCCAACTTCACCGGCTTGGTTATACAACCCCTGTCGGGAGTTAACCGGTCGGTGAGGCGTCATGGTAATCACCACCCATCACTCTACCACACCGGGATGCGTACTGCATAAAATACACATGATACTTCACAAGTATCAACTTCGAATAACGCAAGCGGTTATTCAATTCAGCATTACATGCTACCTTTCGTGGATCCACGATCCACACATTCCGACATCAATCATGTCACAAACTGGGGATACATACTTGGGGTATTGGTCTCAGTGGTTTACAACGTGCAGCGTGCAACGCGCCATCACAAGAACGTGTTAGGAAGTTATGGACAGTTAGCGATGACAAGAGAAGTGGACAAGACTGATCGTGTAGCACCGACACACAACTCCACTACTCCATCACTCCACTTCCTCCACTTGCCGCGAGATACGTGAATAAGACTCAATGACTTGTATAAATATGTTCTCCTCCCTATTTCCACCAATGGAGCAAGTCCAGACAAAAAACAGAAACCAAGTGTTAATACAAAACACCTAACTAATAGCTTGCATCCCGTAAGTCGGTTCGACTTTTCTGTTACAAGTCATAAACAAGCCAACACCTTTACAATCTCAACACCTTCTTCGCTTCCCTCCCTAAGATCAACCCCATCTCCTTCACTTTGTGACCGAAACAAGTCTGGAACGGCCATTTCTTGGTTTAGGCCGGACTTGCACAGATTGATTTCCGAATCTACAAGCACTCACCGCAGTGCATTTGTTTAGGGTTTAGATTCATTCCTCATCCACACACCCCAAATTACCAAATCCGGCAGGAATAGTTTTCACCCATAAACACCTTTCTTTCAGATGAAAAATACGACATGGATCTACAAAGGTGAATACGTTATATAGAAATGACGTACGTATTTTGTTCATGATGTGAATCTATAATAACAATGGAGATAACAGAATTTTAATTAGAATAAATAAATAAATGATAGTTGCCAAGATAGGAGGGAGGTGTATAGGGAGGTATGAAAGAGAGATTTGAATAGAATTTTCAAAAAAATAGCGATTATCTTATTCGTGTATGTTAATGGTGCACGTTGACTTCCTCTTTCTTGTATAAGAAAAGTATACTATAAAAATGCATACCGTAAAAAACTACTCAAATCTTCCTCTTTTCAACCTTATTCATTTGGTATTGATTAATATTCACCTCCATCCAATCTAAACCCCTACATATGGTTCAAATACGGAATGGTGGACCCATCATGAAGGATGCATTGTTCTTACACCGATCTTGAATATTAATATTCGATTATTGTGATCATTTTAGGCACTAATGAACTTTGAATACGAATATAAATCCCATGTCCATAGATGCGTGGTTTAGATAGGAGGAGGTGTTTTTTCTATAGGGAGGTATGAAAGAGAGATTTGAATAGAATTTTCGAAAAAAATAGCGATTATCTTATTCGTGTATGTTAATGGTGCACGTTGACTCAGAAATTATCTATGTAAAAATATTTGTTGGTTGTATTGTAAGAATGTATGATCAGTACTTCTTGTATAAGAAAAGTATACTATAAAAATGCATACTGTAAAAAAACATGTGATGCCAATAACTGAGCAAAGCTCTATATCCTAATATCCTCATTGACTTGAATCTTGATCTTATTTTTTTATAAAATATAATCCGCAAGTTGTAGCTCTTATAGATAGACTGATCCTACATGTAAATAAGACTGAGCAAAGCTCTATATTTTCCATATCCTACTATCGACATCATTCAATTTTGTATTTTTTTTGGAATATATTTGAAATCATCAAAAGACTTTCCATATTCATGTAGTTGTTTATCCAAAAGATTCGGATATTATACTCACCCATAGTTTCAAATGTAAGTAATCATCACATATATTTAATTCGAACTTCGATCAAGTACTTTGACCATGGTTTCTCAGTTGAAGTCCAATTTTCATCATCATTGCTTCTTTGATATACTACAACCCCATCATCTTCTAGAATTTAAAATGTAATGCGCACTTCTTTGAAATTTGCGTGAAGTATCATTATGGGCCCATCCTTAAATGTCTTTATAAAGTCGTATAAATGTGCACTTGCCATAATAATCAGTAATATGCGCAAGTAGTACAACTCACTGGAATTGTGGCTGGAAAAGTACGTTCTTGTAATCGTAAAACCATATTGTCTTATTTTTCATCATTTTTTTTCCTGATACAATGTGTTGTGAAAGTTATTCATAAGTATAAGATTTGGAATTAATAGGATTAATATTTTGAGTACACCATCAATGTTGACTTAATTATAGTCTTATGCAACCGTACTAACTTATCAATTGAATTACTCGCAACATACACAATTCTTTGTTTTCCAGGAAGATGCAACATAACCAACCGGACAACGTTATTTTAGAATCTTATTCATGTGATGGATGACCGTATAAACGCTACATAGCCTCGGGTGGTCCAATATATTTTACATCAATGTACAACTGCACCCCATCACATTCACTGAAAAATGATACTACGTCATCATGACATGTATCCATTATGAACAATTACCTCCATTTCTATCATCACGGCGACAATGGATAGGATATCCATCTTCGTCCATACTTGTATTGTCAACATGTTTCTTAGGATAAGCTAGCTCTACAACATTTTCCATTTTTCATTAACACAGATCTAATCCTTATCAGATTGACCATTTACCACACATTTCCAAACAGTTTGAACAAAATTGGTTCAGTTTTTTCATCTGGAACTCGTCACCATCTAAATGTTCAACTTGATCCATCGTTCAAGCTTTTCCGGGACCATTCAAAAACAAAAGAGCGTGCATATGAGGGAACGCGCATTTCTGAAATTTAATCTTGGCACGTGTGCAACCACTTAATCAAACTTTTTTTTTCGAACTTAAAGACACAGTCTATCATATCAGGACGATCATAAGCATATTGATGTTTTCGGAGCTCGTCTTTGGTGTCCACCCAACTGGGATTCATAGTCATTGTACGAAAGATATGTAAGTGGTGATTAAAATTTGCGATGGCAATTAATCTTGATATATCTCAATCATATGGCTGGGACCACCAATAAACGTCGACGGCATGATACATCTGCCAATTTTCTTATTTGTATCTTGTATTTTATTGACATAGTATAGATGATATCGTTCGGTCGATTCTCAAGCATGTATTAACAACTCTTGGAAAAGTTCTTTTGCTCTTAGGATGGTAGAATACTCACCGATCCGTTAGAAAAAAACAAAATTATAAGATTATTTGAGAGTCAATCGAGATTTAGTATACTCTCCTATAGCAGGATCCTGGTTTTTCATGCTAGGTTTCCAACTCATCTCACAATATGGAAACATCATGACGTAGTTTAAGGGTAAGTGTGTAGGATGTCACCCAAAATTTGGAAAACAACCCTTTTCTTCCTTTATTTGGAATACAATATCCCTTAGGCTAGGTACCTGAAAACTTTCTTTCATTTAGAATATAACAAAATTACCAAAAAAAAAAAATCGGTTGTTGGTAGGTTATGGCACCTTTAATCTGTGAATCTGTTTATAATGCATGATAACTTTCACATTCTTCTGGGAAGACTAACCTTCTTAGAATATCATGTGCTGAAGTATACTCAAAATAAAATTTATTATGTAGTGATAGACTATCTTGAAATACCTCAAAAACATCTTTGTTAATTACATGTCACCTGAATAATCGGTGATTGCTTATCTTACTTTTTCCTTCATCGGGTACCAATGCTCCTCACTCATATGTTGAAGTTACCCATTTATTGTGAAGCACTTCGTACCCACGTTGTTTAAAGATCTTTTATCCAAATTATAACCAAGAATGATAAATACATTTGAACCATTAGATTCTCAGATATGGTCATGAAATGACCTTGACTGAGGACTCGTATAAATCTCTCAAAGCATATGGGGATTCAAGCAAAAAAAGGAACTTCAATTTTCCATGAGGAAATTTCTCAAAAACAGTTTCATATGCAACAATCTTTTATCGATTCAGTTCAAGGTTAATTCCACTTAAGGAGCATTTAAATTCAGTTCTTCCAATATAATGACAAACAGATAAGTCTTGAATAGTATTCTGATTCACGTCACTTTGTGTATCTCTGTCAGTTTCTTTATTTGATGGAACACAAAAATTATTTAGATCATCCTATATAAAATCTTGAGCACCAATTAATCAGTACACGAACAAAGATGCATGCAACTAATCCCGAATTAAGTGTACATACTTTATTAACGAACCATTCGCTAGAGAAACTACGCTCGAATGTAGGTTAAACTCAAAATACGCTTACATGATCAATGATGGTTAAACATCATCATATAATTACCCATATGCTGAAAATGATATTAGCCCTAGTATCACATATTCTACAAGCTAGAAAACACTTATATACAGTTCCCAAATCATGTTAATAAGCAAGAAAGATTCAACTTGTTTGTTCTGATTTAGCTGCAACATTAACATGACTGAATCAGTAAGCACAATAAATACATGGTTGTTTTGAATTAAGCAACATCAGTTTATAGATAAGCATATCAAGCAGAATAAAGACTTAGCTTCTACTTCTATTTCCTCTTGCTTAGAGATGGAGTAAAACCAGAGGTTTCTTTTTATGCAAAAGGCTGGAAGAGGGCTTAGTCATCAACCAATTAGCAGCTGTGTGTCATCCAACATGTCCATCATTAGTTGGATGACACCTCACTAGGTGAGTCATGCTTAGTAAACACGACACCTAAGCAATATTAAGTTAATCTAAATTCCTTGATTTAATTCTAATCATTCCTTAATCTGTCACAGACTTAATTCAGAACTAAACATAAATTAACTTAATCTAAGCTTGATTTGTTGCTAAACCAACATAAAGTCTAACATCTCCCACTTTGGTTAGAGACAAATTCTTTACTGAAAACTGCAAGCTCAAGATAAAAGGATGTTAGCGTTCGAGTATGAAGATCTACACATCATTTAGAAGATGCATACACCATTTCCATAATCAGAAAACTAAGACGTACAACAATCCTAAGCTAAACTTTATGCATTCAACTGATCTTTACAATAAAGATTTGCATACTTCAAAATTGAGTATTCTAAATGATCTCCGAGGAAATCGTTCGTCTCATTTATGGGACCTTTTTATCTTTATAATTACAACTGAGATTGTATCTCGATAGAGAGACTTCTTTTGGTCTTATTCAAAAGATTCGTTTATATCTCTGCTTGGAGATTTCTTTATAATCTTAACTTAACAAATGTCTCAATTAAAAGATTACAGTAAACATAAATTCTTAATGATCTCCGAAGAAATCTACCCCAATATCTCAATTAAGAGATTACGGTAAATGCCTCTTTTAAGAGACTACAACAGGTTCCTTATGATCTCAACTGAGATCTGCCAATGTCTCTATTAAAAGATTACCGCAAGATCTTTATGATCCCAATATACGTTTACACGAGTATCTCGACAAGGAGACTACGGTATATAATCACAAAAGAGATCTTAAGAGACTACAACAAATGATTTATGCCAATATCTCAGTTAAGAGACTACAACAAACATAATACGCTAATATATCGGTTAAGAGACTACAACATATGATCTCAGAAAAGATCTGCTAATGTCTCAATTAAGAGACTACAGCAAACAAAAATCTGAAGAGACTTTCTGTGCTCAATATGAGCTATGTCGACTTCTTGTACTCAGTATGAGCTATGTCGACTTTCTAGTGTTCTCGATAAAATATAAACAACAAGAACAAGTATAAATGATAAGAAACCAAAATCTATTATACTCCCACTGTTCTTTAGAATTCTGTCGTTCTTTATGCTTCATCATTCTATGTTCAGACAGTATGAATTGCTTACAACAGCAACAACTATCTCTGTTTAGATGATATGAACTACATTGTTAAGGTAGTAATCATCTCTTCCGGTAGATGGCATAACCCTATTGGGATATTCGGAGTATAAACCATACATATCAAACTTTACAACAGATTCAATTCTATCATAAGTCACCTTTGGGTAAACCCATGATACAAGAATCTCAAATCGCTAATTAAAACTTTTACATACAACAAATAATGTATAAAATATGACTCATTTTAGATATTATGACCAATATGAATTACCTTTGGGCTGAAATCAATCGCCGTCAAACTATAATATACATGCTTATTGTTACTTAACCAGCTATACATAAAAACGAAATAGATAGATTATTAATAAGCAAGCATAAACATCCTAAACTCGGAACAGGACTCGGTATCATCGCAAATTACCTTTGGGCAAAAATACGACATACATGAGTCTCACACAAGTTTAAGATTAACATCTCATACCAAGTAACCAACTTTATAAGCATCAACCATTCAAGACTTTATAAGTTGTCACTGTTTGAGAAGGAATTCATTCAAGACTTTATAAGCATAAACTACCTTTGGGTGAATTCATACTCATAAATTCCAAAATGAATCACAAGCAAACCACAACCACCACATGTTTATTCTCATTATGCACTTTCATTACTCTCAAAGCATCACTTTGGCAATACTTGTCGAGTAATAAAAGGTACAGATTGTTTACAATTACAATTTTCAGAAAACTGAAAATCAAACGCCATAGATACAAAAAACTAGTACACTATGAAGTTCAAATCCACACTGGAAAGGAGAACATACCTTGAATGTGATTGTATCTGAAATACCTTTGAAGTTGAGAAAAACACAATGAGAAGGTTCTTCAACAGCTAATCAGCTTGTCCATGTAAGTGCTCAACCTCCACAACGTAGCAGTAAAGTGGTAAACCAATAACTCCAATTGGTTTCATTACTGAAGTGTTGTGAATCATCTCAACTTGTAATCCCAATTGTTGAAATGGAACTACCAGATCACATGTATGTGATGTAGCATACAACTTTTCCAGTGAAAAGAGGTCATTAAATGACAGACCATCACCAAGTGCACTTCGTAAACATGAGCCGCGCATTTACAGAATTGTTGCATGTTGATATCTAGCAGAAGGTAATACACCAGGAGTAATCACACTCCCAACTATTATCCCTTGCCAACAGATAAATTTTTTTTACCCCAACTGTTGCTATGTGTAGAACAGCTCCAAACATCAAATTCGATTGAACTTGCTAGCTAACCAGCCATATGAACCATCACACGCCAAACATTTTCTGTAATAAAGAAACTGCCTCCCACTGAAAATTCTTTGTGGATAGTTGATGCTTTGACAGAGCAGCAATTTTTTGGTGGCCAATTCGAACTCCGCAAGAGGCAATTAACAATATCTGCTCAGCCCGAAAGTAGCTTTCATAGATCTCATATAGAGTGCACTCCCGGATCGATACTCTGTTAATACGCCTAACCATGGTAATGCAAGTGCAGAACCATGCTTCAAGTAATACTCTAACCAACTCTCTCCAACTGATGTGCAGCCTCCCACTACTTAAAGTGTGCATTACGAGACTGCTAATCACGAGCAGTAGCAGATTCCCTCGATTCTGATTACACATTTGCTACTGAATCTTCACCAAGCAGGAGGTACCAGAGCATAATTTCTCAACCTGTAAACAGATCATTTGATGATGCCTCCACAAACACCAATACACCAGCTTATTCAAAACTGTCCACCAAAAGGTACAATAAATGTAACTTCTGCGAACTACACTTGTCAGGTCGAGAAAGCCAGACAGACTTCAGTTCTCTCCATGAATGAACATGTTTAACTTGTATGTTACATTTGAAGCATCTTGGAAGCATACTAGGCACATTTGTATTTTACTCGAGTATGATGGACCAATCAACTCTGTCAAATGACCGTCTCCTAATCCATCAAAAGAAGTAAGTCGAGCCCTTCACATTCCATACACATAATATGCTAATTCTGCCAATCATTCCTTAATAGTGCCACACCATTGACCCAGTTCCAGATGCGCCATATGCATCAAAGTCGCCAAAAAGCTGTATACAGAGTATACCTCATCCGTCGTTCATGGCAGATGATAACATCAGGACTTAATCCTTTTATTGAAGTTTCAACAACCACTCTTGAAGAACCTCAAAATAATAATGAAATATCCACCCCTTGATATTCTCTCACAAGATCTTAGATTGCAGTTGTCGAGAGCTTGTAATATCTCTTAGTTTATCACTGCAGGTTTGGGGTTTCTTCGGTTTTTACCTTTGCCTTGTGAGAAGAAACGCTGACATCCCATTTTCAGAACTGTCCTGATCTGAGAACTCAAAACAAGAGCAGCAATGGATGATTTCACAAACAAACACAACGGTATCACCCACAAGAAATCCAGCATCCAGTTTGGCGGTTCCAACCTATCAGAAAACTTCATGAATTGGAGAACGGAATTATTCTGCATCTTTGTGCAGATGGAAGACTTCTTTCACCTAGTTTTGGCGATGTTCCTTTGGTTCATCACACCCATCCTTCCAGGTAAATGATCCTTTAACTCCATCGCCGTGGACCTCTGTATCCTTGTCAACAAATTTCTACCTCACATATGTCTCCTTCAAGATAAATCCCTCCGCAGAAAAGATAACAATATCTTGAACAAGGGTGTCTGGATCCAAGAGACTAGTGAGTGTCACAAACTCACACAATCCCCAATCTTTTGCAGCTTTAGAGTAACAGTTCTGTGACTCTTTCCTTACAAACTTGTCGTGTATTCTGTGGTTTACGACGGACAGCTATGTTATCCCACATGATACTGGATCCATTATACCTCATTCTGTATGGTGCTTGATTCGACCAAAACACCAACAACAAAAGTCACACAAAGAACACACAAGAACAATTTCATTAGGTAACTAAACCAAAACTGAATTTTGTATATCCCTAGTTGAAGAACATGAAATAACTAGGGGTAATAGAAGTAGAATGTTGGAATTTCAGCTTCATAATCATCTTTTACTTAACTTAAACATGATCATATAATACCCATATGCGGAAAACGATATTATCCCTAGTATCACATATTCTACAAGCTAGAAAACACTTATATACAGTTCCCAAATCATGCTAATAAGCAAGAAAGATTCAACTTGTTTGTTCTGATTTAGCTACAACATTAACGTGACTGAATCAGTAAGCAGTAAGCACAATAAATACATGGTTGTTTTGAATTAAGCAACATCGGTTTATAGATAAGCATATCAAGCAGAATAAGGTTTAAAGACTTAGCTTCTACTTCTATTTCCTCTTGCTTAGAGATGGAGTAAAACCAGAGTTTTCTTTTTATGCAAAAGGCTAGAAGAGGGCTTAGTCAGCAACCAAGTAGCAGCTGTGTCATCCAACATGTCCATCATTAGTTGGATGACACCTCACTAGGTGAGTCATGCTTAGTAAACATGACACTTAAGCAACATTAAGTTAATCTAAATTCCTTGATTTAATTCTAATCATTCCTTAATCTGACACAAACTTAATTCAGAACTAAACAGAAATTAACTTAAGCTAAGCCTGATTTGTTGCTAAACCAACATAAAACAGTCATATCCCAATTGCTCTTTGAGGTTGTCATATCCCAGTTGCTCTCGTACGATTGTCGCTCCGTCCCCAGGTGGGCATTAACATTACTAGGCACAGAAATTCAGTAGTCAGATGTAGAGAAAAAATCTCATAATTTTGGTGCAGACTGCGTTGCTCTAAATGCCAAGAGGGTGAAAGTCAGCGCTAGAGTAAATTGTGCCTTCACCACAAAGCTTAACATCAAATTCATTACATTGCAGAAAATTTTAAACCATCACTCCAGAAAATTCATTACATTCCAGAAAGTTGTGCCTTCGTCATTTATACACTAAATTGAGACGCACTATTTTGCACAAGATCATTGCCATGCATGATGAACAATAAAAGACAAAACTGCAAATCGGATTATACTGGCCTGTTATAGACTATAGTGAAGTAACTAATTATATCAAGACTTATTAACTAAGATCCTCCCTGTCCCACGGGAATCATTTTCTTTTTTTACAGCATAGAACAGTGGCCCCTAAATTACTTCCTAGATCCCTTCATTTAGGAATTTTTAAGCAATTACAGGGTCCCACAAGACAAAATAGCGGAACTTGCAACATGAAAGTGATGCAGCTGAGACACAATATGTTCTAATAGATTACCACTAACAGGGTGTCCAACTAGACTTGTAATGAAACTCGTCTATTGTTGAATAAACCATTCCGTCCTCCTCAAGATATCTAACAGCTTCCCTGACAGGACAAAAGAAAGAAAAAGGTGTTAAACACAGATTTCCTAAGTGTCTACTAGAGCACGAGCAAGAGAGAGTTACATGATTTTCTCCCGGGGAACTTTAATATGATGGAAAAGTTCTTTCAGGTGTACCCCATTTTCCCGTTCCCTGAGAAACATAACCAATTGTAGACAATAAAATGAAAAATGGAAGTATAAAGGCTAACATAACAAACATGAAATCTACTAGAAGAAAACTGTAAGGGTGTGCATTAGAGATCCAAGATCATGCATGAAAAATTACAAAATCATCACAGGCTATACAGTGGAATACAAGAGATGCAGATTATAGTCCAAGATTCTGCATGCTATATAATCATCTGATTGTTGAGGTTCTGACTGAACTGTTCTCCTAAGTTGCACAGAAGAACCATTGCAAACAAATCTACAAATGCTGGTGGTTGAATTATTGATTTCCCCACAACTGGACCAAAATATATCATTCTAAGGCAAAAAACTCAAAATCAGATCAAAAAGGGGGCTCAAGTTTTGCTGCTAACTCACATGTTCATAGCTTTGCACAAAAAGTCAAGGACCTTTTGACCAATTCCAGCTAAAGTAGCTTGCCAATTGATGTCAGTTACAGGCCTGAAAAGTGCAGGTTCATGGTCTTGAGATACTGCAATCTATGACAAATATCAAAAGCAAGTAACTCTTTAAAAGAAAAGGTTCCCGGTTATAATTCTGGTTCTAAAGTTACATTCTACTAATTGGTCCAGAAAGATAGTATTTAGCAGATTGTATCCATGAAGTTATATTATATTGAAGTAAGAATCTCCAAGAAGATGGTTATATCCCGTTACTATTTGCTGAATGATTAAAATCTTGCGACTGCACAAACCCAAGGGTCAAAACTTCGATGTCTGAGCTCCTGCATGTCCTTGGAGAACTACGTGATGGAAACAAGACATCAATAATTATAGATGCCCACCTTACTTTTAAAATGTGGTTATCACTTGTGGAACTGAGAGGGAAGACAGCGGGTCGATGTTGAAGATAATAGTACTAGTCAGGGTACATTAACATAGGTTATGGGGTTAATTAAGAATATCGTGCATACTCTTCAAAAGCTTTGTAGTGATATCTGTCTATTGTTGGAAAAACCGCGCCCTCCTCCTCAAGAGTTGCAACAGCTTCCCTGTCCAGAGGAAACAACGCAAAAGGGGTTAAACACAGTCTTCTATAGTATCTGTGAGAGGATGAGCAAGAGAGAGTTACTTGATTTTGCCCAGTGGAACTTCAAAGTGTTGGGCAAGTTTTTTCAGGTGTACCCCATTTTCTAGTTCCCTGAAAAACATAATCAAATGTAGAAAATGAAATGAAAAAGAAAGTAAAGGAGCTCAACAAATATGAAATCTACTAGAAGAAAAGAAGCCAGTCTTGAGTGCATCAGGGTGTGCATTAAGGACACCCAACATCATGCTTGATAAACCAACATGTTAGACAGCGGAATACAAAAGATGCAGTTTAGAGTCCAAGATTCCGCATGCTATATAAACATTTGATTGCGAAGGTTCTGACTAAATTGTCTTCAAGATGCACAGGAAAACAAGTTCACAAATGCTGGTGGTTGAATTATTTACTTCCTCAGAATTTGGCTGCTTCATATAAAATATGGATCTTTCTAAAACAGACAAAACTCAAAATCAGATCACGAAGAAAAAAAAGTTCAAATTTCGTAGCACACTCACATGGATGCAGGTATGGACAGAAAGTCAAGAACCTTCTGATTGATTCCAACAGAAGTAGGTTGCCAATAGATCTACAACCAAAAACAAATATGTAAAGCAACTAACATACAAAGACAGGAGATTGGAAAGATGTACAGTTCCAAAGCTGGTAATCTTACTTGATTTGAAGGAGCAGTTTGTTTACTTGAGGTTCTGTTGGTTATTGCTGCATTTGTCATCTGAGGTTGAGCTGACTTACTGTCCTTCCCCTTTAACCAGGATAACAACATATTATATATATATATATATATATATATATACACATCATGCATGCAGTACCTTGTGGACATACATTTGGAAGCAATAATAACAAGTTTTTACAGAACAATACCTGAGATTCAGTGATATGACAATCCCTGACGCGAGAAGCAACCTGATCAATGTCGGTTACAGGCCTGAAAAGTGCAGCTAATGGTCTTCAGATTCTACAGTCTAACAAATCTAAAATACCAAAAGGAAGTAACTCTTAAGACGAAAAGGTTCCTGATCAATATACATTGTACCAATTGGCCCAGAAAAAGACAGCATCTAGCAGATTGTATTTTATGAAGTTATATTTTATTGAAGTAAGAATCTCCAACAAGATAGTTATATATCGTTACTATTTACTGAATGACTAAAATCTTGCGACTTCACAAACCCAGGAACTTCTATTTCTGAGCTCCTGCATGTTCTCGGAAAACTCTGGAAACATGACGTCCACAACTACAGAAACCCACCTTACTCATAAAACATGGCTATCACTTGTGGAATTGAGAGGGAAGACAGCAGGTCGATGTTGAAGATAATAGTACTAGTCAGAGTACATTAATATAGGTTATGGGGTTAATTAAAAATATCATGCATACTCTTCAAAAGCTTTGTAGTGATATCTGTCTATTGTTGGAAAAACCGCGCCCTCCCCCACAAGAGTTGCAAGAGCTTCCCTGTCCAGAGGAAACAACGCGAAAGGGGTTAAACACAGTCTTCTATAGTGTCTGCAAGAGAGAGCAAGAGAGAGTTACTTGATTTTGCCCGGTGGAACTTTAAGGTGTTTGGCAAGTTCTTCCAGGTGTACCCCATTTTCTAGTTCCCTGAGAAACATAACCAATGGTAGATAATGAAATGAAAAAACGGAAGCGAAGGAGCTAACATGACAAACATGAAATCTACTAGAAGAAAACTGTAAGAAGCCAGTCTTGATTGCATCAGGGAGTGCATTAAGAACATCCAAGATCATGCTTGAGAAATTAAAAAAATCATTAACAGCCAACAGGTTATACAGTGGAATACAAGAGATGCAGATTATAGTCCAAGATTTCCCATTCTTATTCAGTTGTCCCCGTATTGATATCCTTCACAAGGAAATAAGAAGTGTGAAACATGCTTTGTATGTAAAGGAAGCATTACCGACATTCTTAATGGTTAGAGCATTACCATTACCAACATGTACATAAACATCTGATTGTCGAGGTTCTGACTAAATTGTCAAAATGCGCAGAAAAACTGTTGCAAACAAATCTACAAATGCTGGTTGTTGAATTATTTACTTCCTCAGAATTGGAATGCTTTATTAATATGGATCCTTCCAAAACAGACAACTCAAAATCAGATCACAAAAGGAAGTTCACAAGTTTTGTAGCCAACTCACATTTGCGCAGGTATGGACAAAAAGTCAAGGACCTTTTGATTGATTCCAACAAAAGGAGGCTGCCAACAGATCTACAACCATAAACAAATGAGTAAAGCAACTAACATACCAGGACAGGAGATTGGGACATGTACAATTCCAGAGACGGTAATCTTACTTGATTTGCAGGAGCAGTTTGATAACTTATGGATCCATTGGTTATTGCTGCGTTTGTCATCTGAGGTGAAGCTGCGTTACTGATCCGTCCCTTTATCCAGGATATAATATAATATATATAATGCATCACAATCAAGTATCTTAAGTTCATGCGTATGAAAATGCATGCCCATGTCTGAGTTAGAATACCTTTCACAGCAATAATAACAAGTTTGCAGACCAATACCTGAGATTTGTTGCTACGACAATGTACGCACATGCACTCCCTGAAGCGATAAGCAACCTGATCGATGTCGGTTACAGGCCTGAAAAGTGCAGTTCATGGTCTTGAGATACTGCAATATAACAAATCTAAAATATCAAAAGCAAAGTAACTCTTTAGAAGAAAAGGTTCCCGATTATAGTTCTGGTTCTAAAGATAAATTCTACCAATTGGGGCAGAAAAAGATAGCATTCAGCGGATTGTATTTATAAAGCTATCTTATCTTATCTTATACTATAATAAAGAAAAGACCCCTTTTTGGTGAAGCTATAATAAAGAAAAGACTTTCTTGAAGCTTTTCAAGCTTTTTCACATGCCAATAATACCCCATTAACTAAGTTTTTAGTTAATATTTGTATATTCTACAGAATGCCATTGTTTTAAAAATAGATCAAAAAATTAAAACTTAGATATCTTTAAAAATACACATCGGATTTTTGCAAAATTGATATATTTGGAAAGCTCTTTAAATTATCTATGTAATGAGTATAAACAAGGATATTAAATTTTTATTTTAAGATTTTTTTTCCCATTATTATCAAATTTGGTGTTGTTAAAAGAATCCAATTCAAGCATGTACATCGCACATGTGGCCTTACTAGTATTCTATAGAAGTAAGAATCCCCAAGATGATAGTTATATATTGTTACTGTTTGCTCAATTACTGAAGTCTTGCAAATTCAAAAACCCAAGGGTCAAAACTTCAATTTCTAAGCTCATGCATGTCTTTGGAGAACTCCATGATGGAAACATGACGTCAATAATTATAGAAGCCCACCTTACTTGCAAAATGTGGACATCACTTGTGGGACTGAGTGTAAAGACAGCTCGAGGCTGAAGAGAATATTACAAGTCGGAGTACATTAATGTAGATTATGGGGTTCATTGAAAATATTGTGCATACTCTTTACAATTTCAAAACTTATCTAGACAAAGGAGACAAGAGAGAATAGCAGGAAAATGTTGGGGATGTTTCACCTTAACATTTATATGATACCCCACATAGATAAAATTTAATGTTCTAAGGTGACATAAAATTGACTTGGGAAGAATTTATGGCTACGGCATGGATTTAGCAGATGACTAACGGTGAATGTACAAAAGGACGTGCTCAGTATCGCATTTCCTTTGCCTTCATGAATTAAAAGATATCAGACAAACGCTCAAGTTACCATATAACCAAACAATCACCACCAGTCCCCCTCTACCCTGCTGCCACATCATGAGAACAAGCAGCAAGATGATACCAGATATTTACCTCCAAGGTAAAAGAGAAAATTTACAAGCCGGGTGCATTTTGACCAAGTTGATATTATATAAGTTCAGAACAAGGGATACTACCAACCAGATAAGAATATGAAACCCCACAACCTAACAAATGTATGATGGTTATACCTACACTTTCAAAACAATAATAAACTTCTACGTCATCTGTAGTATATAAACAGAAATGAAATTTGAGAACAAAGGCAAACAATTTTACAGAACCATTTCAGACACGGATTCAAAGATTGAGAATCACAAAAGGCGTCCAAATGAAAACTCAACTGTTATAGGAAATGATACAAGCTAGGAGAGCATCCGATATAATAGAAAATCATCATAAGGTTTGAACATACCTAACAGAACAAGCCTCCAAGTGCTTTTCACCCTGGAGACCTTTCAAGTACCGATGGATTTCGGCAAACGTTCCATTTCTAAAAACATCAAGAACAAATATACAATTAATATTCCTTCATGCCTAAAAGATTTAACAAATAAAAGTAAACTCGGATATAACTGTTTGCATGAACTCGTGTAATAGCTACAGATGTAAAACAAGTCTAAAAATTGAAACATCAAATCAATCTTGACAAAGTAGCAAGGTCCGTCCAAGGTTTAAAAACCCGATTTTGACTTACACTTATAGTTAATCCACAAAACCAAGTCGGTAGCTTCACACCACTAATGATATGTACATTTTTCAAATGCAATCAACAGCTCAAGCAGTATTAAGAATAGTAGTAACTGAGCAAACAAACAACTTACTTTATTTCCGCCATCTCCTTTAAGTCTATGTTATCATTAACCCTAAATATCAAAAATATATATATATATATATATAATAATAATAATAATAAGCAAAAACATAAAATGGTAAAGCCAACCCATCGTGAGAAATTAACAGAACTCAAACGAGAATCTATACCTTCTGTAACAGTCGATTTTACTAGTTTTATCATCAAGCATAAAAGTAACACCATTAACCGATTCCATTTTATTGCGCAGGATTCCAACAAGTCTAACCTGATAATAGTAAACACAAATAACAACACCAAAATCAATAAACAAACAAAAAAAAACTACCAAGCATAAACAAGAAAAAAAAAATAAAAAAATAGGGATCGGAAATGGGCTTTACATTGTTAACATCAACACGGGGGTGAGCATGGGCCGGTATGGACCGGTTTTCGCCTCATCCGCATTCAATCCATTGCACTACGGATTTCAAATTTGGCATCCGCATCCAATCCATATCCAACGGATTTGCATCCAATGGATGCACGGATAGACGGATTGGATGCGGATAATCCAATGGATTTGTTTTAGTTAAAATTTATAGTAAAGAATACAAGCTGACACAAATGACTCCTTATAAAACCTATATATCATATATATGTATACAAATATAAATATGCTATGTACAACACCCCAAGCAAACATCTTAAAAATTCCTAAATGATCCATAGTATTTTTTGAACTATATAAATGCCCTTAATTTAACGGATATGGATGTCCAACGGATTTTCAAGGTTGCATCCGGGCCCGATCCGTTGTCCATTGGATTTCAAAAATTCCATCCGCATCCAACCCATTAACGAACGGTCCGAACATCCTCCGCAAATGAACGGTTGGTCCCGGTTAAATCCGCGGATTATGGGCCAAATGCTCACCCCTATCAACACCATCAATATTGAAATCACTTAGTTGCTTAACTGTTAACGATAACCAACCTTGAGAATCTCGATTCTGTTGAAATCAACACAAAACCCAAAGAGCATCTCCAATGCATAGGGTTAAGGTTATCTTATCTGGAGGTCTTATTAAGACATTTTTATGTGTGGGTCATTAACTAAATGACAAAAAAAATAGAAATCTATAACTATTTACCTTAAGTTGATTTCCAACCCCTAGTTAGCAATTCGGCGAATAATTCGCGAATTATTCTGTATCGCTCGGGAACGAATCATACGGGCGACCTATTGAAAGTCCGACCCAGGTACGCGTGTTATATGAAGATCCCGAACTATTCGCGTTTTTTACGTACCGAATCATACTTTATTACGTTCGGACGGGAAAAATAGGGTTAGGAATTTTTGAGTATAAAAAGAAACATTGGAGAGAGAATTTAGATTTCTTCTAACCCTCTTCTACTTCTCAGTCTCACTGCATTTGAGGCGCACTAAAACTCTGGTTTCATATCTTAAAATCCATAAATTGAATATCTGCTTCTAAGGATTTCTATTCTATAATCTGGCGACAAGGTATGGCATGATCCATCAACATATTCTCTGTTGTATTTTTATGTTTGATTCTGATTTGTTTGTTTCAATCTGATTATATGGATTCAATTGAATCAATAGTATATCTATTTATGTTTGATTTATATTGGATTGTATTGAATACCTGATTGGTTATATCCTTAGGTTAGATATTTTGTTACTGCAATTTTAGTTGATTAATAATATTAGAACAATGAATTAGGTTATAGATTTATGAATAATATTACGAGCTTAATTTGGATTCATATGTTTATAAATTAATATCATTATACAAGAATTCTATTTCTCTAGTTTTGTTGATTCTTAAAACTAGTTTCACTGTATATTTGGTAGGAGATGGCGAAGATAAAAGACAAATTTTGGGAATATGCAGAGAAACTGAATAACCGTTTCAAATGTAAGTACTGCAAAAGAGATTTTCCTGGAGGAGTAGCAAGAGTGAAGTCTCATTTATCGGGTATTAAAGGCCTTGACATTGCTGTTTGTGCACAAGTACCTGAGGAAGTACAAGCATCTGCTGTTATTGCAGTTGGGGAGACCGGTGTTACTGTTAGTGGGACTAAAAGATCTAGATCATCTACTGGGAGTGTTGGGGAGAGCATTGTTAGTGTCTGTGAAGAACCAAGCTTGCAACAAACTTCAATACCTACAATGCTCAGCAAAAAGGATAAAGATGCGGTGGACATGAAAGTAGCTCTTTCTTTCTTCTTGAATAACATTGCATTTAATGTTATACAGACACCAGGGTTTATTGAGATGATTAAGGCTGTCTCGGACTATGGTATTGGATATTCATTACCTAGTTATTCTACTCTTCGAACTAAGTTGGTTGTCAATACTAAAGCAGATGTGGAACGTTATGTAAATGAAGTCAAAGAATCTTGGAGTGTAACTGGATGCACTATCATGTCAGACATATGGACAGATCTGAAAAAACGGTCGTTTATAAATGTGGTTGCTTACTCACCAAAAGGGCCAGTATTCTTAAAATCAGTTGAAAGATCCGGAGAGCCGAACACAGGTTTATTTATAAGGGATGTACTTTTACCAGTTATTGAAGAGATTGGTGCTGAAAATGTAGTGCAAATTGTGACCGACAATGCTTCAAACTATGGACTTGCTTGTAACCTGATCATAGAAGAGTATCCCCACATAATCAAATCAAAGTGTGCTGCTCATGGAGTTCAATTGCTGTTTGAGGATATATATGATTCTGTTAATTGGGTTCAAGATATTTTTCTCAAAGCAAGAAAGATATATGACCATCTCTATAGGCATATCATTATTTTGGACTTAATGAGAGAGCATACGAAGAAAGATTTGAGAAAGTATTCTAAAACCAGATTTGCGTCTCACTTTCTTATGCTTCAATCTATTTTAGATGTTGAAGATGCTTTGAGAAACTTGGTCGCGTCGGTTGAATATAGAAACATGTCGTACAGCAAAGGAGTTGTTGCTGACATAGTCAAAGAGCTTATACAAGGAACACCATTTTGGGAGAATGGGAAAGAGCTAATTTCAGCCATGGAGCCATTGGTAAAGGTATTACGGTTAGTCGACGGTGATGGGTCAACTTCAGGATACATTTATGAAGCAACAGATAGAGCACGAAAGGCAATTAAAGAACGATATGAAGAGAATCCTGTTAAGTATATGCATATATGGGAATTGTTTGAATTCAGAGTGAAATCTAACTTGCTTCATGAGGTTCATGCTGCTGCCATGTATTTTAACCCTCGCTTCATGTTTGATGGGAAGATTTTATATACTAATGAAGTTGTGCAAGCTGCCTTGTCATATATTTATGACAAACTGATTGATACCACTGAAAGATCCAAGTTTTCGCAAGATCTTTTACTCTATAATGGAAAGCATCCAAAGATCTTTACAAACATCTCAATAGATCAAATCAGTAAATGTCATCCAAGTAAGTTTTTTTTAATGAATTTTCTTTCTTGTTTTTGGATAATTATTCGTATCTTGGGTGTATTATTTATCTACTTAATTTGCACCTCCCTGTGTATGTTAACTACAAAAATGATTCCCTCATTTGCCACTTTTTTTATCTCTTTTTAATTTTGTTGGCGTGTTATACTACAAACCAATTTTGTGATCAACTTTATAATAATAATACTACAGATGCTTGGATTTTATATCATCACGGCATCACCTGCACAAACAGCACAAGTCACCAGCTCATTTTGATTAATTACTTCATACTCTTTTTCGTTTTTTCATGAACTAATTGTATGGCCTTATTGTAGGAGTGTGGTGGGAATTAAATGGAGGCTCTGTTCCTATACTAAGAAAGGTTGATATTCGTTTACTAAGCCAGCCGTGTAGTGCTTCAGCATGTGAACGTAACTGGAATGCTTACGATGCGGCACAAACAAAGAAGAGAAACAGATTGACGCCACAGATGTTGGAAGATCTAGTGTACATAAGGGTCAACTCGTTAATGCTGAAAAATTCCGTGAACTTTGAGTTAAAAGATAGAGACCCAATTAATCTTGAAAATCTGGCAGAGTGGGACACCGAACTTGTTGATGGCAATATGGATGAAGCTATTGATGAAGGGTTTGTAGCCGATGCTCAAATTGACATGAATGCTGCTTGGATGGATAGAATGTGTAGCGGCATTGGGACGTCTTCGAGAACGGATTATCGTCGTCAGTAGGTATTTAAACTTGGAACAAATTAGGCTCTAACTTACACATCTAATTGCTCAATCTGTGTCTATATTTTGATTTTTTGTGGAGTTAAAACATTACTCCGGTAACTTAACCTGTTATATATGCACAGGGTATAAATAGACTATATCTATGTCTGTCAGAATCTGAGATATATATTATATATATGTATAAATATTTTGTATTTTGAACTATGTATTTGCAGGATTATATATAAATTATGAATATCTGTTATTATACGTGTGCCGAATTTTCAGTGATGAACTCATATTTGTAAATCGAATTATACATGTACGTATGTCGTTCCGTATTACTCCCGTATCCCGAACCGCTGACCGAATTCGATTTTCACAAATCCGTATAATACGCGTACGTATCCCGTTCCGAACGTATCCCGTATTCCGAATTGCTAACTAGGCTCCAACCCCCAAGGTATTATCTAACAGACTTTATTTGAATTTAGAGACAAAATGATGATATGGCTTTAAGACCCAAAGTCATAGAGAAAGTCTTATTTAGACTTTCTCCATTACCCCATTTATCCATATCATCTATCTCTATGACCTTGACCCTTGTGTTGGAGATGGAAATTTGGTGCAAAAAGTCTTAAATCCTAGGTGTCATTCAATTTTAAGACCTTTACCCCTTGCATTGGAGATGCTCTAAGTAAAATAAATGAAATAATAAAAATTAAAGTAAAAAGAGAAAACGAGGATTTTTCTTTTTATTTACTTTGACCGGAGAAACACCATTCTCGGTGGTTTGATTTTCCCAACAAAGTGAGGATCCATCGCCAGAGAAAGCAGCGAATTCACCGATCTGGTTGTTAAACATTTTATCAGGCTTGATGGTCGGCGATAAGTGAAGCTTTCCCTTTCACACAATACTTACTAACACTAATAAACCTGGGTTGCACACATATGGTCCAGATGTCGGATACTGAGCTTTCCCGTGTGCCCGACCCAAATCCATCCCCTGGGTAACCGTTCCGTTTGGGTAGGGTTTTACCCGCACAAATGGGGATGGGGTTGGATATGGGTAATACCCGAAACCTAAGCTACGGGGATGGGGCGGGGATGGGATTCAAGGTCCCCGCCCCGTAGCTTTCATATTATAAGAGTTCGACCTTTACGCAGGAAGTTGTATCGAATTTTTATATTTCTGCCACTTAGTCGAGCTTTCATTTATTATATTCTTAATCGTTGTATCGAATTTTTATATGGGTAAATTAGGCTAAGGCCCAACCCATGGATAACCCATAATATGAGGCCCCTAGTTAAAAAAAGTTTTAAAACCAGCCCCCGAATTAAAAATAAATTTTAATAGAGGTCGAAATGACCAGAATAACCTTCCGTATTTATATGACCAGACCTACCTTTTTCCTCACAACCACCACATTCGACTGTTTTAGAGAGAGAGAGAATTGTAGAGAGAGAAAAAATTCCAGATCCAAAAACCCTAGAAAGAAGAAGAAAGAGAGGTTTGAATATGTCTTCGATCTTCTCCTTTTCCTCTGATTTAGGTTTGGATTGACGTTTTGATTTTGTTGTTGTTGTTGAAATCATTCGGTGCAGATCTCGTTCTGGAGCTATCGTTGTTTAATCTGCTGGTTAAGCAGATCACTACTTTGTTCAGCTTTCTTCATCACTAAGATGTAAGTATTTCTCCATCTTCTAGGTTCATTTGTATTTCAGGAATTTCATTTCTGTTTTGATTTCAGAGATGTTACTGTTTCAAAACCTAGAAACTGTAAGTTGAACTAAAATCTGATTTTATTACTACATCAACTGTAAGTTGATTGATGTTTTGATTTCATTTATCTCTTGATTTTGTGATTATTTTTGAAAATTAGGGTTCCGCAACTAAGTTTGACTCATTTAGGTTTCATGATTTGAAATCAACTGATTTATATTCTTACAATTCGCACTTAGATTCAGATTCAAGCGATAATCAACTAATTTACATTCAAATGCCGAGAGGAAGAAGGAATCCCCCTGAAGAATATCTTGCAGTAACAGGTTATTATGATTCTTTCCCTTTAAGATGTCATTTACTATTTGGGTGTATGTTTTGTGATGATATAATGTTAGTGAAAACATTCTAATGATATAGCCTGTGTAACTATAGAAATAGAGCATGTGTAACTTTAAGTTACACTTTCAAAATCTAACCACTAACTGTATTGTGGTTTGTATATCGAGTGTGTAACTTGTAGTTACACATACAAATGAGCCTATATAACTATAATTACAAATTCAAAATCTCACAACTGACTTGCCAAGGGGTTGTGTAACTATAATTTACACATTTAGAATCTCATGTTTTGATCATATGTAATGCCTGTGAATGTGTAACTTTACAAAAATGTGCATGTGTAACTATAAGTTACACATTGAAAACCTCACCACTAACTTGCCAATTGGCTGTGTAACTAGAAGTTACACATGCAAAATATCACCATTGATTTGCCAATTGACTATGTAACTAAAAGTTACACATGCAAAATATCACATATGACTGTTTGTGTTTAAATAATAGTTACACATCAAAAAATGACGTCTGTAAACATTCATATGCATGTGTAAGTTAAGGTTACGGAACACATAATAGAATGATTCAGTTTGTGTACTTGGCAAATACACATAGTTTGTAACATGATTTTGATTTTGCAGTTAAAAAGGTGTGTATTTGATAAGTACACAACATACTAACTCATGTTATTTTTGTGTGTGATGTGTACAGAAAAATTAAGGCAATCGTTGAATGCAGTTAAGGATTTGGTAAAGGTGATAAAACCTATAGGACTGACTGATAGGGCTCAAAGATATCTTAGGAGAGCTGCTTACGGTAAACTCGTAATGATGTGACGATGAATATAATCCAGCTGTACCAAGTACAACAAGACAAATCAGTACCAACAAACACGGCGTCTTGAAGCTTTTGAACTTCTTTGATATGGATTGTGAGACACCGTGTTCGTTCAAGTTTGGTGATGATAAGTTTATAGAGTCTACACCGGGAAAGCTGGCTGGTATATTTTGCATGCAAAGGATTGGAAGTAGAAAGGGTCAAAAGCTGTTAAAGTACTTCTCTCATCGTGATTTGATTGACAATGTTTTATACATCAAGTTATTCACTGATATCAAGTCTACAAAACATCAGATGACAGTGACTAAGACAAACATTTAGAGAAGATAAAACAACTTATGACCAAACCTGGGAAAAGAAAGAAAGTTGATGAGAAGAATCTAGTTTGTTTGATAGGTTTTTATCTTTGCTGTGTATTATTTTTTGGCGACGTAAATGCTAATGGAGTGAACGTGAAATATCTTAGTATCGTTGAAACATATGAGACGATGCTCAAGGTGTCTTGGCCTGATTTAATACACGAGCACTTGTTTGAAGAGATTCATAATAATGTTGATTATATGACAAATGTGAAGGCTTGTGTGCAATACCCACTGGTAAAGCTTGTGTGTAATTTCTATTCCAGCAGTTTTAGTGTTACGTTCAGGATATTTTGGTTCAATCGACTAATTAAAATTTATATGTTGCAGTTATTTTTTGCTGAGAACGCACCAGAAGGCTCAATCCCTAAAGTTGCAAACCACGAAGAAGATATCCCAAGGGTTGCAAGGTGGGATATATACCAGATCTCGGATTACATTTCTAGAACAGACATGACAAAGTTTTCGGTAAGTGTTATATGTTAGTTGGTTTATTTTTTGTAAATTTATGGTAATATAATTTAGATTTAAGTTGGATGTAATCAAAATTGTCATGTGTAGCTATAAGTTATACATTTAAATGTGCTTGTGTAACTTATAGTTACACATGCAAAGATAACACCAGTGAATTCAATTTATATGTGTAACTATAGGTTACACATATAAATGTGCTTTTGTAACTTGAAGTTACACATACAACTGAAAATTTGTATATATTGATTGTTCAACTGTTTTTGCTATCTCTTTTTAACCTCTCCATCTGTTAATTGTAGCCAACTCCTAGCTTTGTGGCTGAGTTTTCACAGCTTGAAAAGCATCTTGGTATATCAACCGTGGTACCAAGCAAGGACGACCTGCAAAGGTGGCTGAAAGAGCAAACCATTGAGAATGGAAAACTAAAAGAGCAACTGCAAGCAAAAGAAAAACTATTTAAAGCAGTGTATGCAATTGCCAGAGAAGGGATATCAGAAGGGGACCTTTCAGGAACACCAGAATTCAAGATTCACGATTTTAGTTGCAAAATTATGGAAGCAATGGGTTTTGAACCTTACAAAGTGACCCAGGAAGAGTTTATGCAATATGAAGATGGAGGTGCTGAGAATCAGGAAGAGCTTATGCATCAAGGACATGGAGGTACTGAGCATGGAGCTACTACTGAGCATGAAGAAGAAGAGTTCGAGAAAGAGACTGAGCAAGAGAAAGAGAAAGATGACACGGAAACTTCCTTCCATGAAGAATGTAAGTAACTTGTTCATTTTTAATATGCTTTTAACTTGATAGTGATAATGATATATTAGTTGACATGTGTAGAGGTACCAAATTAGTTGACACTAAGGTACAAAAGATCATAGTAATTGTTGAGTACACAGATCATATGGATGTGTAATCCCTAGTTACACATGTTATATGCATGTGTAACTTCTGGTTACACTAGTTACACATGCTATATGCATGTGTATCATGGAGTTACACATGTTAGGTATCCAAGTCTTATGCATGTGTAACATGGAGTTACACATGCTAAAATGAACAAAATTTTCAACCCAAAAATTACACATGCTATGTGATGAGTACCAAATATTGCATATTTCTACACCTTTTTATTGGCATTTAACTCATCTTTTGTGCTTTAAAATCATATATTATCCCAAATTCTGTATTTTATCTGTTCTCAAGAATAAATACTTGTACTAATTAATTTTGTGTTTTTAGGTAGTAAATAAAGCTTGGAGAAAGTAAGGAGCCAAAAGAGCAGAAAATTGGAGACGAGCAACTATGGAGCGAAGCTACAAACCCACGTGCGCATCAGTTGCAACCCAACAAGTAGCAACCCGGTTACAAAGATATGGGCTGAAGCAATCCAAGGCCCGACCCATAACCCGAATCCAAGCCCGATCCATCTTGAGCCGTGAGATTTGATCCATCCGCATCCAACGGTCGCTTCATCCCGCGCATCATCGCTCGCTGTATCCGCCCAACACCTTAGCCACCTACCCATTCACCCATCGACCAAACACTCCCCTCACCTTCACTTTCTCTCTCCTCCCCCGACAGAACCAGAGCCCCCTTTCTCTTCTTCCCCCGACCAGATGCAGAGCTAACACCACCACCACCATTTCCTTCTCCCGACAACACTAGCACCACAGCCGCACCAACAGCCGCCTTCTCCGCCTCTATAGCTCAAGCTATCTCCTTCATAGCTTCTCCCATAACCATAGAAGCTAGGTTTGAGATAGATGGAGCTAGGGTTTCACCAACAGATCACTAATGGCTTGCAGAGCCGAATTGGAAGAGGGAACACAATTGGGTATGCATTTATTGTTGATTTTGAGTGTTAGAGAAGATGTAGAGGTATAAAATTTGAAGTGTTCCTCGTCCAAACAAATCAAATTTTAGGGTTTATTTTTGTTAGTTAAAATTCAATTCGTTTAATTACTCTTATGATGTTCTAATTCACTCGCTAGGGTGTAGATGAAACCCTTAATGTTATGTTGAGTTAATTCATATTCAAGTTTGTATTCTTGTTGTGCTTAATTGAAAAAGGAATAATAGTTAGCTAAGATTGCTCAAATTAGCCTGTGATTGGTTGTACTGTAAGAAGACAACCAATACTAGGGTAGAATTAGTGAACTCAGTTGACAACTTATCCACCTGAGACCCTCAAGGGAAGTGTAAGAGCACAATTTGAATGTATTACCTTAGTATAGGATTAGGAGGTGAATTCAATCACCCTAGTGCTCTCTAACTCTTGTTTACATCTATTCAAGATACTTTCGCCTTAGAATTACAAATCACAACTCCATCTTGTCGTTTCGACACCAAAACAAACCACTATTGTGTCACTTCTCATCAGAAATCAGTTTAGAAGGCCATAAGCATCACCAAGACACTCTCCAAATCTCTGTGGATCGACCTGTACTTGCCTTGTGTTGCTAGTCGACACTGTGCACTTGCAGTTACATTTGTAGGTAATATTTTCAGGCCTACCAAGTTTTTGGCGCCGCTGCCGGGGATTTGGTAGTGGTGTGTTGCTCCATTGTCATCTTTACTGTTTTTATATTTAGTTTTGTATATACATATGTGTTTAGCTTTTTCAGTTCTTCTGTTATAGCTAGTGTTAGTAGTAGTTTCAATTTTTCAAATATATCTGCATCATTAGTATAACTTAGTGTACCTAATTCCATTTCAAGCTTTCCATCTGAGCATGCTGTAACTTTAGATGTTGTAAATTATCTTAGTACAACTTAGATTTAGATTAGAAATCAGAACTTTAACTTAGCATCATCATAACTCAAGAAAGATTGCGCTTCTTAAAATTTCAACCATTCCATAGTCAGTTTCACTTAGTTGTCATCATAATAAAGGTCTGTATATATACTTATTTAGATTTCAAACTTTCTGCATTCTGTTGTTAGTACTAGCTGTAACTTAATTTACATTAGTTTCTGTAGCTTATTAGTCTGTTGTAATTCTATCACTTCTATAACATCTTCTAGCATAATTCAGCTGTGTGTAAACTTATAGTGTCCTGTAACATACCCCTATAACCTCTGATTAGTATTTGTTAGTTAATTTTTGTGTTCTTATCATAGCAGTGTGAATCCATTTGTTTATATAGACTGCATCCAGTTAAGTCTCTTTTGTTCTTTCCATCACCTGCATCTTGTTCTTGCATTTGTAGCTGTAATTTCTTTCAGTAGGATAGTTACTTCTTAGTGTAATAGCATGCCGTAGCTTAGTGTAACCCATCTATTTATATATTTTGTATTTGGTTCATCTTAGTTGCATCTTAGTTAACTCCATTGTGTGCTCCATCTTTCATCATTTTTGTTTACTTGCATTGTCCTGTATCTAGTTGAAGTTTACATGTATTTAGATTGCTATTTTTCAGCTATTATAGTGTAAAGTTGTAACCTATTTGCTATTTAATCTGCATTTTAGTTTTGCTATATTAGCTGTAACTTATTCCATGGCATATTAGCTTCTGTAGTTGTTCAATTGTAGTTCATTATCATCTGTAATTTTCCATTAGTCGATCTTTGTCATTGTGGTTACTGCCTGCAGCTCAGTCTTAAGCTTTACCAACAGTAAAAACCTCAGCACTTGGGGTACTTGAAATTTGAATCTGCAAATCTTATTTGTCACATCACAACTGCCTGTGCTCGCTTCTTGAACTTTCTGCACTCGAGCTGACTGAATTACAAGTAGTTTAAACTTTTATCCTTTGTGTTGTGCAACCATATGTTAGATTTAAATTACAATCAATAGTTGTCAATTGGTTTACATCATATCTCTGGGTCTGTAACTTTCATCCCACTTGAGTTACTTGGGTTAGTTGAGCATATGCCAACATAACTTAGATTTTGCTAAGGATTGTCTGTCACCCGTAAAATTCCAGTCCCAGCATACCCATAATTCATATTGCAGAATCTCTTTTCTGACATTTTCAGTAATAGTGCTTTTGAACCCTTGCTTCATCTGTACCATTCTGGGAACTGAATCTTTCCTTTGAGCTCACAGGTACCTGCAACATCTCTCAGCAAAACAAGGAAAAGAAGCAACATAACCAGTTTGTTGGTCTTCTCCCTGTGTCGTGCTGAAGGTGCCTGCGAAACTGAAACAAGGAAGGATAAAGGAGCAGCAGAACCTGTTTATCGTGCCTAAACCCAGTTCTATACTGGCGGTATTGTATTATCAAACTCCGTCTTCTGCCCTAAAATATTGGTCGTGACTGCGGAATAACTCTCACTGATGTTGGTTCACCTTGATATCCACAAGCATGATTCTGTGATGTCTGAGTGAAATGATTACTTTTTGAAACTGTAAGCCTCACTGTGTAGCATTGAATATTTGAACTGTTTGATGATTGACATACCATGTCTGCTCACTGAACTAGGATATATGTATTAGCATCATCCTGTGACCTTTGAGACACGATTTTTCCTGCTGAGATTGTCATCTCCATGCGTATGCATCTCTCAATCGTTGAACTGTTGACAACTGAATGAATGCATGCTGACCTGTGAATCTTTCAGCCATAATTGCCTGATAAACTAGCTACATGGCTGAGTATTGCTAAATCTCTGGAATTTTTGACAGGTTCTGTGACACTTGAATGAATTTTGTAATGCTGAAACTTGTGCTTTTGTGTGTTCTGTGCATTGAAATCTGGCTGAATCCTTAGTTTACATTTTCACTGTGACTTCTTGCCTTCAACCAAGCCTGTGCTTGATTCCAGCCCCTGTAGCTGTTTGAGTTGAACTGCAACTTGGTTAGCCAAGTTTGCTGAGCCCAGTTTGATACCAACTGAGGTTGTTGAACCATCAGCCCTTGCATCTTTGTGCATGCTCTATTCTGTTGACTACCTGTTGAGCTATCTGCCCTGCATCTTTGTGCATAATCTGTGAAGACTGGGGTCAACCGAACCTGTTGATACTTTGTGTCATGTCAAGTTTATTGTAAAGTGCTGAAAGTTTGTTTCTGATTTATTGCTGATCTGTTGCATCTGTTGCATCTGTGAGTCATATTCACATGCCACAAAACACAACACGTGCTTCACCTTGAGTGAGCATAATCTAGCTGCCCTGTAGACTGTGCACGCATTCGGTTTTTCTTGTTCAATCTGAAACAAGCAAGTTGTGTTGTGCTTTGCTTAACAGCAGCAGACGTCAATCCTGTGTGCTCAATTCTGAGAAATGGTGTTTGATTCTTATGAGTTTTGCTTCTCTGTTTTGAAATTGATTGGTTGTATGCATGTTTATTATGATCGATGTGCTAGCTAGGCTATGATTGTGTCTTTTAGAGACCAAACAAATCGACTAGTTAGAATCCGCCCAGACGACATTGTCAACATACCCAGTTCTTCAACAGAAAGCCCAGACCAGTCTGAGACAATGGGTGATGAACTTAACCAACCCCGTAGTCTCAAGGACTACATGTACCCCACTAGGGCAAGCCATCCCTCTTGCATCATTCTACCGGTTGATGCTGGTCAGTTTGAACTGAAAGCAATCACAATTCACATGTTACCCGTGTTTAGATGGGTTGGTGCTGAAAATCCCTATCACCATGTTAGAGACTTTGAAGATATTTGTGGGACTCTACGTTTTACCCAAATGACGGAAGAGTCCCTCAAGCTGAGATTGTTCCCTTTCTCTTTGAAAGAAAAAGCCAAGTCATGGCTTCATGCCCTACAACCACAGTCCATTAGAACATGGGATGATCTCACAAAAGAGTTTTTCAAAAGTTTTTCCCCAACCATAAGATCACGACAATTCTCCAAAGTCTAAATGGTTTTGTGCAATTAGAAGACGAAACTCTAGCAAAATATTTGGAGAGATTCAATGAATTATTGCTCCAATGTCCCCACCATGGTTTTGAAAAATGGAGACTTGTGCAAATTTTGTATGAGGGTCTAGATGTTAGGACTCGAACCACAATTGAGTCAATGTGCAATGGTGCATTTATTGACAAAAGTGCTTGATGAGGCTTGGACTTTCTTAATCGAAGTCGCTGAAAAGACTCAGCAAAGGGAGTCCATCCGTGAACCTAAAAGGACTACCCCGTAGCTAATGTTCATAGAATCGAGTCGACTTTGAGGGAAATGCAAAGATGGCATCTTTGGCTAGGAGAATAGAAATGTTAGAGTTGCGTAAGAATGTAAAAACTAATGCCCCTACTCTCCGTGACCAAATTGAAATGGCCACTTGTGCCGCATGCCATAGTTCTGACCACTTAGTGGACAGTTGTCCAGACCTACATGCATTTCAAGAGTCTAAAACCGAGCAAGCCAATGCATTGTACCATAGGCAAGAGAACAACCCTTATTCTCAGACATACAACCCAGGGTGGAGGAATCACCCTAACTTCTCATGGTCCAAAGGGCCTGTACAAGGGGGAACAAATAATAACCAAGGATACTCATATCCTAGAAACCCCCAAGTACAACCACACACTCAGTACCCTGTAGAGAAAAAGCCTAGCTTTGAAGACAAGTGTCGGTCCCATTGACCCAAAATCTTTTACAACTTCAAAAGACCACCGACCAACGTTTCAAAAGTCTAGAACTTAAAATGGGTCAAATTTGTGATGCATTGAATGAGAGAGAAAAAGGTAAACTCCCTAGTCAACCCCAACAAAATCCAAAGAATGTATTTCAGGCAGGCACTTCAACCTGCAATGAAACTTCACATAGTCATGTGAATGTTGTCACCACTCTTCGTAGTGGTAAAGTTTTTGAGAACAATGTAGGTGTACCACAGTCAAGCGAGTCTAAATCAGACTCACCAGTACACACAACACCGCAGATAACATCTACTATAGAAAAAGAATCTGAGCATGTTGACAAACCTAAAAGTCCTACTGATATAGATGTTTCTTTGCCATGTCATGTGCATGTTGCTCCATTCCCATAAAGGTTGGTGCAGCAAAAAGGGGGTAACCAGTACAACAAGATTTTGGAAATGTTCAAACGAGTTAACATAAACATTCCATTTCTCGAAGCAATCAGGCAGATACCCACATATGCTAAGTTTTTGAAAGATTTGTGCACACAAAAGCGAAAGCTTCATGTGCATAAGCGTGCTTTTCTCACTGAGCAGGTGAGCTCAATAATTCAAAACAAGATTCCAACTAAGTTTAGAGACCCAGGTAGTCCAACAATTACATGCACCATAGGTGACCATGTGGTCGAAAAGGCATTACTAGACTTAGGAGCAAGTGTGAATCTATTGCCATACTCTGTGTATGTGCAACTGGGTCTTGGGAGTCGAAACCCACTCTGTTACGCTACAATTAGCGGACAGATCTGTGAAAATCCCTCGTGGCATTGTTGAAGATGTGTTAATCAAGGTTGAAATTTTTTTCTTTCCTGTGGACTTCATCGTCTTAGATACTCAACCTGTGCAAAACCCAGATAGTCACATTCCTGTTATTTTAGGACGTCCTTTCCTGGCGACGTCCAATGCCATCATAAATTGTCGTAATGGAGTGTTGAAATTGTCTTTTGGTAACATGACCGTAGAACTGAATGTTTTTAACACTAGTCAACAACCCATTGATTGTGATGATACTGAGTTGCATGAGATTAACATGATAGAGAGTCTCGATCCAAGACTCATTGCCCGACATTTTGTCAAAGTGGACCCTTTGCAAGCATGTTTAGATAACTTTGACTTAGATCTCTTTGAGTCTAAGTACATTGGTGAAATTCACTCTTTTCTTGAATCTGTTCCATCCATGGATATTGCTAAATGGCAGAATGCAGTGGAACCACTTCCACTCTCTGATTCCAAATCTGCCTCACTTCTTGATGAACCACCTAAGCTTGATTTGAAACCATTACCTGATACTTTGAAGTATGCTTTCTTAGGTCCTTCTGATACTTTACCTGTGATTATTGCATCATGTTTAGACACAAAACAGGAAAGTCAACTTTTAGAAGTGCTTAAAGAACATAAAGGAGCCTTAGGTTGGACCATCTCAGATCTTAAGGGTATAAGTCCCACAATTTGCATGCATCACATAAATCTTGAAGAGAATACTAAACCATCTAGGGAAATGCAAAGGAGACTTAACCCCAATATGAGAGATGTTGTCAAAGGTGAGATTTTGAAATTGCTTGATGCGGGTATCATTTACCCGGTTCCCGATAGCCAGTGGGTCAGTCCCATTCAAGTGGTACCCAAAAAGTCTGGCATTACTGTAGTTCAAAATGAAATGAATGAGCTTGTCCCCACCCGTGTGACCACTGGGTGGCGAGTTTGTATTGACTATAGAAAATTGAACACAGTGACAAAGAAAGACCATTTTCCCCTTCCCTTCATTGACCAAATGCTGGAAAGGTTGTCGAGACATAGTCACTATTGTTTCTTAGATGGCTATTCGGGCTACAACCAAATTCACATAGCACCCGAAGACCAACAAAAGACCACATTTACCTGTCCTTATGGAACATTTGCTTACCGTCGTATGCCTTTTGGGTTGTGTAATGCACCCGCTACCTTTCAACGTTGCATGATGAGCATATTTTCTGACATGGTAGATAAGTTTCTTGAAATTTTCATGGATGATTTTTCTGTCTTTGGGTCTTCTTTTGATGAATGTTTGCATCATCTTACTCGTGTGCTGATTCGGTGTAAAGAAAAGAATTTGGTTTTGAATTGGGAAAAATGTCATTTCATGGTTAACTCAGGCATTGTTTTAGGGCATATCATCTCGGAAAAAGGCATAGAAGTAGATAAAGCCAAGGTTGATCTCATTCAACACTTGCCTCAACCTCGTTCTGTGAGGGACATAAGATCATTCTTAGGCCATGCGGGTTTTTACCGCCGATTCATCAAAGACTTTAGTAAAATTTCAAGACCTTTGTGTAATCTTCTTGCAAAAGATGTTGCATTTGTCTTTGATGATGCTTGTAAGGAAGCATGGGAGCAATTGAAGGCTCTCCTTACATATGCCCCTATAGTCAGACCACCCGACTGGACCTTACCATTTGAAATTATGTGTGATGCGTCTGACTATGCTGTAGGAGATGTTTTAGGCCAGCGAGTAGACAAACTCCCTTATGTGATCTACTATGCTAGTAAAACACTTAATGATGCTCAACTGAATTATTCAACAACTGAGAAAGAGTTGCTAGCTGTTGTGTTTGCATTGGATAAGTTTAGATCTTATTTGATAGGGTCTAAAGTCATCATATATTCTAACCATGCTACATTGAAATATCTTTTGTCTAAAAAAGATGCTAAGGCTCGTCTAATTCGATGGATACTCTTGTTACAAGAGTTCAACCTCGAAATTCGAGATAAGAAAGGTTCAGAAAATGTTGTTGCTGATCACTTGTCTAGGTTGAATGTTGAATCTGTTGATGAATCCGTGCTGATTAGAGAATCATTCCCCGATGAACAATTGATGCTTGTGTCTGAAATGCCGTGGTTTGCTGATATCGTGAACTACCTTGCTATAGGTAGAATGCCTTTGCATTGGTCTAAACAAGACCGTTCTAAGTTCTTGGCTGAAGTTAAACATTTCCTTTGGGATGACCCATATCTGTTTAAGTACTGCCAAGACCAAATCATTAGGAGATGTGTCCCAAATTCTGACAAAGGGATGTCATCTCTTTCGTCATGACCATGCATGTGGAGGCCACTTTAGTGCCAAGAAAACTCGCTGCAAAGATCTTGCGAGTGGTTTTTATTGGCCAACATTGTTTAAGGATAGCCATGCTTTTGTGTTGCTTGTGACCGATGCCGAAAATTAGGAAGTATCTCTAAAAGAAACATGATGCCCTTACAACCCATTTTGATTGTTGAGCTGTTTGATGTATGGGGTATTAATTTCATGGGTCCATTTCCTAACTCTAAAGGTAAGTTGTACATTCTTGTTTCTGTTGATTATGTCTCTAAGTGGGTAGAAGCCATTGCATCCAAAACAAATGATCATAAAGTTGTTCTTTCTTTTCTTAAAGAAAACATTTTCTCCCGCTTTGAAACACCTAGAGCAATAATCAGTGATGGAGGTAGTCATTTTTGCAATAGACCTTTTGAATCACTTGTGCGCAAGTATGGAATCACTCATAAGGTAGCAACACCTTACCATCCTCAAACCAAAGGCCAAGTAGAAGTTTCTAATAGGGAAATTAAGCATATTCTTGAGAAGACCGTTTAATCCTTTTAGGAAAGATTGGTCTTTACGTTTAAATGATGCTTTGTGGGCCTATAGAACTGCATACAAGACTCCCATTGGCATGTCCCCTTACGGACTTGTGTACGGTAAAGCTTGTCATCTACCTGTAGAGTTAGAACATCGTGCATATTGGGTTGTAAAGAAACTGAATTTTGATCTTGATAAGGCTGGTACCCAAAGAAAACTTCAACTCAATGAGTTAGAAGAATTAAGAAATGATGCATATGATAGTGCCAAAATGTACAAACAAAGAATGAAAGTGTTTCATGACAAGCGCATTTTGCGCAAGTCTTTCACACCTGGTCAAAAAGTTTTATTGTACAACACTCGTTTGCATTTGTTTCCAGGAAAGTTACGTTCTCGATGGTCAGGTCCATTCTTGGTACGTATTGTTTTCCCCCATGGAGCTGTTGAAATCGAAAACCCAAGAACCAAGAACATCTTCAAGGTCAATGGTCGAGATTGAAACCATTTCTCGGAGCATCTTCCACCGAAGTTGAGACCGTAGACCTGGAAGACCCCATCTATGTGGACTAAACTAGTTCACTTTTGTACATACATATGGACTAAAAATCCATTCTCTTTCCCCTTTTCTTTTCTTTTTGATGTGTGTTAACCAAACTTTTTGTCTTGCGCTCTTGTTGTTTGCTTTCAAAGCATTCATCCTCCTATGGTTTAGCAACATCCTCTTGCATCCGGTAATCTCTTCCCTTTTCTCCACTCAACATAGTTCTCATGGTATGTGACTGTTTAAATTCTTATCATCTGTTGACACATTGAGGACAATGTTAGATTTAGGTTTGGGGGTGTGATTTGCATATAGAGTTTCTAGTCTTTTATTTCAAAAAAAAAAAAAAAAAAAAAAAAATTTCAAAACTCTTTGTAAATATGTACATAAAAACCTCCAACTTTTAGAAATCTTAGAGTCACTAGCATGCTTCTAGATATGTTTACATAGAGAGTCTGACCGAAATAACTGAACTTGGAAGTACTGGAGAACACAATCGGGTTTCTTAGTTGATTAGAGCGTTAAAGTTGGATTTAACCATGCCGGAGGGCGAATTAGGTGCTGCAAAGATATTCGGTAGTAGAATAGTGATCACCCATAGTGGAGACTACCCATTTTTACATCAAGCGAGGCACCGACCTTCATTTTTGTGACTTTCTAGAAAATGCATTTAGAGTGTGTGTCACCGTACGTCAATTCCGGGTAGGAATGGTGAGCTACCCAACTTCGCACCACTTTCAGCACTATTTTTGATCTCTTGAGTGCTAATTTTGTCAATCACGAGGGTGACGTTTAAAGATGAAAACTCCTTCTTGTAGTTCGATTTGTAGTTAGCATCACTCTCTTCCTCTCAACAACACAACAGATCCATAGAAACACATCATCGTCAGCGAGCAGAGCAACATCAGAATATTTGAAGAAAAGTTGAAATAGTCCAAGGTTTACATGCAACAATTCAAAGAAAATAAAATAAGATGAGAATTAGTGAAGTTTATGAAATCAAGACAATACAAGTTATGAAAAATTGAGTGATAAAGTCCTTCATCCATGGAGTTAGTAGTTTCATTGTTTTTGTTGATATTTTCATTTCAAGATAAAAATAAAATAAAATAATAATAATAATCAAGCAACAAGGAAATTGAAGAGAAAAGTTACAAATTGTCAAGTTTTGTGAAGTTCAGAAGTTCATCATCAACAGTTGAAGACCGAAGACCGAAGATTGAAGACATTTCTATGGATGTTGTGAGAGTGATGTTAATTGCCGATCGGATGTGAAGGTAAGTGAGTACTCCCATCCTTGCTAATGGTTGATTTCCTTTCTTAGAGATCATCAGAAAAGATTCTTTTTGTCCACAATTCTGTGGAGTCTCCAGAAATTATTTCGGAAGGTTATCCTTCTCACCTTCAACGTGTGCAGGATTTCTCTCTTTATTCCTGCCTGCACACATGAGAGACTAAAAAATCGGTCTTTTTGAGTGCAATTATCATAAAACCCTAATGGTGAGGCAGAAGTCGAGGCTTGTGATCACTCTCGAACCCGAATTCTTTCATATGGTATGGTTATTTCTCGCTCAACTCTTAAGGATGAGAATGCGTTCTTTGGTAGTTTTAACTTCGTGTTACTAGCATGCAGAAACTCTATGTCCTCATAGCTCCTTGGATGCTTGAGACTCTTTTACGCTCTGAAGTTGGAGAAGGTTTTGTGGGTACACCTCACGGTAAACCCTCACGAGACTACAACTCGTCCACTAGGGACACCTAGGGGTTTAAAGGCTTAGTGCATACGCTAAATGCATTCGAGAGACCCGGCGACAGTGGTATAGTTAGGATTTCTTAATTTCTGTTTCACTTGAGGACAAGTAAAATTCAGGTTTGGGGGTACTTGATGAGTGCCAAATATTGCATATTTATACACCTTTTTATTGGCATTTAACTCATCTTTTGTGCTTTAAAATCATATATTATCCCAAATTCTCGTATTTTATCTGTTCTCAAGAATAAATACTTGTACTAATTAATTTTGTGTTTTTAGGTAGTAAATAAAGCTTGGAGAAAGTAAGGAGCCAAAAGAGCAGAAAATTGGAGACGAGCAACTATGGAGCAGAAAGCTACAGCCCACGTGCGCATCAGTTGCAACCCAACAAGTAGCAACCCGGTTACAAAGATATGGGCTTGAGCAATCCAAGGCCCGACCCATAACCCGAATCCAAGCCCGATCCATCTTGAGCCGTGAGATTTGATCCATCCGCATCCAACGGTCGCTTCATCCCGCACATCATCGCTCGCTGTATCCGCCCAACACCTTAGCCACCTACCCATTCACCCATCGACCAAACACTCCCCCACCTTCACTTTCTCTCTTCTCCCCGACGGAACTGCAGCCCTCTTTCTCTTCTTCCCCGACCAGATGCAGAGCTAACACCACCACCACCATTTCCTTCTCCCGACAACACCAGCACCACAACCGCACCAACAGCTGCCTTCTCCGCCTCTCTAGCTCAAGCTATCTCCTTCATAGCTTCTCCCATAACCCTAGAAGATAGGTTTGAGATAGATGGAGCTAGGGTTTCACCAACAGATCATTAATGGCTTGCAGAGCCGAATTGGAAGAGGGAACACAATTGGGTATGCATTTATTGTTGATTTTGAGTGTTAGAGAAGATGGAGAGGTATAAAATTTGAAGTGTTCCTCGTCTGAAACAGTCTGAAATTTTAGGGTTTATTTTTGTTAGTTAAAATTCAATTCTGTTTAATTACTCTTATGATGTTCTAATTCACTCTGCTAGGGTGTAGATGAAACCCTTAATGTTATGTTGAGTTAATTCATATTCAAGTTTGTATTCTTGCTGTGCTTAATTGAAAAAGGAATAATAGTTAGCTAAGATTGCTCAAATTAGCCTGTGATTGGTTGTACTGTAATAAGACAACCAATACTAGGTGAGAATTAGTGAACTCAGTTGACAACTTATCCACCTGAGACCCTCAAGGGAAGTGTAAGAGCACAATTTGAATGTATTACCTTAGTATAGGATTAGGAGGTGAATTCAATCACCCTAGTGCTCTCTAACTCTTGTTTACGCCTATTCAAAGATACTTTCTCGCCTTAGAATTACAAATACAACTCCATCTTGTCGTTTCGACACCAAAACAAACCACTATTGTGTCACTTCTCATCAGAAATCAGTTTAGAAGGCCATAAGCATCACCAAGACACTCTCCAAATCTCTGTGGATCGACCTGTACTTGCCCTGTGTTGCTAGTCGACACTGTGCACTTGCAGTTATATTTGTAGGTAACATTTCCAGGCCTACCACTATGTATCCAAGTCATATGCATGTGTAGCTGTCGATTACACATGATATATTCTTCTTAAAATTTTTTTAAAAAATTTAACATCATCATCATTTCAATGCTTGTTAGTTCCATGTATTAGTCTTGCAGCTGGAAATACGCCAACAATTCTGCAAGCTCAAACTGCTGCAGAGGGGCGCAAAACGCCTCTCAGGACATACAGTTCTAGTATGAAGAGTGTGACAACATGCAAGGCTCCTCCTAAAAAGAAAAAGCTATCTGCAAAGCAAAATCCCACTCCTTCAAATCTTGTTGATGAGGATCATAACAAAGTTGGTGAAGAGACACCTGTTATGGGTGAGGCGCAGAAGAAAGCTGCAGAAGGTGGAGTTGTGGATGGGGCGCAGGAGAAAGCTGCAGGTGATGATGTAATTGCAAATGTCGAAGAAGAGACACCTGCAACTGTTGGTGACGGTTATGACTGCTCCAACTCAGCCAACACCTGAAACTTTTGATGACAATTTTGCTTCAACTCAGCCAACAGTGTTTGATGAATCTATGGTGATAACTACTACAACCCAGCCAGGTGACAATCATGAGATGGCGGATGTTGAAATAACTGATATACTAGATGTGGTCCTAAGCAACATTGACCAAGGTAAAGGAATTTATGAACACAGACCTGAAGAGATGGAGATTCCAGAAATTAGCTCCACTGGTAACATGTCTTCCTTTTGCAACTTCTTATGATTATTTTTCCTTCTTATGTTGTTCATAATGCAAGTGCAACCTCAAGTTACACATTGTATAGGTACGTGTAAACTTCAGGCTACACATGTGTAATGCAAGTATAGCTTTCTGTTACACATCCTATACAAGGCAAGTGTAACTTCAGGCTACACAAGTTGAGCATGTGCAAACTTTTTTTTTTTATTCTGCTTATTTTTGTTGTACAGCTCAAACTCAGGAGGACATTGATAGTGAAAGGATTTTTAGCCTTGGCCTAGATAGAACTCCAAAACCCGTCGGAGAACTAATCAAGGAAGCCGAGAACAACCAAATACAACAACGAGTTTTGAGGAACAGAACAATTGAAAAACAAGATCTGCAAATTTATGAAAGAAAGTCAAAGAAGATTAAGAAGACTCCTGATGAAGAAACAAAGGATGCAGTTCCACAAGAAAAAGTAGAAACAATGGATGTAGTTCCAGAAGTAGAAGAACAATGGATGCAGTTCCAGAAGATGATGATGGGACAATGAGAAAGGATGTTAAAGGTTCACTAGTAATTGAAATGCTGGATGACGATAAGAAGGAGCAAGTACTTGCATATTTCAATACACATCCCAAAACGTAAGTAGATATAACCCAAACCAAATCTTGATAATTCTGTTACAGTATTGTGATATATCATTTTAATATTAAAACATTGTATCATACTACTTGATTCTGTTGTGTTGCTTAATTATTTGTTCTTTCCATTGTAGAGACGTTCCTTGGATCGAATACAAAAATGATGGTAGCCCACTCTTTGATATAAGTGGAGAACTTTTGCTTCAACTTACAAGCAAAGAAACATACTTGGAGTCAGAATTCATTGATTTCTACATCAAAGATGAACTCGAATCCAAAGTATGAAAAAGCAATATTCCTCTCACCCAAAGCATATGTAAGTAGTCATCTCAATTTAAAAATCTTATTGTATGTAACTTCAAAAAGGTTATGTAACTTAAAGTTACACATGATATTGGAATGTGAATATGTTGGGTTTACACATTGTGTAACCTGTGGTTACATATGCATTTATAATGCGTAATCTGAGATTACACATCCATATTTTTCAGGTGTAAAACACCCAGGATTGTGTGAATATAAGAAATTCATTGTTGTATTTGTAACTTTTTGATTTTCAAGTTAAAATGTGTTGCTGATATTCCAAATGGTTTGTGCAGCAATCTTTTGTGAACAAGGATGGTGATTTTGTGAAATTCTGGATTTCCAAGATGCATAAGGAATTCAATGAGTGTCGCAACCCAATCAGAATTTTCGCACCAATGTGTAATGGCGACACACACTACACGCTACTGGAGTTCGACTGGAGGCAAGGTCAAAATTGGTACCACTATAACTCGTCAGACAATAAGGACAACAAGAAAGTTCACTTGAGGCAAGCCAAGGCATATGCAGCTGCAATAACTTCAGTAGTGAAATTCCTAATTCCTGTTGGGTTGAAACCAGTGACAAAAAATGTCGGTTCGCCAAAACAAGGTTCATTTCCCGACTGTCTTCTGTTTGTATGCTATTACATGAAGACAAGGATGAAGAATTGGACACTTGAAGAAAAATTAGCTGCACCAATGGTGACATCAATGATTAACAAGGTGAACAAAATGAGGGCAAGCATGCTTTTCAAGATTATTTTAGATCCTTTCAGAGTTGTGTAAAGCAGTCATATGTTGTTAGCTACAAGCCGTTGTTAGACTTTCAAATATGTTGTTAAAACTTTTAAGTTTCATCAGTTACTAGATTTTAGCAGTTCTTGGATTAGAAAACTTCTCTACTTTTGGATTGAAATTCGTTGAATTCAAAACTTTTATACTTTTGTTAACTACAAGCTGTTATTAGACTTATAAAAATATCTTGTTAGAAATTTTCTTGCTGTGTGTACAGGTTTCAGAAGTATGCAACAGGATAAGTAACTTAAAATTACACATCTTATTTTGATGTGTAAAGTAACTGAAGGTGTAACCTGAGTTTACACAAGCATTTATCGTGTGTAACCCAATGTTACACATGCATTCACAACAGTGTAACTTCTGGTTACACATCCATATATTTGAGTGTAAACTAAAGTTACACAAGCATTTGACCACTGATCAGACGTACACAATAAATCAAAAATAAAATAAAATACATTTCACCTGTAAACTCACAAAATATAAAATCTGAATGAATGATCCTTGCACATAATCAACGTTGCAGAAAAATAAAAACGTTTGGTCCATGCGAACCAAAATGAAGAAAACTAAAAAACAAATAATCCAAGACAAATAAGAATCCACACATAAAATCATTAATTGCAGAAATGAACTTTGGTAGACTCAAGCTAGAGGGGTGTGTACTTTGGAGGATTCTTGCAACCTGCCCTGTTGTGACCCGCTTCCTTGTAATTGCTGCAATGAACTTTCCTCTTTACCTTCTTCTCACCTTTACTTAGAATCCTTTTTCCTGGGGGTCTACCTGGTTGCTTCTTTACGATAGGAGGGTTGATGGTGTCACCTTCTTTAATTTCAACAGGCCTGTTGTAGTTGGGAATTGGCTGGATGCAATGCATATAAGTCTTCCTAAAATAGTCGCTCGTAAAATAAGGTGAAATGAAATCAATAGCCTCACGTTTAATCTTATGTATGGCTGCAAGAGCATGAGCAAAAGGAAACCGTATACACGCCACCTTCAAAAAAAAACAAAACACAAGGATATAAACACTCCGCTAGTTACACAAGGAAATCATAAAACACAAAAAAATCATCTAGTAAAACATGCATATACAGGATGTGTATCTTCCAGTTACACATATGTCTAGTGTAACTAGAAGTTACACATCCTGTAAACTTTCAAAAAAATGAACATACAAAAAATAAAAAAAAAAGCATAAGAAACCAAACCTTTGACAGGTGCAAGTCTGGTGTTCGAGGTCCACCATGTGACTCCTTTCGCTAAAAACTTCAAACACGGTAGGACTAGCAACCAATACTTCCAAAGCCAAATCTTCATCTTGAAGAGCCGCAAACTTTTCCTCATACTCAGGGGTTAATGGAGTCATCATATTGGCTCCAATTTCACGACGCTCTGCCATCAAGCATATTATTTTCTTCCTAATCTGAAAAGGATAAAAAACTTATGAATACATAAAGTGACAAAACAAGAAATAAAAAACAACAACAACAACAACAAAAAAACACACACTCTATTAACCTGATCAAGAAGAGCAGATGCAGGCATCTTCTTGTGAACCAGAACCCAGCTATTGAGTGATTCTGCTAGAGTACTAGATGTTCGTCCATACCGACAACCTTTGAAAAAGGCATTCGCATATGCTTCAGGTGGGATGGTCTCGATGTAATCAGCCACCCAATCGCAGTTCAAGTCTCTAATTTTCTGTATGGCTTTGGCATGGTTTTCAGGTGAGAGTGCGTATGTCGCCTCTTGGAAAAGGTCCATCACAAGCGAGTACCTAGGATCTGATCCAGTGATGGGCAGATTAGTCGTCAAATGATAGTAGCAGAAGCTATGGAACGAATATGGATAGACAAGTGGAACACCCTGCAAGAGTCCTTCATGGCGATCCGAAAGGAAGGTGATTGGCCTCCCATCACCAACAACTTCAGTCAAATTCCTTAAAAACCACTCCCAGTTGATGATATTCTCAGAATCGACTAGTGCCACAACAAGTGGGAAAAATCCTACAAACAAAAGTAAGCAGAATTGAAAAAATAATAAGTTTCACAAAAACAGAAAACAATGTGTATATACAAGTTACACATGCTGAAACAATGTGTAACTTAAGGTTACAGATGCTATTTTCTTAGTTACACACTGAGTAAAGTAATGTGTAAATGAGAGTTACACATGTGTGTAGATGGGGAAAAACGATTTGCTGGTTTTACGGAATCGAGGAGACGACCGTGCGGAGGAGATTCCTTGGACCGAGCAAAATGTTCAACCTCACACAGATGCACTACAAGAAGGGAGTGCTTTGAATTCGAGGGATCAGTCTGTAGTACTCCGGCCTAAACCAAGACAATGGCCGTTCCAGAGTAAATTCGATCACAAGAGAGGATGGGTCGATCTATAGGAGGGAAGCTAAGAAATGTGTGGAATCAATGGTAATCGAAGATTGTAGGTGTGTTGTGAATTCTGAATATGATAAGTTCTGAAAGATTGAAGTTACTCGATTGATGAGTTGTTGAGCTCGTGTTGTCTGTAAGACGTGAGATTCTCGTTGTCCTTTCAATCATGATTCAGGGACTTATTTATATTGCTGAAATTGTAGACACCATGATGCCATGAAGTGTGACAGTTGATGGAGTCAAGGAGTGGGGAAATGGAAATCGTGTTTGAAACCAGTTGCTCATCGTGCGGAGACTTGGTCGATTTTCCATCTACTACTTTGTTAACTCCTTCAACTGATTGCACGACTTGCTCACATTCCATCGTGTGTTTGAACACACGTGCCGTAGACCGCCAGACCAAAACCCTAGTTAATATCCCCCATGTAACACGATTGATGTCTCGTGTGATTGTGGAGTCTGCAAGACAGACGTGTATTTAGTTAGTCAGTTGCTTACTTCATGGGACGATGAGTCCTTATTTTGTTGAGTCGAACGTGATTTGGAAATGTTCTGAGACTCATGAATTGAACATGTCTGTTGAGACAGAGATATGATGTGTGAATAAGTTGACATGAGCAAATATTTCTCATTCGATGAATTGTTGAATATTGATAGTTGAACCAATATTCCTTGGTTTGAGTAAATATTGCTCATCTGAGCAAATGTTGCTCATTCGATGAATTATTGGTAGTATGACCAAATAAGGTACTGGTAATTGAACCGAGTATGATAAATAAAATGCTGATCACGGGATCAACGTAAAATTATTAGCGTTTGAATCTGGAATTATGAACCTTGGACTCAAAACCCTAATTTGATCAATTGATGATTAACTGATGGTTTATTGAAAGTTAACCACGGAGCTGAGGAGGGACCGGATACATGGGATTATGGATCAACCATGTGGCGCCCAGATGCTCACGTGAGCAAATATCAAGGTCTCCTGAAGACCAGTTGATTTAATGAAAGAATGATTAAATGCTGGCTTAATCATTTTTAAAATAATGCTCGTCTGAACCTTAGGTAATAAAACCTAATTAATTATGAAGAGGTGAGGGACCAACCAAGGGGTCATGAAATCGGCCCTAGGTGGTCACGGGATCGACTGACGATCATTCTATGAAAATCCAGAATTATTTAGAAGAGTTTTGGACCTAATACGTGCAATTGCGAAATTAGGTCAAATGGTGTAAATACGCGGGACCGGCTCCTTGCAAGCCAAAAGCCAATCTTGGTCGGTCAAGGTAACATGCTCATGTCACTAAAGTGTTCGTATCTCGGTTAAAGAATTTTGATATTTTCAGATGTGCATTTGAGCAATCATTTGAGAAAATATGAAGAAATCAGGGTTTTTGATGAAACCGTCAAAACTTCACGAGATGAAGGAAAAATAATAAAAGGGTGAAGGAATCATGAGGTGTGGGACCGATCATGGCCAAGGCATGGCCGGTCGGCTAATGAGCTTGGTCCCACACGTTTTTTCCAATTTTTTATAATATTTTCATGATTTTAGGGAAATATGACAAGGAATTTGTTAAAACCAAGGAGTTTTTGTTGAAATCAAAGAGTTTCCATGAGATGAAGGAAACAAAAATATTAATAATAATAAAATAAGGGCGTGTGGGACCGGCTTGAGCATGGTTGGCCGGCTAGGGCCCGGTCCCGTGGGTTTTCCCTTATTTTATATATTATTTCATGATTTGAAAGAATTTTCATAATTTTTGAAAGAATTTTCATAATTTGAAGGAAATATCATGAAATCAAAGAATTTCATAAAATTAAGGAAATATAAAAATAATAATGATAAAATAAGGGGTTTGTGGGACCGGCTAGGGCATGACCGGCCAGCTTGGGCCCGGTCCCACAAGTTTCCTTGATTTTATATATTTTTATGTGTTTTCCCATAATTTGAAGGAATTTCATAATTTGAAGAAAACATCATGAAATCAAGGAATTTCATGGGATTAAGGAAACATGAAAAATATAATAATAATAAATTAGGGCGTGTGGGGCCAGCTAGGGCATGACCGTCCGGCTATGGCCCGGTCTCACGAGTTTCCCTAATTTTATATTATTTTTCATGGGATCAAGGAAATATCATGAGATTAAGGAGTTTTCATGAGATTAGGGAAAAAATAATAATATAATGAGGAACCATGAGGTGTGGGGCCGGCCGGGATCAAGGCATGGCCGGTTGGCCAATAATCACGGCCCCACAATATTTTTCCTAATTTTATATTATTTCCTCAGTGTGAAGGAAAAACCATGAAACTGAGGAGTTTCCTCAAAACGAAGGATATTTGTTCAAATGAAAGGATTTTCATGAGATCAAGGAAAATAATAAAATATAGAATTTGGGCGTGGGACTGATCACGGCATGACTGGTTGGTCGGTGAGCTAGTCCTCTAGTGCTTTGACTATTATTTTATTATTTTTTTTCCTATTTGTATAGGTTCATCGTCTCGTCGTATTTTGAAATACTTGTTTGTTCATTCGAATGTATTTGTTAGCATTATTTGTACATTTACACCATTTTGTTTGTTAATGCATTATTTGCCGAATACATTTACACCATTTTGGTTGGGGCTTACTCGAAGGTAACTCAGATGCTCGTGTGTTGAATATTTATTACTAACCCATGGAATTCTGCTGGGAAGAACCATAAATTGAAGTAACGAAATATTATGAAAATATTGAATATTTTCTAGGGATTTGAATCTATTGATTTTGAGAATAATTAATTAATGGCTTTATACTAGTACGATCGTCTGGGAGCGTTAATTATTCAGTAATTGAGTGATATGAGCTTGTTGAAGCGTCATACTTCTTTCATATAGTCAGGGAAAACATTGTTACATCCTGAAGACGTTATTGCTCTATACTAGCAGGCAAGCTGTCTAGGAGCCGTCTAATGTTTCGATTCTATATAGAAGTAATTAATGAAAATTGCTCAGTATTCATGAGATATGTCGTTGCCTCGGTTAATTATTCGATAATTGAGTGATATGAGCTTGAGAGACTACATATCTATATATACTCTAATGTTTCGAGAGACAAGATATTCTCGGTCAGAGATTCTCATAGCATGATCTTTCATGCTTTCGATAAGAGACATGAGCCTCGATATTCATCTGATTGCTGGATCAGGAATACATATAATTATGGGTTTACGATTTTAGCCTTTGTCGAAAATCCACCATCTACAATGTGTAACTCTCAGTTATTTGTCAACTGAAGTTGATCAAAAAAACAAAAACATAAAAAAAAAAAAATATACCTTTACCACCATTGATCCCAGTAGCTGCCATCAAGCAACCTCTGAATCTACCAGTAAGGAAAGTAGCATCCAAGTATACCATTGGACGACAAAATCGGTACCCTTTGATGCATGAAGAAAATGTAATGAAAATCCGTTGGAACTGTTTCTTTGCAGGATCAAATTTAAACTTTATCACACTGCCAGGGTTGGTTTCCCTTATAACATCAATATACCATACCAAGTGCGAGTAGGACTTCACATCGTTGCCATAAATCGTCTCGTAAACCTTTTCCCTACCATTATAGGCCTGATAGTACTCCATGGTAATCCCATAGTTTGTATGGAAATCAGCTGCAATCTGCTTAAGCTTCTGTGAGGATTTTTCCGAACTTCTTCCTCAATCAAACTAGACGTGAAGCTGGTGGAGTATTTTTGATTCAAGTTGCACCCACCAGCACCACAAATGTGCTCAGGGTTATAAGACCTGACCTGAAGAGGTTCATATAAAATATAAACAAATCAACCAAAAACAATATGGTGCAAAAAACATCATGTGTAATCCAAAGTTACACATACTGTAACAAAAACATAACATATGATAAGCATAATGACAGAACATAAAAAAGCTACCCGAAACATTTCGTTCCTTTCATCAATAGAAGCTGCATGAAATTTCCAGCCGCATTTTTCATCTGCACACTTAGCCATGAACCTAGAACGCTCATTGTGTGTTACAACCATGTTGAAACCAGTGCGAAGATGATACTTGGTGAAAGCAACCCTAACTTGCTTAACTCCTTCAACAAACACATGACCAATCTTAGCAAGAACCTTGGGCCAACTATCCGATAACAAAGGTTTTGCAGGTTTGCTTTTGTCTTCCAAATACATTACAACAGTACGATTGTTTCTCGATGAAGACGTACTAGAACCATTAGAAATAGAAGAATATACCCTAGAGCTAGATGAAGAGGCTACATGAGTAACATTTTGCAAGAAAATATCAACACTGGTCTTGCTTCTACTATTTGTGATGGATATAAGAGCTTGCAACGAATAATCACAGTCAAGCGGTAAATCTTTCCCACCTTCTCGGAAGAAGAAACAAATACCAAGTGGAGTAAACTGCTTCAATTCCCTGCAAACTTGTTCTTTAAACTCATCAAGTTTGATATCAGTATTAACACGGAGGGTAATGAAATCTGAAAAGAAGCGAACAACAACAATGCAACTAACAGCAGTGCAACTAACAGTATCCATGACAACTTGAAAATATCAAACATACAATAAAAATATCAAAATAAAAAACGAACGCAATTCACTCGGGGGCATTGCCCCCTCGTGAGAAGTATATTCTATGCGGCAAGCTAAATATGAGTAAAAGATACAAATGATACAACTGTTTACAAATAAACATGTTACAGGACATATATATGTAACTTCAACTTACACATGCTTAAAATACAACAGGATATATATGTGTAAACTAAAATTACACATGCTGTAACTAAAAAACATCATCTCTAAATCAATTGTTTTCCTTCTGAAACAAAATTTTTGTTCTTCTGAAACAAAATTGTATCTGCATCTTCCTTACACATGCTTAAAATACAACGGGATATATATGTGTAACCTCAAGTTACACATACTGTAAGAAAAAAACAGCATGTCTAAATCAATTTGAAGTTGTTCTTCTGAAACAAAATTGTTTCTTCATACTCCTCTCAGTATCAACATAAAGTAAACAACAAATTCTCAGATCGGACATGCAAGAAGAAAAATAAAATAAAATAAAAAATTCAAAAAAACAACAAATTCAAAAAAAAAATTGAAAACAGATCTGAAATCAAAACAAAATAAAATTCTTACCTAGATTTGTTGTTTTCTTTCTTCTGAAACAATGTTTTTTCTATTCCTCTTCTCAGTATCAACCAAACCTGTTGTAAGTATCAACAAAATCATGCTCGGTATCAAATCAAAATCAAAAAATTAAAAAACTAGATCCATAAAAATCGAAACCAATGGAATTGAAAACTAGATCGAAAATAAAATCCGTACCTATGTTGATTTCTCTATTCCAACCTGTCTTCTTCCTCTTCTTAGACTCAACAAAATCGAAACAAAACAAAAAACGAAAATCAGTAGAAGATTGAAATCAAAAAATCAATCAGAAAAACTAATGAATCAAACCTATTTGATAGAAACAGAAAAGATAAATTGATACAAACCTATTTGTTGTTCTTCAATGCATTGTCTCAAATCTCGTCAGATCTGAAATCCAGTGTTTAACATCAACAAAATTGAGAAAAAAATAACGAATTGTTGTTCTCCCACTCGTCTTCAACAAAGAAGCAAACTACCGAATCCTTGTTCTACAATCCTTGTTCTTCAATCCTTGTTCTTCTGCTAGTGAAGAAAAATAAACGAGAGCTAAAACGAGAGAAGAGAGAGCTAAAGAGAACTGATTTGATTTTCTGTTATAAAACGACTATAAATACTGGAAGTTAATTTTGGTATTTTTAGATTTATTAAAAAAGTTGCTGACGTCAGCAATCCGGAAAATTTCAAAACCTGGCCCCAAAAATAAAAGTTCTGGGCCTAGAAATATCAAAAATTGAAAGTATGGAGTTGACAGTGTAAGATCCATTTAGTGGGGCTTGTATATATTGAACCCATATAGTAGGGGGGTTCTAGTATTTTTCACTTTTTATATTTCTGCCACTTAGTCGAGCTTTCATTTATTTATTATATTCTTAATCGTTTTGTATATTCATCGCTTTCGCTTCCTTGTTGTGATCAGACACATTCTATAAAATTTAAATAGAGAAAATGATGCAGATGAAATGGTTAACGTGGACAAAGATAAAATGAAAAAGAAAAAAGTAGAAAAACTAATAAGTCATATAAAGATTTTTTTTTATTTTAAGATTAAATTCTAAATTTAAAATTTTGGAATGCATAATTCTTATATTATTGTTTTCGTTTGAATCATATTTAAGTTTTGAATCTTTTGATTATAAAACAATTTATGTATTAACTCATTGTAACGGGTAACCCATGGGAAACCCGCCCCATATGGATATTCCCCATACCCGCCCCGCCCCAGTTTATTTGGGTAACGGGGCGGTATGGGTATTTTTTTTACGAACGGGGCAGTGACTGGGTTGGCATACCCGCCTCATGGTCATCCCTAATGTAGACACAACAATCCAAAATACGTATATTATTCAAGAGTAGAAAACAAGGTTTGGCTAATTGGGGGATATAAATTACTTCCCCCCAACCAATAGTGTCTGCTAAGGGGCGATTTTGGGTATTACTATACCCTTTTAATTAAAAAATATTGTATTATTATACCCTTTCTCCTAAAAATTAAAATCAAATAACCAAAACATATCCCCCATTCTACACCATCGAAAATACTTCATCTTCTTCATCGTTCTTCATCCGTTCTTCACCTTTAACCTGCCGAATTAATTAAAAATATTATCGAAAATATTATTATTTCTCACAAAAACAAGAAGAACAAAAAACCCGGACTTTTTTATGGCTCCTAAAAATCGCGATTAAAATAAAATAATCTAAACCTTCAAAAATGCATATCCCCATTCTACACACAAAGTGAAGGAGATGGGGTTGATCTTAGGGAGGAAGCGAAGAAGGTGTTGAGATTGTGAAGGTGTTGGCTTGCTTATGACATATGCAAACTTTGATCTGGCGGGTTAGGTTTTGTATTAAAAAATCTTCATCTTCAAGTTCATCGTTTCTTCATCTTGCCAGTTTTCTGTTCATCTCTAGCCGTCATGACTTCTAACACGTTCTTGTGAATTGCCGCAGCACGCTTTCCCCCAAAATTGATGTCTTGTGGATCGTGGATCACGAAAGATAGCATGTATTAACCGTTATTCGAAAAGTGATACTTGTAGTATCGTGTGTAATCCATTAAAAGTGACCATGCCTAAAGAAATCGCATCACTCTTGATGCCAAGCAATCGAAGTCATGATGGTGTAATCCATGTCTCACCGTCTCATGAAGATGCAATAAACAAAAGATCGGTTTGCTTGCGAGACCAAAAGGCTGACATCCCAAGTTTGGGCGTGATCTTCTCGATCAAGAGCAAAAACAAGAAGAACAAAAGGCGGTTCGATTTAGGATTTGGGAGATGTAACCGCGTGTTTGGTCAGGCGTTTTGGATTAGCCGGGCAACCTTGGCGACCGCATTTGGTCATGGTATGGCCAGGCCTTGGTTAATCCAATGCTGACCCTCCCGTTAAATGAGAAGATGGGCCCAGGCGTGATGACTTGAAGCCCTAATTTTGGCTTTCAAAGCCGCGACCATTTTCTTTGAATTTGTTGTAACCAACCATGGTTGGCTTTGACCGATTTCAAGTGTGTGGCCAAGGTGTTTCGACATGAATCGAAGATTTGATTTGCGACACATGTAATATGCGCAAACCCTAATTTAGGGTTTTTCCGTCCATAATGCTTATGGACGGTTTCTTGATGGTGCGACCATGCGGGGTCAGTTGTGTGTATTCCATACACCGTAAATCATGCTTGTGGAGTTGGATGTTTTGCGATCGAATCATATTTGGCAAGCTAAGGCCGTGTGTATTCCATACTGCACCTTGGGGGTGATGGAATTGATACGTAGTCATCAATCATGCTTGTGGAAAAATCGAATCATATCGGAAAATGCTCAGTCGAGCTAGTATAACTCAATCGGGCTAGTATAACACACCGGAGGGCTCGGGCTAGTATAACACAGGAATCGGCTTCATATTTCGTACATGGATTCATTATAGTGCTTGGAGTTCGTGTTACTGGCGTAACACTTATGCCACCGCGTGTGGGTGCGGCGATTCTTTTGCATGCTCCAAAGAGATTTCATGTATTCACGAGAATGGGATTGTTGCTACATGCTCCATTCTTGGTGAATTAAGTGAGGAGTATCTAAAATTTTGGGTATGAAAATACTAAAATACCCTTCAGTTAATTAAAAAATATTATGAAAATACTATTATACCCTTTCTCCTAAAAATTAAAATAAAATAACCAAAACATATCCCCCATTCTACACCATCAGTTCCGGCACTTTCAGGGTTAGGTTTTTGAAAAAAAAAAATCTTCATCTTCTTCATCGTTCTTCATCCGTTCTTCATCGACGATTAATCGTCGATTCAAAAATTTCTTCGTCGATTAACCTACCCGAATCCATAACCATGCCTCCACGAAAGAAATCAGATGCCCAATCGAAGTCAAAATCGATTGCTAAACAAAAATTAGACCAAAAGGCTTGTTTTGATTTCTCAAGAGCAAAAACAAGAAGAACAAAAGGCTTCGGACGATCAACTTGGCGATTTTATGGCTTATGTAAGAAGGTAAGTGATTTTGAACTGTTTTATAAGTGTTTGAATCGATTTATAGCAGTGGGTTTAGGTTAGAATCGCGAACCCTAACTCAAACAGTTGAGTTTCAGTAAGTTTCGGCATTGAAATTTGTATGAATACAATACCGTTACTGAATTACGGCATTGAATTTAGGATGAAGGCAATGCCAGTATGGAGTTATGGCATTGATTTTAGTATGAATAATATGTTGGCGACAAAACCAAAATCACCTGAAACTGAATGTTCTGTACCGGCATTGAAATTAGGTTGAATACCATGCCGGTGGTGTGTTACAGGATTGGTTTAAATTTATCCGATCGTCGGCGGTGCACTTTTAATATACAGAAAAACCCTAGAAATTTGTTATCAGTACCGGCATTGATTTTAGGTTGAATGTCATGTCGGTACTTGATTACGACATGGATTTGATTTTTTTACGTATGTGCCGGTAGTGCTCTTTTGGTATCCAGGAACTGCATAGGAATTACCTAAGACTACCGGCATTGTCGAAAATTATTCGACAATGCCGGCATATGGTCCCGGCATGGTGTGCTTGTTAAATTACTATGTCGTTTTTTTGTCTCGGCATGGTTGATATTTCGTGAACCAATGCCGGTACTGATGATTCTATGTCGTTATCTAGTATATTTATGCCGGTATTAAAAATGAAAGCGAGTTGCCATATATTAATTTCGTGTTTCTTTTAATATAGGGCTAAAACCAAGGAAGCTAAGAAAGCAAAAGCTAAAGATGCTGACATTAAGAAAGGAAAGAAGAACGATCTTGGTACTCCTCAGTCTCTGCCTCCTCGAGGGAAAGAACAAGGTCGCAAAAAGCGTTTGGGGGGCAGGCTCTACAAGAGGGAAAATTTGGGAGAGTTGTGGTGACCGTAGTCGACTCGTAATCCGTGAACTTACTGGAACAGTTGAGCACGGTGAGCAAGATGAAGAGGAAAGTGAGGAGGAAGATAATGAGGTTGATCCAAGTCAATTATCAACCCAAAGCCAAGTTTTAGAGGAAGATGGTGGGCCAAGTCAAAAACCGACACAAAGCAAAGGCAAAGTAAAAGTTAAAGGTTCGCACCTTCTTCATACTGATGACATGATATCTGACCTTGATCGTGGTAGAATTTGGGGTGAAGCTTTGGATACAAGGAAACGTGGGCTCGTACTATCTATCAAACCTATGTAAGAATTTTTATCTTGTGCATATGTATTGTTGTGTATTTATTTAAAATCTCTTAATCGTATTATCTCCTAATTGTAGGATCATAAGAAGGTTGTGCGTGTTTGAGCAAAAGAAGGAAAAAACCTTCATTTTTGCAAAAGTAGCATTTCATTCGCAAGTGAGGAAGCACAATGGAGAAAAAGAGGACAACCACTACAACTTAGTCTAGAGAAGCATGGAGCAAAGAACCTTGGTGGACCTTATTTATGAGCCTAGAGTCACCCTGGTTGCCCCTTATCCGTCTCACCTGGGTGGCTGTATCTACTTTAATTCCTACACAACCCTAAAATTCTGAGAGAAATCAATTCTCTTATCCATGTTCCTCACTTACTCCACCTGAAACCAAGAGAGAGAGAGATGGCGGCAAGATAAAGCTGAGAAATCGAGAGATATAGAGTTTGAATCCAGAAGTACAGTGGAATTAGAAGGTGGTAATGGTTGATTGAGTTACTGAAATTCATAATTAGGGAGAAGTTCGAAGGAATATGAATTTGTGGTTGGAAATCATTGAAATTAGGGTCTGATGAGGGGGTCTCTGGATTGATGACTGAATTGAAATGGATTTGGTGTTTATAATGGTTAGATTCAAACTCAGATGTCATATGAAGCCGTGAAGGGGAATGGAGATTTGGGTTCACTGCTATTGATACAAGGATGAAAAACTTATAGAGATGAAAAGACAATTCTTTTGATGGTGATTCCAAACTGGTGCTGATAATTTAAGATAAGAACTCAGATGGAGGAATTGGTTCCGATTCAGGTGAAATTAGGGTTGTTCGAGTGAAAAATTGAGAACTGAGAATGGGTTTTGTGTAATGGCGGTGGCTTGTAAATTGGTGAAGAAGATATTGTGTTATATATGTTGCTCATGGTGGTATATTGCAGGTGACAGTGATACTGAGATCTCAGTGGTGTTATGAAGATGGAGATGGTTGAACTGAGAAGAAGCAAGAAGGGTTTGGCAGATTGTGACATGTTATAGCTGTTAAATGGAGGAGGTTGCAGTTGGTGGTCTTGAAGTTGTGGTTGGAAACAAATGGAGTTGCAGGTGATGATGGAGTTAAAGCTTGGCAGTGTCAATACAGTTGATGCAACTGTTGTAATGGAAGAAATGATTGGCTTGTTTGTGATGTTATTGTTGTGAGAACCAGTAATGGAGAAACTGAGGTCTTGAGCAAGAATTGATGTTGTTAGTTAGCTAGCCATGGATGGTGCTCTTGCTTTGAGATTATGTAGCTGAAATGCTCAGGATTGAATTGAGCTGTGTAGTGCAGTTTATGGAGAAATGAGTTACAGTGCAGTGCAAGTACGTGATTGCTGAGGAGAATTACAGCTGCTACTATTGTTGTTGTTATTTATGAAACCAGGGTTTTGAATATGGGGTTGAAACTGAACTAAAAGTGCTCGAATCTGAGGATGGCTAGTGATGCTGTGTTATGGAAGAAGAAAATTTGGTCTTGGTCTGGAAGTGTGAAGATCTGGTTGTTGTCAAGGATAAACTCAGGTGAATTGTTGGTTATGGAGTTGTAATATTGCTTTAGATGGAGGTGATATGAATTTGGAAGGACATGGCGTATGAGCTGTTACTGCTGTGTTATGAAGCAGCTGATGGTTGAGCTGAAGTTGGTGTTACAAGTGCCAGCAGGACAATGAGCTACAAATGGTGATAGTGCAACTAGCAGCTAAAACTGGTGAACTGTTGGTGACAGTCAGGCAAGACTGGGTGAGTTATAGTTGAAGTTGTGGGTTTAAGGAAGCTGGAGAATGAATTTTAATGATGCAGGTGTGTGTTGATGGTATGATGGCGGTGTCTGAGATATATAAGGCCATGCAGAGAAGCTACAAGTTGGCAGTAATGAGCTGGTGATTGTGTGTATGTTTTTGGTGAAGTTGAGAAGAGCAATTGGGAGCAGGATTGGTTGAAATTCAAGCAGAGGTAATGATTGTTGTTGCAGCAATGACTGCAGCTTTGGTATGAATATGAGTTTGATGCAGGAGCAACTAATGGGATGTGAACAGCAGGTGCAGTGGCTAAATTCTGGAGATTGCAGTTGAGCATGAGAGCAATAAGTGCTTGAATATATCAACTAATGTGTTGTTGGTGTTGCCACATAGGATCACTATCAGTAATACGGAGTTAACGTTTGCGTAATTTACTTTAAATTATAATAACAAAAATTATAATTGCAGAAAACAAATGTAAATGACACGACAAGATTTTGTTAACGATGAAACCGCAAATGTAAAAAAACCAAGGGACCTAGTCCAGAATTGAATACTCTCATAATTAAGCCGCTATACAAAATCACACCAACTTCGTATAGTTGAGACCAAGCAACTAAACCTATAGTTCACTTAGTTTCTTCAGTATCCCTGCGCTTCCGACATTCAATAAGTGCACGCACTGGAACAATTCCTTTGGTTCATATTCCAAACAGTAAAGGAACAACAAATCTGTTCGGTAATAACTCTATTCAATCTCAGTGATATGAGTTAGACAAAGGCTCTTCTATTTAATCCAATAAACTCCTTTGTCGGGTTTGGATCTATCTATCCAACAACTACCAAAGTAGCAGAGTTTAGATTTTGCAATCAAAAATAGGATCTACCAAGATACTATATAGTGATTGTTAGAACACTGCTCGGTCAAAATCGCATGCGTTGCTATCTCAAGCATGTTTGTCAATTTTAGTGATCAAAACTATAAGTCTTGATTTCTAGTCTACTATTAGCTAAGTCTCGGACTAGGATATAAAGTGTAGTTGTGCTCAAGCCTCCATGGCGATCATCATACAAAGACAAAGAACTACTCAAGGAACTGGTGGAACTTCATCGACTAAAAGGTATGTGGAGACTTGAACATATCTATCACTCAAAAGTCTATCTAGTCTATCTCCTATCTTCAGATAAAAGACGTTTTGCTATATATACTATGATTATACACATTTGTTATTTCGAGCCTGTAGATGGTGGATTTTTGACAAAGGCTAAAATCGTAAAACCATAATTGTACATGCACCTGATCCAGCAATCAGATGAGTATTGAGGCTCGTGTCTCTTATCGAAGCATGAAATCTCATGCCGCAAGAATCTCTGACTGAGAATACTGTCTCTCAGAGTATATGCAGATGTGTAGTCTCTCAGCTGAGGCAACGGCATATCTCATGAATACTGAGCAATTTCAGTGATTACTTCTATATAGAATCGTAAGATTAGATGGATCCTAGACAACTTTCCTGCTAGTATAGAGCAATAACGTCTTCAGGATGTAACAATGTTTTCCCTGACTATATAGAAGAAATATGACGCTTCAACAAGCTCATATCACTCAATTCCCGAATAATTAATGATCCTAGACGATCGTACTAGTATAGAGCCATTAATTAATTATTCCTAAATTATTAGATTCATTAACTGAATCCCTGGAAAATATTCTACATTATTCATAATATTTCGTTACTTCAATTCATGGTTCTTCCCAGCAGAATTCCGTGGGTTAGTAATAAATATTCAACGTACGGGCATCTGAGCCACTATCGAGTAAGCCCCGACTAAAATGGTGCAAGTGTACTCAGCAATAATGCACTAACGAGAACCTGAATGCACGAACGAGCATTCCAAAATACGAAGGAATGATGAACCTATGCAAAATTGGAAGAAAATAATAAATAATAAAATATTAATCAAGGCGCTGGGGGAATGGGCCCACCGACCCACCGGCCGGTCGTGCCGTGGCCAGTCCCATGCTCAATTTTATATTTTATCATATTTTTTATTATTTTCCTTGATCTCATGAAAATTCCATCATTTGAACAAAATTCCTCCGTTTCAAGGAAACTCCTCAGTTTCATGGTGTTTCCTTCATATCAAGGAAATAGTAAATAATTAGGAAAGGTGTGTGGGACCAAGCCTACTGGCCGACTGGTCATGCCCTAGTTGTGGCCGGTCCCACACCTTGCATTCCTTATTATTTTATTATTATTATTATTTCCTTCATCCCATGAAATTCCTTGATTTCATGATATTTCCTTCAAATCATGAAAAACAACATAAAATTAGGGAAAACTCACGGGACCGAGCCTTAGCCGGCCGACCATGCCCAAGCCGGTCCCACATGCCCGTATTTTATTATTCTTAATATTATTTGTTTCCCTCATCTCATGGAAACTCCTTCACTTCAAGGAAACTCCTTGATTTCTACAAAACTCCTTGGTTTCAACAAACTCCTTGATTTCATGATATTTCCCTAAAATCATGAAAATAATATAAAATTCGGAAAAGTGCCATGGGACCGGGCTTATTGGCCGGCCGGCCATGCCTTGGTCATAGCTGGTCCCACACTTCATGATTCCTTCATTTTATTATTATTTCTTTCATCTTATGAAGTTTCCTCAGTTTCACCAAAATCCTTGATTTCTTCATATTTTCTCAAAATGTTGCTCAAATGCACATCAGAAAATATCAAAATTCTCAGGACTGAGAAACGAACACTTTGGCGGTGTGAGCATATTACCTTGACCGATCAAGGTTGGCTCTTTGGCTCGCAAGGATTCGGTCCCACGTACTTTCACAATTTTACCTAATTTGCACAATTGCACGTATTAGGTCCAAAACTCTTCCAAACGACTTGGAATTTCATAAAACGATCGTCATTCGATCCCGTGACCAACCAGGGCCGATTTCATGACCCCTTGGTCGGTCCCTCATCTCTTCATAATTAATTAGGTTTTTATCACCTAAGGCTCAGACGAGCGTTATTTTAATAAATGATTAAAACAACATTTGATCATCCTTTCACCAACTCTTCAAGAGACCTTTGTATTTGCTCACTCGAGCATCTGGGCGATACATGGTCGACCCATGATCCCATGTAGCCGGTCCCTCCTTCACTCCGTGGTTAATTTTCAATAAACCATCAATTGATCGAATTAGGGTTTCGAGTCCAAGGTTCATAATTCCAGATTCAAACGCTCAAAATTTTACGACGATCCCATGATAAACATTTTTATTAATTATACTTGGTTCAGTTGTCAGTATTTAAATTAATATTTTATTTGGTAAGTTAGGACTTGGCGGCGTGGCCAAGGCTAGGATTTGGCGTCGTTGCCAAAGTTAGGGCTTGATGGCGTGGTCAAGGCTTGGGTTTGGCGCCGTGGCCAAAGTCAGGGCTTGGCAGCGTGGCCAAAATTAGGGCTTGGCGGCGTGGCCAAGGCTAGGATTTGGCGTCGTGGCCAAAGTTTGGGCTTGGCGGCGTGGCCAAAGTTATGGCTTGGCGGCGTGGCCAGGGCTAGGATTTGGCGTCGTGGCCAAATTTAGGGCTTGGCGGGGTGGCCAAGGATAGGATTTGGCGACGTGGCCAAAGTTAGGGCTTGGCGCCGTGGCCAACTCTAGGATTTGGAGCAGGGTTTGAGGGCATGGCCAAGGCTAAAGTGGCTCGTGGCATGTTACTGCGGCAGAGTGGCATGTTGGCATGCCGATTAATATGTTATTGTGGCAGGGCGCGTTTGGCTTCCAGTTAGTATGGTGGCGCGGCAGGGCGCGTTTGGCCTTTAATGCATGGTGGCTAGTTTAGAGCGACTTGATTGGTCAAGAAAAGGGGTCGGCCAAACATAAGGCGCTGCCACATCTCTAGTGCTTGTGTCACATTTTAAGTGACCTGATTGGTCGGTAGGAAGGAGAGGGGCCGACCAAGCATGGGCGTGGCTACACTTCTGGTGTGAGTGTGGCGGATTTAGAGCGACCTGATTGGTCGATGGGAAATGGGGCCGACAAGTATGGGCCCAGCCACAACTTATGTGCGTGTGGCGAGTTTAAAGCGACCTGATTGGTCGAGGGAAATAGGGCCGGTTTAGGATGGGGCATGGCCAATGGCAAGTGGCGCCAGATGGCCTAAGGCATGGCCACGCCTCCCTTTGCTGCTGCGGCTCCCTGTTTTATGATTCTGGGCAAGGTTTTGCACCTACTAATCCATGGCGGATTAATTTCCTAGTTTGCCTAGGCTTACTTTCGACAAGCAATGTCTGGTATACTGCGCAAGGTGCAAAAGTAATTGATTGAATTCTATGTGTTGACACAGAGTTCTTTAAGTTCATTGCCAGAGAGCAGCATGCTTTCTGATTGAATACCTTATGCAAGACCTTATCCTTGATATTTGGAAATTCGTGCTACTCTGCTGCGAGTGAACACAAATTGTCATGCCATATCAACATTAAGGGTTCAGCCGGGGAACATAGCATAGAAAGCATTCAAAGAAACTTATACTAAGCGAATATAGGCAAGGCGCCGAAATTTACAGAAAAACAGGGATGGTTGCTACATGCGCCAGTCTGGATAAATTTCATGTAAATATATTGAATGGCTCAATAAATATGTCAGTGGAGAGGTTAACACTCATGGATTCGTTTCCTTACAGAGTGACGTCACATCATATGCAATGTTTTACAATTTTAACCCTAAGCTAAAAACCACCATCAACAGTAGGTATATTCGTGGGAGACGGATTTATCTATTACCGTAGACTTTTCTGTGTGATACAGATTTGTCTATTAAAGTCTTTAACTTTAGGTCGTATCAACTCTTAGTTGTGGGTGAGATCAGCTAAGGGAATCAAGTAAGTAACATCCTGTTGGGATCAGAGACGTATGAGCATAACTATACCTTGGATCAGTGTGAGATTGGTTGGGGTTCAACTACAGTCCAGACCGAAGTTAATTTGTAGTAGGCTAGTGTCTGTAGCGGCTTAATACAGTATGTGTTCAATCTGGACTAGGTCCCGGGGTTTTTCTGCATTTGCGGTTTCCTCGTTAACAAAATTCTGGTGTCTGTGTAATTTCTTTTCTACGTTATATTTTGTTATATAATAGAAATATCACAGGTGTGCGTTTCAATCAATCAATTGGAAATCCGACCTTTGGTTGTTGATTGAAATTGATTGATACTTGAACATTGGTCTTTGGTACTGTTCAAGTGCTTTCTCTTGTATTCAATTAGACTCGCAGATTTCTATTTGCTTGAGTAAGAATTGAATCGAGAAATAGAGATATAACTCTTTGATATACTTTATTAAGATTGAGTCTAGTTGATTCTCTTAAAAGTATATTGGAGTTTGTCCATACAGATTGCTAAGCGAAATATTGGGTGTGGTTGTTGTACCCCCGCTTTTTTCCGCTTAGATCTTATGTAACTACACAAGACACAATCGAAGCAAAAATGATTTGATTCACTCGAATCGGTTCATGAACTTTATAGACACGGTTTGCAAAAGCATTTCTTAGCTTATTAAACATGAGTTCAAGAACAATCGTCTTTAGATATAACCAACTCAAGTTCGCGGACTGGGTTCGCGGACTTAAGTTCCCGGAAGGAGTTCACAAAATCCAGCTGATTTTCTCGGGTCGAGAACTTCCGCCAGTTCGCGGACTAAGTTCGCAGACTGAGTTCACAGCTCTTGTTCTGGTTCTCTTGATCAACAAAGTTCGCAAACTTCGGTTCAAGGAATAAAGACTTACATATATGTGTTTCCACAACAATGCTTATATCCTACCAATGGTTATATAATCTAAACTCTCATTTTAATCATTGAAACATTCTTAGAGGACGTTATATAGTTGTTATTCACAAAACATTTCTCGTCAAAGCAATTTTCAAAGTGATTGAAACATAACATGACTTTCGTCACTAGGTAGAGATGAATTTGGCTAAAGCAAAAGCTTACCAACACATATTTCGAGAATTAGATAGGCGAGATAAACTCAGATCGAAATACCAAATGTGTATAATCAAAGTCTATATAGCAAAACGACTTTTGTCTCAAGATAGGAGATAAATAGACTTTTGAGTGATAGATAATTAAAGTCTCCACATACCTTTTAGTCGATGAAGTTCCACCGGTTCCTTGAGTAGTCATTCATTTTGTATGATGATTGCCATGGAGTTCTTGAGCTCAACTACACTTTTTATCCTAGTCCGAGACCTTAGCTATAGTAGACTAGAAATCAATACTTATAGTTTTGATCACTAACATTGACAAACATGCTTGAGATAGCAACGCATGCGAGTTCGACCGAGCAATGCTCTAACAATAACAATGAGAAAACAAAAGCTCTCGATCATTGTTATATAGTGTCATAGTATTATTACACAACATCAAAGTTCTCATATCACAACTTCGACAACAATACTATGGTGATATGTATCACCCCCCCTTAGTCAATACTTCCTCTCAACATGAAAACCACTCCCCCTTACATAATGATCCGTAAAACACGTAAACCATATGTATTTGTAGTGTGAACTACATATTAATTATCCCCCTTTTTGTCAATAAAATTGGCAAAGGTATGAAAATGAGATCCTCATGAAATTCTCATGGAGACACTTCAAGACCAAAGAAAAGTACATATCAACTTTGTTTTGATGCAATCATAAATCCGAAGCTAAATGCATTCATCACGGAGTTTATAAAGATACAAGATAACTCCTCAAATATTCCGCAGCCGCACTCCCCACAAAGATATGGAAATTAAGCGCAAGTTCAAAAGAACTCTTCCCCATTTAATGTCATTCCCGAAAGAACAACAAGATCGACCTTACTTTTACAAGAAAAGAAGGATTTCTTTGGACACCAAAAACCAAAAAATGATTTTGTTATCCAAAAATTCTCAACTAAATTAACCATAAGAGAACCGATGATTAATTTAATCGGAAACCACAACCAAAATAATCACAAACGAATGTATGATTAGTTTAGTTGGAAATGCTCACACAAGAAGACTTATGGAGCCACACAGTATATACATAAAATATGGATCAGGGAATATCAATACTGCTGAATATACAAGGATTCATTCTATTTTCCATCACTATTTGCATAACGACATACAATAGACATAATCCTTGTAAACAAAAGATTTTAACCTATCTTCCATCAAAGAATTGACATAATAGGCTTAACTTTTGTTTGTCAAAAGTTCATTCATTCTTTTATCAATACTGAAAAAGCGGGGGTCTAACAACACCACCCAATATTTCGCTTAGGAATCTGTATGGACTAACTCCGAAACACTTTCTAGAGAATCAACTAAACAGTTAGACTCAATCTAGGTAAAAGTATCTCAAGGAGTTAATATCTCTCTCTTGTTTTGATTTACTCAATCTAATAGAAATCAGCGAGTCTTTAATCAAACACAAGGAATAACTTGGACGGTATCAAAGACCAATGTCCAAGGATCAATCAATGATAATCAACAACTAAAGGTTGGATTATTCTAATTGATGATATAAACGCACAACATGTATTATTTCAATTATAAAGATAAAACAATATAATGCGGAAACTGAAATAACACAGACACCAGAAATTTTGTTAACGAGGAAACCGCAAATACAGAAAAACCCAGGGACCTAGTCCAGATTGAACACACACTGTATTAAGCCGCTACCGACACTAGCCTACTCCAAGCTAACTTCGGAATGGACTATAGTTGAACCCAAATCAGTCTCCCACTGATCCAAGGTACAGTTGTACTCCCTACGCCTCTGATCCCAGCAGGATACTGCGCACTTGATTCCCTTAGCTGATCTCACCCACAACTAAGAGTTGCTATGACCCAAAGTCGAAGACTTGATGATAAAAAAATCTGTCTCACACAGACAAGTCTATCCAAGGATCAATCTGTCTCCCACAGATAAACCCTAAAAGGTTTTATTCCGTCTTTTGATAATAATCAAGGTGAACAGGAACCAATTGATAATCCGGTCTTATATTCCCGAAGAATAACCTAGAGTTATCAATCACCTCACAACAATCTTAATCGTATGGTAGCGAAACAAGATGTTGCGGAATCACAAACAATGAGACGAAGGTATTTGTGATTACTTTTTATATCTTGCCTATCGGAGATATCAATCTCAAGCCAATCAATATAATTGTATACTCGTATGATAGAAGATGCAAGATCAGATCACACAACTAAGATAAAAGTAGTATCGGTTTGGCTTCACAATCCCAATGAAGTCTTTAAGTCGTTTAACCTGGTTTTAGAAGAAGAAAACCAAAGGTTAAAGGAGAACCGACTCTAGCACGCAAACTAGTATCACATGTAAGGTGTGGGGATTAGTTTTGCAGAGTTGCTAGATGTCCCCTTATATAGTCTTTCAAATCAGGGTTTGCCTTGGTAACAAAGCAATCAATATCCACCGTTAGATGAAAACCTGATTTAGATTCAAGCTAATATTTCTCAACCGTTAGATCGAAAACTTAGCTTGTTATACACAATTGAAATGCACGCTTCTAGGTTTGTTAACCGTTCCCAAACGTGTACATTGTTGGTTCAACAATAGTTAACCAAAAGGTTAGCCATATGAGCATTTCATATCCACCATGTTCTTCTTCACCATAACTAGTTCAAATGACTCAATTGAACTAGTTAGAGAGTTGTTCAATTGCAAGGAAATCTTATGTAACTACACAAGACACAATTGAAGCAAAGATGATTTGATTCACTTGAATCGGTTCATGAACTTTTATATCCACAGTTTGCAAATGCATTCCTTACTCTTTTAAGTTTAAGTTCGGAAATCATCTTTAGATATATAACCTTCTCAAGTTCGCAGACTAGGTTCGCGGACTTAAGATACCAGACAGAGTTTACAAACTCCAGCAGAAATTCTCGGGATGAGAACTTCGCCGGTTCGCGGACTTAGCTTCACGCAAATAGTTTGTCAACTCCAGCAGAAATTCTCGGGTTTGAGAACTTCGGCAGTTCGCGGACTTGGCACTTGTCATTCTTCCGGTTCTCTTGATCAACAAAGTTCGAAAACTTTGGTTCAAGGAATAGGACTTATACATAAATGTGTTTCCACAACAATGCTTATGTCCACCATTGGTTATTGTTTATGGGTGAAAACTATTCCTGCTGGATTTGGTAATTTGGGGTGTGTGGATGAGGAATGAATCTAAACCCCTAAATAAATGCACTGCGCGGTGAGTGCTTGTAGATTCGGAAATCAATCTGTGCAAGTCCGGCCTAAACCAAGAAATGGCTGTTCCAGACTTGTTTCGGTCACAAAGTGAAGAAGATGGGGTTGATCTTAGGGAGGGAAGCGAAGAAGGTGTTGAGATTGTGAAGGTGTCGGCTTGCTTATGACTTGTAATAGAAAGCTGAACCGGCTTACAGGATGCAAGCTATCAGTTCCGGTGTTTTGTATTAACACTTGGTTTCTGTATTTTGTCTGGACTTTCCCTTGTTGTGGAAATAGGGAGGAGAACCTATTTATACAAGTCATTGAGCCTTATTCACGTCTCTCGTGGGAAGTGGAGGAAGTGGAGTGATGGAGTAGTGGAGTTGTGTGTCAGTGTTACACGATCAGTCTTGCCCACTTCTCCTGTCACCGCTAACCGTCCATGACTTCCTAACACGTTCTTGTGATGGCGCGTTGCACGCTGCACGCTGTAAACCGCCAGAACAATACCCCAGTATGTATCCCCCAGTTTGTGACATGATTGATGTCTGGAATGTGTGAATCGTGAATCCACGAAAGGAAGCATGTAATGCTAAGTTGAATAACTGCGTTATTCAGAAAGTTGATACTTGTGAAGTATCATGTGTATTTTATGCAGGTACTGCATCATGGTGTGGTAGAGTGACGGGTGGTGATCACCATGACGTCTCACCGACTTGATTAACTCCCCGACCAGGGGTTGTATAACCAAGCCGGTGAAGTTGGACGGACGAGATGATCTTTGAGACACTCATCTGCGACCGTTAATGAATTAGGGTTTTTGAAGAGGTACGCAAGCATCACTCTTCAGCTTGGTCGAAACCAAGCATGGGATATAATTTTGACAAGGCCGACCGTGCATGTGTGTAGACAACATGACGGTGTAGGCGCCTATACCCATTACCTCACGAAAGTATGATCCGGGCCACTCAATTCGTCCGGTGAAGTTGAGTGGTCGTGATCAATTTGTGACAGAAAACCAGTGCCGCAAGAGCCGCGCGTCATGCCCACTTCGGGCGCACGTTCCTAGATGACCAATCTTGGTCGGTCTTGGTCGATTGGTCTGGTGTGAAGGTGGTAGGCTGGTGTTCACGCCCATACCTGAATATCCCATGAAAACGTGATATGAGCCATCCAAATCGTCTGGCGAAGTTGACTGGTCGAGATCAGTTTGCGGTTTGGGAGGTGCGACCACGCTAGTTTGGGCGCGCGTCTTGGAATGACCAGGCGTGATATGCCTTGGCCGATCGGGTGAGGGGATAGATGGGTCCACATTGGTCATGCTGGTATGACCGGGCCTACTTAATTTAATCTTGGACCCTCCATTCGTACCGGAGAAGATGGACGCTCGTGATGCTCAAAACCCTAATTTTGGGTTTCAAGGCCGTGCGTCAATGCTTCATTAGGCGTACGAATTGGGATAACCAACCATGGTTGGTCCTGACCGATTGGTCAGGTATGTAGGCGGGCCCACAGTGATTGTGTTGACATGCTCCGGGCCCTTTGAATCTTCATCTATACCCTCCATCTATACCTGCGAAGATGGATGGTTGAGACTGTTTTGCGACACATGTAATATGCCGCAAACCCTAATTTTAGGTTTTCCGCCCATACTTCGCTATGGTTTGGACGTTTTGGCAAGCTAGGCCAATTGGAGGGAGGCCGACCATGCGGGGTCCGCGTTGGTTCGGCAGTGGATATTCCATACCGCTTGGGGGTGATGGAATTGATCCGGGTCATCCAATCATGCTTGTGGAGTTGGATGATCAGATCATATCCGAACCGATACGGTCGGTCCGGATGCTCAATCGGGCTAGTATAACACACCGAGAGGGGCTCAATCGGGCTAGTATAACACACCGAGAGTCGCCTGTACGGGTATTTCGTACATGGTTTCATTATAATGCTTGGAGGTTCGTGTTGCTCAGTAAGAGCAATACTCGATCGTCATGCCGCACCGATAATGAGTACAGAAATACAAGGCCGATTGCGCATTAATTAATAATGCTAGAAATTCACAGGGGTATATGGGATTGTTGCTACATGCTCCAACCTGGATGAATTTCGTGTATTCATAAAATGGGATTGTTGCCACATGCTCCATTCTAGGTGAATTAAGTGATGGAGTATCCAACACTTATTGATGGCCTTATCTTTTATAAGATGTCAGCGCATAATTTTCTGGTTTTTACAATTTTAACCTTAAATGAAAATCCACCATCAACATTAAGTCCCCTGCCTAGCACATAATGGTTACACTATTGTGGGGTAGGCATGAGATGGTGACATACATATGTGAGAAAGACAGGATAAAAGAAGTTTACCCGGAAGAGTATTGACCGACCGCTAGTCGCCCACGCCGTTGTGCTAGTATGGAATCCTTTGGTGGGACCGGTTTCCTTCTTTGGGTATTTGAATCAGAAAAGGAATCCAAAAGAGGTATCCTTGTTCTATTGGGATTCTTCTAATTTTTGTCTATAAAAGAGACCAACCCCTTTGCTTTTTCTCACGAATTTTTTTTTGTTTGGCTGCTCCTTTGCGTGATCTTCTTTGCCGCTTGCCGACCGCCGCTGCCGGAGCTGCCGTCGCCGGTCCAAGGTAAGTCTCGTTTTTCCTTTTTTTTTTTTTTTTTTTTTTTTTACTTTGACAGATACATCATGATTAGTTCCTCCACCTAATTTGATAGCAAAAACGCCCCAGGATTGCTTAGTAAAACAAGCCGTGAATCCATGTTGTTTTTGCTTCCTTTTTCCACCGTTGCATGCAGAACTTAGCTTTTAGGTTATATCTTGAAAAACCCTTGGCTTGAATCTCGTAGACACGATTCCCATGAATAAAGAAAAATCGTGTTATGATGTGTGCGGATGAACGCGGGCCCGCCGTGTATGCTTGATTGAACGTGGGTCTCACCCACATATGCTTGACTGAAAGTCGACTTTGTATTAGTCTTGTGCCCGGGCTTGAAACTTGAGTAACACCGAACTTGAAATTTATACCGGACTTGAAACCAATACCAGACTAAAACTTGTACCGGACTTGAAATTTATACCGGACTTGAAATCAATACCAGACTGAAACTTGTACCGGACTTGAAACCAATACCAGACTGAAACTTGTACCGGACTTGAAACCAATACTTGCAGAAACCAATCGAAACTTGTACCGGACTTGAAACCAATACCAGATCGATGAAACTTGTACCGGACTTGAAACCAATACCGAGACTTGACTTGAGTAATAACCGGTGTTTGGACCTAATCCCAGCTTTTTGTGCATTTCAACGTGTCTTGTCGTGCGTGACTACACGCTTCATGCGCTTTTCATACAAGTTCTAACTCCTGTCTTTTATTTCATTGTGGAATGAAGAAAAGAATTCCTGTTGAGATGTCTTCCGGAGATAATGCTGGTGCCAAGCCAGGAAGTGTTGACGGATTCAAAGATATGCCGAACATCGATGATGAGTTGTTCACCTCGCCTTTTCCAAACATTGGAAGACATCCTTCCCATAAGATAGTCCTGCTTTCCGATTCAGAAAATATGGATGCTGATCCATTTTCTTCTTCAGCACTTGTGATGAGATTTTGTCTCCGGAGAAACGAATATCCGCCTTCCCCTATTGACTTCAAGATTTGTCATACTCCACCGGGTTCTTATGAAGGATGGATGAGGCGCATGTTGAGTAATAAGGACATTAAAGATAATTTGACCAAAGCGCAAATCCTCAATGCGGTCATGGCATCTGCTGCTCTTGAAATTAAGAAAGACGCTGCGGGTTTGATTACCTTCATTTCTCGGTGGTGCATTTCTACTCATACAACCATATCTAGGTGGGGAGAGATGACTATTACTCTGGAGAGTGTAGCTGCATTAATGAACCTGCATGTTGACGGAAGTCTTTCTTACGATCTCTCTGATACGGAGCAACGTAACTATGATGCTATACTTCAAAAGGTGGCGGGATTCGACAGTCTGGACAAGGAGGAGAAAAAATATACGAGATGCTTTTACACCTGGTGGGTGTCGGAGTGGTCTCCTGCACCCGCAGCCGGATCAAGAGTTGGAAAATGAGCTCGGCGTGATTGCGTTCTGTCTTTATGGCTATCCGAGAGATATATTCGACGACGGTTCGGAAAGAAGACCATTAGAGGTGACCTCGTTAAGATCGCTATAAAGTCGGCAAAAGGTAAAGTTCTTCCCCCGGGTGCCTTGTTCCTTGGATCGCCTGTACTCTCATCCGGACGCCTTAGCAATGGACATGCATGTTTCTAACGGGTACAAGAAGGTGGAATCGCACGTTCACTTCGCTTTTCTTCGAGCATTCTTATGGGAACACTTCAAAAGCTATGCTCCTGCTCCCCGCAAATTTGCTCGGAACTTGTATGGTGGCTCGAGAATACTCCGCTGGAATAGGAGGCGTCCCGAGCAGCGCGAAAACTCGTGGACATATTTGACAATGTATCTTCTGTAGATTTCCGTCCATGGGGGCCGATCCACCCTTCCATTGTTCAGCCAAAGAATTTTGCTACTGCTTCTGATGGTCCTGATGCTGTGTTGCGCACTGATGTTAAGACTATGAGATTTGGGGAAATTGTTTACGTGCACAGCTGCATCCCAGGATATGTCCCGTCTTTATTCAATGAAGAATTTACTGTGACTCCGTACAATATTGACAGGGCGGCTCATCAAATGGGGTTTGATCAGGGTGTCCCATTTATCCTTCCACCGGGGGTTCCAAAAGAATTCCTCCCAAATATTCTTAACGCTGACGTGTTTTTAGAACGGGTGAGCCTTCCCTTCTGGCCTATTGGGAGAAACCCAGTGGTAACCGATAAGTACAAGGAATTTTGGAGGAGGCAACTGTTGATTTTCCAGGAATTCTCGGAGAGTGTTGTGACAGGTTCCCGTGGTGAACCATCTTCTGACGTTTTGAAAAAGCATTTTCGGTTGAAGCCACTTCCATCCAAACGGACCAGAGCTGAGGATTGCAGTCCCCAAGCAGGAGAGAGATCCAAAAGGCAGGCATGTGGTTCGGTGATCCTCAATTTCTCCAATATGCAGGTATTTAAATCTCTTCCCGTTGGTTCCTTCATTTATCCAGAGTAAATTCTTCTAATCCTTGCTTGAAATCAGGGAATTCCGAAAGAGAATGTCTTCACAAGGTTGGCGCGCATTCAGAATGAGAAGGCTGGTAATGTTGGCCTTCATGTTGAGAAGTCTGGCGGTACCGATCTTCATGTTTGAGGAGTCTCGCGTGCACTGATCTTCATGCTTTGAAAAGTCCGGAGAAACCGCTCCTTTTCCCGACTATGACAGAGATGATGCAAGCTCGGTTGGACAAGGCGCCTCCCTAAGTGATCTTGTTGATGGGGCCGTGATGGAAATTAGCACTCAGAGCGAAGTAGATATCGGGAGGAATGTAAGAGAGGCAACATCCGCTATTGTTGAGGTGGCTCCCCTTGAAGAATATTCTGAGCGTGTTCCAATCAATAAAGCTGTCGTGGCGACTTCTTCTGAAAGAACTCCTGCAACTGACAAGGCTCCTGTGACTGGTGAAGTATTGGTAGCGCAACCTGGAGCTTTGTTCGATCCTCCTTTCATTGTTCCTTATCCAGGCCATGTGTTGGTTGGAGGATTCAGTGTGCCGGTTCGGTTCAAGGAATTATACACGGCAATATGGGAGAAACACGGCCACATTGCTACCACTACGAAGCTCAAAAGTCATCTTGCATTGGTCAACCGCGTTCAGGAGGCTTTATTTTCTATCCATGGGATGAGCGTCGCGACTGGTCGAACAGTTTCTGAGGAGATGATTGAAGACTGGAAGTGCCATCGAGATGTGTTTGTGCAGTACGACTTCAATGCTCCTTGGTTCCTCAAAAGGTTCTCCGAGATTCAGGAGCTCCAGAAATTACAAGGTGAAGCCCCTTCTGCAGAATGTGTTACTCGCCAGGAAGAAGAGGTTGAAAAGTTGTCTAAGGAGTTGAAGCTGAAGCAGGCTGTTCTTCAAAGGATGAAAGACTCTCTTGCCCTGAAGGACGAGTTGCTGTTGAAGGATTTTCCTTGAAGAATTCGTGCCACCTACTTGTCTTTTAGATGCTTTTCTTTTTTGAGTGATGGTGAGGATTTCCTTTCACAATTTGACTTCTGGTTTTGATTTATTAGGTAATTGGATGGGCTTATTTTGAGATAGTTTTGTGAATGATTTTTCTGAAAGAGATTATTTTAAATGGAATTTGCATCTTGGTCATGAATGATTGCACATGTCATATGAAATTGAAAATGTCGTGTAAAAGGGAGGTATGAAGGGAAGCAAACATGCGTTTGATCACTGAGTCTCTTTCTCCATGTGGGGATGCTAAGTCCCCAGTGAATTCCAAAACTATCTTTCTTGTAAAATTGATGAATAAAACTTACTTGTCTTTGAAGCCTCACTTGTATCAAACCGAAGTAGCCTCTCCAAGGAAGTCGTCCGCATTAATTTTTTAGAGAATGAGAGCTATCCTTCTGAACCAAGTTTCTCCTGAACAATGCGCTTCAAAGCATTGCATTCACTAGTAGGGTGGTGAAGGAACCGGTGGAAATGACAGTACCTCGGGTCCATTATTTCTTGATCGGTTGGTGGACGCCATACAGGAGGTAGTTCCACCTCTCTATTTCGTACCCACATCTCCAGCAACTCCAAAATCTTTTCCATCGGGAACGGAAAGTTTAGGTACTTCGAGTCCAACTTTTCCTGCGTTAGTGGGCGTTGTGATGTCTCTACGTGGCTTTGATGTGGAGCACGTTCCGGAGATGAAGTTGGAAGATTTGCGAGTGCCATCATATCCGCGGATCGCTTGCCTGGGTAAAGGGATGTGGAAGGTGTCGTAATATCACTGCTGAGTGATCGAATTGAACGCTCCCATCCTCTGTATTCACATATTTCCTGATCGATCTCTCCTTCCTCAAGCATTTCTTCGCTTGGATGAAAGGCCGATGCGGATTGGACAGTCTTCCGGGCTTCAAGAAGAGTTTTGAGATATAAATCTTCTAACAGGGCTCCATAGGCTGCAGGCTCCCTTTCTTTATCCGGTAGACGTTGTAGTACTCCGTACAAGTCCTTTCCTCTGTGGAGTTGCCTCGGTTCTTCATTGTTGACTGGACCATGTTGTTCATCTTTCCTGAGTCTCCTACGGTTACGCGCTCTTTTTGCCTCTCCACCGATAAAGGTGTGACTCCTGACTAAGGATTCAGCATTTCTTGCACTGCTTGAGTAGATGCCTGCCGATCCTTCTTGTAATTGTGCTGCTATATCATTCAAAAGGCGAAATGTCTCGCTCGCCTTCAGGTGATACCGGCTTGATTTGCCAAGACATCCTCCAAGATTTTAGCTACACTTCCCATGATATCTCGAACCACCTGTGGTTTCCTGATACATTGCGAGATGGAAACCGAAAAATTGAGAATTCAATTTTGTGCAACCGAGAGATCAACCTCCCACTTTGGTCGCCAATTGTTTATGGGTGAAAACTATTCTCACGGATTTGGTAATTTGGGGTGTGTGGATGAGGAATGAATCTAAACCCCTAAACAAATGCACTTGCACGGTGAGTGCTTGTAGATTCGGAAATCAATCTGTGCAAGTCCGGCCTAAACCAAGAAATGGCCGTTCCAGACTTGTTTCGGTCACAAAGTGAAGGAGATGGGGTTGATCTTAGGGAGGGAAGCGAAGAAGGTGTTGAGATTGTGAAGGTGTCGGCTTGCTTATGACTTGTAACAGAAAGCTGAACCGTCTTACAGGATGCAAGCTATCAGTTCCGGGGTTTTGTATTAACACTTGGTTTCTGTATTTTGTCTGGACTTGCCCTTGTTGTGGAAATAGGGAGGAGAACCTATTTATACAAGTCATTGAGCCTTATTCACGTCTCTCGTGGGAAGTGGAGGAAGTGGAGTGATGGAGTTGTGGAGTTGTGTGTCAGTGTTACACGATCAGTCTTGCCCACTTCTCCTATCACTGCTAACCGTCCATAACTTCCTAACACGTTCTTGTGATGGCGCGTTGCACGCCGCACGCCGTAAACCGCCGCACCAATACCCCGTATGTATCCCCCAGTTTGTGACATGATTGATGTCTGGAATGTGTGAATCGTGAATCCACGAAAGGTAGCATGTAATGCTAAGTTGAATAACTGCGTTATTCAGAAAGTTGATACTTGTGAAGTATCATGTGTATTTTATGCAGGTACTGCATCATGGTGTGGTAAAGTGACGGGTGGTGATCACCATGACGTCTCACTGACCAGTTAACTCCTGACTAGGGTTGTATAACCAAGCCGGTGAAGTTGGACGGACGAGATGATCTTTGAGACACTCATCTGCGACCGTTAATGAATTAGGGTTTTTGAAGAAGTGCGCAAGCATCACTCTTCAGCTTAGTCGAAACCAAGCATGGGATATAATTTTGACAAGGACGACCGTGCATGTGTGTAGACAACATGATGGTGTAGGCGCCTATACCCATTACCTCACGAAAGTATGATCTGGGCCACTCAATTCGTCCGGTGAAGTTGAGTGGTCGTGATCAATTTGTGACAGAAAACCAGTGCCGCAAGAGCCGCGCGTCATGCCCACTTTGGGCGCACGTTCCAAGATGACCAATCTTGGTCGGTCTTGGCCGATTGGTCTGGTGTGAAGGTGGTAGGCTGGTGTTCACGCCCATACCTGAATATCCCATGAAAACGTGATCTGAGCCATCCAAATCGTCTGGCGAAGTTGAGTGGTCGAGATCAGTTTGCGGTTTGGGAGGTGCGACCACGCTAGTTTGGGCGCGCATCTTGGAATGACCAGGCGTGATATGCCTTGGCCGATCGGGTGAGGGGATAGATGGGTCCACGTTGGTCATGCTGGTATGACCGGACTTGCTTAATCTAATCTTGGACCCTTCATTCGTACCAGAGAAGATGGACGCTCGTGATGCTCAAAACCCTAATTTTGGGTTTCAAGGCCGTGCGTCAATGCTTAATTCGGCGTACGAATTGGGATAACCAACCATGGTTGGTCCTGACCGATTGGTCAGGTATGTAGGCGGGCCCACAGTGATTGTGTTGACATGCTCCGGGCCCTTTGAATCTTCATCTACACCCTCCATCTATACCTGCGAAGATGGATGGTTGAGACTGTTTTGCGACACATGTAATATGCCGCGAACCCTAATTTTAGGGTTTTCCGCCCATACTGCTATGGTTTGGATGTTTTGGCAAGCTAGGCCAATTCTGGAGGGAGGACGACCATGCGGGGTCCGCGTTGGTTCGGCAGTGGATATTCCATACCTGCTTGGGGGTGATGGAATTGATCTGGGTCATCCAATCATGCTTGTGGAGTTGGATGACTGTGATCATATCCGGACTGATACGGTCAGTCCGGATGCTCAATCGGGCTAGTATAACACACCGAGAGGGGCTCAATCGGGCTAGTATAACACACCGAGTTTCATTATAATGCTTGGAGGTTCGTGTTGCTCTGTAAGAGCAATACTCAGTCGTCATGCCGCACTGATAATGAGTACAGGAAATACAAGGCTGATTGCGTATTAATTAATAATGCTAGAAATTCACAGGGTATATGGGATTGTTGCTACATGCTCCAACCTGGATGAATTTCGTGTATTCATAGAATGGGATTGTTTCCACATGCTCCATTCTAGGTGAATTAAGTGATGGAGTATCCAACACTTATTGATGGCCTTATCTTTTACAAGATGTCAGCGCATAATTTTCTGGTTTTTACAATTTTAACCTTAAATGAAAATCCACCATCAACAGTTATGTAATCTAAAATTTCATTCTAATCATTTAAACATTCTTAGAGGACGTTATATAGTTGTTACACCATTTCTCGTCAAAGCAATTTTCAAAGTGATTGAAACATATCATGACTTTCGTCACTAGGTAAAGGTAAACTTGGTCGAAGCGAAAAGCTTACCAACACATATTTCGAGATATAGATAGGCGAGGTATACTCGTCTCGAAATACCAAATATGTATAATCATAGTCTATATATATAGCATACGACTTTTTGTATCAAAGAGTAGGAGATAGAATAGATAGACTTTTGAGTAATAGATAAGTTCAAGTCTCCACATACCTTTTTGTCGAGAAGTTCCACCGGTTCCTTGAGTAGTTCTTCGTCTTGTATGATGAATCGCCATGGAGTCCTTGAGCTCAACTACACTTACTATCCTAGTCCGAGACTTAGCTATAGTAGACTAGAAATCAAGACTTATAGTTTTGATCACTAACATTGACAAACATGCTTGAGATAGCAACGCATGCGAGTTCGACCGAGCAATGCTCTAACAATCTCTCCCTTTGTCAATTTTAGTGACAAAACTATCAATACATATGGAATACAAAAAAGATAATGAAACTTTATTAGCTCCTATTCCACATGTCTAATCTTCAACATTCCTCGAAATCTTCGTCACTTCCAAGTACTCCAATGATCCCAAAGGTTGTAAGTTTAGCATCACCGTTGTTGAAGATCCGTAGCTATAACAATGAGAAAACATAATTCTCGATCATTATTATACAGTGTCATAGTATTATTACATAGTGTCAAAGTTCAATTGTATCACAACTTCAACAATAATACTATGGTGATATGTATCACTCCCCCTTAGTCAATACTCCATCTCACATGGAAACCACTCCCCCTTACACAATGATCCGAAAACCATATGTATTTGTAGTGTGAACTACATATTAATTCTCCCCATTTTGTCAATAAAATTGGCAAAGGTACAAGAACGAGATCATAATGAAATTTCCGTAAGAGACATTTCATGACTAAACGAAAGAAACACACATCATCTTATTTAGATGCAATCATATAGTCGAAGCTAACAACATTCATCAAGGAGTTTAAAGATACAAGATAACCCCTCTAAAATTCCACAGCCGCACAACCCTCAATATATGACCATTAAGCACAAGTTCAAAAGAACTCTCCCCCATTTGATGTCATTCCCGAAAGAACAACAACGAGCGACCTTAATTTCAAGAGAAAAGAAGGATTTTTATTGGACACCAAAACCATGAGAATAATTTTTATATCCAAAAACTCAATCAAATTAATCATAAGTAAACTCATGATTAATTTAATTGGAATACGCAATCAAATTAAACACAAAAAGTGATCAATTTAATTGATTATGCTCAACATAAGTAAACTTACGGAGCAACGACTAAGTTAACCATACAAGAGAGTGATTGGCTTAATCGTTCATATACTTAACACAAGAGAAGCTTATGGAGTAATAACTAAATAAACAAACAAGATGATTAATTTAGTTCCAAATGCTTAACATAAAGTACCTTACGGAACAACCAACAAAGCCAATAAAATAATCAACTTTGTTGTATCGTGATCAACATAAGACACATTACGGAGCCTCACAGTATTACATAAAATATGGATCAGTGAAGATCAATACTGTGGAATACACAAGGATTCATTCTATCTTTAATCATTCTATGCATAACAATAATCAATAGACATAATCCTTGAACACAAAAGATTTTAACCTATCTTCCATCAAAGATTGACAATATAGGCTTAACTTTTGTATTTGTCAAAAGCCCATTCATTCCTTAATCAATAAACGAATACCGATCATAAACGACTTTACTTTTGACAAAATATGGGACAACATAGTTCACAGACGTAAACACCAATATCCCATAACAAGTTGCAATATAACAAATCATAAAGATTAAATACTGCAAAACATCATCCTCCAAATAGTTTTAGAATTCAAACCAAAAACCTAAAAACATGAAGATGAAAATAATAGCTATGTGTAGTCACAATCATTGCTATTCAAAGCACTAGTTATTCTTCCAACTAAGCCAAAAAGAAGACATACTAGGCAACATGAAGTTTTCCCAAGGCCTCTTCAGAGAATTCCTTCTCGTTGTTGAAAAAACCATGAATAATGGGATCATTCAATTCCTCCAACTCTTTTGAAAAAACTGTCAACTTACAAAGTTTTCTTTTCAGTTTACGTACGGTGTCCGTTGTTAAAGACAATATCCGTTCATAGTAAACCATCTCTTCCAAAGACGAAGTGATTTGAGATTTTAAGTCGTTTCTTTTGCTGATGAATTCTTTTACCAGGTTCCTGAAGCTATCATCACTTTGATAAAAGGACAAGAACCAGTTTGAGGAAGGACTTTTACCATTAATTGCAGCCCTCACTTTCTTCACCCTTGTGGAGGAGATTCCTGCACACTGACGTACGTTAGCTTCTTTAACTGCATCCCTGCTTGTGCTGCCTCTAGTTACAGGAGCCATGAAACAATACTTCTTTGGGAAATAACACAACTTTTACGAACTACTAAAACCCTATTCAATATTTATATAGTTTCTAAACAAAACTTTATAACCAAGAAAATAATACTCAAGCCAAAAAGATGTAAAACCCCATTTTCTCAAGTTAAATATGAGGATGTGAGCGTCTATTGGGTTAGATAGAGACGTTGTGAGCCAAAATCTCCCCTTGTTTATCACATTGTGAATTTTCAAGGTTTGTTATGTGAGCAGGAATCCTCCTCCTTTTGATTCTGGAAATACTCATCTCATAGGATTTATGACGATTATCCATTTGAAACCGCTTGTGCTTGAGAAAGCAAGCATGAGCTAACAAACGTTGAATGAACTCAGGGCACTCCTCAGAAACAAAAGTTTTGTCAAACTCAAATTCTTCAATCCATGAATATCCTTGAGCAACAAGTCTGGCTTTATTTTTGACAGTTGTGCCTAATTTATCAGACTTATTCTTGAATACCCATTTAGAATGGATAACATTGAAATTGGACTGACATGGTACAAGATCCCACACGTCTTGTCTTTGAAACTGATTTACCTCTTCATACATTGTTTTTACCCAAAGGGAATCGTTCAGAGTTTCATCAGAATTTCCTGGTTCTACTTCTGAGGAATAACAACCAATCTTGCACATAATTTGAAGTAGATCCTTTTGTTTTGGTTGTAGATTCTCTTCCACCTTTATAGTCGATAGATGACACACACCAGTGAGAATCGCCTATCATATGACTACTTCTACAGTCACGAAACCATTGAAAGGGAGATGTAGGACTTAAAGCAAAGGTACCCATACTATCAATATTTTTCTGTTTAGAATTTCCTGATAGTTTTGTATGTCTTGTTAGAGTAACAAAAAAAATGTTTAGTTTTCTTACAAGGATCACTTGCAACATTTCGACTCTTTTGAAAAGACATACAAACTTGTTGAGGATGATAGGAAGAATCACAACAACAATATGGGACAAAACTTTGAAAATTGTCTGAGTTGTTCCTAGTCATATCAGTTTTCATAACAACCGGTCGTTGATTACTATCTGAATTGCGACTATACTTTAAAGAGGAACAACTGGATTTTCTCAGATTCACCAAGGGACAATTACTAGAAAGCAAATCCTTAAGAATTGCAATTTCTGCACCAAGATCAGATTTGATCTGGATTTGTTCATTCAACCCCTTTTGAAGAGTAACCAGTTTATCAGACATTTTTCTAACGATTGTTTTTTAAACCTGGTGAAGCGTTGTTGATGGTGGATTTTGGTTCAAGGTTAAAATTGTAAAGACAAATTTAATACGCTGACATCCTGCAAAGAATAAAGTCGTTTGATAAGTAATGAGTACCTCTTCGTTTTATTTATTCACCTAGAATGGAGCATGTAGCAATAATCCCCAATATTCTGTGAATTAAATACACAAAATTCGCCTAGAATGGAGCATGTAGCAACAATCCCAAATATTCTGTGAAATTTTTAGCATTATTAATTAATGCATGATTTGCCTAGTATTTCCTATAATGTTCCCAGCAGAACTCTCATTATTGGTGCGGCATGATGACTGAGTGTTACTCTTAGCAAAGTAACACGAATCTCCAAGTGTCAATAGTGAGGTATGCACGAAATACCCGTACATTCTACATCATTTTGTAACAAAGAGAATCTCTCGGTGTGCTTATAATAGCCCAATTGAGCATATTTAATTTCCTAAGGGAAATCTGGACTGACCGTATCAGTCTCAGAAATGATCACGGCCACGCAGGTTGACCGCATGATTTAACCAGCCTAAACGAACCCTAGCGGGAGCAGGCTATCACCGTGATGAGCACCGGCGGGCCCACTTATGGCCTAGCCGGTCGAGCATAACACCTTGCTTCCCAGCGTGCCAAAACGCCATCCCTAAAATAGGGTGGCCGCGCTGCTTTGGAAGAAGCTCGAACGAGCGAAGACTGTTTAAGACAGTTTTAAAACGATCACGACCGTCCAACTTCACTAGCCTGATTGGACGGCTTAGATCGCACCATGAACGATTGAGGAGGCGCCAACACGCACATTGGTGGGCCCACTCTATCCCTACCTGATCGGTTTGTTCACGGCATGGTCATGGAGCCACGATCGTTTGCCCGAAACACGATGGGCGTGATGCTTTTCAAGGGTCGCGGAAATTCCACTAGTGTCTTAGAACGATCACAACCATCCAACTTAGCCAGCATATTTGGATGGCTTAGATCGTGCCTAGGACCATCAGGGAGGTGCACATATGTTCACCGTCAGCCCAACATGAGCCCCACACGATCGGTCTCTCCAAAGGAGAAGCATGACTTGCCAAACCGTTCGGCCAAAGTCATGTATACGTGACTGTTTCAAAACCCTAATTAGGGTTTGCGGCGTTGCATATCTGCCGTAGTTCGATCACGACCATCCATCTTCGCAAGCCCGGATGGAGGGTGTAGATATAGACTTAAGAGGTCCCAAGAGTGTCAACGTGATCACTGTGGGCCCACCTTTTCATGTGGCCGACCGACCTAGGTAGACTAGGACTCGGCACGTCGAAAACGCGCGCCCCAAAGTGGCATGTCACACAACCTTTAATCCTTTGTGGCAATGGATTTTTGTCGTAAATTGATCATGACCACTCATCTTTGCCAGTCAAATTGAGTGGCCTAGATCAAGTCTTCATAGGACGGAGAGGTATAGGCGTGTACAACAACGAGCCGTCTCCATGCATGACCGATCGGTCCCACCAAAAACCGGTGCCCAAGCTTGAATTCGGTCAAGCCAAAGAGGGATGCTTGCGCACCTCCTAAAAACCCTAAAATTCCATCAACGGTCGCAAATAAGTGTCGTAAACCATCTCGTCCGTCCAACTTTGCTAGCTTGGTCGGACAGCCTACGTTAAAAGCTAGGCGGCTAATGAAGAACCTCGATGATTACCGTCCGCCACTCTTCCACAGGGAGTGATCGACCAGGGGATGGCTCGCCCATGCAGCCTCCAAACGATCGCTCGAAGATGGTTGGACGTGATACTGTTGTAAGACGCTTAATCCGCGACTTATTCGGTTAAGCTTTAAAACAGCGATGCTTCACACATATTGATTGTTTGCAATGCATTACATGCATCGAGCATACACGATATTTCATGAATATCAATTTCTTAAATAACTTAGTTATTTAACTTAGCATTGTATGCTATTTCCTGCAGTGGGTCCCATGATCCGCTCATTCGAGACATCAAGCATGTCACAAACTGGGGGATACTTACTAGGATATTGGTCTGGCGGTTTACAGCATGCAGCGTGCAACGCGCCATTACAAGAACGTGTCAGGAAAAGGTGGACGGTTAACAGTGATGAGGGAAGTGGGCAAAGGTGTGATCGTGTAACAATCACCACTCCTACACGACCCCACTACTCCATCACTTCACCTCCTCCACTTCCTACGAGATGAGGGTTGCGCTCAATGACTTGTATAAATAGGTTCTCCAACCTATTTTCACCAACAGACACGGAGAAACAAAGTGTTGTAACCAACGTATCCAGAAACACCCAGAACTGATAGCTTACATTGTGCAAGCCAGTTCAACATTCTGATACAAGTCATAAACAGCCAACACCTTCACAGTCTCAACACCTTCTTCGCTTCCCTCCCTAAGATCAACCCAATCTCCTTCACTTTGTGACCGAAGCAAGTATGGAACGGCCATTTCTTGGTTTAGGCCAGAATTGTATAGATTGATCTCTCGAATCAAAAGCACTCCCGTGCAGTGCATTTGTTTAGAGTTTAGATTCATTTCTCATCCGCACAAACCCAAAATTACCAAAACTAGTAGAAATAGTTTTCACCCATAAACAAGTGTCAATTGAGAATTTATGGTCCAAATAGTTAGATCGCTGCAAACACAGACTTGTAAGGTCTTATACGTGTTTGCCTGCTCTGATACCAATTAAAAAAGCGGGGGTCTAACAACACCACCCAATATTTCGCTTAGAAATCTGTATGGACTAACTCCGAAACACTTTCTAGAGAATCAACTAGACAGTCAGACTCAATCTAGGTAAAAGTATCTCAAGGAGTTAATATCTCTCTCTTGTTTTGATTTACTCAAGCTAATAGAAATCAGCGAGTCTTTAATCAAACACAAGGAATAACTTGGACGGTACCAAAGACCAATGTCCAAGGATCAATCAATGATAATCAACAACCAAAGGTTGGATTATTCTAATTGATGATATAAATGCACAACCTGTATTATTTCAATTATAAGATAAAACAATATAATGCGGAAACTGAAATAACACAGACACCAGAAATTTGGTTAACGAGGAAACCGCAAATGCAGGAAAACCCCGGGACCTAGTCCAGATTGAATACACACTGTATTAAGCCGCTACAGACACTAGCCTACTCCAAGCTAACTTCGGACCGGACTATATTTGAACCCAAATCAGTCTCCCACTGATACAAGGTACAGTTGCACTCCCTACGGCTCTGATCCCAGCAGGATACTGCGCACTTGATTCCCTTATATGATCTCACCCATAACTAAGAGTTGCTACGACCCAAAGTCGAAGACTTGATGATAAACAAATCTGTCTCAAACAGACAAGTCTATCGAAGGGTCAATCTGTCTCCCACAGATAAACCCTAAAAGGTTTTGTTCCGTCTTTTGATAATAATCAAGGTGAACAGGAACCAATTGATAATCCGGTCTTATATTCCCGAAGAATAGCCTAGAATTATCAATCACCTCACAACAATCTTAATCGTATTCTAGCGAAACAAGATGTTGCGGAATCACAAACAATGAGACGAAGGTGTTTGTGATTACTTTTTATATCTTTCCTATAGGAGAGATCAATTTCAAGCCAATCAATATGATTGTACTCATACGATAGAAGATGCAAGATCAGATCACACAACTACGATAAAAGTAGTATCAGTCTGGCTTCACAATTCCAATGAAGTCTTTAAGTCGTTTAACCTGGTTTTAGAAGAAGAAAACCAAAGGTTAAAGGAGAACCGACTCTAGCACGCAAACTAGTATCACATGTAAGGTGTGGGGATTAGTTTTGCAGAGTTTCTAGATGTCCCCTTATATAGTCTTTCAAATTAGGGTTTGCCTTGGTAACAAAGCAATCAATATCCACCGTTAGATGAAAACCTGATTTAGATTCAAGCTAATATTTCTCAACCGTTAGATCGAAAACTTAGCTTGTTATACACAATTGAAATGCACGCTTCTAGGTTTGTTAACCGTTCCCAAACGTGTACATTATTGGTTCAACAATAGTTAACCAATAGGTTAGCCATATGAGCATTTCATATCCACCATGTTCTTCTTCACCATAACTAGTTCAAATGACTCAATTAAACTAGTTAGAGAGTTGTTCAATTGCAAGGAAATCTTATGTAACTACACAAGACACAATTGAAGCAAAGATGATTTGATTCACTTGAATCGGTTCATGAACTTTTATAGACACGATTTGCAAATGCATTCTTTAGTCGTTTTAAGTTTAATTTCAGAAATCATCTTTAGATATATAACCTTCTCAAGTTCGCAGACTAGGTTCGCGGACTTAAGATACCGGACAGAGTTTACAAACTCCAGCAGAAATTCTCGGGATGAGAACTTCGCCGGTTCGCGGACTGGGTTCGCGGACTTAGCTTCACGCAAATAGTTTGTCAACTCCAACAAAAATTCTCGGGTTTGAGAACTTCGGCAGTTCGCGGACTTGGCACTTGCCATTCTTCCGGTTCTCTTGATCAACAAAGTTCGAAAACTTTGGTTCAAGGAATATGACTTGTACATAAATGTGTTTCCACAAAAATGCTTATGTCCACCATTGGTTATGTAATCTAAACTCTCATTCCAATCATTGAAACATTCTTAGAGGACGTTATATAGTTGTTACACCATTTCTCGTCAAAGCAATTTTCAAAGTAATTGAAACATATCATGACTTTCGTCATTAGGTAAAGATAAACTTGGTCGAAGCGAAAAGCTTACCAACACATATTTCGAGATATAGATAGGTGAGGTATACTCGACTTGAAATACCAAATGTGTATAATCATAGTCTATATATATAGCATGCGACTTTTTGTCTCAAAGAGTAGGAGATAGAATAGATAAACTTTTGAGTGATGGATAAGTTCAAGTCTCCACATACCTTTTTGTCGAGAAGTTCCACCGGTTCCTTGAGTAGTTCTTCGTCTTGTATGATGAATCGCCATGGAGTCCTTGAGCTCAACTACACTTATTATCCTAGTCCGAGACTTAGCTATAGTAGACTAGAGATCAAGACTTATAGTTTTGATCACTAACATTGACAAACATGCTTGAGATAACAACGCATGCGAGTTCGACCGAGCAATTCTCTAACAAATACATGCATATCGACATAAACGAGATAACTTTTGACATCGTATGGGACAATAATAGTTCACGGACGCAAACACACATATCCCATAACATATTGCAATATATAAAACCATAAAGATTAATACTGCAATCATCATCTTCCAAAATAAACTTTTTAGAAATTTAAACAAATAAACCTAAAAACAAGAAGATGAAAAAGTTGGACATAGCTATGTGTACTCACAATAATGGCTATTCCAAACCCTAGTTATTATTCTAAACAAAAACAAGAAATTGAAGATTTACTAGGCATTAAGATCTTTGGCTTTGAAGAATTCTTTACCATCCCCGAACTCCTTGTCTTCAACATCCATTGGGACATAAGGTTCATGAAGATAGGAGTTAATATCAATAAACCTTCTTGGCTGATGTTGTCGAACCAGGGCCTTCTGAATCTCATGAGTCTTAAACACAAAAGCCTTTATTTGTTGAATCTCCTTTCATATCTCCTTCAACACTTCAAGAACGTCATAGAACTTCTGATAATTTGAAGGAACGGCTCTTGGCTTCCTCACATTCCTTCTTTTTCTTTTCAAGGTTGGAGACAACGGAGATTTCTCTTTTTCCTTCATGATTGATGGCTTAACAATCATATTACCGTCCTTTCCATCAGAAGACATGATGCTTGGAGTATCCATAAACGTATGGGTTTGTGAGAGGAATCACAATATAACTCAACAAGTAGTCTTAAGAAGAAGGAGGTTTCAGGGAAGGAAAAAAGTAATGTAGGGTTTCGAAGCCTTTAAACAGGTTCGTACACGTCCAACTCTCAATCCTATAAAGAGTAGAATTGTCGATAATAACCCTCCTTATTGATAGACAGTGAATTTCAAAATAAAAAAAAACTTTTCCTAAAGCCTCAGAGGTACAAAATCTTGTCTCTTTTGATCAGGCACATGAGACAAAATTTACAAATCAACACAATCAAGTTGTGTTGCGGTGAAAAAAAATTTGTCCACCATGTTCTCCGAAAGATGAATCCACAGACCTTTGTCTATCAAAACGATTTGACCATTTGTTGTTCTCTAATGGTCTATATCTATCTTTGGAAAACAATTTCTTCGAGGAAGATAAGATCTTACATACCCCAGCTTTTTTCTCCGCTAATTTAAGCTTGGTAGCTAACCGATCTGCTCTTCGTTGAAGTTTGTTGACATATCTCATCTTGTGTTTGTACTTGAAACACTTTGAAAACTCTTGTCCCTTGAAAGAACAATAGTAGCATGTCAACGCAAAAGATGATTCAGGCGCCTTTGAAACGCAAGCTGCTAGGAACAAGGTAGATCCTGAAATATTAAACAAGGGGTTTCTAAGAGAATGGTCAATTGATTCTTCCATCTTGATTGGGTTCTCTTCTAAAAGATTATCAAGATTGATGTATGTATTGCTACAATTATCAAAATAAATATTTTCACATAGAATAGCAACACTTGATTTTTTTGTCTTCATCAGAATCATAATTGTCAGACATCTCATCAAGTGTCGCAACAAGACCTTTGTTCCCAATGTATTTTCTACGATTTGGGCATTTGCAAAATGACCAAAACCTTTACACTTAAAGCACAGAGGCATATCCTCATCATTAGTTTCATCTTTGTCCCTGTTTTTAGGAGGAATACGATTATGAGGTATGACTGATGCTTTTGGCTTATCTCTGGAGAACCGTTTACTTCTCTTCAGCATAAGATCTCTAAACTGTCTTGTGATCATCGAGACTGATTTGTCAAGTTCTTCATCTGATGAATCTGTCTCAGAATGATCTTTTCCAGAGATATACACATTTTTACTTTTATCAAGTAATTTTGTGTCTTTTAGTGCTTTGAACGCAACATCCTTAGATTTGGATGAATGCCCGTGATCAAAGATCTTAAGCTTACCAACCATCGTATTTCTGGAGAGATTATCCAGGTTATTTCCCTCAACGATGGCATGCTTCTTAGAGTCGTATCTAGATGGAAGCAATCTGAGAATTTTCATCACAATGTCCTTTTTCAGGAATAGTCTTACCCAATGCAAAAGATGCATTAACAATTTCAGACACTTTGTGATTAAACTCATCAAATGAATATTCATCTGCCATACGAAGGTTTTCCCAATCGGAATTAAGGTTTTGAAGCCTAGCTTCCTTTTCACTGGTATTTCCTTCGAATACCATTTCTAAGATATCCCATGCATCTTTAGACCTAGTGCAATTTGACACATGGTGCTGAAGATTTGGGGTAATGGCATGTATGATGGCATTCAAACCGTCGGAGTTTTTCTTTGCAACAAGTATCTCAGAAGCATCATATTCGCCAATATTTTTTGGAACATTAACGTTACCTACTGCAACAACGGGAGCATCATAGCCATTAACAACATATACCCATGATTGAAAATCATGCGCTTGAAGAAAAGCTCGCATAGCAATTTTCCACCATAAGTAATTAGAGTCATCGAAGACTGGTGGTACATTAATAGAGATAGCACCTCTGTCCATAAAGTCAAATCGCTACAAACACAGACTTTTAAGGTCTTGAACGTGTTTGCCTGATCTGATGCCAATTGAAAAAGCGGGGGTACCACAACCTCACCCAATATTTCGATTAGCAATCTGTATGGACTAACTCCAATATACTTTCTAGAGAATCAACTAAACAGTCAGACTCAATTTAGAGAAAAGTATATCGAGGAGTTAATATCTCAATCTCTTGATTTGATCTTTCCTCAAGCAAATAGAAATCTGCGAGTCTTTATTAAATACAAGGATAAAAACTTGGATGGTACCAAATACCAATATCCAAGGATCAATCAATTTCCAATCAACAATCAAAGGTTGGATTTCACAATTGATTGATACAACGCACAACCTGTGATATTTCAATTATATAACAAAATATAATGCGGACTAAAAATAACACAGACACCAGAAATTTTGTTAACGAGGAAACCGCAAATGCATAAAACCCCGGGACCTAGTATAGATTGAACACCATACTGTATTAAGCAGCTACAGACACTAGCCTACTACAAACTAACTTCGGTCTGGACTGTAGTTGAACCCTAATCAATCTCACACTGATTCAAGGTACAGTTGCGCTCCTTACGTCTCTGATCCCAGCAGGATACTACGCACTTGATTCCCTTAGCTGATCTCACCCAAAACTAAGAGTTGCTACGACCCAAAGTCGAAAAATTGATAGACAAATCTGTCTCACACATAAAAGTCTATAGGATTGAATAAATCTGTCTCCCACAGGAATACCCAAGAGTTTTTGTTCCGTCTTTTGATAAATCAAGGTGAACATGAAACAATTGATAACCCGGACTTATATTCCCGAAGAACAACCTAGTATTATCAATCACCTCACAATAATCTTAATCGACGTGGAGAAAGAAGATATTGTGGAATCACAAACGATGAGACGAAGATGTTTGTGATTTCTTTTTATCTTGCCATATCGGAGATATCAATCTCAAGTAAATTATTTCAATTGAACTCATACGATATAAAATGGCAAGATCAGATCGCTCAACTACAAGAAAAGTAGTTTCGTTTGGCTTCACAATACCAATGAAGTCTTTCAGTCATTAACCTACAGGGTCTCGAGAAGAAACCTAAGGTTAAAGGAGAATCGACTCTAGCAAACCAACTAGTATCACACGGAAGGTGTGGGGATTAGTTTTTCCAGATGCTAGATGTCTCCTTTATATTCAAATCAGGGTTTGCAATCTAAGTTACCTTGGTAATAAAGCATTTAATATTCACCGTTAGATGAAAAACCTGATTCAACCAAGCTAATATCTTTCAACCGTTAGATCGAAACTTAGCTTGTCACACACACAAATAAAATGTATTCATGTAGGTTTGAGTAACCGTACCTAAACGTGTACACTTGGTTGGTTCACAAATATTTAACCAATGATTAGCCATATAACCACTTCCATATTAACCGTATTCATATTTCTCATAACTAGTTCAAATGACTCATAAGAACTAGTTCAAGAGTTGTTCAAATTCTTAGGTCTTTATACATAGACACAATTGAAACAAAATCGGTTTGATCCACTTGAATCAATTCATGAACAATATATCCACGGTTTTCAAAGATTGCATTCATTATAATTTATTATTTTAAGTTCATGAACTACCGATTTTAGATATCACCAGCTTGAGTACGCGTACGGGTATACGTACCTTAGCTATCGAATTTGAGTTTACAAACTCAGCAGAAATTTTCGGTTTGAAAACTTCCGTGAGTACGCGTACCCGGTGACTAGTTTTCTGGTTTGCAAACTTACAAACTCCAGCAGAAATTTTCGGTTGAAAACTTCCGTGGGTACGCGTACTCAACCTGTCTCCTTCACCAATACCGCGTGCACACATATGCACGCACTTGGTTTCCGGCACATGGATTTATACACTAACGTGCGAACACACTATATATGCTTATATCCATAGATGGTAATCTCACCTATACATTTTAATCATTGAAACATTCTTTTATAATGTTATAACAATCGTTATTCACGACTATCGTCATCAAATCTATTTTCAAGATTGAAACGTCATCATGACTTGCATCACGGGTAAAGATGAAAATGGTTAAAGCGAAAGCTTACCAACACATATTTCGAGAAAAAGATAGGCGAGTAAACTCGGCTCGAAATAGCAAATGTGTATGTATGAAAACTATCATACTTATACGACTTTGTCTCAAGAGTAGGTGATAGAATAGAATTTTGAGTGATAGATAAGTTCAAGTCTCCGCATACCTTTTAGTCGGATGAAGTTCCACCGGTTCCTCGAGTAGTTCATCGTCTTCGTAAGATGATCGCCATGGAGTCTGGAGCTCAACTACACTTAACTATCCAAGACCGAGACTTAGTCATAAGTAAACTAGAAATCAAGACATATAATTTTGATCACTAATATTGACAAACATGCTTGAGATAGCAACGCATGCGAGTTCGACCAAGCAATGCTCTAACAAGAATCATTCGTCATAGTCATAGGATGTGTCTCTTTAACAGTAAGAGATTTACCAAGAGCTTCTAGTTTGACTGCGAGATCCATATTCTCTTTGGCCAGACAATTCAGTTGAATTTTTTTATCTCTGATCTCATGTTTAAGAAGATTTGTCTCTGTCTTTAATAACACTACTTTAGAAGACAGAGATTTTATAGTCTTTAGGAGTTTTACCAACTCTTTATCAGCATCTTCCTTTCCATCAGAGATGGACATAGATGTTTTCGCAACTCATGTATCATGAGTCAACGAAGTAGTAACATCTTCAACTTTTGAGTATTCAAACTCTTGCATAACGTTAACTGAATCAGACATAGATTCAATTTCTTATAGGTTGGATCGCACCAAACACAGATTGTTAGATCTTTTTCGTGTTTGCCTGCTCTGATACCAATTAAAAAGGCGAGGGTACCCAAATATACCTCAAGCTAAAACTTTTCCTACCTATAAGTCCTTTCTCCGAAAGTGATTGTCTATGGACTGAGTCGAGACAATACAACTAATCGGTTCACACTTCGTGTGATCGTCTATGGATACGAGATCGAGACAATATAACTAATCGGTTCACACTTCGTGTAATCGTCTATGGATACGAGATCGAGACAATACAACAACGAAATATGTTTACTTGATACAAAGGTTCAGACTTAACCAAACACAACAGGATTGATTATCAAGTAAATAGGAATTAACGTTTGTGTAATTTACTTTAATTATAATAAAAAATTATAATGCAGAAATATAAAGTAAATGACACAGCAAGATTTTGTTAACGAGGAAACCGCAAATGAAGAAAATCCCCGGGACCTTGTCCAGAATTGAATACTCACATGATTAAGCCGCTACACAAAATTAAACCTAACTTCGTATAGTTGAGACCAAGCAACTAAACCTATAGTTCACCTAGTTCCGTCTGTATTCCCACGCCTCCAACTTATGAATAAGTCACATACTTGGAACAATTCTTTTGGTTTGTATTCCAAACAGTAAAGGAACAACAAATATGTTTGGTATCAACTCTATTCAACCAAGTGATGTGAATTGGACAAAGGCTCTTCTATTTATCTTAACATAAACTCCTTCGTCAGGTTCTTAGATCTATCGTATGTTCAATCATCAAAGGTAATCGTTAAGATTTTGCAATCTATACTTTTAATCACAAAGAATTGTATTGATGCCGATCTACACAACTAATCAATCCAATCTATCACAAGGATCCTCTTATACAGAAACAAGTATTGTGCACACCAAATATTATGAACCCCAAATCATAAATCTTCAATACCTTCTTTGTCTTCAAATCTTCTTAGATCTTCAATAAACACCTGCACACAACAACTTGAATCTCTTGTGATCAATCACGCACCGAATGGAGCCTGTTAACAATGGATTATCACAAGATCGTCTTTAGCACTAGAAACAGTCTAAAGATCCCTGTCGAAACTTCGATCTAGTTTGAGTGAATCTTATATCAGAAGAGAAGATTCTCAAGTATAAACAAACTAGGTGCAACCAAAGTTCAACCACCGTTAGTCAATCAAATCAATCGAAAACACAAGATAAACGCAATTATCTAGTTTCCCACCAACGGTACTCGTAAAGCTTCTCAATCCCAAAGAAGACTTTAAACTGAGCGGCCGTAAGAGATTTCGCCTAATTAGGTTACTCTCCTATCCGAATAGGCGGCTACACTAGTAACAACACCGAGGAAGTTTGCTTTCACGAAGGATTAGTTTGCTAGAAATGCAAACTTCAAGTATTTATAGACAAGGAAGTTTGGACACCAAGGAATTTCCAAAACCAAAAATATTCTCAAAGATATTCAATATATTCCAAATTCGGTTTCCATAATTCCTGGAAATGCTCTGTCCAAAATAATGACCGAAAATCTCTTTGGAAAATCTCAACTAGTAAATGCACATTACTAATTCTCATTTTCCTAAAATAAAATTAACAACCTTAATTAAAAGATTCTTAACTTATTTATATTTCGATCCTGGGATTTTCTTCCTATAGCTATTAAGGAATAACTTTGAACAATAAAAGATAAACATTATTGTACGTGTTCAAAGTATGTCGACATCCTTACTTTGTAAGTCCTCTTTCATACTTACAACCTTGAAACCGATTTGCCACACTTCCAAACAAGTTTAGAATTGGTTCATCTAACTTTCAAGAACTATGCGATTGATTAAGAAACACTCAATCACAAATCATGGGTTTAACGGTTCTACCAAAACAAGTTTCAGTTCTACCTCCATGTGAGTACTGTGCATAGTCACACTAGCTTTCCAAAATTCGGTTGACTAGGTACTAGGAACGGTTCCCCACATATATATGGTATCGAACTTATATGTGTTGCACATGTCCATAAGATCGGTTCCCCTTTGCCTAAAAACGTGTTGCACATGTCCATAGGATTGGTTCCCCTTTATGTTATAAACCTTGATGCACCTCATACAAGGATCGATTCCCCTTTGTGATGTGTTGCACCTCTTCATAGGATCGGTTCCCCTTTACCCAGATTCGGTTCAACAAAACACAAACTCGAGCATACAATCTCAAGTGATTACTTAAGATCGGTTTCACTAATAAAGTCATACCAATACATAAGTCAGGCCTTTGTGAATAGTTTTACCAAGAACACAAACAAGTCGTGAACGGTTATACTAAATCACACATATTGGATGTTCACAAGATATGCAATGAATAACAATTCCAATAACGCATGGCGATTTCCTTTTCGATTCATAAACAAGTTTATGAACTTACATCCTTAAAACATGTAGCGCCCCCTAAGCTAATAGCTGACTAATCCAAAAGATTAACTAAATAAAGACGCACTAAGAAATCTAAATCATATACTTAAGCATTCAAATAAGAAATCTGCTACAAAACTTAACCCAAAAACTAGCCCGGCTTAGAAATATATGTATACACAAGAACTCCTCTCAAATGATACATATACAATAGTCATTTGATTTACAAATAGTATATACAACATAATAAACATAGCCGAAGTTAACCAACTAATAACAGACTCAACTCCTCGAAGCTTCCGCTGCGCAACTTTGATCTGTCTCTGAAACTGAAAGTGGGAATGGGTGAGCACATCATCCCTAAAAGGGGTTCCCCGTAGGAATAACATTTAACTTTTAAGTAATCATTGGAATGATTTGAAAACAATACATGTTTTCCCTAACACTAAAACCCAACCAATTCACAGAAGTAAACAATCATGTATATGGAACTAACTCCTTCCAAACAATGTATAATATGGTGATTCAGCCTCCACCTAGATAATAATTTGGTGATTCAGCCTCCACCTAGATAATAATATGGTGATTCAGCCTCCACCTAGATACTAATATGGTGATTCAGCCTACACCTCGACAGTAAATAGGTATAAATGAAGGAGCAATATCCTATATACCACATATGGGAATTCTCATTTCCAAACAATCAAATGGAAATTCTTATTTCTCAAACAATTCATGAAGACAAACAAAGCATTACAATTCCTTTCCAAACAATGGAAAGATTACAAGAGATAACAGAACTTTCATAATTCAAAGTTAAACAATGCATGAAAAGCACAACGAGACAATGCATGAATTTGTTAAACATAAAGTTTGGTAAAAGAAAACAACAATAATCACAAAAGAGTCAAATATAAATTCCCACCTCTTTTGATGACAAGCCACGCCTACTTCGAGATCCACGATCCACTGGTTCATCCTTTAAATCGATCGTTGTTAATAAAGAGTAACTGTTAATCACACAAGCACTCTAAATATTAGCCAAAAGGCTCATACACATTTTCATACAAATCTCCAGTTAAAGATTAAGTGAACTATCTAATGATTCTAAGCCCATTTATAGTTCTACAACTTTCATTATCTATCTTTAGCACATCTAAAGGTTTACCTAATTCAGTTAGGTTGATTCTATAATCCATTGATAAGTCTTATAAATATCTACATCTTGGTATAAGTAACTAAAGGCTAACTCAGACCACAAGTGGTCCAATTCATTAAAATAGGAAAACTAACTCTAAGCCCAAGTCCACTAAACAAGCCCATAAATTGAAGCCCGTTCCATCTGGGTCAACTAGCGGCCACCGACGGTAAAAGGAGTCAACGTCTAAATCCAGGTCAAAGTACAGTCAAAAGAGTCAAGGTCAGGTCAACTGAGTCGGCTCTGGTCAAGATAGGGAACTCGGTGAGTCAACACCGATTCAACTCAATCAGATATACTAAGTCATATAAACAGATTGAGTCATCTAGACTGACTAGGCTGACTAACATGCTTAATTTTCATGATACAACACAAACAGATCAAAATACAAAAGATGCTTTTCTAATTCTATTTGTAAAAACACACATTTTAATCATCTCTTCATTGTATCAGCTCAAACACTAAATTCACCAACTCTATTTCTAATTCCAATACATAATCTTATAGCTCATACCACTACAATCCTGTAGTTTCAATTCAACTAACTATTTCAGCTGAATCTGCAATACTTCAATCACCCAACTCAGTTCAGTTTAAGTATTTACACAAACACTCCACTATTTCTTCCATTTCACTTTATCTTAGAAATGTACTGCAACACCACTTAGTCTACAACAACAGCACCCAACATGCATCTCACTTCTAATTCAGTTCAACTGCCCCAGCATCATCAAGTCAGTACTCTCAACTGAAGATGCAAATCCACTATCTAAAACGTCTTCATCCCCTGTAATTCAACTTACAGCTTTAATTTCTCAACTTCACAGATTACACATCTATCTGTATCATCATTATCATAATTCCACTTACAACATACTCATATCCTCTTTGCTTTTTTATCTGCAGTTAACAGTTACAAGCCTCCACCAATTACATCTTAGTTCCAACATCATTCAACAACAATTCACAGGCACCAACACAATCAGTCATGACTTGAAATTCCAAACACACCACCTCTCTACAAAACCACCTGCAACTAACCAAGCATACAACACACACTAGTGTAAAATGAGATTATTAAGTCTGATTGGGTTTTATAAAAACGACTTCCAAAGGGACTCTTTATGCATTAAGGCTCTCTAAGGTAGACCTTTTTGTAATAAAAACAGAAAGAGCTCCGTGGGAAAACTTAATGTTCGGGGGTAGTTTAGGAAGTAGTAGAATCTGCCACGTGGATTATAATTAAGTCCGGTGAGGGAACTCGTTTTTATGGTCCCATATTCCTAGGCGTAATTTCTATTAGATTAACCCTTTCTCTTTCTTCAGTTTGCAACTCACAAACCCGAGATCCCCTTTTACTTCTGCAACAAAATTACCAAACCCTATTTTTCTTCATCACCATCAACAGTTTATTCATTTTTGAGATTCAAAATCAACGAAATCCCAGGAACCCAAGAAAAAAAATCTAGTTTGTTTCTCGTTTCACAGATCGAAACTCACTGTTAGAAATTAGAGCTTTATCCTAACCTATATCTCAAAACAGCAGAAATCAAAAGGAAATTTAACTCTAGATCTGGTTGATTTGCTCCTGAAATCATCAGGGTAATATCAATCTTGTTGTTGTTTCATAAATTTGATAGAATTTTAATATTATTAACGATTTTAATTTCTCTTCATCTTCTTACATTTTTTGCAGTAATGTGTTTCCTTTTTCTATTTTTCCCTATAAGAGAACTCATGAAAATGGGTAGAATCTCTTCTCCTATAGTGTAAGAAATAAAACCCCTAAATCTTATTTTGAACATGCCTATTATTCTATTTTGATCTTTAACCCTAACTAATGGTTTTTTTTGTTTGTTTTTTGAGTCTTTTAGGTTGAGGAAAACGTCTGCAACTTCTCAAAGAAGGCTTTACCGCATCATTGATTGGTATTAATTTCATGATTTTCATGGTATTGCTCAAGTTAATAGTGTTCTCTTGGTATTTTTTTTAATGTTTTTCCAGTTGATTTCTCCGCGTTTGATGTTAATCTTGTTTGTATAAAGGTGAATTTAGGTTACTGAATAATGTGTTTTTTTTTTTATAATTTTTAGGTAAGATGTATTGCTTACAGCCTTGAGACAATCAAAAGATGTGGGGTTAAACGAAGTAAACTAGGTGAAACTTCATACCCCGTTTCTTAGATTACGTTGTTTTCGCTTCGAATTGTTTTTTTAGTAAAGAAGTTGAGGAAAAAAATGGTTTTTTTGTGAGTGTGGAGTTTGTTTGACAGACAGGGTTTGACATAGTGTGTTCTTCTTGACCTCATTTCATTTCATCTCATCTCATTAATCTTTATTTTTTTCTTCGGCAATTTGATATTTTTTATAATAATTGTAGATTGATTGAATCAATGCGGAAAACGATGTATCGTGTACTTCAACTGGATAATGTTGCTCGCAAAGGATTTGCTAATTTTTTAAAATTTTCTGTGATTTTGTTGAATTTTTGGTTGAATTGTATTGTTTGGATTTTAGCTTCTTTAAGGAAGCTAGTGTAGAAGAATGAGAACATGCTGAGTTACTTACTGAATATCAGGTGTTTGTTTAGTTACTTAAGTTGGAATTTTTTTTTGTAAGATTATTCTGTTTTTGGGGTAAGATTTAGCTAATGAATGATGGTTTGCTAATTGTTAGAATAAAAAATGGGGTAAGTTGTGCTCAAGACTCCATGGAGATCATCATACAAAGACGAAGAACTACTCAAGGAACTGGTGAAACTTCATCGACTAAAAGGTATGTGGAGACTTGAACTTATCTATCACTCAAAAGTCTATCTACTCTATCTCTTATCTTGAGACAAAAGTCGTTTTGTTATATAGACTATGATTATACACGTTTGCTATTTCGAGCCGAGTTTATCTCGCTTATCTATTTCTCGAAATATGTGTTGGTAAGCTTCCGCTTTGGCCAAGTTCATCTTTACTAGTGACGAAAGTCATTTAAGTTTCAATCACTTGAAAATGGATTTGACGAAAAATGGTTTGTGAATAACAACTATATAACGTCCTCTAAGAATGTTTCAATGATTGAAATGAGAGTTTAGATTATATAACCATGGAAGGATATAAGCATTGTGTGGTAACACATATGTGTGTAAGTCCTTATTCCTCGAACCAAAGTATGCGTACTTTGCTGCTCAGGAAAACCGGAACTAGAGTCCGCGTACCAAGTCCGCGTACTGTCGGAAGTTCTCATCCCGAGAAATTCTGCTGGAGTTTGTAAACTAAAAACAAACTTATTCTGGGTACTTAAGTCTGCGTACCAGTTTGCGTACTTAAGTTGGTTATTTTCGAAAAACGATTATTTGTGAACTTAAACTTATATAAACTAAGGAATGCATAATTGCAATCCGTGGCTATAAATTTCATGAATCAATTCGAGTGAATCAAATTGTTTTTGTTTCAATTGTGTCTATTGTAAAGATCTAAGCAATTGAACAACTCTCTAACTAGTTCATTTGAGTCATTTGAACTAGTTATGGTAAAGAAGAATATGGTTGATATGAAAGTGCTCATATGGCTAGACATTTGGTTAACTACTGTTGAACCAACTAAATGTACATGTTTGGATACGGTTACACAAACCTAAAAACGTGCATTTCATTTGTGTGTAACAAGCTAAGTTTCAATCTAACGGTTGAAAGATATTAGCTTGAATCTAATCAGGATTTCATCTAACGATGAATATTGAATGCTTTGTTACCAAGGTAACTTAGATTGCAAACCCTGATTTGAAAGACTATATAAGGGAGAACTCTAGCAACTGGGAAACCTAATCCCTATACCTCATGTGTGATACTAGTTGTATAAGCTAGAGTCGATTCTCCTTTAACCTTAGGTTTCTCTCGAGACCCTGTAGGTTAACGACTTGAAGACTTCATTGGGATTGTGAAGCCAGGCCGATATTACTTTCTCGTAGTTGTGTGATCTGATCTTGTTGTTTCTATTGTACTAAGTACAATCGTAAAGATTGGCTTGAGATTGATTTCTCCGATAGGCAAGATATAAAAGAAGTCACAAACATCTTCGTCTCATCATTTGTGATTCCGCAATATCTTTTTTCGCTAGTCGATTAAGATTATTGTGAGGTGATTGATAATCTCAGGCTGTTCTTCGGGAATATAAGTTCGGGTTATCAATTGGTTCCTGTTCACCTTGATTTATCAAAAGATGGAAAAAAACTCGTAGGTATTTATGTAGGAGAAAGATTTACCTATTACTGTAGACTTTTCTATGTGATACAGATTTGTTTATTAAAGTCTTTGACTTTGGGTCGTATCAACTCTTAGTTGTGGGTGAGATCAACCAAGGTAATCAAGTGCGTAGTATCCTGCTGGGATCAGAGACGTAAGGAGCGCAACTGTACCTTGGATCAGTTTGAGATTTATTGGGGTTCAACTACAGTCCAGACCGAAGTTAGTTTGTAGTAGGCTAGTGTATGTAGCGGCTTAATACAGTGTGTGTTCAATCTGGACTAGGTCCCGAGGTTTTTCTGCATTTGCGGTTTCCTCGTTAACCAAACTTCTGGTGTCTGTGTTATTTCTTTTCCGCATTATATTTTGTTATATAATTGAAATATCACAGGTTGTGCGTTGAATCGATCAATTGGGAAATCCAACCTTTGGTTGTTGATTGAAATTGATTGATCCTTGAACATTGGTCTTTGGTACCGTTCAAGTGATTTCTCTTGTATTCAATTAGACTCACAGATTTCTATTTGCTTGAATAAGTATTGAATCGAGAAAGAGAGATATAACTCTTTGATACACTTTTATTAAGATTGAGTCTGACTGTCTAGTTGATTCTCTTAAAAGTATATTGGAGTTAGTTCATACAGATTTCTAATTGAAATATTGGGTGTGGTTGTTGTACCCCCGCTTTTTCAAGGTGTTAGAGCATATCTCGGTTGAACCCACCAAGCGTTGGTATGTCAAGTTTGGTTGTCATATTTTAGTGAATCAACACTCATTTTAAGAGTCGCTTGATTATGTACTAGAGTCAACTTCGTATAGGTTAGCTTGAAAGTATTAGGATATGAGACATTACAAGTATTGCGAAGACTTGAAGAAGTGAAGAAGTAAGAAGCTACAATGACAACATCATCCTTCCACTTGAGGTTAGTGATATTTGACTTGAAATGTTTCATTCCCTAACGTATCTTTCAAGTCGTGCATATTGAAAACAAAACTACGAAGCATGAACACTCTATATAGACATAGTATTAAGGAATACAATACGAGGTTTATTGCTTAACCATTAAACTTTGTAGATAAGACATCGACATAATCGTTTAAATGCTATTGTGATTATGTATGGGTATGAGGTGAGAATTTCATCCTAGGAAATAATGTTTTACATGTGTTTTGTAAGGACCCTCAAGCTCGTCAACGCTATTAGACTAGTCAAGAGACGATTAAGCCGTTAATGACTCGATCAATTAGAGACGAACGTTAATTAATAAAAATTAATCTAACAACGATCTAGATACGAAACTAGTATCATCGATTAAGTGTCGAAAAGTTACGCGAGATATACTACACGAACGTGTCAATCGGATACTGGACGAAGAAGATACCATTAAATTAGTTTGAAGGACAAAATAATCATTTTTGCATCTAAATCGCCAGGATGCCCTTATCTTTTATCTGGGTGCCTTTATCATTTTTCTTTGGCCTTCACCCAAAACGTGTCAATGAGAAATTCAATTCTCTTTTCTTTCTTTTATCTTCGTTAGTCTTTCCTCTTCTTATTTCATTTCTTCTTCCTGTTCTCTCTTTTTCTCTTTCTATGTTCGATCTCTGTCGATTCTTGGTGAGTTATGTGAGCGATGAACGAAGTAAACTAGATGTTGAAGCTGTTTTAGCGATGTTGAAGATGTTGTGGTTCTGATTTGTGAAGAAGAACAATTGAAGATTGTTACAGTTTCTGGATAAGTTTGTGAAGATCGAAACTAGGGTTTGGAATGAAATTGAGAGGTGAACTAGGTCATTAATGGATGAAGAATTGAGGGGTTGGTATCGAATTAGAAGTGTTTTGATGGTGAATCGAAAATCAGGTAATTTAGGGTTTCTAATTTAATGAAATTTCTTTATGAAATTGTTATGATTTGTTAGGTTATAGTTGGGTTTGTGTTTGATTGAGGTATAAATGATTCTATGGAGTTTAATTTGAGTTCTTTAGGAATTAGGAATTAGGGTTCTTATCAGGTTAGGGTTTGTTTACTGTAATTTTGGGTTGGTGATGGAAAAATTGGAAACAGATGAAGGGATTGAAGTACAGACCATTAGTTTTATGTACATTGGTTGATGTTGATTGAACTTGATGAAGATGAAGATGATGTCTGAGTAGAAGAGTTGTAACTGTGGCTGTAGGTTAGAGTAATATTGAATTACAGGGGTCATGGTATGATTTGTGGTGGTATGGGAGTTTGTACTAGTGACGTTGGAATTGTTGGTGGTAGTGTGGTTTGGTAAAGCACATGATTTTGGAGATGATGTTGATACTAAATTGACTGCTGGTGCAGGAAATGGTAGAAGAGTTGTTTGAGATGAACTGGTGTGCTGGTGGTGTTGATTAGGAGGGGTAGGTGTTCTTTTGAGAATTGAAACGAAATTGATAGAGATGTGTGAAGCTGGGATTGCAGGTGGTGTTTGGTTTTGAATACATGACTTGCTGGTGGTGATTGACTAGGAATTGAGCCCTGGATGAGTGGTGCTGGTATATGGATTTGAGAATGATCTCAGTTGAGATAGTTTGATTTGAAGGGAAATAACAGATGGGAGAAGAGGTGTCTGAAACTACACTTGTTGCAAGTGGTGGTGATGATGTTGTTGCTGTGGTATTGTGGAGTGCAGGGAAGAGGTTGGTGGTCTGTTGTTTAACTGGTGTTGCTTATGAAGCTCAGAGTTTAGTTGATATGGAATGTAGCTGTGTTGGTTGTGGTGATAGCAAGGAAATGGTGTTGGTGCTGAACTGGCGAGGACAATGAAAAGCTGCGAGTGGTGATTGTATCTTGGTAATTTCAGGTGTTATGGGTTGAAGTAGTGATGAGCAACAATAGTTGCAGGTGGAGTTGTAAACTGTAATGGAGGTGGTGACTTTGTGTCACTAGTGGAAAATAGAAAAAATAAGTCTCCCAGTAACAGACTGATAATCGCTAAAAAAAGTCTGTTTCTGGGAGCCCTAAATTTGTAGTCTTAATTGTCGAAAAGACTGTTTCCGGGAGCCCTGGAATTTATTAAATAACGTCTTCCTTGGGCAGTCTATTGATAGGGCTGACAGAAACAGATTTTTATATTGAACATATTTTATGAAAAAAATGTGATTCAGCTTAATCCAAATTAAGTTGATTCAACTGCATCACAGTTTTATTAATCAAAAAATTAATTTATTACAAAGCTGGTTAAGCTGCATTGATCAAAAAGCTAATTAAATTGATAGTAATATTAAAACTGAATTCTTATTAATAATTGCAAACAGTTTATAACTTTAATCATCTAAAATACTTTTTCCAAATCTCAAAACTTCATTTACTTAACTTAATATTCCTGTTACAAGCTAACAAACCAGATAATCTACACTAAGTTGAAGGCGAGACTTCATCATCTATGCCTTCATTTATTAACAAATTAGTTGTAATCAGGTCCATTAAGCACCCAGCAAGCTCAGCCTCTGTATTTGTATGAAATATGTTAATCAACATTCAAGTTGTCGTCTCACTCGGGTTTGTTAGCATGTAATCCATGATTACCTGTCCATCTCAAATCAGAGACAACATAAACGAGTCAATTTCACCATTTACATAAATCCTGCAAGTCTAAAACAAGAAATTATTCAAATGATTGACAGGACACAAATAACAAATTTAAAGTAAACTAAAAAAATATTCAAATGAACAAAGCCGAGGAAAGATACCTTGCGAAGAGAAACTAAACTAATCAAACCAAGGAAACTGAAAACAAACATCAAAATCACCAATGGAAATTTCATAACCTAGACATGATTATGATCAACTTAAATGGTCATCAAAAGGGATACAAATACAGTTACTAATGTTGCACTTACATTATTATGCATCCAAGGCAAGAGAACAACAGGAAGTAATATAACTAAAATGGTAACAAAACACAACAGGAAGGAACTATGGACCCTGATGGAGCAGAAGACAGATCCTCCCACAAAAAACACAGATTAGCTGACAATCTACACTTGAGACAGAAATCACCAATGAAAATTTCATAACCTAGACATGATTATGATCAACTTAAATGGTCATCAAAAGGGATACAAATAGAGTTACTAATGTTGCACTTACAGTATTATGCATCCAAGGCAAGAGAACAACAGGAAGTAATATAACTAAAATGGTAACAAAACACAACAAGAAGGAACTATGGATCCTGATGGAGCAGAAGACAGATCCTCCCACAAAAAACACAGATTAGCTGACAATCTACGCTTGAGACAGAAATACCCTTCCTCATGCTTGGTTATATAGGACACTTAATCCTCCAATGGTACAAAAATCTCTAGCATCTGACCTCCTATGTGAGTAAAGCAACTCTTTCTTATGCTGGAATTGGATGCCTAAAATACTACCAATATGAGTGAGTTATAGAGTAAACTGGAGTATACAAATAAACATAATTCATTAAGGCTAGGTATTTTACCGTAGTCATACTTAAATAAACTCTAGGGCATGATTCAAGCAACAAAGAAAAAAAAATAGGCTACAATTATGATTATAGTACAAGCATATGCAGTGTGAATGTTAACTAAACAATGGAACAATATTTTATATTACTTGAAGACAAAAAGAGTATTCTCGCCGCAGAAGCATTTACAGAAGAGTATAAAGGTCCTTGTTCTAATTACGATTACACTTTACATCCAATGGTTATGTTGGCATGCTGCGACAAATAGAAAACTAAGAAAAAATGATGGCTCAATAATTACCTCAAGACTTTCTCCGCGGAGAATCTCCCAGCATTAATAGTATTTTGCCTTGGTAATCACTTCAGTTCACTGTTAGGATCTGCTCGCATTAAAAAGTGAAAGTAGACAAGCTGCAGATAAGAAGACAAATAGTTTAGATTAGATCTAAAATTAAGAACAAAAACAACAAGTTGTACAAATTTATTCATGTAAAAGTAAAATAGGTAGAAGCGCAGTAGACAGACAATCTGCAATGGGTATTTATATATATATATATATATATATAATTGAATGAACTAAATAATGATTGAACAAATTTCACCCGCTTTAGGAAGGAAAAATGTTGAACCCCTACAATCCATTTACAAATTCATCAACGAAAGAAATTATATTCCCATTTGTCGTATCTTACTACCTAGCGTGAGAAATTAATTCTACACAATAACAATCAAGAGATATGAGAGTATGCATGGGGGCCTATCATCTCGACAAGTAGTATCAAACTACAGGAAGATGTAAACAAACATGGTAAACAAGCGACACAACTGAGTCAAAAAAAAACGTTCACACTCATTACTGATCAGTGATAGTACAAGAGATACAAATAGCACTAAGTATATACAAGCTAAGTTCGAGTACAATATGAAAAGAAAAAAACCATATGGAAACTATATACAAATTTGAGAATGAGGAGTTACCATACAACGCTTCCCATTTCTCAGGTGATCGGATTCAGACATGGTATCAACATAGGTTGTAGCTTGACTTACACTTTCTATCCTATTCCGAGACTTAGCTAATAGTAGACTAGAAATCAGGACTTATAGTTTTGATCACTAACATTGACAAACATGCTTGAGATAGCAACGCATGCGAGTTCGACCGAGCAGTGTTCTAACAATTTTGATTAAGTTTAAATCACTATAAAAAATGGTTAAAACATTTACCATTGTCGATTAGGTCATCTCTTTGGGATTAGGGTGGTTATTGAATGCGCGTTTCTGTTGGAAACGAAGGCTAGAAAGTTCAGATTTGATTAATCTGCATATATCCTTTATGTGCTTTAATGTTCTTCCCCTTTCTGTTCCATACTCCTCCTTGTAATAGTGAAATATCTGGTGCCAAAAATATTCTTCACTTACGCTGCCTCGTCTATAGGCTTTACTGTTAAATTGTGCCACCCATGTTTTCATTATAGCAAGATCTTATGTGGAATCAAATTCAGTCATTGTAGCTTATGATCTGCGAGGCTAAAGGAAACCACTAAATTTGATGTGTGAAATACCTTTGTGTAACCCATCCATTTATAGGTTCCAACTTACTAATTGGTGTGAATTTTTTTTTAAACCCATCCCTTACACTCTTGCTTTGACACCATAGTTACTTTTTACGTACAACCATTCCTACTTTCGAATAACTTATCATGTTCATAAACACCCGTACTGTTTTAAACACCTCTTGGATGATAAGGAAAGACCAATCTCGTGTAAGAAGATATATTAGAATGACCCTTGGTTGTGAAAAATAACAATGTATATATATATATATATATACAAGTGTTCAGAAACAAGTGTTGCATACACAAGAAAACTTCCTAGATGATTTGATTACTCAAAATAAAGCATGGCAAATTATGACAATTCAGGGTGGAAAAAAATGTCGGCAAAATAATAGAGACACTTCTCAAAGAATTGAAATTGCATTGACTCAAAATCACATCTTCCTAAAATATCAAAAGTCTGACCAAAAAGCTAGTTGTGTGGTAAAACCAAACACATGGGGTTACAAGATAATATTATTGATAAGAGTAAAAACTTATTCGATGTAATTTATAAATTCAATGAATCAAGACCAAGAAGTTTACTATAAACACCCTATACTATAAATAAACGATACTTATTAATTTGGAAATTCCATAACTGTTCAAAAACACCCACGAATATTTACAAACGACCCGTATTCAAATAACCTAATCTTTTTTCAAAAGTCATTTACTGTTAACTAGCAACCCTTACTATTTACCGAAAACCGTCTGTCTCGAAAAGTGAAAATTTTTAGTCAGGGAATTTTATTCGGCACTAGAATACCACTCAGTCCATTTATGATGAGGTTGATCACATACTTTATGTCAGAGTTTTTTTCACTCACTCTTCCTATTTAATCCAACAAATTCACTGAGTCCTCTTAAGTAACTAGAAACACAAACAAATTTATACTTTGTATAAAATTAATCATGCGCTTTAGTAGTGAAGAAGATTTGGGGGTTGTGGGGGCATGAATTTCAATTACAAATCAAGGTCCACCAGGAGAATGTGAAAATGAATAATCTATTTTTTGGCGCCGTTTTTTTCAATCCTTCGAAGATATTACTGCAAACGAAAACGGCAGAACAAACACGTCTGTTAAAAAAAGATTTGCTTTGATCACGTCCGAAATTGATACTTTTGTAACATTTTTGCTTGACGTTAATGAAAATGCGGTGGGTCTAACAACCACACCCAACAATTCGTTTGCCCATCTGAGAGGACTTACTCCAATACACTTTCTAGAGAATCAACTAGACAGTCAGACTCAATCTAGAGTAAAGTATATCAAAGAGTATTAATATCTCTATTATACAATGTAATAAGCAAATCGAACAGATAAAAATCCGTGAGCCTGATTATTATGTGAAACAACTTCAACGGTACCAAAGACCAATGTTCAAGTGTCAATCAACAACCAAAGGTTGGATATTCTAATTGAATGATCTAAACGCACAACCCGTGATATTTCAATTATATAACAAAATATAATGCGGAAAAGAAATAACACAGACACCAGAATTTTGTTAACGAGGAAACCACAAATACATAAAAACCCCGGGACCTAGTCCAGATTGAACACCACACTGTATTAAGCCGCTACAGACTCTATCCTACTACCAATTAACTTCCGACTGGACTGTAGTTGAACCCTAATCAATCTCACACTGATTCAAGGTACAGTTGCGCTCCTTATGTCTATGATCCCAACAGAATACTACACACTTGATTCCCTTAGCTGATCTCACCCACAACTAAGAGTTGCTACGACCCAAAGTCGAAGACTTGATAGACAAATTTGTCTCACACAGAAAAGTCTATAGGATTGAATAAATATGTCTCCCACAAAAATACCCAAGAGTTTTTTGTTCCGTCTTTTGGTAAATCAAGGTGAACAGGAACCAATTGATAACCCGGACTTATATTCCCGAAGAACAGCCTAGAATTATCAATCACCTCACAATAAACTTAATCGACTAGCGAAACAAGTTATTGTGGAATCACAAACAATGAGACGAAGTTTGTTTGTGATTACTTTTTTATCTTTCCTATCGGAGATATAAAATCTCGAGCCAATTATTTCAATTGCACTCAACACGATAGAAACAACAAGATCAGATCACACAACTATAAAGATAATAGTTGGGTTTGGCTTCAAAATCCCAATTAAGTCTTCAAGTCGTTAACCTATAGTGTCTCGAGAAGAAACCTAAGGTTAAAGGAGAATCGACTCTAGCTTATACAACTAGTATCACACGACAGGTGTGTGGATTAGGTTTCCCAGTTACTAGAGTTATCCTTTATATAGTTCTCAAATCAGGGTTTGCAATCCAAGTTACCTTGGTAACAAAGCATTCAATATTCACCGTTAGATGAGAAACCTGATTTAACCAAGATAATATCTTTCAACCGTTAGATCGAACTTAGCTTGTTACACACAAATGAAATGTACCCTCATTTAGGTTTATGTAGCCGTACCTAAATGTGTACACCAGGTTGGTTCACAAATAGTTAACCGAGGTTATCCATATGATTACTTTCATTTCAACCTTATTCATCTCAACCATAACCAGTTCAAATGACTCAAATGAAACTAGTTAAAGAGTTGTTCAATTGTTTAGAAAACACAATTGAAACCAAATCGGTTTGATTCACTTGAATCAATCATGAAAATTATAGTCACGGTTTGCAAAGATTGCATTCCTTATGATTTAAATGTTTAAGTCCATGAACTGACCGATTTGACAAAGTAACCAACTTAAGTATGCGTACTGGTATGCGTACTTAAGCAACTGGTTTTTGGGTTTGTTAAGTTTCCAAACTCAGCAGAAATTTTCGGTTCAAAAACTTCCACCAGTATACGCATACGTAAGGTGACTGGTTAATAGTTTATCAAAATCCAAACTCAGCTGAAATTCTCGGTTCAAGAACTTCCGCTAGTATGCGTACGGGTACGATACTTAACCTGTCTCCTTCACCAATTTCGTATACACACATATGCATACTCTTGGCTTTCGGTTTATGGATTTATACACTAATATGCAAACACACTATATATGCTTATATCCAAAGATGGTTACATTCTCAACTCTTTATTTCAATCATTGAAACATTCTTCTATAATGACAATAGCCGTTTTCACACACTATTAGCATCAAAGAAATTTTAAGGATATTGAAATAATCATTATCGAAACATTCCAAGCCTACACCAAATGATTGTATCACACAAACCATGTAATATGTTACTCGGCAATTTTCTTATGATATAAGATGAACTTGGTCGAAGCGAAAGCTTACCAACACATATTTTGAGAAATATGTAAGCGAGATATACTCAGCTCGAAATCTCAAATGTGTATAGAAAAAACTATATCGTAAAACGACTTATGTCTCAATATAGGAGATAGTAGAAATAGACTTTCCAAGTGATAGATGAGTTCAAGTCTCCACATACCTTTTGTCGAAGAAGTTCCACAAGCTCCCCTTTGTAGTTCTTTGTCTTCAAGAGATGAACGCCGTGAAAACTAAGCTCAACTACACTATCTATGTCCTAGTCCGAGACATCTATAAATAGGCTAGAAATCAAGACTTATAGTTTTGATCACTAACATTGACAAACATGCTTGAGATAGCAACGCATGCGAGTTCGATCGAGCAATGCTCTAACAATATCCCCCTTTGTCAATTTTAGTGACAAAACTATCAATACATATGGATTACAAAATAGATAAAAATTGTAGCTTCTCATCCACATGCTTTATCTCCTTGGCATCTTCAACGCGACTCGAAATCTTCGTCACTTCCAAGTACTCCATGATCCTAAAGGTTGTAAGTTCAGTATCATAGTTGTTGAAGATCCGTAGCGATAACAATGAGAAAACAAAATTCTCTCAATCATTGTTATACAGTGTCATAGTATTATTACACAACATCAAAGTTCAATTGTATCACAACTTTGACAACAATACTATGGTGATATTCATCACTCCCCCTTAGTCAATACTTTATCTCGACATGAAAACCACTCCCCCTTACATAATGATCCGTAAACCATATGTATTTGTAGTATCACACTACACATTAATTGTCTCCCTTTTTGTCAATATAAATTGGCAAAGGTACGAAAACTAGTGGTATCCTCATGAAATTTTCACGGAGATACTTCATGACCAAAACAGAATACCATACCAACTTATTTAGATGCCATCATAAATCCGAAGCTAAATACATTCATCAAGGAGTTAATAAAGATACAAGATAACCCCTACAATATTCCGCAGCCGCACTCCCCACAAAGATTTGGCAATTAAGCACAAGTTCAAAATGAACTCTCCCCCATAAAATGTCATCCCTAAAGGAACAACAAAGGCGACCTTGCTTTTATAAGAAAAGAAGGATTTCTTTTGGATAAAATCGAATCAAATGAAAACATGAATTTGTATCCAAAAAATTCAATTGAAATAACCACAAGAGAACCCATGGTTAGTTCAATCGAAAAATACAACCAAATTAATCACAAGAAAACCCACGATTAATTTAATTGGAATACATAATCAAATTAACCACAAAAAGTGATCAATTCATATGGTCATGCTCGACACAAGAGAACTTACGGAGCTACAACTAAGTTATTCATAAGAAAATGATCAACTCAGTGGGTTATGCTCAAACATAAGAAACCTTATGGAACAACACAGTATATGCACAAAAATGTGGATCGAAGATCGACCAATACTGCGGAATAGACAAGGATTCATCCTATTTTCCATCACTATTTGCAAAATGACATATAATAGACTTAATCCTTGTACACAAAAGTTTTATCCTTTCTTCCATCAAATAATGACATAAAAGACTTTAACTTTTGTAATGTCAAAAGTTCATCCTATCTTCCATCAATACATTCATACCGACATAATAGAGATAACTTTTGAACAAGTATGGGACAGTCACAGGTTCACGGATGTAAACAACATATCCCATAATAATTTGCAATCTATAAAATCATAAAGATTAAAATTGCAAAAATCATCTTCCAAAAAACTTAGAATTTAAATAAATAAATCTAAAACATGAAGATGAAAATCGTTGGACATAGCTATTTCTAAAATACAAGAAATAATTTCTCTAAAAGAAGATTTACTAGACATAATCAAAAACAACTTTAGAAACAACGAGCAATCACAAGCAATAATCAGAGTTTCGGAACGGAAGCTTCATTGGTTGTGAGACCTTCAATCTTGTGACAGATAGAGTTGTCAAACTCTTCAGACACGGCATTGAGACGATCCCTTGCCCAAGAATAATCCTGCAAAGCACATAGCAATAAGGAATTTCATTAAGAAATACCAGAAGATAGACTCGAAGAACACGAGAAGAGGAAACTTCGATTTGAAGGGGCTTACCGGGTTATTACGGATCTTCGTCGAAACGTGGTTTTCAACATCATCCAAAACCCCGACCCTCCGTCTTCTACGCACCGGTGTAAAAGGAGAAGATTAGAGAAAACATCAGATGTCTGCCCAGATGTCATTTTGAAAGAAGAAAAAAAAAACAACAAAAGAGGAACCCCTGAGTAAAGAATAGTCTCTTCCTCAATCTTATAAAGAAAGATAAGTAATTCCTTCTTCAGGAAGCTTGGAATAGAAAAACAGACCCGTTCAAAGGAGGTTATTCCGCGAAGGAAAATCAATCATACCAAGTCAAGGCACGACACATCGAATAGTTGGACCTCAAAAACAAAATCTGCAACTGACTGCATAGTGCAAGGCCCGACGCCTCCTAGGAAATCGAAAAAGCTTAACCAGGGCAAACCTGGTCGATGTCATAAATTTCTGCATCAACAGTTGAATCACTGTTCCTCAACACCAAATAAAGCGTGAAATCGGGTCCATGACTTTGTTCGCAAACCGCGAGCAATTACTCTCAAAGAGGGGCAACTGTTGACACCCCATTTTCGCACCTTCCACAGGAAAACATCAGTTTTATATTTCGAAGCCGGATACAAGAGAAATTCTATGTGGAACAGTTAAGGATTTCCATATCCTTTAAATCAAGCCCACAAACACTGCTCAACCACCCATTTCACTACCCAATCAAGCCCACAAGCACTACCCAATTACCCGTTTTACTACCCAACCACCCATTTCATGGCCCAAATACCCATTTCATCACCCATGTGAAAACAATTAAATAACAAAAAGGGGGGGTTTTTATCATCACCAACGTCTTTTTATCCTTTCCACCAACAACTAAAGGAATTCTCTCCCACACACCATAAAATCATCACCCTTTCATATTTCTATTCAACCCTATTACCCAAAATGGAAAAATTATCCTTCTCAAATCCCACTAAAAAATCACTTTTTTTCTAAAAAATAAAAACTTCTCTCATCCCACTATCTAAAAATAATTTTATATCCCATCAAAATACACCCCATGCACTCTCTTTCCTTGATCCACTCCACTCTCCACCCGTAAACCTATTCAAAAAACTATTATACACCCCAAAAAGGAAAGAAAAAATAATGGGGAGTAAATCAATCCCCCAATATTCCCTTTCAGCATTCTTTCCATACCTCTTTTACACCTACTCCACACCTTTCTACAACTATATAAGTATCCATTTGGAAAAACAACCAACTGTCCCAAAAAAATTTGTTTCTACAACACAATCAATGCCACCAATTACACCAAAAAGAAATCCAAGGGATTCTTATTCTCCCCATGCAAACTACAAAAAATCCTGATTTCCACCCATAATACTTAAACCAAAAAGAATTATTGTCTCAAAATAGAGAATACTTATTCTCACATATCCCAAGTCCCCATGTATTTTGTCATTTAATCAAAGAGAAATCAAATTTCCTTCCTGAATATCAGTTACTATTGTCTTATGCATTTATAGTTCATTTTGAGAAAAAATCCAAAAAAAATAAATAGAAATATTAAATCAAGTATTGTCTTTAAGTTTTTAAAAGATTAGCATTAAATTTATCATACTTTAACTACTTTCAGCATACTTACCAAAAATAAGGAGGAGAGTATAAGAATCTCTCTGAAGAAAATACCCCATCTAAGGTATACTGGTCAAATTAATTCTCTTGGGTAGACAAAAATTATGAGCATAGAGTGGATTACCCCTCTCACATTCTGAGTGCCCATGTTAATTACTGCACTATTTATTTTAAACAATATATTTTGTAGTATAATATAATTAATTCATAACGTGGGAAGATCTAAATATGAGTATAGAGCGGATTCCCCTCTCATATTAAAACTCCATATGTGAGTAATTTGCAAATAATTTATCTAGTTACCGATTAAGTTGCAGGTTGTCGGTTATTACCCCAAAACTTCAATAAGTATTCAATCGGTAGTCCATGACAACTTCCAAATTTCTGTCATCATCCAAAGATATCTATAATAAATCTAAATTCTTTACATCAAATTACCAGTTTAGATTTGGCTTATTAATATTTTCAACATGTTAGGAATTGATCTAGATTCCCGATACCTTTGAATAATTAGTTGTTCTACCGGCTATATATATATGGCAAATATTAACCTTTGCATCCATGCATAGGCTAACAGCTCATTAATTGAGTTGCTTTTGCATTGAAAGTGTAAATTCTCATGAAAACAAAAGGTTATTTCGTCATTTTTCCTGAACTCCACAAAGACAAGCAACTGATGGCTGAATAAGTCTATTTGTGATATTAAACGGAGGTTTGCTGTTTATAGTTCCACTATCCAGGATTTTGCAAGATTTTTTTTTTTTTTCATTTGCACTGTTGGATCTTGATGTTTGATATTAAAAATAGAACAAAAAGAATATAACTAAAGATAAGCGATTTCGAATCATTTGATTGATTTTTTTTTTCTTTAATTCAGTTTGTATATGGATTGTCCAACTCCAACACACAGTTCGTTAAATTTTTTTGATTTCTTTTTTAAACTGATCACTAACACTTTTTTTTTTGATCCATTCTTTTTATCAACCAAAATCAGTTTTATCGACTTTCAGGAAGAAAAATGAAGAGGAAGATGAACAGAATTATGGAGATCTGATAAAATAGAAAAAATCAAACTTTGGGCATATAAAGAAGATGAGATGCATTAGGGCAATAACGGAAATTCGTCTTTTCGTTGATAAACGAGTCCAATAATGATTATATCACAAAATATTATAGTAATTAATATCCTCTTATCCTATTCATGGGTGCAGAGATTAACATGACCATATATATATATATAGCTGTAAATATTATTCCCATTTAATCATAAAATATAGGCCAATCATATGATTGGGCGGTTGATGGCTGCCTAACACCTTCCCATCTCGTACTAGAATCTCCTTACCCAGACTCTCTGATAACAAATCATAAACATGTAAGTCATAACTAGAATTTGTTTTCCCGAAATAATTCAAACTAGTTAAAAAGGGTACTGACTCCCCTTAGTCAGGTGACGACTTCAAAACATCTCTTTTTCTTTGCAGAGTTAGATATCTTATTAACAAACTAGTAAGAAGTTACCTCTGTCTGACTTGTGCGGAAAATATCCACAAACGGATGAGCACATAGACTCCACCTCCATAATAATTAGGGATCGGAAAAACCCATACATGACCCGTGACCAGACCTCGATTTTTACAGCTGGTAACTCTAAAGGCTTTTCAGATTAGTCTAGATATCGATCTGAGATTTTTCAAGATTCTGTTGAGTCCCAAGGAGCTCACCTTGGTCCTTACCCGACGTTTTCAAGGATGAACAATATATTTTCATTAAAATAGGTTACTGGGGAGTTTCGTAATGCAGGAAGAGATTCGAGCGATCTAGAACGTCATTAACCTATTCACTAAAGTCGAAAATTAGTCTAAGAGGTAAAAGTACTGGTAGGGATAACTCTCTCGACTAAATCCGGGTTTACAGAGACTAAATCAATGGAACGTTTTTTTTTTTTTTGTGTTTGCACTAGTACAAACCTTCACATAGGCCACGTTTTCTGGTTTACATCCTAGCCACATTTCGGGTTTTTTGCGTGATTATTAGTCATAGGTATAATTATAGCCACGTTTTGTGTTACCCTGTAACCATAGTGCACGATTTTGGTCATGGCTTTAAACCTAAACTCTTCAATTGTAGCCATAAACACCTATTGGTCATGGGTTTAAGCCTAAACCCATCACTTGTAGCCATAGGTGAGAATATGGCCACATTAAGCAATTATGTATGTGGCGAGTTTATAGGTTGGCTTTAGACACGCCTACTAGCTCGTGATGGAAAGGAATCTGATTAAGCCACTTTGATTTGTTTATGTGTCCAAAGGGTTGGGTTCATTAGACGCATCTTATGACCGAGACATCCATCCGTCGTGTTCGGCTTTTGTTGAATCTCGACTAGGGTCAGGTGTATATATATATGCGTCCATCTAAGTAATTGAACCACGTCAAGAACACTAGGACCTAAATAATAGCCAATTGTTTTTCTCCATTTTTTTCCGTCCTAGCGTCTACTGGGTTATGGCACTTCTGCTGGAATGATGGACACTCTGGAGATCCAAAATACCAAACTAGTGTGGGACAATTAACGATGACTCACAGTTAGATATAACAATTTGCAGCTTTAAATTTGTATGTACAGTTCATACTGATGGGGTATGCTATGACTTGATCTAACACCTTACAAGGTGGTTGTCAACGATCACAATCATTAGAGAAGAGAACACCACATTGGAAAAATAATATAAAATATTGATAAGACAAGTGACAAGTAGATCATTTCATAGTGTTAAGACGGGTGAATGCCTCTTTAATGATTGGTAAACAAAACAGAAATTGAGATATAAAGAGAATGGTACACAAATTGGACTTGCATATGATGGTTGCGTTTGAAGGGCGTCAAATAATGTTGCTGCAATGCTTGGGAATTGGTTTTGGCAACTTGACAGCCACAACAGAAAGTATACCACCTGGCTGGGGAGAACCTCAGTAACCATAGCTTGTTGCAGATGCATATTGATGTGCGCATGATCTCTGCATTCTCCAAAATATGCAATTGACCAGCTTAGCTTTCATGGAAATGGAAGAACAAAACAAGCATCTTACACAACTCAATGATTCACTCCAAAATACATCAGATTAAATTCATCAAAAATTATATTTACATAAGACGAATGTCGAATCTCATAATATTGCATTTCATTATTCCAAAATGTAGATAACTTTATAAAACTGCAATAGTTGCCATATACATTTGAAAACCAATTTAGAGGTTTAAATATCTTATAACTACTATTATACTTTCACCATCTTTGCGTTTAGCAACTAGTAACACACAGGAGGTGTGGGGATTAGGTTTCCCAGTTGCTAGAGTTCTCCTTTATATAGTTTTCAAATCAGGGTTTGCAATCTAAGTTACCTTGGTAACAAAGCATTCAATATTCACCGTTAGATGAAAAACCTGATTCAACCAAGCTAATATCTTTCAACCGTTAGATCGAACTTAGCTTGTTACACACAAATGAAATGTACCCTCATTCAGGTTTATGTAACCGTACCTAAACGTGTACACTAGGTTGGTTCACAAATAGTTAACCGAGGTTAGCCATATGATTACTCTCATATCAACCTTATTCATCTCAACCATAACTAGTTAAAATGACTTAAATAAAACTAGTTAAAGAGTTGATCAATTGTTTAGAAAACACAATTGAAACCAAATCGGTTCGATTCACTTGAATCAATCATGAACATTATAGCCACAGTTTGCAAAGATTGCATTCCTTATGATTTAAATGTTGAAGTCCATGAACTGACCGATTTGACAAAGTAACCAGCTTAATTATGCATATGGGTAGGCGTACTTAAGCAACCGGTTTTGAGTTTGTTAAGTTTCCAAACTCAGCAGAAATTTTCGGTTCAAAAACTTCCGCTAGTATGCGTACATGTACGCATACTTAAGGTGACTAGTTAAGAGCTTGTCCAAAACCAAACTCAGCATAAATTCTCGGTTCGAGAACTTCCGACAGTAACATGTCTCCTTCACCAATTTCGTATACACACATATGCATACTCTTGGCTTCCGGTTTATGGATTTATACACTAGTGTGCGAACACACTATATATGCTTATATCCAAAGATGGTTACATCATCAACTCTTTATTTCAATCATTGAAACATTCTTCTATGACAATAGCCGTTTTCACACACTATCAGTATCAAAGCAATTTTCAAGATATTGAAATAATCATATTGAAACCTTCCAAGTCTTACTCCAAATGATTGTATCACACAAATCATGTAAGATGTTACTCGACAATTTTCTCATGATATAAGATGAACTTGGTCGAAGCGAAAGCTTACCAACACATATTTCGACAAATATGTAAGCAAGATATACTCAGCTCGAAATATCAAATGTGTATAGAGAAAACTATATCTTAACACGACTTATGTCTCAATATAGGAGATAGTAGAAATAGACTTTCCAAGTGATAGATGAGTTCAAGTCTCCACATACCTTTTGTCGAAGAAGTTCCACAAGATCCCCTTAGTAGTTCTTCGTCTTCAAGAGATGAACGTCGAGAGATCTAAGTTCAACTACACTATCTATGTCCTAGTCCGAGACATCTATAAATAGGATATAAATCAAGACTTATAGTTTTGATCACTAACATTGACAAACATGCTTGAGATAACAACGCATGCGAGTTCGACCGAGCAATGCTCTAACAGTAGTGGAAAAACAAACACAAATATAAGCAGGACCCACCACTACAAAGAGGCTAGTTGAGGTTAGCCTCTACATAGAGGAAAAAATAAACATGCTCTTAGTGTTTTTCCTCATTGATTTTCGTTTTGGTTTTGATGATTCTTCTTCCGATGACCTATGAGCAGTGCTATCATCCTTTATTACTTCTTCTTCTTTAATTTTTCTTTTAGTTTTTCTTATTTACCCATATTTTATTTGGATCTAGGTTTTCAGGTTTTGCATTATTGTGATTTGTTTTCAGAATTGATATTTTGGCTAAATTAAATCTCTGATTTGGGTTTGAAGAGATTGAGATTTGCTTTGATCAATTGAGTCTTTGTTCAGATTGTTATATTATTGATCATGATGAAAACCATTGTAAAGAAGTGGCTGAGGTTCTTAGAAAAAGAGCTATGACGGAAGAGGAATATGAAGAAAACCAACTGGCCAAGAATAATGTTGTTGTTGTAGAAAATGCTGATCAGGAAAATATTGGTGATGACTTTATACATATCGAGAAATACATGGAGCAACCTTCTGATGCAGATGAATCTATAAAAACTAAGAGAGCTAGAACCCAAAATACCCAAACCCTGGGGCCTAACCCTTCCTTACATGGACCTATTTTAGCTGCTCATGGTGGGGTGGCTAACAATACTGATCAAACAATTTCTAATGTTGAACTTATGGATGGAGTAATAATGGTTGGCAGAGAGAACAGTTATGCAAGTGCTTTGGATGATACCATTAAACTCAAGATGGCCATGCAACTACGGTAACATACTCTATCCACTATATTTATTTTTTCGCAGAAAAACATTCTAACATTGATAGTCTTCATCTACTCATTTTACTTCTTTATTGCCTAATTTACGCTTGTGATTTATATTCTACTGCAATCATGAGAGTCTTAGCATGGATTTGTCAGGGTTTTAATGGAAAAACTACTAGAGACCATCTTAAATACCTAATATATAGATATAATCCAGATATAATTTTCATATCAGAAGCAAAAATAGGAAAGGATAAAATGAAAAAACTTATAAAGCCATTTAAATATCCAAATAGTTTACTAGTTCCTTCCATAGGTCTAGCTGGAGGATTAATCCTTCTTTGGAAAGATGGGTTTCAATTTAAAGTTGTGAATATAGAATCTTGGATTATAAATTGTTTGGTGCAGGGTGATCCTTCGAAACCGGAGTGGTTACTGACTTGTATGTATGGTTCTTCTTATCCCAAAAATAAGGAGAAACAATGGACTTATATTAACAATCTTAGTCACACTGTCAAGCAGCCACGTGTTGTTCTGGTATTTGAATTTGGTTTTCAAGAATGAACATCGCAAAAGTGTTTCGGCTAATACTTCTCGTACTTCTAATACTTCTTACTCTGCTGCTTCCTCTTCAATAGATTCCCCTTATATCAAGCTCATTCATGATGCTGGGTTAGAATATTTAGGATATACTGGAATGTCTTTCACATGGTCAAGCAATGTTCATGGAACTGGTGTTGGACGATCAAGACTCTATAGGGCGCTAATTAATAGAGAGTGGATTATTCATTTCGCTGATGCCAAGCTTATTCATCTTCCTCAACTAGGGTCAGATCACTGCCCTATTATGTTGGATACTTCTTCGATTAATGGTGAAAGTAGAAGAAATTAGAAATATTTCCAATGTTATGAAAGTGATGAGACTCTCAAGGATGAAGTTGTTGCTGCTTGGAGGTTACCAGTCAATGGTTCACATGATTATCAATTATCAAAACATATCATTAATACTAGACATTTTGTGTCCAAGTGGAATAGAGATAAATTTGGTAATATTCAAAGTAATATACACCTCTCATCAAAAAATAGAGGCCATTCAATAACAAGATGTGAACCCCAACACTAATCAGCAGATTCAACATATTGAATACCAGATTGAACATTGGCATCAAGTGGAAAGCGATTTCTGGGGACAAAAAGCCAGAGATGATCATTATCTCCAAATGGATAAAAACACAAGGTATCACCATGCAAATGCAAATAGAAGGCGTTCAAGAAATAACATTACTGCTCTGAAAGATGAAAATGGACAATGGTGCACCACTAAGGAAGATCAACTTTTAATCAGGCACTATGGTGCTTTACACACTACTTCGTCGATAGAAAGAAATGATGCTATTCTCCAGTGCATTCCACAGGTTATCACTGCACATACAATATGGAGTTAATGCGCATACCGGAAGATGATGAAATCCGTAAAGTTTTAAAGGATATGAAATCATGGAAGGCACCTGGTCCGGATGGTTTCCCACTAGTTTCTTTAAAACACATTGGGAGGTTGTTGGTACAGATGTTATGGAGATGGTGAAGTAGTTCTTTCATACGAGATTTATTTTCAAGAGTCTAAATACTGCAAATGTCTCCCTCATTCCAAAAACTAAGAACAAGCAGTTTCCTTCAGATTTACGCCATATTACCCTTTGCAACACTTCATACAAGATTATTTCAAAGATCCTAGCATCCAGAATGAAGAAGTTGTCTTTTTTAGTTATCTATTTTGTAAACTCTAATTTTGTATTGTTTGAGTTTTTATAATCAATAAAATTGTGATACGGCGAAAAAAAAAAAGTCTCTTCAGAGAACCATTTTTTTTTAATGCTAAAGATGGGGATTTTTATTGATTTGAAGCAAGTACATTGTCTTGACTCAATTGACTCTCTATGATACTAGGTGGTTTATCAAACCAAACTCTAGTGACTCCAAATTTCTTGCTATACTTAGCTAGTTTGTCAGCAGTTTTATTACAATATCTAGGAACATAATGACATATCCAATTAGGAATAGTTTGTAAACAATCTACTGCATCTAAGAGAATGTCTTCATTTTCCCATGAGATAACTGAATATGCTTTGTTTATATAGCTTTCGATTCCTTGTAAATCAGTCTCCAAAACTATGTGAGTGTGCTGCAGTTCTTTGCTCCAGCTAACATCATACGGAAACGTAAGGCATTATGTATGTTCAGGGTTCTTTACTCCTACATAGCATTTTGCTGAGCATCCCCTCCCGTTTCCTGCAAAATCACGCAAGATAAGAGCAACACCAGTTAGTCCAGAATTACTATCGTAAGAAGCATCACAGTTGATAACAAGATATGGGTATGTAGGTGGCTTCCACACTGGTTTTAGAGACATAGATTGTTGAACATGAGAGCTTTGTGCATGTGCTTTTATGTTTAGTTTGCTAATGTAAGTAGAAAAACTAATAGCCCTCATGGAAACTACACTTGGATCTGCCTTCTTATTTTGAAAGTTGACTTCACAACGTTCATTCCAAATGGCCCATGAAACTGGCATAGCCATTGTTAACCAATCAGGTGAATGAGTTTGCTGCTCATCCACATTTCAAATATTGCAGCCACATCTCTATATGTTCCTGACAGTACGTTAGACCCACCTTGTACTATCATCCAGACTACCCTAGAAAACGAGTAAGAGAATAATATATGCATTGTAATTTCCTCAAACTGTCCACAGAAAGGATAATATCTATTTATGTAATTGCAGGTTCTAGAAAGACGTTCCTTTGTAGGTAATATATCAGCTAAACACTTCCACCAGAAGTGTTTTACTCTTGGCCAATCCCGAATCTTCCAAAAATCTTTCCATTTTATGTTTGTGTTTGAGGGTGAAAACAGTTTCTGCTGATTTTGGTAATTTCGGGTGTGTGGGTGAGAAACGAATTTAAACCCTAAACAATGTACTGCAATGGAGTACTTTAGATTCGAGAGATCAATCTGTACAAATCCGGCCTAAACCAAGAAATGGCCGTTCCAGACTTGCTTCGGTCACAAAGCGAAGGAGAAGGGTTGGTTTTGGGGAGGGAAGCGAAAAAAGTGTTGAGACCAGACTAGTTGATTCTGGAAGAGTAGTTGTTTTACGACTTGTATCAGAAAGTGGGAAGCTAACCGATGGAGAGCTAGCAAATGTTTTCTGCGTGTTGTATGCTCCTGACATGAACCTGATGTTCGGTGGAAATAGGTAATGCCTATTTATACAAGTCGAAGTGAAACGTACTCTGGTCTCATTAAGAAACGGAAAACGGGTGAGTAAATGGGAGGAGGTGGTAACCGGTAACGCCTGGAATTGATGTTCCATAAAAGAAAGCATTTCACCATTACTCCCTGTATTTACTAACCGCCTCATCCTTATGAAACTTTCTTATAACGGGCGTAGTGTATGCCGCACGCTGTAAACCGGCAATCCAATACCCAATGAGCATCCCCCAGTTTGTGACATGCGTTGATGTCTCGAGTGTTTTCATGGAAAACGTGTAGCACATTGTTGTTGTCTGGCAAGTTGATCTTGGGAGACTTGCCGGCTCGGTGGTGACCCTCGACAATCGAGATTTTGCATCTTAAGAGGAAAGGTAGTCGTTGATTATTGCAACCCTTCGTTTGGTAGCCAGTGGCATGAAAGCATGATCAATATGGCTTTACTATGGCCTGGTTTAGGTGCGGCCAAAAGTTAGGGTTTTGTCTTTGTTTAGGCGTGATCAAACTAGGGCCAAAGGTTGCCATGCGTTAGCTGATAACCTTGGACGACTAAGATCTGCACCTTAGATGAAAAAGTGGTCGTTAATTGTTGCAGGCCTTCGTTTTGGTAGCCGCATAGGGAAGGCCGGTGTGGCGTGACGCTGCAAAGTGGTTGGTATGCCATTGGCACACGTGGTATGGTATGCCTTGGCGTGGTTTGGCGTGGCCAAAACTAGGGTTTTGGGCCAAAGGTTACCATGCGTTGTTTGGCAACCTTGGACGGCTAGGATTCACATCTAGGATGGAAGGGTGGCCGTTGATCGTCGCACGCCTTCGTTTTGGTAGCCGCATAGAGAAGGATGACATGGTATGGCGCGACAAGGTGGTTGGCATGCCATTGGCACGTGTGGCATGACATGCCTTGGCGCGGTTTGGCATGGCCAAAACTAGGGTTTTGGGCCAAAGGTTACCATGCGTTGTTTGGCGACCTTGGACGGCTAGGATTTGCATCTAGGATGGAAGGGTGGCCGTTGATCGTCACACGCCTTCGTTTTGGTATCCGCATAGGGAAGGCCGACATGGTATGGCGCGACAAGGTGGTTGGCATGCCATTGGCACGTGTGGCATGGCATGTCGCGGTTTGGCGTGGCCAAAACTAGGGTTTTGGGCCAAAGGTTACCATGCGTTGCTTGGCGACCTTGGACGGCTAGGATTTGCATCTAGGATGGAAGGGTGGCCATTGATCGTCGCACGCCTTCGTTTTGGTAGCCGCAATAGGGAAGGCCGACATGGTGGGGCCAGGGCAAAAAATGGCGCGGATGGTCTTGGCATAGTGGGGCCAAGGGTTTGGCACGGACGGCTTGGCATGGTGGGGCCAAGGCAAGGTGCGGTTGGCTTGGCATGGTGGGGCCAAGGGTTTGGCATGCCATTGACGCATGGTGTGGCTAGCATGGTTGGCATGCCTTGGCGCGGTAGACGTGGCTGGCATGGTTTGCCATTGGCACAGTGGTGCGGCTGGCATGGTTGGCATGCCTTGGCGCGGAGATGTGGCTGGCATGGTTTGCCATTGGCACAGTGGTGCGGCTGGCATGCCTTGGCGCAGAGATGTGGCTGACATGGTTTGCCATTGGCACAGTGGTGCGGCTGGCATGCCTAGGCGCGGTAGCATGAAAATTAGGGTTTGGCATAGATGATGTCGGTCATGTTAAGGGTTCTGCCTTGGAACATGACACGTGAAAAAAAGGTACCCTGGTAATTCTTACGTAGGCATGCTGATCGATTCAATAAATGGTCATAGTGACGTCATGTCAGTTGTACAGTTTTACAATTTTAACCCTAAGCTAAAACCCACCATCAACATTAAGTCCCATGCTTAGCTCGGAACATGAGCATTGTTGCGAGGTAAGCATAAGATGGTGACGGGCAAGGACAAAAATCGAAATGACAAGTCGTGAAAAGATGGTCAGGAAGGTCCGACTAACCTTTTTCGAGAGAAAAGGAGAGTTCATGATCCCTGTGTTTGGCGGCCTTGCATAGATTCTATTTGTGGTGTAGACCGTGAAGTGGTGGGATGAAGATCGTCTGCTAAGTCTGGCTATCCATTATCTTGGCTGGGTTAGGGAACATCATGACGCTGGCTTAGCGAGTTGTCGGTGTTGGCGCGGCAAGTCATGGCGCGGACGGCTTGGCATGGTAGGGCCAAGGCAATGGCGCGAACGGCTTGGCGTGGTGGGCCAAGGCAAGGCGTGGTTTGGTGAGGCAAAGCATGCGCGTACGGCTTGGCACAGTTGTGATTTGTCTTTGCGGGCCCGATTGCCTCTTTTCCTTACTCGACTCAAATAGGAAGTCCTTTCCTCATTCAAATGTCAAAGTATCACGCCCTCATGTCTCGTTTGGCTTTCATTAGTTTTTTTTTTTTTTTTTTTTTTTTTTTTTTGATGAGGGGTTTCATTTGAGGCAGATTTCCCGGTCGTGATGCAATCATGTTCCGCTTATTCAGTATGTGTTTCTCTTTCTTCCTTTAGGGTTTCCACAGTATTTACGCCGGTGAAGTTGCATCGTCTTCCCAGTTTTACAACAAAGATCTCCTCTTGTTGAGTCCACCTCTCTTCATCATGTCGATTAGAAGTGAATCATCCTCGAGCCAGTTAGATTCTCCAGTCAAATGCATGAGGCCTGACTCTTGCAACAATTCCTCTATCCGGGTTATTCGAGTCAAGAAGATTATACCGATATGTTTTTATTGATCAACATGTGTTTCATTGTTTGCCGATAAATGACAAAAGTTTTCTTTTGTGTAGAGATATCCTGTCGGAGCGTGCGTTACCATCATTGATGAAGATGATTTGGTTACCCCTTTTCCTTCAAGCCCGATCCCACCAACCGCTGCAGATCTGTAGAACGCCGACTTAGGAATTTCTTGTCATGAGTATCCCAATGCAGGTTTGTCGTTCGAAACCCGCATGAGGTGTCTTTCTTCTAACTACCGGAACGTCGGTGGGTTTCTGGTGCGGAAATAATTCGTGACTCTTTACACAAAGATATGGAGGATATATGGCCACATCGCCACCAGGAGCGTGGTGCAATATTGTTCATCCGCTTTAGTTTCCATAGTGAATTGTCTCTTCCCGATGGTCGTCGAAATGGAGAGTATGTCTATCCGTGTTGTCGCGGAATCAACTATTCAAAAGTGGGAGAACATGGTGTCTACCTGTGAATCTCTGAAGTTCAACGTTAGTTGGTTGCGACATCGCCTTGATATTGTGAAAGTCGACAGAGCCGGTATTCTTGCTGGCGTGGTCCCTGCTACGAAAGCTATTCTGGAAGAGGAGAAAGCTCTGGCCATGGAGTCACAGAAGGTGGAAGAGTCAATCCAGAACTTGGATAGTAGGACTGAAAGGTATCAAAGCCGGTTAAAGATGATGCTTTCGAGGGATTACAATCTGTTGGATGGGCTTTTCTGAGTTATGTGGTTGTGAGATGTTTGGTTTCTTTTTGGGTTTTAAGCATGTTTTTGCATTTTTTTTTTTTTTTTGAAAGAATAAGAGAATTTTATTGATTTACTTAAATCACACAAAGGAAAAGAGACTTGATATTTGAGGTGTGGAAGAAAAGTGGAAAGATGCCTGGCTATCCGTGTTTGTGATACGGCGGGGCGCGAGGTGGTGGTCAGTCGTAGTATGCCTTAAGCCATTTTCCGTTGATGATTGCTTCCAGTTTTCCTCCATCTTCTTTAATGACCTTGTAATACTCACTGTTGTACGCTTTTGTGACTATATAAGGCCCTTCCCACTTTACGGAGAATTTTGGTGCGGACGCGTCTTGCTGAATGTGTTTGGAAGTCTTCAGTACCAAATCTACCACTTAAAAAACCCGAGGCTTCACGGTTTTGTTATATGCTCTGGAAACCCTATTTCTATATGCTTGTGCGTGTTCTTCCACCTTGGATCATCTGAAATCTACAGTGTCCAATTCTGCAACTCTGGCGCTCAATGCTTCAGCTTCATTCCATCGAACTCCGCTTGCTTCGGCAATCCTAGTTGACGGGATTTTAACTTCCGCTGGGACGATGGCGTTTGCGCCGTAAACAAGAGAGTAGGGAGAGGCCCCGGTGGAACTTCTTGGTGATATCCGGTATGCCCAGAGTGCCATTGACAATTGCTCATGCCATGTCCGAGGATTATCATGCACTGTCCGACTGAGGATTCGGATCAGAGTTTTTTTTGGTGCTTTCAGCCTGTCCGTTCCCTTGGGGGTAGTACACGGTGGAGAAGACTTGCTTAATTCCGTATTCTTCGAGTAACTCCCATACTTTCTTGTTTGCGAAAGGAGTGCCGTTGTCGGTGATGATATGTTTTGGCACGCCAAATCGGCAGATAATGTACTCCTTAATGAATGCCGCGATTGTGGTTCCATTCGTCCCTCGTAAGGGTATGGCTTCGACCCATTTGGTGAAATATTCGGTTGCTGTTATTATGTACTCGTGATGCTTTGAGGAAGGCGGATTGATCTTTCCAATGATGTCGAGTCCCCAGCTGTGAAAGGGCCACAGACTGCTTATTGAATGCAGGGGAGTCGACGGTACATGGATAAGGTTTCCGTGAATTTGACATTTTTTGCACCTCTGGACGAAAACAGCTGCATCATCCTTCATGGTTGGCCAGTAGTATTCCTCGTGTATCTGAAGAAATAATTTCCGTCTTCCTTGATGTTCGCCTTCGTGCATCTCTTTCAGCATGATTGGGATTTCTGCTTCGTTTAAACATCGTAGCAAACTTCCACCAAAGATTTTACGATATAAGATTCTTTTGTGGAATACGAATCTCTCGGACCTTTGTTTTATCTTGGCTGCATCCTTCTTATTGGTGGGGAGTATGCCGTCGTGAAGGTAACTGATGTATGGCTCCTGCCAGTCCCCAGCGTGACCAATATTGAAAACTTCTAATTGATGCGGCGGCGCTTGACAGTTGGAACAGGTTCTTTGAAGTAACCGAGATTGAGCCTCCATTTCTGGCCAGTAGTAGCCACGGTGTTACAGACGGCCATAGAGTGTTACCACTAATGTTTGCCCGCAGATCTCATCATGGATGCGGTTGAGTTGTTGTTGTGCTTCTCCCTCTCCAAGACATCTTGACAAGGAACCGTCTGGATTTCTATGATATAGCACCCCTCGGAGCATGAAGAAATTTTGTAAGGTTTTGAGACTGACCTTTCCCTGGAAAAGTGAGCTGTTAAGTTCTTGGATAATTGGTGTTCTCCAGTCACCAGCTTCATCCTCTTCGGGTTGTGAAAGCCATGTTGAAGCCACGGTTCGTCTCTTCACTGTCAAGGTTTCCTCAAAACCTTCAAATTGCATTTTTGATGCTAGCGTGGCTAGGCAATCAACGTGTTGGTTGCCGTTGCGCCCAATATGTGTTATGGTCGCGTCGTCGAAGTAGTTTAGCAGTTTTTGTGCCTCGACTCTGTATGGTGCCAAGGTTACTTCTTTCAGTGCGTATACTCCGTTCACCTGGTTGACAAGTAATTTAGAGTCCCCTCTTATTTCAAGACGCGTGGCTCCAGCTCGTTTAGCCAAGGACAGTCCGAGGAGAAAGGCTTCGTATTCTGCTGAATTGTTGGTGCATGGGAAGTCTAGCTTGAAGGAGTGCAATAATACTTCACCAACTGGGGATATTAAAACCACACCTGCTCCTCCAGTACCGTTGTTAGGAGTAGCGGAGCCGTCGAAGAATAATAGCCATGTTTCTTATTGGATGAAAGAGATTTCCGGAAAGTCTCCAGGGAGGTCCTCGTGTAGTGCCATGGTATTCTCTCCAGGAAATTCCGCCAGTAAATCCGCAACTTCTTGCCCTTTGATGGCTTTCGAGGAAGCGCATGTTATGTCGAACTCTGACATTTGGAGGAGCCATTTGGCCGTTCATCCTGTCAGGGACGGTTTTGACAGGAGGAACTTCACCAGATCAGACTTAGATATCAGCACCACTTTATTGGATAGTAGGTAATGCCTGAATTTCTGGATGGAGTGGATCAAAGCTAAGCACGCCTTTTCTGCTTTGGTATATCTGAGTTCGGCATCTCTTAAAGTTCGACTGAAGTAGTATATGGGATGCTCAATCCCTTCGTCATCTTCTTGGGCGAGGAGAGCTCCGACAGCAATGTCGCTAAAAGCAGTGTAGAGGTGTAGCGGTCTTCCTTGTATGGGTGACTTCATGACGGCTGGGGAAGATAATGTTTGCTGAATTTTCCGGAACGCTTCCTGTTGTAGTGTGGTCCAGACAAAGCTTGCTCATTTCTTTAGTAAGGGGGTAAACGAAGCAACAAGTTGAGCCAATCCTGGTATGAAGCGGCGAATGTAGTTTATTTTACCCATGAAACTCTGGAGTTCTTTCACGGTTCGCGGTGGTAGCATCATGAGGATGGCTTGTGTTTTGAGTGGGTCAACTTTAATTCCCTCGGCAGTCACCTGGAAACCTAGGAACTTGCCCGAAGAGACACCAAAAGCACACTTCAATGGATTCATCTTCAGTTTGTACTCGCGACATCTTTCGAACACCTGCCGCAGAATTCATGTATGGGATGCCCGAGTTTTTGACTTGATCACTATGTCATCTACATAATATTCGACTTGCTTGTGCATCATATCGTGAAAAATGGTGGGCGCGTTGGTATGTGGCGCCAGCGTTTTTCAAACCAAAGGGCATCACAGTGTAGTAAAAGTTTCCAAGAGGAGTTCGAAAGCCGTCTTACTTGCGTCGTGTTCGTACATCTTTATTTGGTTGTAGCCGTTGTATCCATCCATGAAAGAGAACATACCATGTCCACTGGTGGCGTCTACTAGCATGTCAATGTTGGGAAGCGGAAAGTCATCTTTAGGGAAACATTTGTTCAAATCTCTAAAATCGACACAACACCCGATCTGCCATTCTTCTTTTTTACCGGAACAACGTTAGCCAACCAAGTAGGGTGGTGAATCGGTTTGATGAAACCAGCCGCTAGTAGCTTTCGAATCTCTACCTTAATCTGTTCTTCTACATTTGTTGATGGTGGATTTTAGTTTAGGGCTAAAATTGTAAAACCAAATTTATGCGCTGACATCCTGCAAAGAATAAAGCCGTTGATAAGTGATGAATACTTCTTCACTTTACTAATTCACCTAGAATGGAGCATGTGGCAACAATCCCAGTATTCTGTGAATTAAATACACGAAATTCATCCAGGTTGGAGCATGTAGCAATAATCCCATATACCCTGTGAATTTACAACATTATTAATTAATGCATGACCAGCCTTGTATTTCATGTACTCATTATTGGTGCGGCATGACGACTGAGTGTTGTTCTCAGCAGAGCAACACGAACCTCCAAGCATTAATAATGAAGCATGTACGAAATACCCGTACAGGCTGCGAATCTCGGTGTGTTATACTAGCCCGATTGAGCATACGAATCTCGGTGTGTTATACTAGCCCGATTGAGCATACATCTCTCGGTGTGTTATACTAGCCCGATTGAGCATATTTGAATATGGATTGTCCATATCAGTCTCAGAAAACGTTCACAACCATCCAACTTCACCAGCATGATTGGATGACTTGGTTGGCTCCATAACCCCCAAGCAGGTATTGGAATATTCACCACCGACCCAACGCGGGCCCCGCATGGTCGGCCTCCCCAAAAGGGTGGCATAGCTTGCCAAACCTTCCAATCCAAAGCAGTATGGACGAAAAACCCTAAATTAGGGTTTGCGGCACATTACATGTGTCGCAAAACAGTCTCAACCATCCATCTTCGCAGGCATAGATGGAGCGTGTAGATGTAGATTCAAAGGGCCCAGAGCATGTCAACATGCTCACGGTAAGCCCGCCTACACACATGACCGATCGGTCAGGACCAACCATGGCTGGTCGTTCCAGTTCGTGCGCCCAAACAAGGCATGACGCACGACCGGTGAAACCCTAATTAGGGTTTGAACATCACGAGCGTCCATTTTCTCCTGCACAAATGAAGGGTCCAGGATTAGACTAAGCAGGTCCGGTGCGTATCAACGTGACCACCGTGGGCCCATCTATCTCCACACCCGATCGGCCAAGGCATATCATGACTGGTTGCCTCGATTCGCACGCCCAATTTAGGCGTGGTCACACCTCCCAATTGCAAACTAATCTCGACCACTCAACTTTGCCGTACAAATTGAGTGGCTTAGATCACGTTTCTATGGGATATTAAGGTATGGACGTGTACACCTGCTCGCCGTCTGTATACCAGACTAATCGGCCAAGACCGACCAATCTTGGTCGTCTTGAAACGCGCGCCCGAAATTGGCATGATGCGCGGCTTTTTCGGCACCAGATTTCTGTCCCAAATTGATCTCGACCACTCAACTTCGCCGGAAAAATTGAGTGGCCCAGATCACACTTTCACGAAACAATGAGGTATGGGCGCCTACACCGTCATGCCGTCTACACACATGCACGATCGGCCCTGTCAAAGTCGTATCCCAAGCTTGGATTCGACCAAGCTGAAGAGTGATGCTTGCGCACCTCTTCAAAAACCCTAATTCCACTAACGGTCGCAGATGAGTGTCTCAAAGATCATCTCGTCCGTCCAACTTCACCGGCTTGGTTATACAGCCATGGTCAGGAGTTAATTGGTCAGTGAGGCGTCATGTTGAGCACCACCCGTCACTTTACCACACCATGTGGTCGGCCAAGGGAGGACTTGCTTGCGCAACCTCCAAACCATCACATGAAGTAAGCTGGACATGAGGCTATTTTGAGACGCTCAAACATCGATGCTTCATACATGCTGAATATACTCGATCGATGCACTGCACATAGAATACACACGATAGTTCACAAGTATCGACTTCCTAAATAACTTAGTTATTTAATCTAGCATTACATGCTACTTTCTGTGGGTCCCACGATCCACACACTCGAGACATCAATCATGTCACAAACTGGGGGATACATACTGGGGTATTGGTCTGGCGGTTTACAGCGTGCATCGCACAACGCACTATCACAAGAACGTGTCAGGAAGTCATGGACGGTTAGTGATGATTGGAGAAGTGGGCAAGACTGGTTGTGTGACACCAACACACGACTCCACTACTCCATCACTCCACTTTTTCCACTTCCCACGAGATACGAGGGTTAGGCTTAAAGACTTGTATAAATAGGTTCTCCTCCCTATTTTCCAAACAGGAACAAGACAAGACAACATAGGCAAGTGTTGATACAATCGTATTCAAACACCGGAACTGATAGCTTACATCCTGCAAGCCAGTTCAGCTTTCTGATACAAGTCATATATAGCCAACACCTTCACAATCTCAACACCTTCTTCGCTTCCCTCCCTAAGATCAACCCCATCTCCTTCACTTTGTGACCGAAACAAGTCTGGAACGGCCATTTCTTGGTTTAGGCCGGATTTGCACAGATTGATTTCTCGAATCTACAAGCACTCCCGTGCAGTGCATTTTTTTAGGGTTTAGATTCATTTCTCATCCACACACCCTAAATTACCAAAACCGGCAGAAATAGTTTTCACCCATAAACAATTGGCGACCACGGCAGGAAGTTAATCTCTCGGTTGTAAAGTCAATTTCTTCAATACCATTCAATCAATTTCAAGATGGTTGGTCTTAGGACCGCCTCGACAGTCTCAAATCCTGATGGTTCCTCCAATGGAGATACCCCTCCTCCTAACGGCGTATCTGACGGCATGATCAGGAGATTTTACACGAAGAACATGGAGCTAATCAAAGAAGCGGTAAACGACATACTTGATCTCCTCATTAAGATGACATCAGAGATGAACGTTCCGGAGACCTCTACACCGGGGACTAGTTCCCCTCAGATCAACAACTTTACTACGAACCAGAGACCAGTGGATCAGGAAGCGGCCTCTAGTGGAAATCTTGTGTGAACTCTTGCACCTCTCGAAGAATCAACGGGCAGAGACGTTTGATGGAATTAATAAAATAGCTCTGGACGTACACCTGACTCCTTCACGTCCAGAAGTCCTAGCTGCATCGGAAACATGTGTAAATAATGTTACATTTACAGAAGACGACATGATGGCAGAGGAAGGTCACAACCGGGCCCTATATGTTACCGCACGCATCAAGGGTTCAGAGTTCAGGAGGGCCCTCATCGACACAGGAGCATATTCGAATGTGATTACTCTCAAGACTCTCAGGACAGCCAAAGTTAGCCCATGCAAGATTGTACGACAGCCCACCACAATGACGGACTTCGAAGGAAACCAGACCAGCACATACGGGTATGTCAATCAATTTATCAGTAGGACCCGTTCAGTCAAAAGTGAAATTTGAAGTCATAGAAAAGGAGACGGACTACCATATGATACTAGGGAGACCGTGGCTTCATGATAATAAGGTCACCCCTTCAACATATCAACAGTGCCTGAAGACCATGCTAAATGAGGAAGTCATCCGTATTCCTGCATCATTGTCTCCGTACGCACCAATATGCGGAGTGGAACTGTTCGAGCCAAAAGAAACTCCACAGGGAAGGTCAGACAAAGTCCTGTGCACCCGACTACCCACGTGGGCTTCAATCCAGGAATAAGACCGACTTGCATCCCTAGGGGCTAAGCACCACGACACACCTTTTCTGACGAGGCGTCCATCTTCATCAGGTGAAGCTTCAACCCATGCTCACACCAAGAGAGAACGCACTTTCGAGGCAAACCGTGATCAGAAGGGGAAGACAATATACCAGAGCCGCTGTTAGCAATTAGTAGGAGAGACTGGCACCCAGTCTCTCCGCCCAGTTGAATGCTGCAAGAATGACGAAACACAAGAGGAGGTATTGGACGCTCCGCAACAGCTACAAGATGGCACCAACTCCACAACTGACGATCTCGAGACTGTTAACATCGGGAATGAAGAATCTCCCATGCCCGTCTCTATCAGTTCGACTCTGTCCGTGGACGAATGTGCGAGTCTTATCCAACTACTCAAGGAGTACCAAGATGTGTTTGCCTGGACATACGAGGAAATGCCTGGTCTAGACGAAAAATTGGTCACCCATCACCTACATGTCATACCTGGATCCAAGCCGATCAAGCAATCTCCGAGGCAATTCGGACATGAAGTGGAAGAACAAATCAAAAAAAAATTCGAGAAGTTGCTAGCTGCTTGGCTTCATCGGACCTATTCATCATCCGACCTGGTTAGCTAATGTGGTCCCGAAAGAAAGAAGAAAAAAGACAGATTCGGTCTTTGCGTGGATTTCGAGAGACTTGAACAAGTGCTTGCCCCAAGGACGACTTTCCTCTGCCTAACATCGAAATGTTAGTAGACGCCACCAGCGGACACGGCATGTTCTCCTTCATGGATGGTTACAGCGGCTACAATCAGATAAGGATGTATGAGCACGATGCAAGTAAGACAGCCTTCCGAACCTCTCTTGGAAATTTTTATTATACTGTTATGCCATTCGGTTTAAAGAATGCCGGTGCAACGTATCAACGCGCTATGACGGCAATCTTCCACGACATGATGCATAAGCAAGTCGAAGACTACGTGGATGATATAGTAGTCAAATCCAAGACTCAAGCTATCCTCACAATGTCGCTGCCGTGAACTGTGAAGGAGCTCCAAAACTTCATGGGCAAGGTGAACTTTTGGTTCATTCACCCCCTGTTGAAGAAAGGATCAAGTTTCTTCTGGATGACACTACAACAGGAAGCGTTTCAGAGGATTCAACAAATATTGTCATCTCTGAACCATCACAAAGGGTTAGCCTATTATGTCAGCCCAAGAGCGAGCATGGGACATCTTCAGATCCACTGAAGCCGACACCTCAAGGGAGCAGCCTTAAGAAGATAACGATGTCCGCGTGTCATGTCGAGAAAGAATCCGGGCGAATCATTCTATCAGAGGATGGTGTATGTCTACCGTGTTATGTTGGAGAATCTGCACTTTTGGTCATCCTCTGAACTTCGTGAAGCTGTTGAACGCTCATCTACGACAGCATCTACCCTGCTGGAAAGAACCAGGCCTTCCAGTAATGAAGAGCCTCATGATGTTCGTGGAAGCATACATCCCACCAACGGGCAATACAACCTTCAACTTTCCATAAGCAGTTTCGCTGAAGTAGTAAGAGGAAAGCCACCGAGATACAACAACCTGCGCGTCCAAAATCGCTAACTCCAACTCCAGCACCATATGCACGACTGCCGTAATGGTTAAACAACGTCCAAGATATTCCATATCTGGATCGATGGTAACTACATCAATGAGAGACGCTTTCAGAATTTGTCTCCCGTAGAAGATTTAGTTGTGTTACCAAAGGAGTATGACTGAGACTGCTTAGCACTGCCCATCTCAAAGACAGCCTCATGAACCTAGCGTGACAACGTCTATCAAGTCCAAAGCTCTAGATACTCGTGGGCAGGGGATTCTCTCCCTCTTCTCTATTTCATGAAGAAACGTCAAGAAAGCAATCGGTTCCAGTTTATCCCTCTAACAATGAGACGAGCTCTACCACTATATGAAGACTGCCAAGTTCGTGCCCATAGCTATCACGCCTCTCCTTGCCAGTCTCTTTTGATCACAGCTGCTGCCAGGAACTATTGTTGCTCGTCGATTAATACCATCCAGAGCTTCACCATATCAACGACCATTACGTACAAAAGACCCATCGGGCATACAAGATAGAGCCATGTAGACCACGCTTGGGGACTGAGGCTCAGCATGAAATTCCTTTACTGTCAGTCAAGAACTTCTTCAACGCTCCACCCACTAGAAGCTGCTTCAACGCTCTCCGGGACCTACTTTCTCTAGAAGATGCTTCAACGCTCTCAGCGGGACCCACACCACGTTCGAACATACAAGGTTCACGTTTGGGCAAAGCAAGCACGCCTAGATCCCACGTTCGAGCAAAGGGAAGACCGATGTTGGTTAGCAAGAACGGTGTTCTTCAAGGCAAGACCGGTGTTGGTCGAAGTAGCAAGGATGACACTCGAGCAAGCACATAAACTGTACGGGCAAAGAAAGTGTAGGAGCAGAATCTCGCAACAACATATTTTCTTAGTGTGCGAGATGCATTCATTTCCCTAGCTTGCGAAATTATCAAGAGCCTACGAGAAGGTAGCAAGAGCTTGCGAGAATATGAGTTGTATGTGAGTTGTCATCCACTATGTAAACACCTATATAAAGAGGAAAGCAGGAGAGAGAAATAAGGACACATTTAGTAAGGGAGAGATATTTTTCAGAGAGAGATTATTATTTTCTTTATCATCTTCTTCCCCAAAAACTAGATTTAGAGCTTTACCAAATATCCATTAATGAAGATTCTAAATGTAATATTCATGTAACCTCAACAATCATAGTGAAGAATCATGGATGTAGATCACATTGATCGAACCATATAAAAAATCCTTGTGTCTCTTTATATTTCTAGTACTTATATTTGAGATTTAAATGATTAATAGGATTTAGATCTAGAAATTATTATAAGGGGTGTGTTGTAGGAAATCCTGCAACTATATTTTTGGCGCTAGAAACAGGGACGAGTAAAGGATTTATCCTTCCTGTAACTGCTGGAGTTAGTCTTCATTAGATCTTAAAGTTTCAGGAGCGAAATTGAAAGTTTTGGGGAAGAACTTACACTTTCAGGAAACAAACATCATCAACAGTTCAAAGAAAATGAAATTTCCTTCTTCTTTCAACATTAGAGGCAACAAATCTTACCAGATCTAAAAAATTCAGAAGAAAAAAACCAAAATTCCCAAGAAAAAATGAAATTTCAGTGGAAGAAATTCATCTTCAAAAGACAAATGATGTTGAAGTTCGCAGAAATCCAATAACAACAGGAAAAAGAGGCAAATGTGAAAGAAATTAAGGAAGGACGAAGAAAGGATAAGAGGCAGACACTGCAATTTCTATCACAAAAAGAAATTCGCACAAATGGTTCAAGGCTGAGCGAACAAGCAGTAGGTCGCATGATCAATTCTTCCTTATCGCGATATTTTCGCACATTTTTGATAAAATGCCAAGGGAAAATAAAAGAACAAGTAACAAATGTTATGCAAATATTTCTCAAAGAAATTATTGAACAGATGGTTAATGGCGAAATTAATGAGTTTATCTTCGCGAGTTCGAATCCCACCGTATGCATTCCTTTACTATTTTTACTACAAGCGAAGATATGATTAAAACTATAGCATCGTGTGTTCCCTTCGCAGACATAAGAGTAGCACAATTGGTCACCAGCGAAGACAAAGAGTTTTATGTTGCCGGTTCGAGTATCATCAAGTGTATTTTTTCGCAGCTTTTTGAACAGCAAAGGAACGAAGTTTTCAATCAAAGAAAGCAGTTGTTCTCTTTACGTCTCAAATAGAAGCTGGTACAGATGGTCAGAGAAGGGGTATGCAAACTAGAGGACATGGGTTCGAGTCTCCCTCTTCGCAAAGAATTTTTGCTTCGCAAATGTTTATATCATAAACATTTCTTTCGCAGACATTTACCTTGCGAACGTTCGCAGCACGAACAAATACCTCACAGATGTTCGTTTACTTCATAGAGATGTTTACTTCTCACAGAAGAGAGTTGATGATTATTTCGCAGAGATATTTCGCAAGAGAGGGTTAGAACAGTTGGTATGGTGCGAGAATATGCAAGTAGCAGGTCGCGAGTTCAATACTTGCATCTCGCATATATTTTTGCTAAGTGACATTTATACTTCATGCAACGTATTTCTCACGCGAGATTGACAACAACAGCAAACCACAAAAGCTAAGTACCACTTTCCTTGAACATTTTTCTTTTACAGCAAATAAAAAGATTTTTGATTTGATTTGATTTACTACAACGCGATACAATCGCACGATTACAAAGATTCGAGAAAAATCTCGCAGATATTACAAAGATTCGAGAAAAATCTCGCAGATCAATTTATATATTTCCCTTAAATATTTGCTTTGTCTCAAATGAGAATGATATCTAACATGGAGAGTAGTAGGAGGCAAAATAAGACCTTCCATCAACAGGCTAGTAAGACCTTCCATCAACAGGCTGCATAAGACCTCATTAGGATCATTTCCATGAAAGATGTTTATCGGATGAGACGAAACAAGTTATACAAAGGAAATCAAAACAAATAAAAACGATTTGAACTTGCAATTAAATGAATATTTTTGATAAAAGAAATGTTGAATACTAATCTAAATTCTTATTTGTATTACAGCATTGCATGAGGCAGAGAACATGGAGTAATAATTTCGCAATACTTCTTATTCGCATTCAAGGACAGATACTTCTTATATTTCGAAGATTCAGTACTTCTTATACTTCTTCAAGGATACTTCATAAAAGCTTCGGAACTTCGCAAAAGAATAGAGGCAAGTACGTACTTTTCAAGAAAAGTATTCTTTCGCGTAGTTCCTTCATCAACAAAGATCAAAGACTACTACAACAACGGATTTTTTCTTAAAGATCGCTCTTCAAGCAATATTCAAGAAAAAAGAGGCAAAATGTAGGAGAAGAATCTCGCAACAACATATTTTCTTAGTGTGCGAGATGCATTCATTTCCCTAGCTTGCGAAATTATCAAGAGCCTGCGAGAAGGTAGCAAGAGCTTGCGAGAATATGAGTTGTATGTGAGCTGTCATCCACTATGTAAACACATATATAAAGAAGAGAGCAGGAGAGAGAAATAAGGACACATTTAGTAAGGGAGAGATATTTTTCAGAGAGAGATTATTGTTTTCTTTATCATCTTCTTCCCCAAAAACTAGATTTAGAGCTTTACCAAATATCCATTAATGAAGATTCTAAATGTAATATTCATGTAACCTCAACAATCATAGTGAAGAATCATGGATGTAGATCACATTTATCGAACCATGTAAAAAATCCTTGTGTCTATTTATATTTCTAGTACTTATATTTGAGATTTAAATGATTAATAGGATTTAGATCTAGAAATTATTATAAGGGGTGTGTTGTAGGAAATCCTGCAACTACAGTGATGGTTCAAAAAAGACACAACCATTCCCAATAGACACCTTATGTGTCTCTTGGAAGTGAAGAGGCATCTCCAATAGGCATGAATATCCCTATAAGTAGCGAAGGTATTCTCTCATTCTTATAATCAATTAAACATGTTTTCTCTCTTTCTAAAGCATCATCAGAATTACTTTCTAGTGTGTTCTTGATTGGGTCAAGGAGTACAAACCTTGAATCCAATTTTCTGTTGTAGGGCTTTCATTGTATCCTGAAGGCATTATTTCGCATACCTGTTGTAATCGCCAATTGATATTGGGAGGGTAGAAATAATCTTCTAAAAGAAATCTATTAGAGCCTTAAAAGTCAAGAGTACAACAATTTCTTTTAGTGTTATATCATCCTCTGTTTTTACCCAAATTTTCCAACAAAATTTGGCTTATCTCAGCAACAAAAAACCCTTTGTTCATCTGATCACCAGGAATACTCACTAGTCACTGCTATTAACTATTTGAAATCTTATAATTGGTTCACGAAAAGTCTGTCAGCTTTCATGTGTTATGAATCTCTTTCATTCCTATACATGACCTTTAATTTGGATCAGACAGAGACTGAGAGCCTTAGGAACACAGACCTAACTAGATGACCGCTGCCACGGTGGAACGGTCGACCAAAGAAATTAACACAAAACTAAATTTTATGCTCACAATTCAATTCTGTTATAATGACGCGGAGTCAAATTTGTAAATGTGTAAAGCGAAATTAAAGCTCGCCTGGTTTACTGTGTCAACATAGATGACCGTTGCCAAGGCGGAGATGGACGAGACCTTTTTTTCTTTCTTTTTTTTCCCTAACCCACCTTAATCTAAAAAGCCACCTAAGTCATGTGCAAGAGGCGTGTGTACGGGATTGTGGGTGAGCCGGTGAAGTCAAACCCAACATGATTTAACTAATTTCGCCGCATCAACTAAGATGTCCGACTAAAACTAATCACAACACGTGTCGCTTCTTTCACATGCACCATTAACAAGTGTTCATAATCAGAATGCCATACAGAACTCTACCATTTTTATTTTTTTTTGACACGATCAGCGCGGGAATTGAACTCTACCAAATTATTACTTCTCTTAGTTCTCTGCTGCCTTCCTTTATTTCAATCGCTAGCAACCAACCCCCACTATTTGTGTAGAAACTCTAGCTCACCACCACTAATAATCTCGTCTTTGTGTAGAAACTCTTTATGGGTAAGTAAATTTGTTAGGCTCTGAATTAAATTTTGCCATATCAAATGTAATACGATGGAGCTTGTTCCTATAAAGAAAATTAAGTTTGGGGGATTTCTTATCGACAAAACCACCATTTTTTTTTGTTGCAGGTTAATCAATACATTGGGGTATAGTGTGAATCAGTTGGGCAGATCTGTGGGTCGGAAGAGATGGGAAACAAAAATATATGGGTGGAAATAAGAATAAGCTTGCATTTTGGGCTTATGGGTATGGTTCGGGTTTACCAGACCCGTCATCATCTTCCCAACCCGAAGTTGCTGAAAGTGCTCTACTCTGTTTTTAAATATCAGCTCTATGTTTGTTTGTTTTGATCCAATATCTTAAAATACAAACAATTGAAATCTCTTATTATTCATTTGAGATTTATTATTTGTTTTTATTTGATGAAATCAAAGTATGAAGTGTTTTGTGTAGATAAATTTCATGATTTTGATCAAAATGGAAATCTGTTTTTTTTTCTAATTGAACGAAATTGAATTTCGATTTTTCTGTCATTTGATGGTTTTATTTAAAATCTCAAATATCACGTAGCAAATTGGAATAGAATAAAGTCGAAGTGAAAACTGGCGGAGAAGGGAATATAACAAAAAATAAATCTCAAATGAATAATAAGAGATTTCAATTGTTTGTATTTTAAGATATTGGATCAAAACAAACAAACAGAGAGCTGATATTTAAAAAGATGTCCTCAACATTCTAGCTCAGGAAAAATACAAACTTTGGAGGTGGCCGGGATTCGACCCCAGGACCTCTAACTCTATTCCCGTGTTTTTATTTTTTTCATTTCCCGTGTTTTTATTTTTTTCATTTCACAAAGATGTCCTCAACATTCTAGCTATTTATGTCTGCTTAAAGAAGGGAAAAAATCAAGGAGGGGCAGTGAGGTCCTTTCATCGTAAACCAAATTCAATTTTTTTTATAAAATTGGAAAAAAAAAGTCATGTATCATTTGACACAATGTCACACAATGTCACCATATATAGAGTCCTCCTCGCTTCACTCGGTCGACCTAATTACTTGATCTGTACTATCTAGTGTTTGCTTTGGTTTGAGTTCTGAGCTAATTGTTACTATTCTAAGTTTCTAACTCATTATTAATCGATGAACCACATTGCGTATGACCTAATTGTCCCTCCGGACACTTCTACATGCCCATTGATGGTCATTGTCCGGAACCATGCCTACTGATGCCACTAAGAGCTAGTTTAAAATCTTTCGCATGTGGGGTGTAGTAGACCAGTGTGCCTCACCCTAATGAATATAATCTCGCTTGTGGTTACACCTTAGACAAACATGATTGGAGTTCAATTATTAGCACTTTTCTTATCAGACTCACTAATTTGTAGAAATTGACTTTTAGTCCCATAATTTATGGGCTTTAGACTCTCTAGTCCACTCCTCTCAGGCCTGATACCCTTTAGTCCAAATTTGCTTAATCTGAAACGAGCTAATCCTTATAGACATTGAAAATATATTGAAATTATTATTTGGTGGTTAACTTTAATACATATCGTAGGTGTGGTTTCTCTTGATTTTACATTTGAGACCAAGCAACTAAACCTATAGTTCACCTAGTTCTGTCTTTATTCCCACGCCTCCGACCTATGAACAACAAATCTGTTTGGTATCAACTCTCTTCAACCAAGTGACGTGAGTTCAACAAAGGCTCTTCTGTTTATCTCAATAAACTCCTTCGTCAGGTTCTTAGATCTATCTTATTCTCAACTACCAAAGGTAATTGTTAAGATTTTGCAATCAATACTTTTAATCACAAAGAATTGTATTGATGCCGATCTACACAACTAATCAATCCAATCTACAATAAGGATAAACCGATTATAGTTGGATCCTCTTTACCGAAACAAGTATTGTGCACACCAAAGATTATGAACCCCAAATCAGAAATCTTCAATATCTTCTTTGTCTTCAAATCTTCTTAGATCTTCAATAAACACCTGCACACAACAACTTGAATCTCTTTTGATCAATCACGCACAGGACGGAGTCTGTTAACAATGGACTATCACAATATCGTCTTTAGCACTAACAACAGTCTAAAGATCCCTGTCGAAACTTTGATCTAGTTTGAGTGAATCTTATATCAGAAGAGAAGATTCTCAAGCATAAACAAACTAGGTACAATCAAAGTTCAACCACCCTTAGTCAATCAAATCAATCGAAAATACAAGATAAACCGCAATTATCTACTTTCCCACCAACGGTACTCGTAGAGCTTCTCAATCCCAAAGAAGACTTTAAACTGAGCGGTCGTAAGAGATTTCGCCTAATTAGGTTACTCTCCTCTCCGAATAGGCGGCTTCACCAGTAACAACACAATCGAGGAAATTTGTTTTCACGAAGGATTAGTTTGCTAGAAATGCAAACTTCAAGTATTTATAGACAAGGAAGTTTGGACACCAAGGAATTTCAAAAACCGAAAATATTCTCAAACTTATTTATGTTTCGATCTTGGGATTTTCTTCCTTTAGCTATTTAGGAATAACTTTGAACAATTAAAGATACACATTACTGCATGTGTTCAAAGTGTGTCGATATCCTTACTTTGTAAGTCATCTTTCATACTTATAACCTTGAAACCGATTTGCCACACTTCCAAACAAGTTTAAAATTGTTTCATCTGACTTTCAAGAACTATGTGATTGATTAAGAAACACTCAATCACAAATCATGGGTTTAACGGTTCTACCAAAACAAGTTTCGGTTCTACCTCCATGTGAGTATTGTGCATAGTCACACTAGCTTTCCAAAATTCAGTTGACTAGGTACTAGGATCGGTTCCCCACATATATATGGTATCTAACTTATATGTGTTGCACATGTCCATAGGATCGGTTCCCCTTTGCCTAAAAACGTGTTGCACATGTCCATAGGATCGGTTCCACTTTCTGCTATAAACTTGCTGCACCTCATACAAGGATCGATTCCCATTTGTGATGTGTTGCACCTCTTCATCGGATCGGTTCCCCTTTACCCAGATTCGGTCCTACACAATCACAAACTCGATCATACCTTCTCAGGTGATTACTTAAGATCGGTTTCACTAATAAAAGTCATACCAATACATAAGTCAGGCCTTTGTGAATAGTTTTACCAAGAACACAAACAAGTCGTAAGCGGTTATACTAAAACACACATATTGGATGTTCACAAGATATGCAATGAATAACAATCCCAATAACTCCTGGCGATTTCCTTTTTCGATTCATAAACAAGTTTATGAACTTACTTCCTTAAAACACATGTAAAACATTGTTTCCTAGGATGAAATCCTCACCTCATACCCATACATAATCACAATAGCATTTAAACGATTATGTCGATGTCTTATATACAAAGTTTAATGGTTAAGCAATAAACTTCATATTGTATTCCTTAATACTATGTCTATCTAGAGTGTCCACGCTTCGCAGTTTTGTTTTCAATATGCACAACTTGAAAGATACGTTAGGGAATGAAACAGTTCAAGTCAAATATCACTAACCTCAAGTGGAAGGATGATGTGGTCGTTATAGCTTCTTACTTCTTCACTTCTTCAAGTATTCACAATACGTATAATGTCTCATATCCTAATACTTTCAAGCTAACCTATACGAAGTTGAATCTAGTACATAATCAAGCGACTCTTAAAATGAGTTTTGATTCACTAAAATATGACAACCAAACTTGACATACCAACGCTTAGTGGGTTCAACCGAGGTATGCTCTAACAAGCAGTGCAAGAAATAAGATCCCATTGATTACAGAATGTTGGATTACTGCAGCCAGTGCAATCATAAAGGAGCTATGGTTTCAAAAAAAACAAAAGGGTGTTTGAGCAAGTAAGTCCCCATATTCAAAATTTTAAATGCAGAATCAAAAAATTAGTTTTTGAAGGAGGGCAAAGAATCAAGTGAAACAAGTGGAATGAAGACTATGATAATCAGGTAATTCTCTTTTTCAATTTGGGGCCAAGAAGAATTAAATTTCAATGCATTAAACCTTGTTTCTGGGTACCACCAAGCACCAGAATTGTTACGTTTTGCTGTGATGGAGCCTCCATTGGAAATCCTGGAGCTGCAGGATTTGGAATAGTGATTAGAGATCACCTGTGTCAAGTGATGGGAGCCATTCCTGGAGGAATTGGTATTGTTCCAAACTACATTACGAAAGTGTATGCAGTGGTCAATGCAGTAGAGTTGGCAGTAGAGTGAAAGTTACAAAACATAATACTCAACTCAGACTCTAAAACAGTTACATCTGAATTTGCTGATGATAAAATGCCTTGGTTCATAAGAATGAGGTGGTTGAAGGATGTGTCCAAAATCCAAACAATAAGGTTATGTCATTGTTTCAGGGAGATTAATTTTTCTGCAGATGCAGCTCCTAAAAGGGGAGCCAAAATGGCTGCAGGTCAGAAACAGATCCTTTATGGAAGGCCAAATTTCCTAGCAAGAGTATAAATGCCTAGTGGAGTATTATAATTTTTGTTAGATTTCCTTTATAAAACGATCGTATTTGTTTTTTTTTTTCATCTTTCAGTTGAGGTCTTGTAATTTGCTAAAAATTTTCTATTCATTAATATAAAGAATGTGATTCAGAGAAAAAAAAAAGAACTATTGTGTTTGTGTGCTTTTACTATTTTCGTATTAAATTTTTTTAATTGTAAAAGCATTCTCCCTACTCGTATGCTTGAAATCCATTGGATTCAGAAGATTAGGGGTGTACTTTCTTTGGCGCTAGAACCTAGTTGTTAAATATTGCGGTCCACTTAAAGTGATCCAGAAAGTTGGCAAACAGGCTTACAAGTTACTACTTACCCAAGGGTCACGAGTTCATCATGTTTTCCATGTATCCCAATTAAAGAAGACAGTCATATTACTCCATAATCATTTTCCACGGTTACCAGTGGTAGAACATGAGGGTCAGATTATGGTGGAACCAGCTAAAATTATGGATACAAGAATTACTTCTAGAACTGGCCTGGAGGTCCTCCAATTACTCACTAAATGGGATAACGCTACCGCAGAAATGCTACCTGGTAAGACGCTAACAACATCATAGCTCACTTCCCTGATTTTTATCCTTGAAGAAAAGGATAATTTTGAGAGGGAGGTAACATAATGTACCTCAGTTATATTAACAGTACTGTAGTGTGTGAGGTGTACCCATTGTTGATGATGGATTTTTGACAAAGGCCAAAACTATAAAATCGTACTATTGCATATTTCTGACCTAGCTTCAGATGAATATGTGAAATTTATATTTTAGAAGTTAGACATGAAATCTCATATCACGATGAGCTCTGACTGAGTGTGTAGCCTCTTCGGAGCATACATAAATATGTAATCATTATAGCCTCTCAGCTGAGCTTTCAATGTTTTGCATATTGCATCAGTAATTCCAGTATTCACTTCTGTGTAGAATCGAGAATGATTGGATGGCTCCTAGATGGATTGACCACTAATATAGAGCAATAATGTCTTCAGGATGTCGCAAATGTTCCTTGACTATGCAGAATAAACATTCAGAACGAGTATGATGCTTCTACTATCTTATGCTAATAGAAGCATTTATGTGTCTATTTTGATCTCAATTATGTATATTGTTAGTGTTAATTTTTTTATTTGTTATGGGTTTTTATGAATTTATAGGTTTTTTGGAGAAATAAGCTTTTGCGGAGAAATTAGCTTGGAAAGTGGCATTTGAACCCCCAGAGAAAATCACTAAAGGCATCCGTAGGAGTTAAGGCTGCACATGGTCTGGTATGGTCCGGTTCTCCTATGGAACCGGTCCATGTACTTGGTGTTGACCGGTACCTCATTTTGAGGACCGGTACCTGTACTTCCGGTACCGGGTTTTTACCCATACTTTAATTGAAAAAAATATCAACCAACAAATTCACCTCAATATCAATCTATCAAACTTATTAAAATTCACAAAATTTAAAAAATTTCCAGGAAACCCAAAATCAATTAATGGTTCCTAAGAAATTGAACAAAAATACAATAAAAGATTGTTTGCATAGAGACATAAACATAATTAAAAAGAAATTTAATAGAGACATAAACAGAAATAAACCACCAAATCCAGCAAGCATCTTCAAGAACTGCATCTGCATCTTTACCAAAATCCATCAAATTTGATCCATTCTCATGTTCTACTAAATTCAGTAGACTCCTTCACACTTGATTTCAGTCACCACCAATGTTTCCTCTCTTGCAATTAAATTTAAATAAGAACCCAAATCTCAAAAACCCTTATGTTTGATTCCCACCCTTCCATACCTTCAATTTCATCTTCCAAGCCTTCTTTGAATTCCTCTTATGAAACCCTAAACTTCAGATTCATCATCAAATCAACTTCACAACATCAAATTAATGATAACCATTTGCTCTGCATCTATCATCAAATCATATAAACATAGAATGTCAGGGTCCGGCTAAAAGAAATTGAATATTGACTGCAAAAATCATACCAAATTAGCAAGATCATACCACGGAAATCATGGCTAAACAAAACCCAAATAAAAAGATAATGAAGCAAATACAAATCAAAAGAGAGAGAGAGATTAATTACATGTTGATGTTGTTTAATCAAACATGCCATATAATAAGAACCCTAAAAAACTAATCTTCTTTACCAAAATCAGATTGAGATGTTAGTAACTAAAAAAGAAGTGAAGAAGAAGATGGTGGTTGCAGAAAGAAGAAGAAAGTAGCGGTTGCTGTGAATCTGTGATACAGTTTCCTTCTTCGCTGAAGAACAAGAAGTGAAGGAGGAGAGGAGGAAGTAACAAAGTGAACTGAAGAATTAGGTTAGTCGAAGTTATATAAGAAGAAATGGAGGGTTAGGATTAATTAAAATCTTTAAAATCAATGGTATTGAGTAATCGGTTCTTTTGGTCCGGTTCCAGTCCGGTACCACCCCAAAACCGGTCCATGTACTTAGTTCTATCCTGGTTCTCAAACTGAGTACCGATCCCTGTATCAGTTACACTGGTCCGTTACGGTTTTTTCGGTACCAGTCCGGTACAGGTCTTCTTAACTGGTTCTTGTGCAGCCTTAGTAAGAGTTGATAAAGGCACCTCAAAAATTACTTATTACGCCCAAAAATTATTATCGGCACCCAGCAGTAGGACAAGGGGCACTTTCTTCCCAAATTCAAATTTCAGAAAAGACGAGAAAATGTATTCTTCACGTACAGATTTCGGGTCGAATTTTGGGGCAGATTTAAAGAAATCCAATCACTGGAATCGATTGTAACAAACCTATTTGAGATAAACATGCTTGCTATGCTCGATGGATTTGATCCAGTTGGGTTAGATAAGTCGGGAGAAGAAAACAGGGGTGTGGAGAGTTTCACAGGTTGTTGAGATTCCCTTGATCAGATTTGGGTGAGATTTTGTAGGAGATTTTCATGGAATATGATTCATATTATCCCGTTCTTACAAAACAGGGATGGTAAGTAATTATTTATTTGCAAATATTTTTATGATTCTTTGCCTTGATTGAAAATTGTTTGGATGATTTTTGTTAAGCAATTGTTATTTATTTTGATATAGCATACTTGGGCCTAGGTTTTTGATGTTCCATGTTTCCGATTTTGTTGATGGTGGATTTTTGACGAAAGTCATATTCGTAAAATCACATCGAAAATTATGTATCTCTGATCAGTATCGGAATCATAAGAAATTTATATCTTCACAAGGAGTGAATCGCAGTTATGTAATATCATGACAATAATAATATATGATGAAGATATTAGGATTTCTGAGGCAAGGCTTTTAATCTTCCATATATTTCATGATTAAAGCTGAGCGGCTCAGCACATTTGTTGAATTCAGAATTCTTCTCTGGTGTCTGAACTTACCCAGAACCTACACTGAGCGGCTCAACATTCCTTTTGAATTCAGAATTTATCTCTGGTATCTGAATTAACCCATAATAATATATGATGCTGATCATATCGTATCTAAATGCTCCTAGACATATTGCACAACGAATTAATTAAATCTAGTCGCAGTAGGCCATCAGATTGAATTCCTAGAAATTATGCACTAATTAAACCCTAATATTCACTTACTCAGGATCCACGGCTTTTCTCGGTCGAATTCCACGGAAAGTAATGGATATTTACCTTTCGGGCATTTGGGGCACCCCGAGCAAGAGGCACGGGTGTATTTAGTAATAAATCTCAAAGGAGCATCCATACAAGAACTAGGAATGGAAACTTGATCAAAGAAGGAAAATGAAGAGAGATAGATAATAAAAAAACAAAAAAAAAACCATAAGGGTGGGCCCACCGGCCGGCGGGCTAGTCATGCCGCCGGTTTGGTCAGTCCCTTCCCCCTTTCACTTATTTTTTATAATTAAAACTCTTATTTTAATATTTTTTAGTATTTCCTCTTTCAAGGACTCATCTTTCGATCAAAACTCATGAAACTTCCATATTTCTCCATAACCATGTGATTAACGAAGCAAGTGGTCCCACAACCATCATGACTTGTCTTTCCACCATCATGAGAAATATTAAAATATTATTATTTTAATATTTTTAATAGTAGTGCTTTCACCACTATTAGGAGTTTCAGTAAAACTCAAATTCTTCATAAAATGGATGAAAAAGTGCTCGATGGACCATCAGAAAATACCAAATTTCTCAGGATTTGGTCCACGGATGACATGGCAACATAAACACATCACCATGACCAGTCATGGTCGAATTTTTTCTTGCCAAGGGTCGGTCCCAACATTATCATTGATTAATGACCTAATTGATCATTTAGAGTCCATATTTGACTCAAACTCTCTCCAACCAACTTGGATGATGATCCATCGACCATCAGTTGGTCCCACAACTACCTAGGGTGGGTTTTACACCCATTGGTCGGTTCCTCATGCTTCCATAATTAGGTTTTACAACCTAATGTGTAGTTGCAGGAAATCCTACACTACACCCCTCACTAGAATCCACACAACTAAGACATTTGAAGATGAATAACTATGATTTTTATTGATTAATTCTTTGAATGTTTACAAGATATAATGGAAGAGAGCTAAAGAAATTACAATCACCACAAACTTTCTCTCTCCTGATGACTTGCCTAACACTCGAAAAAAGATCTCCCCACCACAGACTTATTCGACTCTTTATATAGGGTATTATACAATGGATGACAGCTAAGCCGTCCTTTATTTTCGGGAATGACTAGCGAAATATCGCAAGTGTACAAGTATACAATCTCGCAACACTCCTAAACTTCGCTAGATCTTCAGATCTTTCTCGTGTTTCGGCTGTCGTCATTCATTGTGTCATTTATATTACTCTTCTGCGACACCTTCGCAATGCTGTCGTTTACTAATCTCGCAAGGTATTGATATCGCGATATTCTGATCCTACATAATGCTCAAAAGAGCACGAATTTAGTTATATTAAAACAATGATTAATCATCCTTTCACCAACTGCTCTGCAGCTCTGCAGAGGAGTTTGGTAAATGCTCAGTCTAGCATCCAAATATTGCATGGTCAGTCCATCACTCATACAAGCGGTCCCTATTTCGTCAATTGGTTGATTCTCAGTTGATCATCCATTGATCATAATTAGGGTTTTGAACTGAATGCGCTATCTAGCATAATTCTAAACATGTTCAAATACCAATATTTTAATATTGATCCAACAATCAATATTTCAACAATTAATTAAAAAATATTCAGTTAATATTTTTAATTAATATTTTATTTGGTCTTGTTACCAATAATTCATGGATCTAGCAGTATTTGCTCTAACTAGCAATACTTGCTCTAATTATCAACGCTTCATCTGGAAAAACCCTAATTGCTTCAACTAGCAGTGGGTCACGGTTAACAAGGTTCGAAAAAACTAATATTGGTTCAACTATCAATATTTAATTGCTCAGAGAAATATTCCTCATATTGATTCAGCTATCAATATTCGAGTTGCAATATTTCTCATGTTGATTCAGCTATCAAAATTTAAGAATTTCATACTGATCTGGCTATCAGTATTTTATTGGTTCATCAACCAACATTTGGTTCGGCTATCACCATTCTTTTAATATTATAGTTTCTCCTCGTCATTCGATTGACTCATGACACATGGATCGAGAAAGATCTTTTATGATCATTCAATAATGATTATTTTCATAAGTGCTCAGTGTGCCAACATAATGGTTTATGATAGATCCAGCAATCTCATAAAACCATGACTAAGTCATTCGACTATCGCTCTTTCTTCTACAAGCATAATGATAATTCAACATTCATGGTCTGTAGAGCATGTTATTGTTTCAACATTCCATGCTTCATCCAGCATAATATTGAACTTAGTCGGTTCAGTTCATAAGACTCATAGTCTTAGGTCAAAGATTGACCACTCACACATGAGACATCAATTCACGTCACATGAGGGGATATCACTAGGGTTTTGGTCTGGCGGCCTACAACATGTGCGATGTGAGGTACATCCACGATGAGAGTTGCGGTAAGCCGTGTTGACAGTTAAGAAGTAAATGGAATAGTATATGGTCGATCAACCCAGTCTTTCGTGCAAAGTGGAAATGGTTCGTACACGATCTCCCACTTCCCCATTCTTCCACTACCTTCAACTGTCACCACTTACATGAGATTGATGTGCTGAAATAAATAACATCTGAAACCTATGTTTTGACAAGACTAAGAAGATTCGTAAGAAAATGGTAGGCCTTTAGATGTGTTTATATTAATGCCTACGAGTGATAACCGCAAGTGCACGGTGTCTACAAGCAGCACTGAGCAAATACGGGTCGATCCACAGAGACTTGTGGTGCTATGTTTGATCTAAGGTTGCTTAACTGAATTCTAGCAAGTGTGAGTAACAACAGGTGCTTTAGTTGCCGATACGGCTAAGTTGTAGTGACAATGAACTAAGGAATGATAAGTTGTGACAAATTGGGAATTACCAGGGTAGTGAATCCACCCCTGATCTTATGCTAAGGCAGTGTAACCTAGGCTATGTCATTGTGCCTTCCCTTGAAGGTCTAAGGTAGATTTTTATTGACTAATTTGGTTAACTAACCCCTAGTATGAGTGGTCTTCTTACAGTACCACTCATCACAGGCTTGTAAACTTCATCAATCAACTACTAATCATAGCATAATATAATTCATCAAAAACACAACTAAGGATGAACATGCTCAACAGAAGAATCAGGGGTTTCATCACAACTCCCTGGAAAATTAAATTAAAACATTACAAAGACAAATAAACCTAAGTTGGTGCTCTGGCTAGCCCAGGCATGCCTCTAACAACAAATTACACCTTCTATTTATACAAGCAAAAGAACTCTAAACCCTAATTTTTTCAAAACATAAATTAAGATCAATACTCTCTCACCCATGTCTCTGAATCGCTTCTCTCATCTGTCACTTCGGTTCAGAGCTCCATCTGTCCATAGTTGGTGAAACCCTAGCTCTTATTTTCTCTAAGTTAGCTCCTAGGGTTGGGAGAAGCTACGAGAGAGAAAACTAGAGCTAGAGATGTGGAGAAGGTGGTGCGGGTGTGTCAGGAGGTGATGATGGAGGTGGAGATGGCAACAAGTATGGGAGTGAAAGAAAGAGCAGAGAGCTCTGCTGCTGTCGGGGTGAGGGAGAAGATGGTTCTTCTCTGCAGAGAAGAAAGAGAAATGGGAACTGAGAATAGGGTTTGGTCGAAGGGTATAGGGTAGGTGATTTTTGTTGTGAAGCAGGTGTATCAGGGGAAATGAGGAGGTCAGAGACCGTTGGATGTGGGAAGGTGGAAGATCTCTCGGCTCAGGATATAGGTGGTTCTGGTGTTGAGCGGAAGCAGCAAACTTCGATGCGCGTGGAAGCAGCGAGCGTTGGATGAAGATCTAACGGTTCTGAATGGATGGGCTCGGATCCGGGTCACGGGTAGCTCAAGCCCATGTCTTGTAAGTTGGGTTGCAACTGATTTGCGCGCGGGCTTTGGCTTTCTGCTCCATAGACGCTTGCCTCCAACTTTTTGCTCTTTTGGCTCCTCAGATTCTCCGAACTTTATTTATTACCTAAAAACACAAAATTAATTAATACAAATATTTATTCTTGAAAACAAAGAAAACACAAAATTTGGGATAATATCTGATTTCTAAGCACAAAAGATGAGTAAAATGCCAATAAAAAGGTGTATAAATATGCAATATTTGGCACTCATCAAATACCCCCAAACCTGAATTTTACTTGTCCTCAAGTGAAACACAAATGAAGAAATCCTAACTATACCCATGTCGCAGTCTCTCGAATGCATTTAGCGTATGCACTAAGCCTTTAAACCCCTAGGTGTCCCTAGTGGACGAGTTGTAGTCTCGTGAGGGTTTACCAGAGGTGTACCCACAAAACCTTCTCCAACTTCGAGTGTAAAAGAGTCTCAAGCCTCCAAGAAGCTATGAGGACATAGAGTTTCGCATGCTAGTAACATGAAGTTAGAACTACCAAAGAACGCATTCTCATCCTTAAGTGTTGAGCGAGAAGTAACCATACCATATGAAAGAATTCGGATTCGATTGTGATCATAAGCCTCGACTCTGCCTCACCATTAGGGTTTTATGATAATTGCACTCAAAAAGATCGCTTTTAGTCTCTCATGTGTGCAGCAGAATAAAGAGAGAAATCCCGCACACGTTGTAGGTAAGAAGGATAACCTTCCGAAATAAAATCTGGAGACTCCACAAAAGTGTGGACAAAAAGAATCTTTTTCTGATGATCTCTAAGGAAGGAAATCAACCATTAGCAAGGATGGGAGTACTCACTTACCTTCTCACCCGATCGGCAATTAATATCACTCTCTCATAGGAACCATAGAAACGTCTTCAATCTTCGGTCTTCAACTGTTGATGGCGAACTTCTAAACTTCACAAAAACTTGAATTTTTTTTTTTTTTTTTTTTTTTTTTTTTTTTTTTTTTTTTAAGTACATGAAATGAAAATAATAACACAACAATTTTTTTTTTTTTTTTTTTGAAAGTAAAAGATTAAAAAGACTAAAAACTCTATATGCAAATGCAAATGCACCCCCAAACCTAAATCAAACATTGTCCTCAATGTGTAGACAGATAGAAAAAATTTAAACAGTCACATACCAAGAGAACTATGCTGATAAGAGAAAAGGGAAGAGATTACCGGTATGTCGGCGGGAGCAAGGTTAGAGCTTCATTAATCAAGGCTAGAATCCAACATTCTCAGTGGAGATCATATCGGATTAGCACAATATATGTACAAGAAAACTCAACCGATTCAAGAAAGAAAAATTTAACAAGTCCTACTGGATTATATACAATGAAAATTCACCATACACTAACAATCTAAAGAGTTGAGGATCAACCCAATAGAAAATATATACAAACATCAACAGCCTTACACAAATATAAAATGAGAGTGCAAGTAAGGCTGTATATGGGAATGAGTTTCCCACAAACCTAAACTTGTGAACGAGTGTGTTTGGGAGCACAAAATCTTGCAATTTTAACGGTACATCATGCAAAAGGTCTAACTCAAAATGAGTTTTACTAAGAACAGGCAGATATACACATTCCAACTGTGGTTCCTTAAAAGTGTTATACTTTGATGCAAAGTAATCCAAGAGGACTTGGGAAGCACAAAGTTCTAGGCCTAAATTAGGCATTTTCAGAAAAGTTGGTTTTGCAATTTTGTTACAAACTACACCTAGGTTTGGTGGAGGAGTTTCAATTTGTGACTCAGGAGAGAGGTTAGGTACATCTAAGTTGTGTTCATTTATAAAATCATTTGCACCATCACACACTTTCCTAAAGTCAGAAGAGGGTAAATCATGTTCACCTGCATAGAACAATTCATCAATCTCCATGTCATAATCATCATCACTCTCATGCACAACATAACCAGGAGAGATATCATGTTGTAACCTAGGTATGGAATTAGACACATGCATTGAATCATCTGTGTCAACAGACAATTCAGCTATTCCTAGGTCACAAACAGGTGGTAAAGCATGCTCATTTTCACAGGACAGTTGCACAGGTTCCTCATTAACAGCACATGTATGAATATCAGAAGAAGCATCATTCATAGGGTTCACAGAAGAGACACTTAATGTCTCTGAACCTAAAGATTCTATTACATTTTCAAAATACACATGCTCTTCGTATTCATCATCATCATAGCAAAAATTCATCTCTCCATTCAAAATGGTAGTATTTTTAGTGTACTCATCTACCTCTAGATTAGGCTCATATTCAGTGTTAGTTGCATGAGTAGGACTAGAAACACTATTTTCAACATTATCAGGAATAACAAACATCCTATCATTTTGTAACTCAATCAGGTTCCTTTGAAGAATCATAGTGAGTTGTTCTATTGAAGGAGAGTCTTCACTAGTGGGTATGCATTCCTCATATGGATATTCATTGTATGGTTGAGCATGAGGTTCACTAGAGAAGGGAAATTCAGACATGTTGCTATATGGATGGTCGTGTGTTGCATTCAGTTCAAGCCTAGCATTTTGCTCCATGAGCGTTTCCATTAGTGATTGTAAAAAAGGAGTCGGGGGAGTATAAAATTGTTCAACTCCCCACTGTGGTGAATGATGCATGTGTGCATGGTTATCATGGCTTTCCCTAGACTGCCTAAACTCATGTAAAATATAGCAGTTCTCAGCAGGGTGGTCTAAGCTACCACATAAGGTACAAGTATACATTGCATAGTGCCTAGGGGGATTAGATTTGACAGATTGCTCATGTAATTGCCTTTCTAAAGCAGAAACTTGAGCTTCTAATTGATCTAGAAGTGATGACTTGGTATGAGGAAATTGTTCATTTTCAACTTGTGGTGAATGATACATGTGCTCATAATGATTAGGGTATGTGAAGTCGGGGCCCTGAGAAGGCTCATAATAATCCCTAAAATCACTATGGTATGTGGGGAGTTCATACTGTGAGGCATGCCCGTAAGTGATCGGTTGTCAGCCGACACAAAAATAATTCACTTTCCTACTCAATAATATATGAATGAAGTATATGATAAGAAAGAGTTCGTATCCACAGAGAGGCGATTGTAGTTATTTCGTAATCAATTTCTTAAAGTAACCAATTGGGGGGATTTCTTATTTCTATTTAAACAATAAAAACAAATTAAAAGCAAAGCAAATTGTAGAAAGTAATCAATGGAGAGAGATATTGGTCAAGGAATTCATCTTCAATCTTAGACATGTGCTTGCATATGTGATTAGAATTACGATTTAATCTCTTGTGTTATCAAAAGCCTAGAGAATCAAGAAAGCAAGATAATCTATTAATTTCTCAAGTTCATCAACACACACATTAGGGCTGCGTATGTGAATTCTACCTAAAGAATAACCTAACGCCTTTTCGTCCTCTTCAAAGTGGTACAAAGAAATTCCGGATTTGAGCGAGTTCCGCTTCTTTTTGCTCCGATGACTCCAAAACACCTAATACACTCAAAAGCGAACATAAGATACATAATTCACACGAAAAATAGCAAAGAAAGCATAAATACTAGATATTAAATTAGGTGTTTATCACACCTATCAAATTCCCCCACACTTAGACTTTGCTAGTCCTCGAGCAAATCAAACAAAACAAAACTAAAAAAATACAACAACTCCGTGACGTCGAGGCTACGATTAATTTTAGCATAAATAACAAGCCTTTAAACCCCTAGGTGTCCCTAGTGGACGAGTTATAGTCTCGTGAAGGTTTACTAGAGATATACCTACAAAACCTATATTACAAACTCCGTCTATTCGTGACAAATCAATGAATGAATCCAAAATGACTACAGGAGGAGGTACCTTGCAAATTCAATTCAATTATTAGTAAATAAACTCTAATTAGATAGTTGAACAAGCCACAATACTCGGAAACTAACAAACCACAATCACAATGAAAAGATTAAGAAGATGGATATAGATGTAGATGTTGGCGAATATTCACAAGTGTTCGATGTTTCCCATATCTGTCTCAAGGTCACCGCTAAGATGAACCTAATCCTATTGGATTGAGAGTCACAGGTGCCGAATGCTACATCAACTCACTGGCATATACAAGGGGACCAGAAGTGACTTTATTCAACACAATAATTCTTCTCTTTTTTCTTATATGATTGGATCAAACTGGATCCAATTTCTCTTTTTTTTTTAGACGGCATGATTAGATCTTTTGGATCCAAGCGCATGCTTCCTGTCATCAAGTACATGATAGTTGCCTTGGATCCTGCATTCCACGCTTGTTTAGGCGACGGAGACAGGGACTACGTTTCACACATACTGCTATTCCCAAGTGTCTTTTTATTCCGTTTTGGTCTAATTGGTCTGGTCTCTTTTTTTTTTTTTTTTCATATATTTTTTCATTTTTTTTTTCTTTTCTTGTTCAATTTTTTTTTTTTTTTTTTTTTTTAATAACTCAATCACTCTATTTCATCCTAGCAGTAATAACACGTCGATTTTTAGTGACCCACCAAAGCACTTAGAGAACAATAGATAAAGTGGAAAAATAAAAATAAAAAAAAAATAGAATGCGATATGGTGATATTCCGAGATATGGTAACAACTATCATGTTAATTTGTGATTTCTGAGCTATATTCTTCCCTTTTAGTTAATTGGTTCCTCAACTCCTGCATTCAAAATGGTTCCATCCACTAATGGTGTCATCCTAAAGGCACAAGTTCTAGATTTCTGAGTTCAAAAAGCATAATTTTTTCTCGATTTTTTCTATTTTTCTGATTTTTTTTTTTTTTTTTTTTTTTTTTATACATAAAACAAACTAAAACATATAAATGCTCCCCCACACTTAAACTTTACATTGTCCTCAATGTAAAATTGAATCGTCCAAAGAAAGTTCAAGGTGGGAAATTCCGCAAATGATATGCAAAAACAAAGAAAATAAAGATAAAAGCAAATGCATAAAAATAAAAAGATAAGGATAAAGATACAAAACCGGTGGGTTGCCTCCCACTTAGCGCTTGTTTTATAGTCGTCATCCCGACTATATCCTTGCAAGATTCATTCCCCATATACCAACAATCTGAAAAGTTGGGGATCCTTCCATAGAACCTGTTTTGCAAACACTAGCTTCACACAAATATTAGTACAATAAAGCAAAAGTGAAGCTATGAACCGATAAAAGCTTCCCCCACACTTATTCGTGTCCACACTTGGAAGTGTATAAAGAATATAGAGCTCGGGTACTTCCATGGTTTCGGTTCCATAACTCGCATAGTATGAGAATCAAGTATCTCTAATGGCGGAAAACGAGAAACAAAGTCATTCAATAATGTTTTCGAAGCACATACATTCAAACCAATAAGAGGTAAAGGAGAAGAAACAATAGGCAAAGGGTTAAATAAACCTTGCACAATCTCTTGTATTACTTTTAATCCTCTTCATCCTTGAAAAATTCAAGTGAATTATTCACCTCTTGGATATCATGGTCCTCTATCAAACCTTGCAACCATTCTTCTTCGTCCGTTTCTGCCGTAACCAAAGTCTCAACATAAACATCATCATTATAATCATTTGCAAGCTCAATTGGGTCTTCCACAATATTGGTCATAACCGTCTCATTCTCAACATATTCCTCCTTTTTGTTGTAAGGCACATACTCTTTTGCGGATGCAATATTGTCCATAAGGAATTTTTTAGAACACTCATTGCATCATCCTCAAGCTCTACCTTTTGAATAGGTTCTTGATCATTATTAAGATCAATGCTTGAGTAATCTACACAAGTGTCGACATATTCCTCTTCGTCTTCATCTTGATCGCAAAAGACTCCATTGTAAACTCCTCGGGGATGTCACCATGAGTTGGTTCAAACGATATTTTTTCATAATAATCATCACTATCATAGTCATCATAATCTTGTTTGTCGCTGAATTTAGTGTTGCTAATCTCGAACTCATCCTTTTGAATAGGTGAATGATCATTATTACGATCAAGAGTTGAGTTAACTACACAAATATCAACAAAAGTCCCCAAAGGTTCGCCTTTTTCAACATCATTATTCATTTCCTCCTTGTATTCTTCAATTCCTTGTCTTAAAGTGGAAACACCTTTTTGAAGCTCTTGGAGTGTTCCATCCAAATTCTGAATATAGTGTTCCATTTGTTGGTAAAGCTCGTTCGACAAAGAAAAAGTTGAATTACTTACTTCCGTATTGTTAGGCCAATTATCTTCCCTTTGAATGGGTGAATGATCATAACTACGATCAGAAATTGGGCCAAACATACTATAAGCACATTCGGTCGATGAAATTGGTTCCACGCTTGGTTGTCCACAAATTGACTCCATGCTGTCCATAAATTGTTGCATCTCATCTACCAAACTAGAGGAAAAATTAATAGGAGTAAAACTAGTCTCCCCTCCTTGTGGTTGCTCACTTACATACCCACCGTAAGAGGGTTGGAATGTATGAGAGTAACTAAAAGGGTACGTGGAATATTGATCATAACCAAAGGATTGATTTTGATTGTACTCCCCATAAGGGTGATAGTTTTCATGTTGTTGAGGTTGAAAGCCGTATTGATTGCTCCAATATGCTCCGTCCATAGAAATTGGTACCTGAAACGAGATTCTCAAAACTCGAATAAGAACCAAAGAATAAGAAAAAGTAAAACAAAAACTAAATACAAAAATAAGAAACCAAAAACAATTAACAACCGCTGCCTCCCCGGCAGCGGCGCCAAAATTTGATCGGTTGTCAGCCGACACAAAAATAATTCACTTTCCTACTCAATAATATATGAATGAAGTATATGATAAGAAAGAGTTCGTATCCACAGAGAGGCGATTGTAGTTATTTCGTAATCAATTTCTTAAAGTAACCAATTGGGGGGATTTCTTATTTCTATTTAAACAATAAAAACAAATTAAAAGCAAAGCAAATTGTAGAAAGTAATCAATGGAGAGAGATATTGGTCAAGGAATTCATCTTCAATCTTAGACATGTGCTTGCATATGTGATTAGAATTACGATTTAATCTCTTGTGTTATCAAAAGCCTAGAGAATCAAGAAAGCAAGATAATCTATTAATTTCTCAAGTTCATCAACACACACATTAGGGCTGCGTATGTGAATTCTACCTAAAGAATAACCTAACGCCTTTTCGTCCTCTTCAAAGTGGTACAAAGAAATTCCGGATTTGAGCGAGTTCTCGCTTCTTTTTGCTCGATGACTCCAAAACACCTAATACACTCAAAAGCGAACATAAGATACATAATTCACACGAAAAATAGCAAAGAAAGCATAAATACTAGATATTAAATTAGGTGTTTATCACACCTATCAAATTCCCCACACTTAGACTTTGCTAGTCCTCGAGCAAATCAAACAAAACAAAACTATAAAAATACAACAACTCCGTGACGTCGAGGCTACGATTAATTTTAGCATAAATAACAAGCCTTTAAACCCCTAGGTGTCCCTAGTGGACGAGTTATAGTCTCGTGAAGGTTTACTAGAGATATACCTACAAAACCTATATTACAAACTCCGTCTATTCGTGACAAATCAATGAATGAATCCAAAATGACTACAGGAGGAGGTACCTTGCAAATTCAATTCAATTATTAGTAAATAAACTCTAATTAGATAGTTGAACAAGCCACAATACTCGGAAACTAACAAACCACAATCACAATGAAAAGATTAAGAAGATGGATATAGATGTAGATGTTGGCGAATATTCACAAGTGTTCGATGTTTCCCATATCACATCGAAGGTCACTGCTAAGATGAACCTAATCCTATTGGATTGAGCTGTTGATGTGAATGCTACATCAACTCACCTCATATACAAGGGGACCAGAAGTGACTTTATTCAACACAATAATTCTTCTCTTTTTTCTTATATGATTGGATCAAACTGGATCCAATTTCTCTTTTTTTTTAGACGGCATGATTAGATCTTTTGGATCCAAGCGCATGCTTCCTGTCATCAAGTACATGATAGTTGCCTTGGATCCTGCATTCCACGCTTGTTTAGGCGACGGAGACAGGGACTACGTTTCACACATACTGCTATTCCCAAGTGTCTTTTTATTCCGTTTTGGTCTAATTGGTCGGTCTCTTTTTTTTTCTTTTCATATATTTTTTCATTTTTTTTTTTTTTTTTTTTTTTTTTTTTTTTTTTTTTTTTTTTTTAATAACTCAATCACTCTATTTCATCCTAGCAGTAATAACACGTCGATTTTTAGTGACCCACCAAAGCACTTAGAGAACAATAGATAAAGTGGAAAAATAAAAATAAAAAAAATAGAATGCGATATGGTGATATTCCGAGATATGGTAACAACTATCATGTTAATTTGTGATTTCTGAGCTATATTCTTCCCTTTTAGTTAATTGGTTCCTCAACTCCTGCATTCAAAATGGTTCCATCCACTAATGGTGTCATCCTAAAGGCACAAGTTCTAGATTTCGGAGTTCAAAAAGCATAATTTTTTCTGATTTTTTCTATTTTTCTGATTTTTTTTTTTTTTTTTTTTTTATACATAAAACAAACTAAAACATATAAATGCTCCCCCACACTTAAACTTTACATTGTCCTCAATGTAAAATTGAATCGTCCAAAGAAAGTTCAAGGTGGGAAATTCCGCAAATGATATGCAAAAACAAAGAAAATAAAGATAAAAGAAAATGCATAAAAATAAAAAGATAAGGATAAAGATACAAAACCGGTGGGTTGCCTCCCACTTAGCGCTTGTTTTATAGTCGTCATCCGACTATATCCTTGCAAGATTCATTCCCCATATACCAACAATCGAAAAGTTGGGGATCCTTCCATAGAACCTGTTTTGCAAACACTAGCTTCACACAAATATTAGTACAATAAAGCAAAAGTGAAGCTATGAACCGATAAAAGCTTCCCCCACACTTATTCGTGTCCACACTTGGAAGTGTATAAAGAATATAGGAGTCGGGTACTTCCATGGTTTCTGGTTCCATAACCTGCATAGTATGAGAATCAAGTATCTCTAATGGCGGAAAACGAGAAACAAAGTCATTCAATAATGTTTTCGAAGCACATACATTCAAACCAATAAGAGGTAAAGGAGAAGAAACAATAGGCAAAGGGTTAAATAAACCTTGCACAATCTCTTGTATTACGGAATCCTCTTCATCCTTGAAAAATTCAAGTGAATTATTCACCTCTTGGATATCATGGTCCTCTATCAAACCTTGCAACCATTCTTCGTCCGTTTCTGCCTTAACCAAAGTCTCGACATAAACATCATCATTATAATCATTTGCAAGCTCAATTGGGTCTTCCACAATATTGGTCATAACCGTCTCATTCTCAACATATTCCTCCTTTTTGTTGTAAGGCACATACTCTTTTGCGGATGCAATATTGTCCATAAGGAATTTCTTTAGAACACTCATTGCATCATCCTCAAGCTCTACCTTTTGAATAGGTTCTTGATCATTATTAAGATCAATGCTTGAGTAATCTACACAAGTGTCGACATATTCCTCTTCGTCTTCATCTTGATCGCAAAAAGACTCCATTGTAAACTCCTCGGGGATGTCACCATGAGTTGGTTCAAACGATATTTTTTCATAATAATCATCACTATCATAGTCATCATAATCTTGTTTGTCGCTGAATTTAGTGTTGCTAATCTCGAACTCATCCTTTTGAATAGGTGAATGATCATTATTACGATCAAGAGTTGAGTTAACTACACAAATATCAACAAAAGTCCCCAAAGGTTCGCCTTTTTCAACATCATTATTCATTTCCTCCTTGTATTCTTCAATTCCTTGTCTTAAAGTGGAAACACCTTTTTGAAGCTCTTGGAGTGTTCCATCCAAATTCTGAATATAGTGTTCCATTTGTTGGTAAAGCTCGTTCGACAAAGAAAAAGTTGAATTACTTACTTAGTATTGTTAGGCCAATTATCTTCCCTTTGAATGGGTGAATGATCATAACTACGATCGAAATTGGGCCAAACATACTATAAGCACATTCGGTCGATGAAATTGGTTCCACGCTTGGTTGTCCACAAATTGACTCCATGCTGTCCATAAATTGTTGCATCTCATCTACCAAACTAGAGGAAAAATTAATAGGAGTAAAACTAGTCTCCCCTCCTTGTGGTTGCTCACTTACATACCCACCGTAAGAGGGTTGGAATGTATGAGAGTAACTAAAAGGGTACGTGGAATATTGATCATAACCAAAGGATTGATTTTGATTGTACTCCCCATAAGGGTGATAGTTTTCATGTTGTTGAGGTTGAAAGCCGTATTGATTGCTCCAATATGCTCCGTCCATAGAAATTGGTACACAAACGAGATTCTCAAAACTCGAATAAGAACCAAAGAATAAGAAAAAGTAAAACAAAAACTAAATACAAAAATAAGAAACCAAAAACAATTAACAACCAGCTGCCTCCCATGGCGGCGCCAAAATTTGATCGGTTGTCACCGACACAAAAATAATTCACTTTCCTACTCAATAATATATGAATGAAGTATATGATAAGAAAGAGTTCGTATCCACAGAGAGGCGATTGTAGTTATTTCGTAATCAATTTCTTAAAGTAACCAATTGGGGGATTTCTTATTTCTATTTAAACAATAAAAACAAATTAAAAGCAAAGAAAATTGTAGAAAGTAATCAATGGAGAGAGATATTGGTCAAGGAATTCATCTTCAATCTTAGACATGTGCTTGCATATGTGATTAGAATTACGATTTAATCTCTTGTGTTATCAAAAGCCTAGAGAATCAAGAAAGCAAGATAATCTATTAATTTCTCAAGTTCATCAACACACACATTAGGGCTGCGTATGTGAATTCTACCTAAAGAATAACCTAACGCCTTTTCGTCCTCTTCAAAGTGGTATAAAGAAATTCCGGATTTGAGCGAGTTCCGCTTCTTTTTGCTCCGATGACTCCAAAACACCTAATACACTCAAAAGCGAACATAAGATACATAATTCACACGAAAAATAGCAAAGAAAGCATAAATACTAGATATTAAATTAGGTGTTTATCACACCTATCAGTAAGCAAGCTCTCTAATGGATTTGTTTCCATCCCCAGTTGCAGACCAAAATCCTGACATGATCTAGCAACTTAATTTGAACTCAAAAATAAACATAGCACACATCAAATCATGTATAACCAATGATGTTTCAAAACAGGGAAGGTAAGCCCAAATGATGCAAAGCCCAGTTGTTGTGGGCTCAGTTTTGGTTTATAGTGGGATTTGGTTTATGAGGGCTTGTTTGGTTTGTGTGGGAAAGTACAGTCCAGTGGAACTGTGGGCTCAGTTTGGTTTAAGCCCAGCAGTGTGGCTTATGTGGGCTGAAAGTTCAGAATGCAAAGCCCAGTAAGTGGGCTTCAGCTTATGCAGCCCAGGTTTGTGAGCAGAGCTCAGGTTATGTCAGCCCAGTGGTTATGGGCTACAGCTTTGGTTGCACAGCCCAGCAGTTGGGCTTCAGCTGTTGTGTAAAGGGACAGCCCAGTGGAACTGGGTTTCAGTTTGTGCAGCCCAAGTTATATGCTCAGCTTCTGCAGCTTAGGTTGAGCCCAATGGTTGGGTTTTAGTACAGTGCAACTTGTGCTAACAACACAAAGACAAAGCAATTCACAAGACAGACTTTGCAATTCACAAGACAAAGCTAACAACAAAGAAGACTTATGAGACAACACAGCACAGCATGTGCAGGATAGAAATTGTGAATGGTGCACAGGGGTTTGCAGAATTTAGCAGGTATGTCAATCAACTACTCATGCACTATGTTTGCAGGGTTTGAAAGGTCTATGCAAAATAACTAGTTCAAATGAGGCATTCACAAGCATTAGTCAAGGCAGAGCAACAATCAACCTGATCTGGTTCAGACGACCAACCAATTCTCACCACATGGAGTAATACATGTGAAATTTCAAGTCCAGATATTATGCACACAGATTCAACAGCAATTCCAGTTAGCACAGATGTGACTCATCATACAACAGGGGAATGATGTTCTTGGTTTTTCACAGGTTATGCTCAAAACTTGGTTGACCTAGTAGACAAGCTCAAGGTACAGGGCTGATGGTGCCAATACACAGCTGATGTCAACAGGGCTTGCAGCTAACTTGGTTGTCTAAGTTGCAGCTTAGTTTCTCAGCTACAGGGGCTGAAGTAAGCTCAGGGCAGATGGCAGCTAAGGGATTATAGCACACAACACACAAGGCACAGGGATGGAGCAATTCTAGCAAGATAGCTTGTTTTCATGCATTCATGCCAATAAGTTCATGGTCAAGCACAGATTATGAGTGCATGGATCAGCATATACATACAAGTCAGCACAAAGACATAGCACTTCCAACTAGTTCAGATATCACATGATAATGCTCAAAAAGGTACTCTCTGTTGCAGGGTTTGGGCAATACTTCGCTAAGCAACTAGGTTATCAGGATATCACAGTTTATCATTCATACAAATATGAAGTACAGTGAGTTCTAGAATGACCAACCAATTTTAGCCCAAAAAGCGACTGTGTTCTGCTCCTTATCGCTTTTCCTTGCTTCTGCCGCAGTGAAGCATGCACCTGCTGGCTCAACTGAACTGGTCAGTACTCAGAAATGTGCAATCCTCAAACCAACAATGGAGGCAGGGTGATGATGCAAACCAAATGACAGTTACAGATTTTAATCTAAACCCGACCTATGCTTGCACAGTACAAAGGATAAAAGTTTAAACTACTTGTAAATCAGTCAGCCCAAGTGCAGAAAGATCAAGAAGCAAGCACAGACATCTGTGATGTGACAAATAAGGCTTGCAGCTTCAAATTTGAAGTACCCCAAGTGCTGAGGTTTTTACTTTTGGTAAAGCATAAGACTGAGCTGCAGGTTGTAGCCACAATGACAAAGAAACTACAGAGTCACAGTGACTTAAAAAGAACCGAAAACCACAGCAAGCTATGACAGTGTTGACTAGAACAAGATGCAAAAATGCACGTTAAGTGGCACCTACAAGATTCAGCTAACACAGAAGAAAATGCAGATAAGCAAATATGCAGTTAAGATTAACTAAAATGCACTGATATAGTTAACAATATGCAAAGGATGAAATCTACAGCTAAGTTAAACTGACAGCTGATTACCACTAAGGTGAGCTGACTAACAGGCAACAGATGCAAAGTGCGTATGAACAGATACACAAATGTAAGAAAAATTGCAGAAAAAAAAAAGCTAAACTTCAGTTGAGTAATACTTACTACAAGACTAAAAACAATAATACAAAGCTAATATGTACAGAGTTGAAATGTAAATTAGTGAAACAAGCCAAAAGAAATCAAGACAACACACGCCAAGTCCCCGGCAACGGCGCCAAAAACTTGGTAGGCCTTTAGATGTGTTTATATTAATGCCTACGAGTGATAACCGCAAGTGCACGGTGTCTACAAGCAGCACTGAGCAAATACGGGTCGATCCACAGAGACTTGTGGTGCTATGTTTGATCTAAGGTTGCTTAACTGAATTCTAGCAAGTGTGAGTAACAACAGGTGCTTTAGTTGCCGATACGGCTAAGTTGTAGTGACAATGAACTAAGGAATGATAAGTTGTGACAAATTGGGAATTACCAGGGTAGTGAATCCACCCCTGATCTTATGCTAAGGCAATGTAACCTAGGCTATGTCATTGTGCCTTCCCTTGAAGGTCTAAGGTAGATTTTTATTGACTAATTTGGTTAACTAACCCCTAGTATGAGTGGTCTTCTTACAGTACCACTCATCACAGGCTTGTAAACTTCATCAATCAACTACTAATCATAGCATAATATAATTCATCAAAAACACAACTAAGGATGAACATGCTCAACAGAAGAATCAGGGGTTTCATCACAACTCCCTGGAAAATTAAATTAAAACATTACAAAGACAAATAAACCTAAGTTGGTGCTCTGGCTAGCCCAGGCATGCCTCTAACAACAAATTACACCTTCTATTTATACAAGCAAAAGAACTCCAAACCCTAATTTTTTCAAAAGATAAATTAAGATCAATACTCTCTCACCCATGTCTCTGAATCGCTTCTCTCATCTGTCACTTCGGTTCAGAGCTCCATCTGTCCATAGTTGGTGAAACCCTAGCTCTTATTTTCTCTAAGTTAGCTCCTAGGGTTGGGAGAAGCTACGAGAGAGAAAACTAGAGCTAGAGATGTGGAGAAGGTGGTGCGGGTGTGTCAGGAGGTGATGATGGAGGTGGAGATGGCAACAAGTATGGGAGTGAAAGAAAGAGCAGAGAGCTCTGCTACTGTCGGGGTGAGGGAGAAGATGGTTCTTCTCTGCAGAGAAGAAAGAGAAATGGGAACTGAGAATAGGGTTTGGTCGAAGGGTATAGGGTAGGTGATTTTTGTTGTGAAGCAGGTGTATCAGGGGAAGATGAGGAGGCTGTAGCGACCGTTGGATGTGGGAAGGTGGAAGATCTCTCGGCTCAGGATATAGGTGGTTCTGGTGTTGAGCGGAAGCAGCAAACTTCGATGCGCGTGGAAGCAGCGAGCGTTGGATGAAGATCTAACGGTTCTGAATGGATGGGCTCGGATCCGGGTCACGGGTAGCTCAAGCCCATGTCTTGTAAGTTGGGTTGCAACTGATTCGCGCGCGGGCTTTGGCTTTCTGCTCCATAGACGCTTGCCTCCAACTTTTTGCTCTTTTGGCTCCTCAGATTCTCCGAACTTTATTTATTACCTAAAAACACAAAATTAATTAATACAAATATTTATTCTTGAAAACAAAGAAAACACAGAATTTGGGATAATATCTGATTTCTAAGCACAAAAGATGAGTAAAATGCCAATAAAAAGGTGTATAAATATGCAATATTTGGCACTCATCAGAAAACCTACAAACAGTCAAGTTATCAAACACTTCCAGAGGATTTCTCTTGTTTACACAGAGAATTCTATTCACAGGAGTTCAACACATCACATCACCTACATATCAATCTCTATTGATCTCCACAAAATCTCAGCTTCCTTCCCTACAGACCGACCCTTCTCCTCCTCTTGTGACCGTATTGAACCTGGAACGGCCATTGTCTTGGTTTAAGCTAGGGTCTTACAGATTATTCTCTTGAACTCAAAGTACTCCCGTATAGTACATTTGTTTAAAGGTTCAAACGATTGATCACTTCGAGCACCTGCTTCAGCGAGCACTTGCCTCCCCCACCACTTTTTACCAGAAAACCTGTGAGTTGATTTTACCCACAAACAGATTTACACTTGTTCTTCTGAAAATCTACTTGTTGCAATATTTTAGAATCAAATTAAACGCAAAAATTGCATAATTATAACTATTGGATTTAATCACTTTGAACTCAGAAAATGGTAGAATCTTAGCCTCAGTGTTCTTTTGACATTGATATCATTATTTTCTGAATTTGCTATAATTGAAAAAACAGAGGTCCAACAACCACACCCAACATTTCGTTTCGGCAATCTGTATGGACTAACTCCAATATATTTTCAATAGAATCAACTAGACAGTCAGACTCAATCAAGGAAAATACATCCAAGAGTTATATCTCTGTTTCTCAATGTAATCAGAAAATCACACAGATAGAAATCCGCAAGCCTGATTATTATGAGAAACAACTTGCATGGTACCAAAGACCAATGTTCAAGTGTCAATCAATTTATATCAACAACCAAAGGTTGGATTATCTAATTGATTGAACTACGCACAACCTGTGATATTTCAATTATATAGAAAATATAATGCGGAAAAGAAATAACACAGCCACCAGATGTCTTGTTAACGAGGAAACTACAAATGCATAAAAACCCCAGGACCTAGCCCAGATTTGAACACCACATTTTATTAAGACGCTACAGACTCTAGCCTACTACAAGTTAACTTCGAACTGGAATGTAGTTGAGCCGTAACCAATCTCACACTGATTAAGGTACAGTCGCGTTCCTTACGCCTCTGAATCCTAGCAGGACTCTACACAATTGATTCCCTTAGCTGATATCACCCACAACTAAGAGTTTCTGCGACCTAAAGTCGAAGACTTGATAAACAAATCTGTCTCCCGCAGAAATACCTACGAGTTTTTGTTCCGTCTTTTGATAAACCAAGGTGAACATGAACCAATTGATACACCTGTCTTATATTCCAGAAGAACAGCCTAGTAATATCAATCACCTCACAATAACTTAACTATATGGTAGTAGAACAAGTTATTGTGGAATCACAAATAATGAGACGAAGAGCTTTCCAATTACTTTTTATATCTTATTTATCGGAGATAAATCCCGAGCAATTCTTAGAGAAGATAATACTCAATACGATAGAAAAAAGTAAGATCAAAACATGCAACTACAGAGAAAACAGTTGGGCCTGGCTTCAAAATCCCTATGAATCCTTTAAGTCGTTAACCTATAATGGTTTTAGGAAAAACCTAGGTCAAAGGAGAATCGACTATAGTCGCAACTAGTCACACAGGAGGTGTGGGGATTAGGTTTCCTAGTTGCTAGAGTTCTCCCTTGTATAGTCTTCAATCAGGTTTTGATAACTTTAGAACAAAGCAGTCAATATTCATCGTTAGATAAAACCTGATTTAAGATTCAAGCTAATATCTTTCAACCGTTAGATTAACTTAGCTTGTTATTCACAAATGAAATATACCTTTATTTGGATATGGGTAATCGTACCTAAACGTGTATATTGAGTTGGCTCTATAATAGTTAAGTGAAGTTAGCCGTAGGAACACTTTTCTCTTAACCTTGTTCGTCTTAACACTTCTAGATCAATTGATAATCAAATGAATCTAACTATGTTACTCATAGGATTGCTCAATTGTTTATATTCTCATAGAAGTATACAAGCCACAATTGAAGCGAAATCGGTTTGAATCAAAAGAATCAGTTCATGAACATTTTAGCCACGCTTTGCAAAGATTGCATTCCTTAATTTATAAATGTATTTGTTCATGAGTATGAAATCATACTTGAAAAGACGAGGGTACCCAAATATACCTCAATCTAAAACTTTTCCACCTATAAGTCCTTTCTCCGAAAGTGATTGTCTATGGACTGAGTCGAGACAATACAACGAATCGGTTCACACTTCGTGTGGTCGTCTATGAATACGAGATCGAGACAATACAACAACAAAGTATGATTACTTGATAATAGGTTCGGACTTAACCAAACACTATAGGATTGCTATCAAGTAATTAGGAACTAACATTTGTGTATTTTACTTCTTCTAATTATAATAAAAACAATAATAATTACGAAAATAGAAAAGTAAAAGACACGACAAGATTTTGTTAATGAGGAAACCGCAAATGCAGAAAAACCCCGTGAACTTGTCCAGAATTGAATACTCTCAGAATTAAGCCGCTATACAAAATCTAAACCAACTTCGTATAGTTGAGACCAAGCAACTAAACATATAGTTCACCTAGTTCCCTCAGTATCCCTGCGCCTCCAACTTGCAATAAGTCACGCACTTGGAACAATTCCTTTGGTTCGTATTCCAAACAGTAAAGGAACACAAAATCTGTTCGGTAACAACTCTTTTCAAACAACGTGATATGAATTTGACAAAAGCTCTTCCGTTTATTCCAATAAACTCCTTTGTCGGGTTCTTAGATTAATTTATTCAACAACTAACAACAGTAATTGTTTAGACTATGCGATCAATGATAGGATCCGATCAAGATACTTAATGCTGATGCCGATCTACACAACTAACCAATCAAATCTATCAAAAGATAAACCGATTATAGTTGGATCCCAAGCCGATCAAGTTTTATACACACCAAAGATTATGAACTCAAATAAGAAATCTTATGTTTCTTCAAATCTTCTTAGATCTTCAATAAACACCTGCACACAAATAACTTGAATCTCTTGTGATCAGTCACACACAGATGGGAGTCCGTTAACGATGGATTATCACAAGAAGTCTTTAAATCTACAAATAGTCTAAAGACCCCGTCGATACTTCGATCTAGTTTGAGTGAATCTTATATCAGAAGAGAAGATTCTCAAGCATAAACAAAATCGGTGCAATTAAAGTTCAACAACCGTTAGTCAATCAAATCAATTGAAAATTAATAAAAAATTGCAATTATCTAATTTCCCACCAACGGTACTCATAGAGCTTCTCAATCCCAAAGAAGTCTTTAAAACGAGCGGTCGTAAGAGATTTCGCCTAATTAGGATACTTTCCTCTCCGAATAGATGGCTCCCCCAGTAACAACACAACAAGGTAGTTTTGCTGGCATTGAGGATCAGTTTGATCGAAATGCAAACTTCAATATTTATAGACCATGGAAGTTTGGACACTAAGGAATTTCCAAAACCGAATATTCTCAAAGATATGCAAGAAAAGCCCAAATCGGTTTTCATAATTCCTGGAAATGCTCTGTCCAAATATTGACCGAAATCTCAATAGAAAATCTCCAATTAGTAAATGCACATTACCAATTTTTATTTTCTAAAGATATGCATTTAATTGCTGGAAATTAAAAGCATAGAAAACTAAAAACCTTAATTAAAAGATTCTCAATTTATTTCGATCCGGGATTCTCCCTTAATTATTAAGGAATATCTTTGAACAATAATAGATAAGAATTATGGCACATGTTGAAAGTATGTCGACATCTTTGCTTTGTAAATATTTTTTCTTATTTACAATCTTGGAACCGATTTGCCACACTTCCGTACAAGTTTAGAATTGGTTCATCTGATTTCCAAAAACTATGTGATTGATCAAATATAAAATCAACAATCATGTGTTTAACGGTTCTACCAAAAACAAGTTTCGGTTCTACCTCCATGTGGCTACTAGGATCGGTCACAATAGTTTCCAAAACTCTGTTAACTAAGTACCAGGATCGGTTACCACAATCTCATGGTATTACATTTGATCGGTTGCACAAGTTATAGGATCGGTTACACCAATTACTAAGACTTGTTAACATACTACAAGGATCGACTACACATTCTCTTATGATCGGTCACACCAAGTACTAGGATCGGTTACCCAATGACTAGGATTGGTTACACCAATTACAAATATCGATCATACCATCTCAAGGGATTACTTAAGATTGGTTTCACTAATAAAAGTCACACCGATACATAAGTCAGGCATTGTGATTAGTTTTACTAAGATACATAAACAAGTTATGAGCGGTTATACTACACACATATTGGTAATCCAAAGGTTTGCAATGAATAACAATACCAATAAGCCTAGCGATTTCCCTTTAGATTCACAAAACAAGTTTATGAATGTACTTCCTTTAAAAGAATGTAAAACATTGTTTCCTAGGACGAAATCTTCACCCATACCCATACATAATCACAATAGCATTCATACGATTATGTCGATGTCTTATATACGAAGTTCAAAAGATAGGCGACATACTTCGTCTTATAATTCCTTAATACTACGTCTAACTAGAGTATAATCATTCACAGCTTCGCAATTATGTTTTAAATATAGCACGAATTGAAAGATACGTTAGGAATGAAACAGTTCAAGTCAAAATATTAATAACCTCAAGAGGAAGGATGGTGTTGTCGTTGTAGCTTTTTACTTCTTCACATTCTTCAAGTCTTCGAGTAATACTTGTATGTCTCATATCCTAATAACTTTCTATCTAACCTATACGAAGTTGAATCTAGTAAATAATCAAGCGACTCTTTAAATGAGTTTTGGTTCACTAAAATATGACAACCAAACTTGACATACCAACGCTTGGTGGGTTCAACCGAGCTATGCTCTAACAATCTCCCCCTTTGTCAATTTTAGTGACAAAACTCTTACATCATTTGGATAAACAATTTGCAAGAATTCATTATACATACGCTTGATTCCAAGTTTCAACAACACAATAACCTGTATACATTCAATCCACATATATCGTTGTTGGAATTATAATAACAAAGCTAATACTCCCCCTAAAGGTAAGATAGGTAGATTTTCAATCCACACGTCTTTGTTATTCCCATTTTAGTTAAGATAACCACAAGTATCAATATGATATGTTACTCTCCCTTAGTCTATGCTTTACTCTTTCGTTAGATATAACGTTTACGCACCATTGTCCTTTCCTTAGTGATACCAAATCACTTGTTTACTCCATATATTTCTCCCCCTTTTTGTCATAAAATGACAAAGGTACGAGCAAATAAAGGTCAAACCGAAATGCTCTTACAAATCTTAAAAGACTTGCAACCTATAAGAGTTAAGCACGAATGTTCCACACACCATTTTAGATAACCAATATCAAAACTGAAATTACAAAGTAATTTTGTTTTGATATGTTACCAAGGAAACAATTGCCCGAAGAAATTTTCCCTAATAGTTTAGCATATCATAAATTGACTAAGCACCTTAGTTCTTTTGCTAAACCGATTGCACAAATACAATCGCTTGTTTGATAAGACCAAAGTAAAGATCAGAATTAAATTTATTTTTCTCATCAGGTTCTAATTATTCGAATAATAACTTAGACCTTTTACTTTAAACAAGACAAGTACTAGGTTAGTTAACTAGTATTTCTTGTTAAGGCATTCGATTAGACTTTAATAACCGAATCCTATACTTCGATAAGTCTAACTAAGATCATAATTAACTTAGTTTCTCTTATCCGGAATCGAATTGGACTAAATAAACAAATGATCCCGAAAACTTTTGTTAAGCCATAAACAATTCATACAAACCAAATAAAGCAACTTGCATAACTATTTATCTTAACCGGAAGCAATTGAAACAAACATAGACATTATAGCACCGCAATTGCACCGTAATTTCGTTAAGCCGAAACAATTGAATCACACACACACATCCATACACACATAAGGAATAAACATCAATTGTACCGAATTTTTTTTAAGCAAAAACAAAATATATGAAATAAAATCAGGCTTTTCTTAAACAGTAAAACAAATTCGTTACCTCAAATTTCGCATCCTCTTATCCCCTTAAAGATGTATCATTAAGCGCAAGTTCAAGTTATAACTCTCCCCCATTGTGTTGTCATCCTCTCGCAAGACAAAAGAACAAGAACAACAACAACCTTTACCAGAGAAAGGTTGAATTGGTTTTAACTAATGCATAACAAAAGTTGAAAACCCGAAACACATATGCTTTTATGCTAAACCAAAAACGATTCAACATATTGTGACTTTTTCACACATGAGTTTCAATCGGAACCCCTTATGATCCTTTGATAAATCCTACCAACATGGGCTAGAACTTAATCCCGCTAAACCAAAAAGTCACCCAAACCATAAGGGTTCACACCATATGAGATCGAATATTAAGGTTATGAAAACCGAAATCAAACATCCCATTAACACATAGCAATAATATAAAGCATTTAAGCACAGGCTATGTAATCGAAAAAATATCACAAGAAAAATAATAATTTTATTCATAAATAAGATACTTTTATCCAATTAGGCTTTACATTAAGTAGCCTAATCTCAAATAAGAATTTAGTCTTATTTTTGCTCTACATGCCTTACTAGAGAATCCCTTTAGTAGTATCTCGGTTTCTGTTAGATCTCTTTTACAGTATTCTAAACTTCGTTTAAATTCTCCTAAGTCTTCACGCCATCTATAATTAGCAATAGATTGTTCATAACCAGAGATGCTCATCTTAGTTGCAACAATATCATCGTTGAGAAGATCTCTTCTTCCAATGAGTTCCATTGTTCCCTCAAACATATTTTGAGCAAGAATAGTTGAGAGATATGTCTTGATAGGGAGAGAACAATATTCAGAACAGAGTCCATATTTTCTTTTCTCATAAAATGTGGAGCTAGACTCAAGAGTTCTTTCAATCTTTTTGTTTATGGGTGAAAACTACTCCAGCAGAATTTGGTAATTTGGGGTGTGGATGAGGAATGAATTTAAACCTTAAACAAATGCACTGCGCGGTGAGTGCTTGTAGATTCGAGAGATCAATCTGTGCAAGTCCGTCCTAAACCAAGAAATGGCCGTTCCAGACTTGTTTCGGTCACAAAGTGAAGGAGATGGGGTTGATCTTAGGGAGGGAAGCGAAGAAGGTGTTGAGATTGTGAAGGTGTAGACTTGCTTATGACTTGCAACAGGAAAGTGAACAAGCTTACGATTGGTGTAAGCAGGCTCTGGGTGTTTTCTTGTTGTTTTTCTCTGTTTTTCCTCCGTTGTTTTCCGTTGTTTGGAAATAGGGAGGAGAACCTATTTATACAAGTCATTGAGTCTTATTCACGTCTCTCGTGGGAAGTGGAGGAAGTGGAGTGATGGAGTAGTGGAATTGTGCATTGGTGCCACACGACCAGTCTTGCCCACTTCTCATGTTCATCTCTAACCGTCCATGACTTCCTAACACGTTCTTGTGATGGCACGTTGCACGCTGCACGCTGTAAACCGCCAGACCAATACCCCAGTATGTATCCCCCAGTTTGTGACATGATTGATGTCTGGAATGTGTGGATTGTGGATCCACGAAAGATAGCATGTAATGCTGATTGAATAATTGTGTTATTCAGGAAGTCGATACTTGTGAAGTATCGTGTGTTTTATGCAGGTACTGCATCATGGTGTGGTAAAGTTATAGGTAATGACACCTCACTGACCAATTAACTCCTGACCAGGGCTGTATAGCCAAGCTGGTGAAGTTGGACGGATGAGATGATCTTTGAGACACTCATCTGCGACCGTTGATGAAGTTAGGGTTTTGAAGAGGTGCGCAGGCATCACTCTTCAGCTTGGTCGAAACCAAGCATGAGAAGGATTTCGGAGAGGACCGACCGGGCGTGCATGTAGGTAGCATGCCGGTGTACACATCCATATCTCACTATCCCATGAAGGTGCGATCTAGGCCACTCAATTTGACCGGCAAAGAGGAGTGGTTGAGATCGATTTTGCAATAGGAATTTTGATGCCGCAAAAAGCCGCGCACCATGCTCTTTTCCGGCGCGCGTTCCAAGACGACCTAACTTGGTCGGTCTTGGCCGGTTGGTTTGACGTGAAGATGGTAGGATGGTGTTCACGCCTACACCTGATTATCCCATGAAAACGTGATCTGAACCACTCAAATCATCCGGTGAAGTTGAGTGGTCGAGATCAGTTTGCGGTTTGGGAGGTGTGACCACGCTAGTTTGGACGTGCGTTTTGGATTAGCCAGTCATGATATGCCTTGGACGATCGGGTTAGGGAATAGATGGGTCCACGGTGGTCATGCTGGTATGACCGGACCTGCTTAATCTAATCTGTGACCCTCCATTCGTGCCGGAGAAGATGGACGCTCATGATGCTCAAAACCCTAATTTTGGGTTTCAAAGCCGTGCGCCATCTCTTGTTTGGGCGACAATTTTGTCACGACCAAACATGGTTGGTTTTGACCGATTGGTCAAGTGTGTAGGCGGGCCCACGCCGATCGTGTTGACATGCTCTGGGCCCTTTGAATCTACATCTACACCCTCCATCTATACCTGCGAAGATGGATGGTTGAGACTGCTTTGCAACACATGTAATATGCCGCAAACCCTAATTTAGGGTTTTCCATACATAATGCTTGGTATGAACGGTTTCTTGGCAAGCTAGGCCAATGACCGACCATGCGGGGTCGGCCGTGGGTATTCCGTGCACCGCTTGGGGGTGATGGAATTGATCCGGGGTCATCCAATCATGCTTATGGAGTTGGATGATGCGATCGGATCATATCCGGACCGATACGGTCAGTCCGGATGCTCAATCGGGCTAGTATAACACACCGAGAGGGGCTCAATCGGGCTAGTATAACACACCGAGAGTCATCCCGTGCAGGGTATTTCGTACATGGTTTCATTATAGTTCTTGGAGGTTCGTGTTACTCAGTAAGAGTAACACTCGGTCGTTATGCCACACCGATAATGAGTACTTTGAAATACAAGGCTGATATGAAATTCACAGGATGGGATTGTTGCCACATGCTCCAACCTGGAGGAATTTCATGTATTCACGAATGAGATTGTTGCCACATGCTCCATTCTTGGTGAATTAAGTGAGGGAGTATCCAACACTTATTAATGGCTTTATCTTTTACAAGATGTCGGCGCATAATTTTTCCTATTTTTTACAAATTTAACCTTAAATGAAAATCCACCATCAACATTAAGTCCCTCGCCTAGCACACAATGGTTACACTATTGTGGGGTAGGTATGAGATGGTGACAATTTAAAGATAAAACTTATGAGACAAAGTTAGATGTTACCAGGAGAGACGGGTCATCCCGTCCTTGGAGTATGTCACGTTCAAAAGGCATCCGGGAGAGCATTCCCCTAGTATGATGTCGGTCTTTCTCAAGCTTGGTCGACCTTGCTATGTCTCTGCTTTGGTCGAGGGCCCACTCCGTGCTTGCTCCGTTTGAATGTCGGTCTTGCCGATCGACCTTGTTATGCCCGATTAGGTCGAGGGGCTATTGCGCCGCTTCCGCTCGATCGTGGGGTTGTGCCTAATCGACTGGACTTCGCTGCGCTGCGCTTTCGTTTGTGGGACTACTGCGCCTGTTTGATCGAACGTGGGCTTGAATTTCGTGAACATGATTCCCATGACATAAGAGAACCGTGTTGTGCAAATAAATATGGTCCCGCCATATATGCTTGATTGAACGTGGGTCCCATATCGTGTATGCCTGACTGAATGTCACCTTTATACCAGCCTCGTGCCCTTGACCAACACCGGTCTTGAAACTTAAGCAATACCGGACTTGTGACTTGATCAATACCAGACTTGAAGCTTGAGCAATACCGGACTTGTGACTTGATCAATACCAGACTTGAAGCTTGACCAATACCAGACTTGAAACTTGAGTGATACCGACTCGTCACTTGATCAATACCGGACTTGAAGCTTGAGCAATACCGGACTTGAAGCTTGAGCAATACCGGACTCGTCACTTGATCAATACCGGACTTGAAACTTGAGTGATACCGGACTTGAGACTTGAGCCGGACTTGAGACTTGAGCAATACCGGACTTGTGACTTGATCAACACCGGTGTTTGGACCCAATACCAGCCTTGTGTACTCCAACGTGAATGTGTGTTCTGTCGTGTGTGACTACACATCTCACGCGTTTTTATACAAGTACTGAATCATGTCTTTTATTGTAGAATGAAGAAAAGAAGTCCTGTTGAGATGTCTTCTGGGGATAATGCTGGTGCCAAGTCAGGAGGTGTTGACAGCTTCAAAGATATGTCGAACATTGATGATGAGTTGTTCACCGCGCCCTTTCAACTATATGAAAATATCTCTTCCACAAGATAACCCTTCTCTATCGACTTTAAGATTTTTCATGCTCCGCTAGGCCCTCATGAAGGATGGATGAGACGTATGTTGAGCAATGAGTACATCAAAGATAACTTGACCATAGCGCGGATTATTGATGTAGCTTGAGTGTTGAAACGACTCGAGAGGATGTTAAAGTGGCTTCTGGTGCGAACGTTGAGGTGGATCCTGGAGAGAGTGTTAGGATTCTGAAGCGAACGTGGGTCCCGGAGAGAGCGTTGAGGCGGCTCTTGAATATACCATTGAAGCGACTTCTGCTAGAGGGAGCGTTGAAGTGTTTCCCTCTTGATTCGATTTACCCTTGCGAATTCCATGCTTCTTGACTGACCATCTCTCTCATGTTGAAGAATTCCTTGACTGACGATGAAGGAACTTCATGCTGAGCCTCAGTCCCCAAGCGTGGTTTACATGGTTTGTTCGTAGTGGTTGTTGTCGATCCAGACATGGAATATCTTGGACATTGTTTCATCATTGTGGGAGTCGTGCATGTGGTACTGGAGTTGGAGTTGACGGACCGCAGGATGTTGTATCTCGGTGGTTTTCCTCTTGCTGCTTCAGGGAACTGCTTACACAAGGCTGAAGGTTGTATTGCCTGTTGGTGAGATATATGCCCCTGCAAACATTATGAGGCTCTTCATTACCGGCAGGCCTGGTTCTTTCTATCAGGGCATATATTGTTGTAGATGAGCGTTCAACAGCTCCAGTGGATGACCAAAAGCGCGGATTCTCCAACGTAGCATGATAGACATGTACCACTGTCTGATAAAGTGACTCGCCCGGAGCTTGCTCGATATGACTCGTGGACATCGTTATCTTCTTGAGGCTGCTCCCTTGAGGTATCGGCTCCAGTGGAAGATTGTTGCATCATGTTCGTACATCCTTATCTTATTGTAGCCGCTACATCCATCCATGGAGGAGAACATGCCGTGTCCGCTGGATGCATCTACTAACATGTCGATGTTAGGTAGAGGAGGATCATTTTGGAGCAGCACTGTTCAAGTCTCTGAAGTCTATGCAAAGACTCCGATCTCGAACTACAACTCGTTTAACCGACTTGGATCCGGTATGACATGTAGATGATGGGTGACCAATTTTCATCTAAATCCGGCATTTCTTCATATCTCCAAGCGAATATGTCCTGGTACTCTTTGAGAAGTTCCACGAGCTTCGTGCGTTTATCCGTACTCAAGGTTGAGCTGATGGAGATAGGCCTAGGAGATTCCCCAATGATTTCAATCTCATCAGTTGTGCAGTTGATGCCCTCTTGTAGCTGTTGTGGAGCATCTAGCACTTGTTCTTGTGGTTCGTTGATGTTGTAGTATTCCATTAGGTGGAGAGACTGGGTAACAGTCTCCCCTGCTAATTGATAATGGCAGTGTCGGTATACCGTTTTCCCTTTCTGGTCACGACTCGCCATAAAAGTTCGCTCCCTCTTCGTGTGAACGTGGGTCGTGGCTTCACAGGATGGAGAAGAATGCTTCGTCAGCAAAGATGCATCGTGGGTACTAGCCCTCAATGATGCAAGCCGGTCTTCTTCCTGAATTGACGCCCACGTGGGGAGTGGGATGCAACGAACTTGTCTTATTCTTTCAGCGGAGCTCCTCCCGTATGTGCTGGTTTGGTTTCCCTCGAAGTCCGTCATTGTTGTAGGCTTCCGTACGACCTTTCCTGGGAGAACCTTGGATGTCCCGAGATTCTTGAGAGTAATCACATTCGAAGACGCTCCTGTGTCGATAAGGGCCGTCTTGAACTCTGAATCCTTGATGCATGCGGTGACATGTAGGGCACGGTTGTGAACTTCCTCTGGTTGATTGCAGCAAAATGTCTTCGTGCGCTGATTCTTCGAGAGGTGTGAAAGTTCGCATAAACTTTCCAGTAGAGAAAACGCTTCCCGATCCACCGGCCTCTGGTTCATAGTGAAACTATTGACTTGACTTGAGGAGGATCGTTGTGAGGATCAGTCCCCAGTGTAGGAGTCTCCATGACAGGACCGCTCATATCTGATGTCGCTTCTTTGATCAGGTCCATGGAGGTCCGCGCCGCTGAAGTACCTTCTCCGGTGCGTTGAATGCGTTCCTTTTTTGCTCCAGGGGCTGTCACGGCTCTTGTGGAAATCGATCAGTTAATATCTTAAGAAAAGTGAGTACCTCTTTCTGAGTTGCGGCCATATCCGTTTGAGTCTTAGCAATAACTTCCTACTTCTCCATCAAGTCTGCAATGGTAATGGGGGATGGTCCTCCTCTCGTCCCTACGGCTCCTCGTCCTGATGAAGGAGTGGAAGTTGTTGCTATGGTGACTACCAGAGGTGTTACACTTGATGAGATGCCGGGATTTGCGGCTGCTCTGTCTCTGGTGATGGGAGGTGTTGTAATATCACTGCTGAGTGATCGAATTGAACGTTCCCATCCTCTGTACTCACGTGTTCCTTGATTGATCTCTCCTTCCTCAAGCATTTCTTCACGGTTTCGACAAGGGTCTTGAGATATAAATCTTCCAGCAGGGGATCCGTAAGCTGCAGGCTCCATTTCTTTATCCGGTAGACGTTGTGGTACCCGGACAAGTCTTTTCCTCTGTGGAGTTGCCTCGAGTCTTCGTTGTCGGCTGGACCATGTTGTTCGTCTCTCCTGAGTCCCCTGTGATTACGCGCTCTTTCTGCATCTCGACTGGTAAAGGTGTGACTCCTTACTAAGGATCCAGCGTTTCTTGCACTGTTTGAGTAGATGCATGCCGACCCTTCTTGTAATTGCGCTGTTATATCATTCAAAAGGCGGAATGTCTCGCTCTGTCTTCTAGCGATACCGGCTTGATTTGCCAAGACATCCTCCAAAGATTCTAGATACACTTCCCATGATATCTGAACCACCTGTGGTCTCCGAGTGAGGATACATCGCGAGATGAAAACTGAAGAATTGATAATTCAATTTTTGTAACCGAGAGATCAACCTCCCACTGTGGTCGCCAATTGTTTATGGGTGAAAACTACTCCTGCAGAATTTGGTAATTTGGGGTGTGGATGAGGAATGAATTTAAATCTTAAACAAATGCAATGCGCGGATAGTGCTTGTATATTCGAGAGATCAATCTGTGCAAGTCCGGCCTAAACCAAGAAATGGCCGTTCCAGACTTGTTTCGGTCACAAAGTGAAGGAGATGGGGTTGATCTTAGGGAGGGAAGCGAAGAAGGTGTTGAGATTGTGAAGGTGTAGACTTGCTTATGACTTGCAACAGGAAAGTGAACAAGCTTACGATTGGTGTAAGCAGGCTCTGGGTGTTTTCTTGTTGTTTTTCTCTGTTTTTCCTCCGTTGTTAGGAAATAGGGCGGAGAACCTATTTATACAAGTCATTGAGTCTTATTCACGTCTCTCGTGGGAAGTGGAGGAAGTGGAGTGATGGAGTTGTGGAGTTGTGCGTTGGTGCCACACGACCAGTCTTGCCCACTTCTCCTGTTCATCTCTAACCGTCCATGACTTCCTAACACGTTCTTGTGATGGCGCGTTGTGGATCACACCGCACGCCGTAAACCGCGTCTTACCAATACCACGGTATGTATCCCCCGCTTTGTGACATGATTGATGTAAACTGAATGTGTGGATTGTGGATCCACGAAAGATAGCATGTAATGTTTGATTGAATAATCTGCGTTATTCGGAAGTCGATACTTGTGAAGTATCGTGTGTTTTATGCTTGAGTCTTTCGCATCATGGTGTGGTAAAGTGATGGGTAATGACACCTCACCGACCAATTAACTCCCGACTGTAATGTATAGCCAAGTCGGTGAAGTTGGACGGATGAGATGATCTTTGAGACACTCATCTCGCGACCGTTGATGAAGTTAGGGTTTTGAAGAGGTGCGCAGGCATCACTCTTCAGTTTGGTCGAAACCAAGCATGGGAAGGATTTCGGAGAGGACCGACCGGGCGTGCGTGTAGGTAGCATGCCGGTGTACACGTCCATATCTCACTATCCCATGAAGGTGAGATCTAGGCCACTCAATTTGACCGGCAAAGAGGAGTGGTTGAGATCGATTTTGCAATAGGAATTTTGATGCCGCAAAAAGCCGCGCACCATGCTCTTTTCCGGCGCGTGTTCCAAGATGACCTAACTTGGTCGGTCTTGGACGGTTGGTTTGATGTGAAGATGGTAGGCTGGTGTTCATGCCTACACCTGATTATCCCATGAAAACGATTTCTGAACCACTCAAATCATCCGGCGAAGTTGAGTGGTCGAGATCAGTTTGCGGTTTGGGAGGTGTGACCACGCTAGTTTGGACGTGCGTTTTGGATTAGCCAGGCATGATATGCCTTGGCCGATCGGGTTAGGGAATAGATGGGTCCACGGTGGTCATGCTGGTATGACTGGACCTGCTTAATCTAATATGTGACCCTCCATTCGTGCCAGAGAAGATGGACGCTCATGATGCTCAAAACCCTAATTTTGGGTTTCAAAGCCGTGCGCCATCTCTTGTTTGGGAGACAATTTTGTCACGACCAAACATGGTTGGTTTTGACCGATTGGTCAAGTGTGTAGGCGGGCCCACGGTGATCGTGTTGACATGCTCTGGGCCCTTTGAATCTACATCTACACCCTCCATCTATACCTGCGAAGATGGATGGTTGAGACTGCTTTGCAACACATGTAATATGCCGCAAACCCTAATTTAGGGTTTTCCGTACATAATGCTTGGTATGAACGGTTTCTTGGCAAGCTAGGCCAATGACCGACCATGCGGGGTCGGCCGTGGGTATTCCATACCTGCTTGGGGGTGATGGAATTGATCCGGGGTCATCCAATCATGCTTATGGAGTTGGATGACTGCGATCAGATCATATCCGGACTGATACGGTCAGTCCGGATGCTCAATCGGGCTAGTATAACACACCGAGAGGGTCTCAATCGGGCTAGTATAACACACCGAGAGTCAGCCTGTACGGGTATTTCGTACATGGTTTCATTATAGTGCTTGGAGGTTCGTGTTACTCAGTAAGAGTAACACTCGACCGTCATGCCACACCGATAATGAGTACTTTGGAAATACAAGGCTGATATGAAATTCACAGGATGGGATTGTTGCCACATGCTCCAACCTGGAGGAATTTCATGTATTCACAGAATGGGATTGTTGCCACATGCTCCATTCTTGGTGAATTAAGTGAGGGAGTATCCAACACTTATTAATGGCTTTATCTTTTACAAGATGTCAGCGCATAATTTTTCCTGTTTTTTACAAATTTAACCTTAAATGAAAATCCACCATCAACACTTTTCCACACAAAAACTACAGACAACATCATTACATTCTTTTTCCTCCATAATGAAAGGAGTCATATGAAGGTTTTTCGAACGAGGAAAGGAACTGCATGAGCTAATCATTTTGGAAATTTCTTCTATTAAGTCTTCCTTACTTTCTACATAAGGTGAAAGCATTGTATCACGTGATTATGATATCGCAATAAGACGAGCATAATCGGACCTATTTATAGTCCCTTCTTTTCCTTTTCAAAGCTACAACTCAAATAGGAAAGATTTTCTAAAAAATTACCGAAAAAAAAACTTACCTTAAATAGCAAAGGAAAAATCGCTAAGATTTGAGAAGTCATAGAGTCCTGGTTGACTCCCTTTTTGCTTTTCTACTGTGTAGCAGATCATCGAAAGATGCTTGCACATTGACATCACTAGATATCTCTAGATCCCATTTAAGTCTAAACACTAGACGTTCATAGTCATCTTTATCTAAGATCACAACAGGGTTGTTTTTCTTAGTATTTGTTTTAGGAGACTTTCTTTTGGCTACCATTTAAGGCGTTGGTATCCACTTGTAGGTGGATTTTGAATGAAGGTTCTTCATTTCTTGCAACATTGCATTTTTCCAAACTGAAGTATCAGATCTCATATTCCTGTTGACAAAGGCATTAGTTTTTTTTTTTTTTTTATTTTATTTTTTATCATCGTTCCTTTTAGGATAGGAATTCGAAGTATTAGAATAATTATTTTGTCTCACATGACATTGACGATCTGAGAGATTTTTAGAGGTAAAACTATTCAATTCTTTTGAAATAAAAGATAAAGCATCTTGCATCTTTCGAATTTTACAATCCCTTTGCATATGACCTTTATCTCTATAATAATACCAATGCTTATTGAAAGGAGTAGAGTTTTTAGATTTACCTTTATGAGAAGTTCGGCCACTATGCTGATCCTTAGTTGGAGTATTCCCCTGATTGCTTTCGGAGATGTTTTCTGTCGGAATCTCACTTGAGTACTTGGGTGAATTAGGCGCACAAGCCTATTTAGGTGGATCTTCTGAAGTAGAGGAGCAGACAGCCTTTACGAATTTTACTTCTTTGATGACTGATGATAGACACATTTATGTGTCTATATTAGTCTCAATTCTCTGTAATGTTAGTACTCGATTTTGTGCTTATTTTGGTATTTTATGTCTTTGTAGGTATTTTTGGAGAAATAAATGTTTTCGGGGAAATCGGCTCGAAAAGTTGATAAAGGCACCCCGGAGGACACTTACTATTCGGACTCTCATTTTCGATAAGGGGCAGTCTGTTGATAAGGGGTAACCCATCACTATTTGCACCCCAGATCTACTATTTGCACCCCATGGCTAATGGCACCCTACTCTGGTTAGGGGGCATTTCTTCTTCACGATTTAAACACAAGTTTTGGCAGGAAAGTTTGCTTTTCACCTGCGAAGAGTTTTGGAAGAGATCAAATGAGATTCAAACACGGAATTTGGTTGGGATGGATTTGTTTCAGCTAAACATGGATTTTATGGTTGATTGGATCGATTATATTGGGCTGTATCATTGGATTTTCGATAAACCAAGGAAAGAAAAGATACTCGGGTTTTATGGAAACGTGGGACAGAAAGGCAGGGCTTGGACAAGTTTTACTCGGAGGTTTTCATAGAAATAGTTTGGTTTGGGCCTGTTGATATAGTACATCATTCGTACGGGACTAGGATTGAGTGAAAAAGGGAAGTTTTCCTTTCCTTCAACGAAACAGAGAAAGGGATATATTCTCGGGTCTCTTCTCGGGTTATTGTTCTCTGTTATTTTTGGAAGTTGCTTACGATAAAAGAAGATATGCTGGAAGATTTAATTATATCAAGAAGGTTTGGATAAACAAGACAACTCAGGGACGTGAAACAGGGAAGGAAAACGAGAAAATTCCGTGGCTTGGGAGAAAAGGAAATAAGAGATATTAGAAGATTTCTCGGGATATTTTGATCTCTGTGGTGTATATATACGAGTGCTGAGGTTCATAGAAAGGTGGTCGGGAGTTTGGGGTAGCTGTAGAGCTAAGAACAAGGCTGCAGAGAAGGATCGCAGCAGCAGCATAGAAGAAATAGGAGGAGTTGCAGACGACACCATAGAAGTATCGTTCTTAAGAACACGAAGAACAGACGCACAGAAACTATCGTTTACAAACAGTGTATGCGATAGTAATTTTGTAACAGTTTGGTTTGAACCCGCAACACCCGGCTTGTAACGGTGACGTCTGTAACACTAGTTCAGCATTGCGAAACTCTGTTTTCATATATTTCTTCAATAAAAACACCTTTTAAGCCATGTTTCTATCTTTTGAGAGTGTTTTCACCATGAAGAGCTAAACCCCAACACTGGGATGACGGAGGAAGCCATGTTTCACAATTGATTGGTAACTATAGTTGATTCTTTATGACTTTTGCACTTGTTTTAATCGATTTATGATTTTTCTTAATTGATTGTGATTTTGTTTGATGATGTATGCTTGGTCTAAGTACTTTTGATGCGTCATGCTTGTGATTTACAGTCAATCTTCTAAGAATCTACTTTTGGCAAAGATATAGAGTTTATCAAAGATCTAGAATTGTTATGAATCATTGTATGAACCAATTAATTATAAAGTTTGGTGGAATCCTAAGTCCCAGTCTTTCTCGATATTTGTGACAACCTTGTGAATATGTTTTATTTATTTTTAATGTTTTCTTTTATTAAGTCTTAAATCGAGTCTACACAAGTCCGAGTTGAACGAATCTTTCTTACCACATCTACAATCACATCAATTTTTGGCGCCGCCGACGCGGACTTGTATTTAGATTTGTTTTAGGTTTATTTTTATTTTTATTTTTATTATTTTTTGTTCTTTTTTATGCGTTTTGGTATTTTTCGATTCTTTTCAGATTTGGAGCGAAGCTACAAGGAAAGAAAAAGTGTTATAAAAGGAAAGCATCGCCAAAGAAGGAAAGAAAAGAGGAATCCGAAAGGAGTGAAGAAGAAGATTTTGTATATAGTTATATATAGTTATTTTATTTCTTTTTATTTTTGGAAACTGTATAGGGATTTATTTTTTGTAATTTTTCTTTTCTTTTTTTGGACATTTTTATTTTGGACATTATTATTTTTAAAACCCTAAGGAAGGGTTAATTTTATAAAACTTCTGTAGGGAAGGACGACAGTTACGATACTGTCTCGGCCCCTCAGGTTCGTACACTGACATAAGAGTCGGTGGCCTGAGTCGACTTCAACGGTTCATCGCCCGACTGGTACGGGAGGTAAGACTCTATCCACCCACGAATCCCCTGTCAGTGGGTTTTATTTTGTGGAAATACACACAAAAACGTGCACACACCAATTGCATTTGTCAGACTACCGAATTTAGAAAAACTCGTGGATTAGTAAGCTGAACCCGTGCCTTGGGCCTTATGGGAGTTACCAGCTGAAAGTCCACAAACCTCAGCCTAGTACCTTTGGGTATATTTTGCTGTAGGTAACCTGTGCTTACCCATTTTAGTCAACCTTGCATTTGCACGTGCACAATATAATGTCGAACTGGTATTACAATAGCCAATACAATGAATATCCGACTGATTTCCAAAATGGACATTATTCTTTTTATGACCACAGTGTGAATAGTGGTTGGGAACGCCAATCTTTTCGAGGTTATGGTTCATACCAGAGTGAGCCCAATTACTATTCGCACACCCACCAGTCATACGAGCAAAACAATCCCTCTATTTCTCTAGAAGAGGCTCTCAAGAGTTATACCTTATTTGTGAAGAAAACCCGTAACATTCTTCCAGACGAGCAGTCAACAAAGATGTCTCTAGAAGAAACTCTTAAGCAATCTACTGAGAGTACAAATAGGATTGTAGAAAAATTGGCTCAAAATTTCCAATACACTGTTTCCAATAGTACCCTTGAAAATGAGGATAGTTATTTGCATAATCAAGATGACGAGGATAGAATTGGTAACACTATTTTAGATGAGGTTCAACCATTTTCATATTATTATAATGATGATTATGATGAGGATAGTGTTGATGAAGAATTTGAAATAAGTAGGCATAGTGATCAGGAATTTGTTACTCCAAATGAACTTTATAATGATAATGTTATTTCTGGTTCAAATCTCGATAACTTTAATGATTATTCACCTATTCAAAAGGACGAGGATTTGACTAGAGATACCACTTCTTTAGATGATGTAGTATTTCCTATTGATTGCGAAGCTTATAATGGTTTAGAGGAACGGTTTTTTTTTTTAGTCCAGTGATTTAGAAACAATAGTCTTAGACAAAGAAAATGAACTCGTAGAGATGAGTGAGGATGAACCTGACTTAAAAGAATCAATTGACCTTTTTCAGGAATCTGACGACCGAGAAATTAGGAAAATTGTGACTAGTATTTCTAGGGACACCCAAAACTCTAAGTTTGGGGGTAATTATCATTCTCCATGCGCTTTAACTCTTAAAAGGGTCCCTCACTTGTGACTTGACATATGTCCCTCAACCATTTTACAAGATTATCTTCATACACGTTTTCCTGAACCTAATGATATCCATAAGGGAGTTCAGTTACTAGAAACCTATCCTCTGGTTGATGTGGTTTACCCAGGCTATAATATCCAGATTTTTTATTTTCCCACCAAATATTTTTCTTTTAAATGTGGGAACGTTTGAATTTGAAATGTGTCAATTATTAAGTTCTGAGACTAAACCTAATTATTTTAGGAAAATAGAATTGACATATTTGCTTAAGAATGACCACCACTCTTATTAAGGTCAACTGTGTAAGTCAAATCTGATCGACTTAGAGGATCCTCAATTATTCAGGTTATTATTGTGTGCTTCTAAATTTTTCCAAACCTTAGAACCTGACATTTCAGATCTTACTTATGAAGAGGTGCAGCCCATGAAAAATATTTTATTTAGACCCCTTTATAGAACCTGAACCTGAACCACAACTAGATGTAGTTGTCTTAACCAAGAAACTAATCAAGGGTGTGCTATGTTTATTCTTGGTCTGTTGCAGTATCCTTTTGTCCGTGTTAACACTTTTTGATGCAGATGATCCACAGTTGTTTCGGTTATTGCATATGAGGTGATTAATTCTTTCTTATGTCTGGCTGAAGACGTTAAACTTAGCACTTCTTGGGAGGTAACTCAATATTCATGCGACACGGTAATATCTTTCCTTATCTCTTTTGCTTCAAATGGTAACAGTTTCTCCTTGTTCATGCTTTTAATTTTATCTTTAGAACATTGAGGACAATGTTAGATTTAAGTTTGGGGGTATGGGAGAAACTTTTTAGTTGCATTAATAAACTCCAGAGCTTAGAAATTTATGCTTATTAAGGATGGCACTAACCAATCTAAGTGGATGGAAGCATTTTGGTTGTAGGAGTTGAGGAACCAATCTGATTAGATGGAAACATCTAAAGAGTCTATTCATAAAAGCACAGAGCTCAGGTGTTAGAATTAAAGAAAAAACATGGTAGTTTTGCCATATCTCGTTGAATCCTTTTCACTTCTGTTTTTATTTTGTTTTCTTTAAAATATGTTTCTCTAAGTGATTAGGTGGGGCTCACGATTCAAGTTGTTACCACTGCTAGGGTGAAATAGAGTGATTGAGATACCCAAAAAAAAAAAAAAAGAGACCAGACCACCAGACCAACCGGAATAAATTCAATAAAGTCGACCACTGGTTCCCTTGTATATGCCAGTGTGTTGATATTAGTCCAGACCAGTATCTCAGTCCATTAGGATAGGTTCGTTTTGGCAGTGGCCTTCAGACAGATATGGGAAACACCGTTCACCTTAGTCAACATCAAAACCATCTACATTTTTCTCTACATCCATCTTCTTAATCTATCCATGTGATTGGTTGACTTCGGTTATGATGTCCAGAAACTATATGAGTAGAGCTCTGTCACTTATATATGAATTTTAGTATGCTTGAGTGCAAACTCGTGTACAGAAATTGGAATTTCTCATCAGGGTACTTCCTCTTGTAGTCAATAAGTATGCCAACCAAGGAGATTCTTTAGTGCCTTCCAAGGTTTTGCGTAGGTATCTAAGATCTGGAGTGTAAAGGTTTTGTGGGTATATCTCTAGTAAGCCCTCCCGAGACTATAACTCGGCCACTTGGGCCACCTAGGGGTTTAAAGGCTTGTTGCATACGCTAAATGCAATCGACAATGCCTGCGACAGTGAGTTAGGATTTTATTTTTTAGATTTGATTTGCTCGAGGACTAGCAAATAATAAGTTTGGGGGTATTTGATAGACGCATTTATGTGTCTATATTAGTCTCAATTCTCTGTAATGTTAGTACTCGATTTTGTGCTTATTTTGGTATTTTATGTCTTTGTAGGTGTTTTTGGAGAAATAAATGTTTTTGGGGAAATCGGCTCGAAAAGTTGATAAAGGCACCTCGGAGGACACTTACTATTCGGACTCTCATTTCGATAAGGGGTAGTCAGTTGATAAGTGGTAACCCATCACTATTTGCACCCCCAGATCTACTATTTGCACCCCATGGCTAATGGCACCCTACTCTGGTTAGGGGGCATTTCTTCTTCACAATTTAAACACAAGTTTTGGCGGGAAAGTTTTCTTTTCACCTGCGAAGAGTTTTGGAAGAGCTCAAATGAGATTAAAACATGGAATTTGGTTGGGATGGATTTGTTTCAGCTAAGCATGAATTTTATGGTTGATTGGATCGATTATATTGGGCTGTATCATTGGATTTTCGATAAACCAAGGAAAGAAAAGATACTCGGGTTTTCTGGAAACGTGGGACAGAAAGGCAGGGCTTGGACAAGTTTTACTCGGATATTTTCATAGATATAGTTTGGTTTGGGCCTGTTGATGTAGTACAGCATTCGTACGGGACTAGGATTGAGTGAAAAAAGGAAGTTTTCCTTTCCTTCAACGAAACAGAGAAAGGGATATATTCTCGGGTCTCTTCTCGGGTTATTGTTCTCTGTTATTTTTGGAAGTTGCTTACGATAAAAGAAGATATGCAGGAAGATTTAATTATATCAAGAAGGTTTGGATAAACAAGATAACTCAGGGACGTGAAACAGGGAAAGAAAACGAGAAAATTTCGTGGCTTGGGAGAAAAGGAAATAAGAGATATTAGAAGATTTCTCGGGATATTTTGATCCTTGTCGTGTATATATACGAGTGCTGAGGTTCATAGAATGGTGGTCGGGAGTTTGGGGTAGCTGTAGAGCTAAGAACAAGGCTGCAGAGAAGAATCGCAGCAGCATCTGAGAAGAAGAAGGAGGAGTTGCAGACGACACCATAGAAGTATCGTTCTCAAGAACACGAAGAACAGACGCACAGAAACTGTCGTTTACAAACACTGTATGCGATAGTAATTTTGTAACAGTTTGGTTTGAACCCGCAACACCCGGCTTGTAACGCTGACGTCTGTAACACTAGTTCAGCGTTGCGAAACTCTGTTTTCATATATTTCTTCAATAAAAACACCTTTTAAGCCATGTTTCTATCTTTTGAGAGTGTTTTCACCATGAAGATCTAAACCCCAACACTGGGATGACAGAGGAAGCCATGTTTCACAATTGATTGGTAACTATAGTTGATTCTTTATGACTTTTGCACTTGTTTTAATCGATTTATGATTTTTCTTAATTGATTGTGATTTTGTTTGATGATGTATGCTTGGTCTAAGTACTTTTGATGCGTCATGCTTGTGATTTACAGTCAATCTTCTAAGAATATACTTTTGACAAAGATATAGAGTCTATCAAAGAGATAGAATTGTTATGAATCATTGTATGAACCAATGATTCATACTAGTTAGTTGTTGAGAATTATTCCGTGCTTCTATCTCAACAAGTTTCTTATTCAACAGGTAATGTTTCCTATCGAGATTCTCAAACTCAAGAGTTTTTGAGTTTAGACTATCTTTGTAGTCCTTAAAGAGATATCTTGAATTCTGATATCCATAGAAGAAATCAGAGAAAAAAAAAATTTAGTTTCTTATTATCTCTGCAGAGGGGAGCAAGAAGCTCAATTACATCTGAGGTAGATAGTTTTCATGTAGAAATAGCACTTAGTATAAAAGAGAATTCTGACACATCTTCTTCAACATCTTGATCGATTTCTGAGTCACCATCTTCAGAAATTTCATCAAGTTGTTTTTCAAGGCAGGTTTGCCACTCATCAGAATCTACATCATAGGGGTCAGCTTGTTCAGTAGATTTAGAGAAGATGTTATTCTCAAGTGCTGATTTCATCTTGATTTATGTTAACTGAAACAACCATAGATTCAATTTCTTATAGGTTGGATCGCACCAAACACAGATTTTTAGATCTTTTCGTGTTTACATGCTCTGATACATATTGAAAAGACGAGGGTACCCAAATATACCTCAATCTAAAACTTTTCCACCTATAAGTCCTTTTTTCGAAAGTGATTGTCTATGGATTGAGTCGAGACAATACAACGAATCAGTTCACACTTCGTGTGATCGTCTATGGATACATGATAGAGACAATACAACAACGAAGTATGATTACTTGATAATAGGTTCGGACTTAACCAAACACTATAGGATTTCTATCAAGTAATTAGGAATTAACGTTTGTGTATTTTACTTCTAATTATAATAAAAATAATTATAATTGCGGAAATCGAAAAGTAAAAGACACAGCATGATTTTGTTAACGAGGAAACCACAAATGCAGAAAAACCCCGGGACCTTGTCCAGAATTGAATACTCTCAGAATTAAGCCGCTATACAAAATCTAAACCAACTTCAAATAGTTGGGACCAAGCAACTAAGCCTATAGTTCACTGTTCACCTAGTTCCATCAGTATCCATGCGCCTCCAACTTGCAATAAGTCACACACTTGGAACAATTCCTTTGGTTCGTATTACAAACAGTAAAGGAACAACAAATGTGTTTGGTAACAACTCTTTTCAAACAACGTGATATGAGTTTGACAAAAGGCTCTTCCGTTTATCCAAATAAACTCCTTTGTCGGGTTCTTAGATCAATCAATTCAACAACTACCAACAGTAATTTTTTAGACTATGCAATCAATAATAGGATCCGATCAAGATACTAAATACTGATGCCGATCTACATAACTAATCAATGCAATCTATCAAAAGATAAACCGATTATAGTTGGATCCCCAGCCGATCAAGTATTGTGCACACCAAAGATTATGAACTCATATAAGAAATCTTCTTTGTCTTCAAATCTTCTTAGATCTTCAATAAACACATGCACACAAACAACTTGAATCTCTTGTGATCAATCACACACAAAATAGAGTCTGTTAACGATGGATTATCACAAGACATCTTTAGATCTACAAACAGTCTAAAGATCCCCGTCGATACTTCGATCTAGTTTGAGTGAATCTTATATCAGAAGAAGATTCTCAAGCATAAACAAACTAGGTGCAATCAAAGTTCAACAACCGTTAGTCAATCAAATCAATTGAAAATTAATAAAAAACTACAATTATCTAGTTTCTCACCAACGGTAATCATAGAGCTTCTTAATCCCAAAGAAGTATTTAAAACGAGTGGTCGTAAGAGATTTCTCCTAATTAAGGAACTTTCCTCTCCGAATAGATGGCTCCACCAGCAACAACACAACAAGGTAGTTTTGCTGGCTTTGAGGATTAGTTTGCTCGAAATGCAAACTTCAATATTTATAGACCAAGGAAGTTTGGACACCAAGGAATTTCCAAAACCGAATAATCTCAAAGACATGAAATAAAATCCCAAATCAGATTTCATAATTCCTGGAAATACTCTGTCCAAATATTGACCGAAATCTCAATAGAAAATCTCCAATTAGTAAATGCACATTACCAAATTTTATTTTCTAAAGATATGCATTAAATTGCTGGAAATTAAAAGCATATAAAACTAAAAACCTTAATTAAAAGATTCTCAATTTATTTCGATCCGGGATTCTCCTTTAGTTATAAAGGAATATCTTTGAACAATAATAGATAAGAATTACTGCACATGTTCAAAGTATGTCGACATCTTTACTTTGTAAATCCTTTTTCATATTTACAATCTTGGAACCGATTTGCCACACTTTCAAACAATTTTATAATTGGTTCATATGATTTCCAAGAACTATGTGATTGATCAAATAGAAAATCAACAATCATGGGTTTAACGGTTCTACCAAAAACAAGTTTCGGTTCTACCTCCATGTGTCTACTAGGATCGGTCATAATAGTTTCCAAAACTTTGTAAACTAAGTACCAGGATCGGTTACCACAATCTCATCGTATTACTGGTGATCGGTTGCACAAGTCATAGGATCGGTTACACCAATTACTAAGACTTGTTAACGTACTACAAGGATCGATTACACATTCTCCTGTGATCGGTCACACCAAGTACTAGGATCGGTTACCCAATGACTAGGATTGGTCACACCAATTACAAATATCGATCATACCATCTCAGGGGATTATTTAAGATTGATTTCACTAATAAAAGTCATACCGATACATAAGTCAGGCATTGTGATTAGTTTTACCAAAATACATAAACAAGTTATGAGCGATTATACTAAACACACATATTGGTAATCCAAAGGTTTGCAATAAATAACAATACCAATAAGCTTAGCGATTTCCCTTTCGATTCACAAAACAAGTTTATGAATGTACTTCCTTTAAAAGAATGTAAAACATTGTTTCCTAGGACGAAATATTCACCCATACCCATACATAATCACAATAGCATTCATACGATTATGTCGATGTCTTATATACGAAGTTCAAAAGATAAGCGTTATACTTTGTATTATAATTCCTTAATACTATGTCTAACTAGAGTATAATCATTCACAGCTTCGCAATTATGTTTTCAATTTAGCACGACTTGAAAAATACATTAGGAATGAAACAGTTCAAGTCAAAATATTACTAACCTCAAGAGGAAGGATGATGTCGTCGTTGTAGCTCTTTACTTCTTCACATTCTTCAAGTCTTTGAGTAATACTTGTATGTCTCATATCCTAATAACTTTATAGCTAACCTATACGAAGTTGACTCTAGTAAATAATCAATCAACTCTTTAAATGAGTTTTGGTTCACTAAAATATGACAACCAAACTTGACATACCAACGCTTGGTGGGTTTAACCGAGCTATAGTCTAACAATACTTAACCGATTTTAAGAACTTGAACCACTTAAGTTTGTGAACGAGTACGTGAACTTAAGTTCAGTCATTGGTCACAAGCCGACAGTTTGCAAACGGGTACGCAAACTTTAGCTCTGGACCAAACTCAGTTGAAACCGTTTGTGAACGTGTACGCAAACTTGTTTCCCGAACTTCATCAGTTAAATCAGTTTACGAATGGGTATGCAAACTTAGGCATCCTGACTTAAGCAGTTGAATAAGTTTGCGAACAGGTATGCAAACTTCCGATTCTGAATTCCGACAAAACAATTTGTACACTAAGTACACAAATCGTAATGTATCCAGACATGGGTTTTAGCTCTTAACTCCTATTTCAATCATTGAAACATTCTTAGAAGATGGGAATAGCTGTCTCACACAAACTATTATCTTCAAAGAAATTTTCAAGTGATCGAATAATCAATACGAAACATTCTGAGCCTACATCAAATGACTGTATCACACAAATCATGTAAGATGTTACCAGGTGATTTTCACATGATCATGTTTTGAATTTCGTCAATAATAATGATGAATGCGGTTAAAGCAAAAAGATTTCCAACACATATTTCGAGAAAGATATAAGTGAGTTAAACCCAGCTCGAAATATCAAATGTGTATAAAGTAAAGTCTATATAGCTATAAGACTTTTGTCTCAATATAAGATATAATAGAAATAGACTTCTGAGTGATGGATGAGTTCAAGTCAAGTTCCACGCACAACGCCGTGAAGTGTAAATCTCAACTACATATTCTATCTTAATCCAAGACATAACTACCTTTTGTTGATCAAGTTCCACAATCTCCCCTTAGTAGTTCTTCGTCTTCAATCGATGAACGTCGTGAAGTGTAAATCTCAACTACACATTCTATCTTAATCCAAGACATAACTATAAGTAGACTAGAAATCAAGACTTATAATTTTGACAACTAAACTTGACAAACAAGCTTGAGATAGCAACGCTTGCAAGTCCGACTGAGCAGTGCTCTATCATCATAATTTAAGTTAGTAGAAGTTTTCTTTTTCGAAGTTCAATGTTGCGGTGAAAGAACCTTCATCTATTCTTTCCAGTTGTTTTACGAAATTTCAAAAGATTATAGTCTCGTGCAAACTTTGCCTTTATTTTATGAAATTTTGGCCCAAGTATGCGGATTGACCAACCCCAAATTCCGCAATTGTTTCCTATATATATAATCATCTCAATTATCATAGAGAGCGAGATATTCCTCAGTTTTTTGCTTCTTCTCACAATATCCTTGATCTTTTGTAAAATCAATGACTTTACGCGTATGTCTATTGCTGGAAGATTAAAAGATCAATATGATTTGAACAAACATTCAAATAAGGCTCATCCCAAGACACGTTATGAGAAGTACTTGTGTTGGTCACAATGCATTGTGTGCAGTCATACTTCCCCGCTAACTTTAAATTGTTTAAGTATATATATGTTTTAATGATTTTTCTATCTTCTTTTATAGGTTGGAAGAACTTCCTTTGTAGTTGCCTCGGACCTTGAGAGAAGACGCAACACCTTGAAAAGAAGAATTCCCAATTGAACAAGAGGATTCGAGAGTTTAGAAATTGAAGCCGCGCTGCGTCTCGCGATAAAGACGAGAGAATTCAAAAGTTAAATACCGAACTTGACTCCCAAAAGGAAAAGGTGTCCACTCTTCAAAACGCCAATCAAAGAACTTTATGGTATAAAATTTTACCTCCTTTTACTATTTTTATTTTATCGGTCGATATTGCTACTTAACTTATTACTTTCGCAGATGTATATAATCTCTCCGATGAGGCTATTCTTCTCCATACATTTCCGATCCTATGGATAATAATCTTCTTCTCGCTCACCTCAACAACTCTTTAAGTAGTTCATCGAACAAAATTAACTCTCTTTCATTAAATGAACTTCGGACCAAATATCGTCTTTTAGAAATTGGCATAGATCCGGTTTAAGTGTTTTGACCAATTTAAACGAATGTTTCTCGAGTCCCATAAAGAAACCAAAATTTTGAGGAAGAAAATTAGTGACCATATAGATGATAAAGATCGCATTGCTAATAATGGTGCATGCATTAGCAACATTTCAAAAATCTCTCCTTGAATTACAAATTGAGCGAGATGAATTGCTTCGCGAGAATTCCTTGCTTAGTGAGCTTGTAGATCAAATTCGTTCTCTCCTTGTTATAAACGATGATGACGAATCGCACTGGCTGCGAAAATTTTAGATAATGCCAAAAATAACCTAGGTGTTGATGTTAGTCTTCACGCCGAGCATACTTCCTTGGTTAAAGATATGATATCCGATGCAGAAGGTTGCTTATTATACCTTGTTGTTTCTTACTTCTGTTGTACCGCTTGTAAATTATTAATCTTGTGGTTATCTCTTTGTAGAATCCGAGAAAAGATTTCGGGCTAGGATTACAGAGCTTGAATCTGAAAAAGAACAACTCGCCAGGAATTTTCAAGCGAGAATTGAAGAACTCGAAACCGAAAAGAAACAACTCGAAAGAATCTCTCCTTCGCGAGAATAGATATTCCAAGTTGAAGAAACAATTTCTAACGACAAAGGAGAACTTTAATAATGATGTTTGTTCGTTTTCAATGGAGGCATGAAGTATGTTTGTAAGGACCATAATATCCCTCTGCATTCATATCCTGTCTCCTTGAAAAGGTTCCTGAGAATCAGTCTCGGGGACGTTTCGATAGCGAGGGCTGGCGAAGAAGAAAATTCAGCGATGAGAATAATCAAACCGAAGAATCGATGAAGAAGAAGAATCACCAAAGAGATAACTCTTTTGTTTTTTCTCTCGCTTGTAATATCTCATACATTTACATTCGTATCCTTATTATAGTGTATTTCTTGGATTTTCCCCCTTGAATTCAATCTTCACTCCCCCTTTTTGGTAGTTCTTCCTTGTAATATAATTGGCTAACATTATTGATGTATAACTCTTTCATCGAAGATGAATAACAATATTCCATCTTTTCCATTCCCATACTTGCCTCGTTATTTATCTTCTCGATGGAAGATTTTAGTTGTCATCATGTATGTGGTTGAATAATAATTTTATTGTTATTGAGATGTCTTGTTGCGACGAGGTCGCAGTATCTTCATAAATCAAGGATTCCACTTGCCTTGCCTTATCTTCATAAATGTATTTTATCTCTTCTCATTGCGACAAGTGCAAGCCGCCTTACATTTTCAAGTAAGAGCCCATTGACCCCTGCCTTATCATTTTTGTGTGGTCTTCAGAGTTAGACCTCCCTAATTAGAGGTCTTCCCCTCGCCACTTTTATTGCGACAAAATCGCAGGACGTCTTTACACTTGCATGTAAAGACCCATTGATCTTGCCTTATCATTTTCCAAGTATTTTTGCCTCTCATAGATGTTTTAGTTGCGACAATATGACAGGCCTATATATCCTTGCGAACACATAGCCCCCCATGACATTGCCGTCGTCGTGCGACGAAATCGCAGACGTCCGTACACTTTCATGTAAAGACCCATTGATCTCGCCTTACCCTCGCGTTAGTATTATTGCCTCTGCAGATCATTGCACAAATATGACGAGCCTAAATTCTCTTGCGAAACATAGCCTCATGACATTTGCGTCTGTTTTGATACTCCCCCTAATGGAGAGCATCGCCTTATCATCTCCCCTTTGCCCCTTCAAGGAGGCGAAACATCGTCCATACAAGACTAGCTCCTCCCATCCTGGTCTTAACAACAACCGATTGTTTTTTGAATCCCTTATACCTATAATGATTTGGATGTGGAAATTTTATACATTGATGATATGTTGATCGACTCCCAAGATCTCATGAAGCCATGGCCTCCCAATCAGGTGCATTGTATGGAGATTCCACATCAACCACACGAATAAAATATCGCTGATAATCCTTGTAGAGGTATTCTCATGCGAACCTCTCCCTTTGGTTTGTTTGCGGTGCCATTAAAGCCATATATCTTGTATGTAGAGGGGATCAAATCTTCATCTTTTCCTCCCATCGTCTTGTAAGTATGGTAGAAGAGAATATTCACCGAACTCCCTGTCGATTAAGATCTGGGTTGATCGCCCAGAAGCTTCGCCTCATCATCTTCTCCATCAATTGGTTTCTGGTTAATCTCTAGTTTCACAACCAACGGGCTATCATGTGTTTCTCTTCCTTTTGGCACTTCATCCTGAGAAAAGAAATGGTCTTGTTGCCACTTTTCTAATTGCGTCGTTCTCGCCGACTCATTATTTCTTTATCATTAGCATCTCTCGCAAAGACTCTACCGAGCACGTTGTCATGAAAATCTTCGATTGTGCGATAGGAGTGGACGATAGAGTTGCAATTCAAATTTTTAGCTTTTGTTCCAACTTCTATAACAAATGTTTCCTTTCCTTTCGCCGACACGTTACGTGCATCTCCTCGGTGGTGGTGGTAATGTCCTGTTTCTTTTCCCTTTAGAAAGTGATTTAGCTTCCCCGATCAATCATCCTAAGAATAATTCTCTTTATGTTTCTACAATCATTTGTTTGATGTCCATGGAAACGATGATAAGAACAAAATTCACGACTTCTATCGCTTTGGCGGTGGTTCCATTCCCACGTTCCAAGGTGTCTTTACATTTTCCATCACAAGTATAGCTTCCCGGATCTTTTCCACATTAGCATTCGGTTTCCCATATTATTCTGCGACTTCTCTCATTTCTCCATGATTATATTGCCTTCGTCCACCGTAAGTTTCTTGCACATGATCTAGCCTTTGAATCTTATTATTGCTGTTACTTCTGGTTGTAATAGTTCCTTTCTTGTTCAAACTCCTCCTGGTCATGACTTCCCATAGCTACTATCTTCCGCTGTCCCTCATCGACCTTCCCCTTTGCTATGTCCTCATGCGAAGTGCTCGCCACCGTATTTATGAATTGAGGTAACAAGCTTGCGTTCGCGAGATTCGAATTTGTGTTCGCGATTTCATTCATCTTTCTTCTAAGGCGATATATTCTTCTTGTAACTCTCGCATTCACGCCATCGTGATTGTATTTTTGACTCTAAAAATTTGAATGTATAACAAGTTAGTCGCGAAAAGAGCATTCACAAATGAGAGGATGAGATATCTTTCCTCAACCCGTCCTGCCATTTCGCTACATGGTTCTCCATCTTATTGTCAACTGCCTTAAGCTCTCGCCAACCCTTTGTTTCAACCCGAATACATCTTCAATACCTAGTCGTGAAGAGTTGTTACTTATGTATGCTCCCAGGAATGTGGCTTGTAAATGATTGAATGATGTGATTGTGTTCCTTGGTAGACCCTCAAACCATTTTAGTGCTTCTCCAATTAGGCTTGATGCGAAATATTTGCACAGTATAGCATCATGGTTCTCCCATCACAGCATACACCTCATATAAGCCTTGATATGCTGATATGCAGGGAGATTGCACTTAGGAGGTATTCCTCCCATCTGTACTTCTAGCGTGAAGGGATTCTTCGCAGCCTCTGCGATGGCTTCGTCCAATTGTTTCCTTCCTCCTTCCCTTCTATTGTTCAGCAATCCTCTCATTTCAAAATGGCTCTCTTAAGATTTGTTCATTTGCCTCTTTAACTTGATTCTACTGGTCTTTTTAGCTCGCTTCTCTCCTTCTTCGCTCGTGCCTGTTTTGTCCTTCTTGCTCGTTATTTTCTTCTCTCCTTTCCCCGTATCTCACGCTACTTCTAGATCTCCTATTTTGCAACCTCATATTTTCCATCCTCAATTCATGATTCTCGTCTTGTCAAGTTTGCTCGTTCTTCGCCTCTAACCGTCTCTTCGTGTATTGTTTGTCTCAATCTTTCTAATGTCACGATTTCTTCGTTTTCTCCATTCATTCCTTGCTCTCCTTGTCCATTGTTCACCACCGCTCCTCTTCTATCTCGTCTTGAATCGACCTCCAAGTATGTACACTTACTCTATCATAATCCACACCGTTTGCTACCGGGGAGATCGGCGGTTGGTTTTGATCTTCTCCATCGTTCTCATCATCCTCGAATTCTCCCGTTTCATTCCTCCTTTCTCCAACAAGTCTCCCACTTCTTCTTACAATCGTTGGTTGCCTTTGTACATTTCTTCTTCTAGCCATTTTTCTTTTCCAATGAATTCTTGAGTATCTTCTCCAAATCTTTTCTCCGTTAATCCAAATTCCTTCCAATTTCTCACGTCAATCTCCTCGCTCTCTCTCCCCGTTCTAGCGCATATGCGGATTGACCAACCCCTTAATTGTTTCCCTTGAAAGATATATATATTTATCATCTCAATTATCATGACTTGCTCCAGCGAGATATTCCTCTAAGTTACCCTTTGCTTCTTCTCACAATATCCTTGATCTTTTGTAAAATCAATGACCTGTCAGGATCAATATGATTTGAACAACATTCATCATCCCAAGACACGTTATGAGAAGTACTTGTGTTGGTCACAACATTGAAAGCGGATGTTCTGGCTGTGTTCTGATCATGATGAAGAACTCTTAACTTTCTAATGAGTGAACTTTTGGAAAGAGTGTCAAGGCTATTTCCTTCTACGATGGCATGTTTTTTAGACTCGTATTTGGCTGGTAACGATCTGATAATTTTCATCACAATGTCCTTTTCAGGAATAGTCTTACCCAATGCAAATGATGCATTAACAATTTCAGACACTTTTTGACTAAACTCATCAAATGAATCTTCATCAGCCATACGAAGGTTTTCCCAATCAGAATTTAGGTTTTGAAGTCTAGCTTCTTTCTCTGAGGAATTTCCTTCGAATACAGTTTCTAAGATATCCCAAGCTTCTTTAGACTTAGTGTCGTAGTCACACGGTGCTGAAGATATAGGGTAATGCAATGGATGATAGCATTTGATCCGTCAGAATTTTTCTTCGCAGCGAGAATTTCAGCAAGATCATATACACCAATATCCTTTGGAAAAATTACATTGCCTTCAGTAACAACATGAGGATCATAGCCATTAACCACACGAACGCATGATAGAAAATCACGTGCTTGGAGAAAAGCCCGCATAGCAATTTTCCACCATAAGTAATTTGAGCCATCAAAGACTGGTGGTACGTTTATAGAGATAACGTTTCTGTCCATAGAGTAAGATTGCTAAAAATACAAACTTTGAGGTCTTAAACGTGTTTGCCTGCTCTAATATCAATTGAAAAAGCAGAGGGTCTAACAACCACACCCAATATTTCGTTTCGTCAATCTGTATGAACTAACTCCAATATATTTTCAAGAGAATCAACTAGAAATTCAGACTCAATCAAGGAAAATACATCCAAGAGTTATATCTCTGTTTCTCAATGTAATCAGCAAATCAAACAGATAGAAATCCGCAAGCCTGATTATTATGAGAAACAACTTGAACGGTACTAAAGACCAATGTTCAAGTGTCAATCAATTTATATCAACAACCAAAGGTTGGATTATTTAATTGATTGAACTACGCACAACCTATGATATTTCAATTATATATAAAATATAATGCGGAAAAGATATAACACGGCCACCATAAGTCTTTTTAACGAGGAAACCGCAAATGCATAAAAATCTCGGGACCTTGTCCATATTTGAACACCACACTGTATTAACCGGCTACAGACTCTAGCCTACTAAAAGTTAACTTCGGAATGGAATGTAGTTGATCCGTAACCAATCTCACACTGATTAAGGTACAGTCGCGTTCCGTACGCCTCTGAATCCCAGCAGGACTCTACACAATTGATTCCCTTAGCTGATATCACCCACAACTAAGAGTTTCAGCGACCTAAAGTCGAAGACTTGATAAACAAATCTGTCTCCCGCAGAAATACCTACGAGTTTTTGTTCTGTTTTTTGATAAATCAAGGTGAACATGAACCAATTGATACACCTGTCTTATATTCCCGAAGAATAGCCTAGTAATATCAATCACCTCACAATAACTTAACTATATGGTAGTAGAACAAGTTATTGCGGAATCACAAAGAATGAGACGAAGAGCTTTCCAATTACTTTCCAATTACTTTTTATATCTTATTTATCAGAGATAAATCCCGAGCAATTCTTAGATAAGATAGTACTCAATACGATAAAACAAAGTAAGATCAGAACACGCAACTACAGAGAAAATAGTTGGGTCTTGCTTCAGAATCCCAATGAAGTCTTTAAGTCGTTAACCTATAATGGTTTTAGGAAAAACCTAGGTTAAATGAGAATCGACTCTAGTCGCAACTAGTATCACACAAGAGGTGTGGGGATTAGGTTTCCCAGTTGCTAGAGTTTTCCCTTGTATAGTCTTCAAATCAGGGTTTGGTAACTTTGGAACAAAGCAATTAATGTTCACCTTTAGATGAAACCTGATTTAAGATTCATGCTAATATCTTTCAAACGTTAGATTGACTTAGCTTGTTACACACAAATGAAATATACCTTCATTTATATATAGGTAACCGTACCTAAACGTGTATATTGAGTTGGCTCAATAACAGTTAACCAAAGTTAGCCGTATGAACACTTTTCTATTCACCTTTTTAATCTTAACACTTCTAGATCAATTGATAATCAAATGAATCTAATTGTGTTACTCATAAAGTTGTTCAATTAATTATATTCTCATAGAAGTATACAAGACACAATTGAAGCAAAATCGTTTTGATTCAAAAGAATCAGTTCATGAACATTTTAGCCATGGTTTACAAAGATTGCATTCCTTAATTTATAAATATATTTGTTCATGAGTATGAAATCATACTTAACCGATTTAAGAACTTGAACCACTTAAGTTTGTGAACGGGTACGCGAACTTAAGTTCCAGACATTGGTCACAAGATGACAGTTTGCAAATGGGTACGCATACTTTAGCTTCGGACCGAACTTAATTGAAATCGTTTACGAACGGGTACGCAAACTTGGTTCCCGAACTTCAACAGTTAAATCAATTTGCGAACGGGTATGCAATGTTAAGTAACCTGACTTAAACCGTTGAATAAGTTTGCGAATGAGTATGCAAACTTCCGGTCCTGAATTCCGAAAAAACAGTTTGTATACTAAGTACACAAACCGTAATGTATCCATACATGAGTTTTAGCTCTTGACTCCCATTTCAATCATTGAAACATTCTTAGAATACGGGAATAGCTGTCTCACACAAACAATTAGCTTCAAAGCAATTTTCAAGTGATCGAATGATCAATACGAAATATTCCGAGCCTACATCAAATGATTGTCTCACACAAATCATGTTAGATGTTACCTGGTGATTTTCACATGATCATCTATTGACTTTCGTCAGGAATAATGATGAACGTGGTTAAAGCAAAAAGCTTTCCAATGCAATATATATTTCGAGAAAGATATAAGCGAGTGTTTTGGGGTAAAAATTGTTTCTGCCGGTTTTAGTAAATCTGGGTGTGTTAATGAGAAGCGAATTTAGACCTAAACAAATGCACTGCACAGGAGTACTTTAGATTCGAGAGTTGTACAATCTTGGCCTAAACCAAGAAATGGTCGTTCCAGTCTTGCTTCGGTCACAAAGTAAAGGAGAAGGGTTGGTGTTAGGGAGGGAAGCGAAGAAGGTGTTGAGACCAGAATGGTTAATTCTGAAAGTGTGGCTGTTTTATGACTTGTATCAGAATGTGGAACTGGCTTGCGGAATGTAAGCTATCAGGTCTTTGGTGCTTTCTGGATACTTATGTTGTTGTTAACCAAAAATGTCGTTTGGTCGAAATAGGTAGAAACCTATTTATACAAGTCATAATGGAACGCACCCTGGTCTCGTAGAAAGTGGGAGTAGTTGAGTGACGGAGAAGTGGGGTAATGTGTAAATGCTAGAAACCACGTCCCAACTATGAAGGAAACAAGTTAGTTTACACCCACTACTTCTTGCCGCCACTAACTGCCCGCTTATAATGGGCGTGTTGCACGAGAATCCCCCAGTTTGTAACATGTTTGATGTCTCGAGTATTTTCGTGGAAAATGTGCAGCAGATTGCTGAGTGGGTCTCGTATGCAAGACCTAGTTATTCTGATTAATTGTACGCCTGCTAGGTAGCGGATAACCATGTGTGGCAAGTCAAGGTCAGGAGACTTGCCGCAGGAGAATAACGTGTGATGCTATTAGGTTAGTCTTGGTTGGTCGCCTAAGACTTACCATAGGCCGATCAATTATGTGGCGAATTCGGACGACTGAGATTGTAATTCAGAGAGGGTGGCCGTCGATTATGGCCACATTCCGTTGGTACCTGTTAATGGTATAGTGGCATAGCCGCGCATGTGGAATTGTGGCATGGCCAAAGCTAGGATTTGGCGTCGTGGCCAAAGTTAGGGCTTGGCAGTAGGACCAAGGCTAGGATTTAGCGCCATGGCCAAAGTTAGAGCTTGGCGGCATGGCAAAGGCTAGAATTTGGCACCGTGGCCAAAGTTAGGTCTTGGAGGCATGGCCAAGGCTAGGATTTGGCGTCGTGGCCAAAGTTAGAGCTTGGCGCCATGGCCAAGACTAGGATTTGGCGTCGTGGCCAAAGTTAGGGCTTTGGCGGCATGACCAAGTCTAAATTGGCTCGTGGAATGTTGTGGGGCCAAAGTGGCGTAGTTCTGGGCTATGACCAAACTTTAGGGTTTCGGCTAATGCTACTGAAGCAAAAGTCGTGTTTCGATCATAAAAACCTAATTGGAGTCCGTTATGGCGTTGACCAGAACAGAAAGTGGGTTAGCACGCAGTTGCGCCATTTGTGTCACATTGGCATGTAACTGTGACGGAATGGCATGTTGGCATGCCAATTAGCATATTGGCGCGACATGGCACGTTTGGCATGTCGATTAGCATGGTGGTGCGGCATGAAACGCTTGGCATGCCAGTTAGAATGGTGGCGTGGCAGGGCGTGTTTGGCATGCCAATTAACATGGTGGCGTGGCAGGGCTCGTTTGGCCTTTCAACACATGAGGCGGGTTTAAAGCGACCTGATTGGTCAAAAGAGGGGGTCGACCAAACATAGGGTGTGGCCACATCTCTAGTGCTCGTGGCACATTTAAAGTGACCTGATTGGTCGATAGGAAAGAGAAGGGCCGGTCAAGCAGCATGGTGGCGTGACCATCTGCAAGTGGCGCCGGCTGGCCTATGGCACGACCACACCTCCCTTATTGCTGCTCCTATTTCCCGTGGCTCCTCTTTTGTTCCTTGTTTTCTGATTTTGGGTAGGACTTTGCACCTACTAATCCATGGAGGATCAATTGCCTAGGTTTAGTTTCGACCAACATGGTCTGATATACTGCGCGGGGCGCAAAACCCTAAAATTAATTAGGTTGAGATTTGATTTTCGTGAGTTATCACAAAATTGATTGAACTTTGTATGTTGACACAGAGTTCTTCGAATTTATTGCCAGAGAGCAGTATGCTTTCCGATTGAGTACTTTTATGCAAAGACCTTAACCTTGATACTTCGGGAAATTCATGTTACTCTGCTGCAAGTGAACAGTAATTGTCATGTCATATCAACATTAAGGGTTCATACGTGGAACGCAGAACATAAAGTATTCCGTGAGTCCTATATTAATGAATAATACAGGCAGAGTGTCGAAATTTACAGAATATCTGGAATTGTGGCTACATGCACCATTCTGGATAAAATTCATGTAAACATATTGAATTGCTCAATTAATGCTCCAATGAAGAGATTGTGTACTCATCACTTTTACATGGCTATGTCTCTTTGCAAAATGATAGCATATCACACACAGGGTTTTACAATTTTAGCCCTGAACTAAAAACCACCATCAACAACGCGTTAATATCAAATGTGTATAAAGTAAAGTCTATATAGAGACTTTTGTCTCAATAGGAGATAGAATAAAAATAGACTTCTGAGTGATAGATGAGTTCAAGTCTCCACATACCTTTTGTTGATGAAGTTCCACAAGCTCCCCTTATTAGTTCTTCATCTTCAATCGATGAACGCCGTGAAGTCTAAATCTCAACTACACATTCTATCCTAATCCGAGACATAGCTATAAGTATACTAGAAATCAAGACTTATAGTTTTGAAAACTAAACTTGACAAACAAGCTTGAGATAGCAAACACTTGCGAGTTCGACCGAGCAGTTCTCTAACAATAATTATTACCGAGTTTTCAATCTTCGTTTTTGAATTTAAGTCTAAAAATCATCATTCACAAGTCTGAGAAACGAACTTTTATTTATCACTATCACAACCACATCATATACCTCGATTCTCAAATAAATATAATGCTCCTAAACAGATTGCCTGCTAGTATAGAGCCATTAATTAATTAATTCTAGTGCAGTATTCATCAATTGAATTCCTAGAAAATATTATATTTTCATCATAATATTGTTACTTCGGCTGATGTCCTCCATCAAAAAAATCAAGGACCCTCAAAGTGAGATGTTGTTACTTCGCAATTGTGTTGGATTATATTTTGCTATGCGTACCACCAATCCTGCAGCTATACTACAAGTTACTGACCTCTTTGATGACAATCTACTCAAGTATCTGAGGCTTTTAATCACAGGAGATGGAGCTAGTTTTGGGCCTTTGCAGCAGAGACTAGCTACCCTGCCCGTCAAAGTAGGTGGTCCTGGCATATATACTATGGCAGATACTCGCACATATTGTTATCTTGCCTCCCAGAGTCAGACCACTTCAGTACGGAAGGTGATACTTGGTAGTTTATTCTCATCAGATAATGGTTATGCTTATCAGATGGCTCTTCAGAACTTTATTCAGGTATGTGGTTTGCCTTCTACTTATTGTGTCGTAAATATTGCCTCCCTTCTATGCACTCCTTGGCAGTCACTTGTTTTGATGCAGTTAAGAAGCAAATCCCTGTCCAATTTTCATTATCTGCGAGAGATTTCATTCTGTGACAAAGTAACCGGGTCAAACATGCTCAAGATTACCTTTTGGTTGTTCCCATTAGTGGGTTGGATCAATGCCTTGGGCCCAGACGGTTCAGAGCGGTAATTTGCTATCACCTTGGTATCCCCTTGTTTGTTGAAGATGGTTTGTGTTCGTGCTGCAATAGACCTATGAATATTTTTGGTGATCATGCGCTTCATCGTACTAAGGATGTTGGACTTAAATTCCGTCACGACTTGGTTCATGATGTAATTGTGGATATTTGTTACAAAGCTGGTGTACCTGCGAGCAAAGAAGTTCCTCTGGGATTTTTGTCAGATAATAACAAGGCGTCATGTCCCTCATGACTAGTATGTCTGATTATGGGCCACCCAATTGGGGCACCCATTTTTAGGTGTAGTTAGTAATTAGTTAGTTAGTGTGTGTGCTTAGCACGTGTGCTGGGAGACTACCCTAGTATGTAATGAGTCTGTAATTCTCTTTGGAGATTATCAACGAATAATGTAAAACTCATCTTCTTGTCTATTTGCTTCTGCAACTTCTCATCTGTAACAATGTCTTCTTCTTCTTATTCCCCTAATTCATCTAATTCTTCTCCTAATCCTATATTTCCCTCTATCTATCTTAAATCATATTTATCCTTAGAGACTCAAATAGTTCCTGATAATCCAATTTGTAGTGAGTTCACTACAAGTGGTATCAGAGCAGTCGATTTTGCGACTGCAAAGATGGTAACCCTCACAGAAATTGAAGAACTATCCCTTAAAATTGATAAGTTAGTAAACCTACCGGAAACTGAACAACTATCGCTTCGAATTGATATGTTAGTGTTAGCTCTGGATGAGATATCGAAAGAGTTGGGTGATTGCCAAAGTAAACCATCTCCGGAGTTGTTAGCCAGATGGAACCGATTTCTAACAACAAAAGCAAAAATACTTCTTCTATTAGAGTATAAGATATATGTGAGTGAATCTACCGATGAAGACTGGAAATCTAACTCGTTTGAAAGCTTCAAATTAGTTGGGTCGGTGATGAAGAAAGTGCCGCTGATTGTAAAAGTAATCGATGAGAAACTTGAAGCAGCTATTGTTGATTCATGTTCAGCTAGTAATTTCACTCAACAATCTTCAAATACACCAGTACCAGTTGAAGTTTTAGGTTCTTCTCTAACAATAGATTATTCTAACAGATCTGGTGAATCAGAGTCGAAAGTGCTCAAGGACAAAATCGATGGTGATTTGAAATCAATTCCACTTGATTTTAGTTTAGTAGACGATTTCTTTCAAAATTCTTCTACTCTTACAGCAACAGATGAAGGTAATTTTAAATCTATACCCGTAGTTGAATTCTCTTGTGTCAATGGATCTAGTGATGTTAATGAGGTTCAGAAAAACAATACGTCTACAATGTTTTTGGACTACCAAGAAGGTAAACCATTCAACTCTGATAATAAATTTTGTAATGAGGGTGTGTATTTTAAAGTTAGAGAGCTAAAGATTACAATTCTGTTAAGGGGGTCACTCGAAATTATTCTACTTCTCTAGCAATAGATGATTGTAATTCCTGTCTGATACCTAAATTCTCAATAATCGATGGAGCTAGCAATGTTTCTTCTAGTGTTAACTATACTAGAATGATAATTGATAAAGGAAGATTGTTCGATGACCTTGTCTCGGAGTTAGATTCTGCTCATGGGTATTGTTTAAAACTGCTGAGTGCGAATTCTGAGTTTTTGTTTGCTATTTTACCTAGTTTCAATTATGCTTGTATATTGTTCGATCGTGGTAAAATGTGTGAGACCGGTTTGCGGAATTCCTATTCAAAGATGTTAGTTGCAACAAGTTCAGATTCATCTCAGAGATTACGTACCTAAATACATTGAAAGTAATAGTTATGAGCTGGTTCTTTTGAATGCAATTGGTGAAGCTGCAGTGCTTGTGAAAACATCTCAAGGAGATAGTGAAGATTGTGGCACATTGATTGCTGGAAGGGTATTTGATCGAGGAAGGCTGCTCAAATCGATTGGGAATAGTTCTAAATTATGCTTAAATACTCTTACTTATGGTGTGTGTTTTCTTATGGGGTCAGCCCGGATGAATGAGTATACTGGAATTTTTTTTATGTGCAGCTTAACAACTCAAAGGTGTTCACTGTCACCAACAACAAATTGTCAAGAGTAAGGTGGGTTGGCTGTAGCCTTGACTTTTCTCGAACATTATTTGATCGTGGCAAAGAGGTGGAATCTATTGGGAGGTATTTGTATTATATGGGAAGTAGTTCTAAATTCTACCTGGATACAGTCTGGTGCTTGATGGTCTTTAAGGAGCTGATTTTAATTCCTAGACGCAATGCAAATTTTGTTGAGTTGATTCTTGAGTTGGGATACCCTCTTAGTTTGTTAATTGAGTATTCAAATGCGTTTGTGTTTGTGAAAAATAGTGCTAGTCAGGTTGTTTGCAAGTTCACTGAAGAAATGTTACAACAAGGTAGTGGCGTCGTGACTACAACTGAAATGTTTGAGAATACTCAAAAGCTTACTGAACAGATGCTTGGTAATATTATAAAGAGTCTCAACTATAGCAATGAGTATCTCAATTTGCAGCTGGGATATGGTTTACTTGAAATTTCTGAGGGTGTAATGTGCAGTTTGAGTAGTGGAAGCTGCCTCTGTTGTCACCAGAATTTTTCTAGAAGAGTATTTGATAGAGGCAGATTGCTGGAGTTGATTATGAGGAGTACTAAATTCTGCCTAGATACTCTTGATCCTTTTATGCTTGTTTTTAAGGGGTCAAAAATGATAGCTGAACGCAATGGGAGTATGTCCTTGATGTTACAAAATGGTGGCAGTGGAGATGCTAGAAGGTTACCTGATGAAATGACGCTACAATGTGAACATCTCTGGGAAGTTTTGATTCTTCAAACGACATTGGAAACCATTGATGTCATTTCACAAGAACTGAATGCACAACTGCTGATGAAAGATTGCAGTCCTCCTATACAGATGACAATGGCTTGGAATGTGTTATTGGAGACAGTGAGAGCCACAAAGAGCTGCATTGTGTCACTTCTATGGAATCTAGTCATTCTTATTGAGTACAACTTTTTATCTTTCTTATCTGACTGTGGAGTAACCATGTCCCTTGTTTGGATAAGGAGTATGAGAATTGCCAGTGGTTTCAAATAGCTTCTCATGGTGTTAATTGGATCACTAGATAAGAAGTTCTGGGTTGTTTCACAGACTCCTTGGATGGACTTCAATTGTGTACTCGATACTTCTTCACTCCTTGGTGTTCTAATTAATCTACTGTGGTTTCCGGTGCACCAACCGCGAGAAGCTACTAGCTGTAGAGGAACTCTTTCATGGGAGAGACATCAGCTTGTACTCCAGTGTTTCATACATTATCTCAACACAAGTGGTGTCTTAGAGAAGTTGAAAAGGATGTTATTGGGGTTACCAGGAGGTACGATTCACCTTGGTGTGGGAATTCTCGTGATACTTCATTATTTGTTGTTGGTAGAGCTAGGCAAAGCTATGGTGATGAGAGAGATATTCTGCACAAGTTCAGAGTTAAGGTTCTACTGTTGGGGTTAATTGAGGGTCATGCCAACTTCCTTTATCACCACTGTGCCTGGGGGATAGTTGCAAAAAATATAGACAATGTGAGTTTTATCAATGCATATCAGGCCGCGACCTCAGCAGTTCTGTCACTTATGTTCCTTGGTGTTAGATCTGGGAAGGGTCACAGTTCTTTAAATGCTCGAGAAGAAGCTACAACAGTTGTCATCAATCATGTTATATCTAATAGTAGAGAAGTTCAACACTTGTATGCCACAAAGATAATGACAATAAGGATGCACAAGGATGGTTCAATTCGCACCTACCCAGCCATGACAACTGAAATTTCTAGGAGTTCTAATGCTGAAGAAATAAGCGCAGGAAAGAGAAGTTTATTGATTGATGTGGGAGGTACCATGAAAGCTTTCTATGTATATCCCGATAGGCTACAATTCTTTATGCCACGGGCTACAATCCTTTATTGCAACCACCAGATTTCAAATACTATCAGTATACAAGACTTCATGCATACTTATCATACAACGAAAGGCAATCTACTAGCTGGGTACTTGCTTACTGCATCTTTATTCAAGGTGTTTGTACAATCGGTTGCGGTGCCAATCTTGAAGTGTGGAAGATGTCACATTCTTATGTGCTCGAAAGTGGTGGCAATAGCTGAATTTCCATTGACAAAGCTTGTTTTTTATCCTCCATCATTGAGGACAAGGATGATTTGGAGGGGTGGGTATTTGTCATGTGCCTCATGACTAGTGTGCCTGATTATGGGCCACTCAATTGGGGAACCCCTTGTTAGGTGTATTTAGTAATTATTTAGTGTGTGTGTGTGCTTAGCACGTGTGGTGGGAGACTACCCTAGTATGTAATGAGTCTGTAATTCTCTTTGGAGATTATCAACGAATAATGTAAAACTCATCTTCTTCTCTATTTGCTTCTGCAACTTCTCATCTGTAACAATGTCTTCTTCTTCTTATTCCCCTAATTCATCTAATTCTTCTCCTAATCCTCTATTTCCCTCTATCTATCCTAAATCATCTCTATCCTTAGAGACTCAAACTGTTCCTGATAATCCAATTTGTAGTGAGTTCACTACACAAGGATTTACCTCCAACGGACATCCTTGTTCTCAACTAGGAAAATGGCCATGATGTGTGTATGGACGTCACAGGTATCTCACTCTTCACTGGGGAGGGGCTTCGTGCTTTTGTTCCAGGCCAGACCATTTCGAAGGCAATTTCGCGTAAACATACTAAGTACTTGGACGAATGTGTTTCGCATGGTTATGGTTTGGGTGTTTTAGCTTTCACTACTTTTGGGGAGATTAGTGAGGATATTATATGTTTTTCCAAGTGTTTGAAGAATGTTTTAGTTAGTAATGATGCTGGTAGTGGTCTAGGCAGCTTTATTTTTCATAGACCAAGCGTGGCTATTCAAAAAGGGGTTGGCGCCCAGCTTGTTGATCGGTTGCCAACTAAAAACTCTGTATGATTCTTTAATAACATGTATTAAAAAAATTCATTATTTAAATTTACGGTTTTCCTTAGCTGAATTCCATGGATTAATATCTTATTACTTAAATTCACGACTTTCCTCATCTGAATTCCATAAATATTCACTTTTCGGGAATATGGGCCACCACCTAGTAAGCCCCGAGAAAATGGTGCGAGTGAACTTAGAAATAATGCACAAATGAGCACCCAAAAATATGGACAAATGAAGATATATGGAGACCTATGCAAAATAGGAAAAATAAGGTAATAAAATAAAATAATAATAAAAAGACGCGCGCTGGGCCGGGATTGCCGGCCAACCATGTCGCGGTCGTGGGCGATCCAACGCCGCTCCACTTTTTATTTTTTTTATTTATATTTCCACATCTCTAGAACTCCCACATTTGTGCAAACTCTTAGTTTTCCATATTTCTCCAAATATTGCTCAATTCTTCAAAAAGCCTACAAAAATCAAATGGTCCCCCGACTGTTAGGTTTTATCATATCGATCATGAGTCTCCATGATTCACATTCATCCATTATGCTCGACTTATCAAGGCTAAGACTGGCAGTCTAGCCAAGTCAACAATTGACTAATAAATACACGTTTGCCTTGCAAACTTTATATTCATGAGACATCAATCATGTCACATCGGGGGATATCTATTAGGATTTTGGTCTGGCAGCCTACAACACGTGCGATGTAACAATACATCTACGATAAGAAATGTGAGTAATTCGTTCTAGCAGTTGAAGTAGTTAACGAAGTAGTGGATGGACAATCAACCAAGTCTCCCACGCAATATGGAAGTGGTTCAACCACGATTTCCCACTTCCACATTCTTCCACTCCTATGCAACCGTCATACTTACTGGAGATCAATGTGTTAACTACTTCTGCAATATAAATAGGTTCATCAATCTATGAACATAAGAAGCAGAATAATCGTATTCAAACTTATCTAAACTCAACAGTTCATTAAACTAGCAGAAGTCTCCAACACATCCACAATCCTTCAATTATCATTGATCTCACACACTTGTTAGCTTCCCTCCTACAGATCAACCCTCACCCCTCTTTGTGACCGAATTGATTCTGGAATGGTCATTGTCTTGGTTTAGGCCGAATTCATACATATTGATCTCTCGAATTCAATGCACTCCCGTGCAGTGCATCTGTTAGAGGTTGAGGCAATTTGCTCAATTGAGGATCCGTTTGTTGCACAACCCTCAATTTTTCCTCAAAAGCTAGCAATTTATTTTCACCCATCAACACCTATAAGCAGGGGTTACCCTTATCTAAGTTTATGATGTATTAATTTTTATTTGAGAACTAATATTTTTGGAGTTATTTATTTGTGAGATTGAGCAGCAGGTGTCGAGTTAGAATTAGCTCGGTATTTAGATACAATTTGACAATAACAATATGTAAGAGGAAAGAATTATTGTTCATGAATAATCAATAATTCCAATCATAGTTTTAGCCGTAATTTTAGACCTTATCGTAATTCATAAATTCTGACGATGAATTATATTAAGAGTTATACAATATATCACTCTTTTAGGAATAAAAGAAACATGTGACCGACCAAAAAATTACGCCTTTGAAGCGATGTTGTGCAGGACGAAACTCGCATATGCGCCACTCATAATACAATAACCGGATCCTAAAGCTTCACTTGCACCAAGAAAATGGACGTCGATTTGCCTTGCAAAGCATGCTTTGCAAGCATGATTCCTTAAGTGTATCTTCCATGTGTAGCTCTAAACTGTTCCAACTTACCCTTGTCAATCAAATTGATGATTTTAGCTTTCAAACCGCTTTAATTTTCCAACGGTTGCATCAGAAAAAGTGTGGGGTGGTACGTGCAAGGACTTCTAATGCTCAAGTGAGTAAAAGTCGTATAAAAGTTATTTGTGGAGAATATACTATAATAACCTTACGAATTGGAATTCCACCTCTGTTTATAGGTTGTAGAAGATACATATCTATATCCTTATAATTATCTGGATTTATTTTGACTACATATCTAAACTAGTTGTCCTCCAACTTCATCCTTAACTAAATTAATATTATGTATGTATGATATTAAAGTATATGTATGGACTAATGACTAGCCAAAATGTTTTCACTTTTTTAGGTTAAGATTATGGCTTATACATGAACTAGTAATCAACCAGATTTTTTCTTATCTTTAAGTTTGAAAATGTACCTAACTCATTTATAATTTACTAGTATAACACGCACGTGCGATGCGCCTGCCATTTAACATATGGAACTTTAACTTTGCATTTAATAATTCTCTTCCAAACAAAAATATCATTTTACACTGAAAAAAAAGTGTTTTTGTATGCATCTTTTTTACATAATATAGCAACAACGGGCATGTGAAAAACACAAAGACCAAATATAATTTTGCTTTCATAAGGTGGGAGTGGCAACACCAAACACCGTCGTGGATTAAATTCAATATCCGCCTGTTGATGGTGGATTTTCATTTAAGGCTAAAATTGTAAAGGCCAAAATTATGCGCTAACATCTTGCAAAAGATAAAGCCATTAATAAGTGATGAATACTTCTTCACTTTACTAATTCACCTAGAATAGAGCATGTAGCAACAATCCTAGCATTCTGTGAATTAAATACACGAAATTCATCCAGGTTGGAGCATGTGGCAACAATCCCATATACCCTGTGAATTTACAACATTATTAATTAATGCATGACCAGCCTTGTATTTCATGTACTCACTATCGGTGCGGCATGACGACCGAGTGTTGTTCTCAGTAGAGCAACATGAACCTCCAAGCATAAATAATGAAGCATGTACGAAATACCCGTATAGGCTGCAACTCTCGGTGTGTTATACTATCCCGATTGAGCATACATCTCTCGGTGTGTTATACTAGCCCGATTGAGCATATTTGAATCTGGACTGTCCATATCAGTCTCAGAAACGATCACGACCATCCAACTTCACCAGCATGATTGGATGGCTTAGATTGAATCCATGACCCCAAGCAGGTATTGGAATATTCACCACCGACCCAACGCGGGGCCCGCATGGTCGTCCTCCCCAAAAGGGTGGCATAGGTTTCCAAACCGTCCAAGCCAAAGCGGTATGGACGAAAAACCCTAAATTAGGGTTTGCGGCACATTACATGTGTCGCAAAACAGTCTCAACCATCCATCTTCGCAGGCATAGATGGAGGGTGTAGATGTAGATTCAAAGGGCCCAGAGCATGTCAACACACTCACGGTAAGCCCGCCTACACTCATGACCGATCGATCAGGACCAACCATGGCTGGTCGTTCCAGATCGTGCGCCCAAAGTGGGAATGCCGCACGGCTGGCAAAACCCTAATTAGGGTTTGCATTGATCGCAAACGTCCATTTTTCTCCTGATCGAATGGAGGGTTTAGGAGTCGACTGAGCAGGTCCAGTGAGCATCAACATGATCACCGTGGACCCATCTATCTCCACACCCGATCGGCCAAGGGATACCATGCCTGGTTATTCCAATTCGCACGCCCAAACTAGCGTGGTCACACCTCCCAATCACGAACTGATCTCGACCACTCAACTTCACCGGACAAATTGAGTGGCTTAGATCACGTTTCCATGGGACAGTAAGGTATACGCGTGAACACCAGCCTACCACCTACACGCCGAACCAATCGGCTGGGACCGACCAAGCTTGGTCGTCCCGAAACGCGCGCCTGAAGAAGGCATGACGCGCGGCATTTGCGGCACCAAACTTCCGTTGTAAATCAATCCTGACCGCTCCTCCTTGCCGGACAAATTGAGCGGTCCAAATCACACTTTCACATGACAATGAGGTATGGGCATGTATACCGGCATGCCATCTACACGCATGCCCGATCGGCCATGCCAAAATCGTGTCCCAAGCTTGGATTCGACCAAGCTGAAAAGTGGTGCTTGTGCACCTCTTCTAAAAACCCTAATTCCACTAACGGTCGCAGATGAGTGTCTTAAAAATCATCTCGTCTGTCCAACTTCACCAGCTTGGTTATACAGCCCTGGTCAGGAGTTAATTGGTCAGTGAGGCGTCATGGTGATCACCACCCGTCACTTTACCACACCATGTGGTCGGCCAAGGGAGGACTTGCTTGCGCAACCTCCAAACCATCACATGAAGTAGGCGGGAGATGAGGCTATTTTGAGACGCTCAAACAGCGATGCTTCATACATGCTGAATATACTCGATGCGGTACCTGCATAGAATACACACGATACTTCATAAGTATCGACTTCCTAAATAGCTTAGTTATTTAATCTAGCATTACATGCTACTTTCTGTGGGTCCCACGGTCCACACACTCGAGACATCAATCATGTCATAAACTGGGGGATACATACTGGGGTATTGGTCTGGCGGTTTACAGCGTGCAACGCACAACGCGCCATCACAAGAACGTGTCAGGAAGTCATGGACGGTTAGTGATGATTGGAGAAGTGGGCAGGACTGGTCGTGTGACACCAACACATGACTCCACTACTCCATCACTCCACTTTCTCCACTTCCCACGAGATACGAGGGTTAGGCTTAAAGACTTGTATAAATAGGTTCTCCTCCTTATTTTCCAAAAAGGAACAAGACAAGACAACAGAGGCAAGTGTTGATACAATCGTATTCAAACACCGGGCCGATAGCTTACATCCCTGCAAGCCGGTTCGACTTTACGATACAAGTCATACATAGCAAACACCTTTACAACCTCAACACCTTCTTCGCTTCCCTCCCTAAGATCAACCCCATATCATTCACTTTGTGACCGAAGCAAGTCTGGAACGGGCATTTCTTGGTTTAGGCCAGTGTTGTACAGATTGATTTCTCGAATCACAAGCACTCCCGTGCAGTGCATTTGTTTAGGGTTTAGATTCATTTCTCATCCACATACCCCAAATTACCGAAACCGGCAGAAATAGTTTTCACCCATAAACAATTGGCGACCACAGTGGAAGGTTGATCTCTCGGTTGCAAAAAAATTGAATTCTTAATTTTTTCGGTTTTCATCCCGCGATGTATCCTCGCCCGGAAACCACAGGTGGTTCAAATATCATGGGAAGTGTAGCTAGAATGCTGAAGGATGTCTTGGCAAATCAAGCCGGTATCGCTAGAAGACAGAGCGAAACATTCCTCCTTTTTAATGATATAACAGCACAATTACAAGAAGGGTCGGCAGGCATCTACTTAGACAGTACAAGAAACGCTGAATCCTTAGCTAGGAGTCACACCTTTACCAGTAGAGATACAGAAAGAGCGCGTAATCACATGGGACTAAGGAGAGATGAACAACATGGTCCAGCCGAAAACGAAGACTCGAGGCAACTCCACAGAGGAAAAGACTTGTCCGGGGTGCCACAACGTCTGCCGGATAAAGAAAGGGAGCCTGCAGCTTACGGAGCCCTGCTAGAAGATTTATATCTCAAGACTCTTGTCGAAGCCCGGAAGACTGTCCAATCCGCTTCGACCTTTCAACCAAGTGAACAAATGCTTGAGGAATGAGAGATCAATCAAGGAACACGTGAGTACAGAGGATGTGAGTGTTCAATTCGATCACTCAGCAGTGATATTACGACACCTTCCACACTGCGTCACCCAGGCAAGCGATCCGCGGATATGATGTCACTCACAAGTCTTCCAACTTTATCTCCAAAACGTGCTCCACATCGAAGCCATGTAGAGACACCACAACGCCCACGAACGCATGAAAATCTAGACTCGAAGTACCTACACTTTTCATTCCCAATGGAAAAGATTTTGGAGTTCTTTGGAGGCGTGGAGTGCAAATGCAGAGAGGTGGAGCACCTCCCGTATGGAGTCCACCAACCGATCAAGAAGTAATGGACCCGAGGTATTGTCATTTCCACCGGTTCCTTCACCACCCTACCCGGTGAATGCAACGCTTTGAAACGCATTGTTCAGAAGAAGCTTAATTCAGAGGGATAGCTTTCCTTCTCTGAGAGATTAATGCAGACGATTTCCTTAGAGAGGCTACTTCGGTTTGATACAAGTGAGGCTTCAAAAGCAAGTAAGTTTTATTCAACAATTTTACAAAAAATATAGTGTTTATGGGTAAAAATCGTTTCTGCCAATTTCGGTAAATTCGGTAGGTGAGTGATAAACTGGTTCAAACCCTAAACAAATGTGCTGCACGTGAGCACTTTATAGATTCGAGAGATCAATCTGTACAAGTCCGGCCTAAACCAAGAAATGGTCGTTCCAGACTTGCTTTAGTCACAAAGTGGAAGAGAAGGGTTGATTTGGGGAGGGAAGCAAAGAAAGGTGTTGAGACCAGAATAAATCTGGGAGAGTAGTATCTCGACTTGTATCAGAAAGTGAAAGCTTAGGAAGCTTGCAAGAGATGAAAGCTTTTTGGAGAGCTTGCAAAGTTGCCTTTTCTGAGAGTGTAGTATTTTTTTCCTGACCGAGACTTGTTGTCTGGTGGAAATAGGCAAGACCTATTTATACAAGTCGAGATTGAAACGTACCCTGGCCTCATGAAGGAAGAGAGTAAAGGGTAAAATAATGGGAGGAGGTGGTAACCGCATGGTGTTAATGGGTGAAAACGTTTTCACCATTATTTCCTCATTTATTTGACCGTTTTATTCCTTTTCACGCTTTCTTAATGTGAGCGTAGTGTACGCTGCAAGCTGTGACCTCCAAACCAAAACCCTGGAAAGCATCCCCCAGTTTGTGTTGATATCTCCTTGGTTGCACCTTGAGTGCAAGTGGCAATGCCAGAGCTGCTAGTGGCGTGCGTGGCATGTGCGGAATGCCTTGGTGGTAGGTTGTACGTTGAGTGTAAATGGCAATGCTAGAGCTGCTAGTGGCGTGTGTGGCATGTGCGGAATGCCTTGGTGGTAGGTTGCACGGTTTGCAAGTTAGGCTACCAGTGTGTGTGTTTGGCATGTGCCAATGGCATGTGCGGAATGCCTTGGTGGTAGGTTGCACGGTTTGCAAGTTAGGCTACCAGCGTGTGTGTTTGGCATGTGCCAATGGCATGTGCGGAATGCCTTGGTGGTAGGTTGCACGGTTTGCAAGTTAGGCTACCCGGCGTGTGTGTTTGGCATGTGCCAATGGCATGCGTGGCCGTTAGGGCCGTGGCCTTGGTAAGAAAAGCTACCAAATGAGCATGTTGGCATGTGCCAATGGCATGCGTGGCCGTTAGGGCCGTGGCTTTAGTAAGAAAAGCTACCGGCGAGCATGTTGGCATGTGCCAATGGCATGCGTGGTTGTTAGGGCCGTGGCCTTGGTAGGAAAAGCTACCAAATGAGCATGTTGGCATGTGCCAATGGCATGCGTGGCCATTAGGGCCGTGGCTTTGGTAAGAAAAGCTACCCGGCGAGCATGTTGGCATGTGCCAATGGCATGCGTGGCCGTTAGGGCCGTGGCTTTGGTAAGAAAAGCTACCAGCGAGCATGTTGCCATGTGCCAATGGCATGCGTGGCTGTTAGGGCCGTGGCTTTGGTAAGAAAAGCTACCAGCGAGCATGTTGGCATGTGCCAATGGCATGCGTGGCCGTTAGGGCCGTGGCCTTGGCAGGAAAAGCTACCAAATGAGCATGTTGGCATGTGCCAATGGCATGCGTGGCCGTTAGGGCCGTGGCCTTGGTAGGAAAAGCTACCAGCGAGCATGTTGGCATGTGCCAATGGCATGCGTGGTCGTGGCCTTGGTAGGAAAAGCTACCAGCGAGCATGTTGGCATGTGCCAATGGCATGCGTGGCCTTGAAATATGGCTTGTGGTACGTGTTGGCATGTGCCAATGGCACGTACGGCCTAGTTGCACGTTTTGCAAGCCTAGGGCGCTATATTTGGCATGCGCCAATGGCATAGCGGCTTGGAAATACGGTTTGTGGTACGCGTTGGCATGTGCCAATGGCACGTACGGCCATGTTGACCTAGTTGCACGTTTTGCAAGCCTAGGGCGCTATATTTGGCATGCGCCAATGGCATAGCGGCTTAGTTTGGCATGGTTACCAATGAGTGCGATATATAGTTTGGTTTTGGCGTCGCTGCCATGGTGCGCAGTGTGCGGCTTGGTTTTGGCGTTGTTGCCATGGTGCGCAGTGTGCGGCTTGGCTTGGCATTGTTGCCATGGTGCGCAGTGTGCGGCTTGGCTTGGCATTGTTGCCATGGTGCGCAGTGTGCGGCTTGGTTTGGCATTGTTGCCATGGTGCGCAGTGTGCGGCTTGGTTTGGCATTGTTGCCATGGTGCGCAGTGTGCGGCTTGGTTTGGAATTAGGGTTCTGTGTCGAAAAACCTTAATCTGGTATTTTGAAAAAATGCCCCTATTAATTATTTACACCTGAGTTAAATGCTCTTAGTTAATGTGTTGCGGGTAACACTAGGTCATGGGGTTTTATGATTTTACCCTTTGTTTAAAAACCACCATCAACATTAAGTCTCCTGCTTAGCTCGGAACAGGGGCTTTGTTGCGAGGTAAGCATAAGATGGTGACAAACTATCAACAGCAAACCGTAAAGAGAATTGAGGAGGCTTGTCTGACCTTTTATAAGTAGGATTTGGAATCCTTGCCTCTGGTAGTTTTGCACAAATCGGGAGGCTGGCACAATTGGGGGGCCGGTGCAGCTTGGGCGACGTTGGGAAGTTGGCGTGAGTTGGGAACCGAGTGTGCTAGGCGGGTGGGACCGCGCAAGGTGTGGAAGTCCGTGCGTGCTTGCGGGCGTGACTTGGGAGGCCATTGGGAAGTCGGCATAATTGGTGGGGCCGGTGCAACTTGGGTGACGTTGGGAAGTTGGCGTGAGTTGGGAAACTGAATGTGCTAGCTGGTGGGACCGGCGCAAGGTGTGGAAGCTGTGCGTGCTTGTTGGGAAACTGAGTGTGCTAGCTGGTGGGACCGGCGCAAGGTGTGGAAGCTGTGCGTGCTTGCAGGCGTGACTTGGGAGGCCATTGGGAAGGCGGCACAATTGGTGGGGCCGGTGCAACTTGGGCGACATTGGGAAGTTGGGCGCCCTTGTGGGCCCGCTTCTTACACGCACGATTTTGGTAAAAGGAAATCCTTCCCTATTTCAGAATCTTCACGCCTATGTATATAAAGTCCCTTTCTCTCATCTTGCACTTTCATCTTTTCATCCTTTCCTACCAAATGACAGTCATAAAGAAAAACCGACTTCCGGTATGTCTTCCAAGATTTCCCTTTTTATGTAGGTGTAAACCCTAGGCGTTTTTCTTTGCGCATATAATTTCCTGGCGTGTCTCTTGTAGAAAATATTGTATGTATGCAACCAAGGGAAATACTGCATATATTATTCGAACCCATAGGAAAGTGCTCCATATATTATTTTGAACCCGAAGAAGGTTACTGCAGACGCACTTGAGCCCGTATAAAATACCGCGTATATAATTTGAACCCTGAAGAAAATACTGTGTGTGCAGTCTTGAACCCGTAGAAAATACTGTACATGAAACCCGAAGAAGAATACTGTATATATGCTCCATACGACTTCGAACCCGCATGAAATATTGTATATATGATTTTTCGGTCTGAAAAAATCTCACGCGTGCGATTTTGAACCCGTAGAAAAATGCTCCATATATAATTTTGAACCCGAAGAAGGATACTGCGGGCATACTTGAACCCGTATAAAATATCGCGTATATAGCCTTGAACCCGAAGAAAATACTGCGTATGTAGTTTTGAACCCGAAGAAAATACTGCGTATATAGTCTTGAAACCGTAGAGAATACGCCCTCCTCTTTTTTTTTTTTTATTATTTCGGGTTTTCCTTTTGTTGGGCGCGGCTATGTGTCAGGGAGATAATTTTGTTTTTTTTTTGTGTGTGCAGGTATCTTGTTACTAAGTTGTTATTAAAAGATCCGACAAGATGTTACCTGGACAAAATTTCGCTTCCTCAAAGGATGTCCATAATTCCAAACCAAACACGGATGATGAGTTCTTCGCCAAAAACTCGTCTCACTCGGAAAAATCACCCGTGTTTCGTGCCAATTTTGTTAACCGGTGGTGAAGATGAAAGGAAGACACGTTCGGTTCGCCCGAGAAATACTATACTTACTGTCTTCAAAAGGGGGTATACTCCTCTTCCAACATTGATTTCAGGATGTGTCAAAGCCCATTGCGTTCTTTTGGTAGATGGGTTGAGTTCATGGTGAGTAAGGAGCACATAAACACCAACCTGACTCGAGCGCGGATTATTGATGTTTGTCGAGCTTCAGAAACCTCCGTGTTAGGAAGGATATCCCGGGCTTGGTTGCTTTCATCTCCGGATGGTGTTCGGACACCCATACAATCATATGTAGATGGGGTGAGATAACTTTCTCCTTGGAGAGTGTGGCTCTCTTGTTTGAATCTTCCTAGAATCGGGAATCTTAAAATCCAATTATCTCGAAAGTGAGGTGAAGATGCGGGATGACCTTGCCGCTAAGTTGGGAGATTACGCTCGAAAAGACTCCACTGCGAAGTCGAAGGATTCTGTCCGGAAAGAGGATGAAAGGTGCTTTTATAGCTGGTGGATGTCTCGGTGGTTTCCTGGACGAGCCGGAACCCGAACAGAAAAGCGATGATCTTCATGTTGCAGCATTTTTGGCTCTATGGTTGTCTAGAGACATTTTTGATGACGGTTACGCAAGAAGGAAATAAGACCCGAGTTGCTAGCGGTTCTTTGTGAAGTTAGCAAAAGGTGAAGTTCTTCCCATTGGCAAGCTATTCCTCGGTTCCATGTATGTGCATCCGGATCACCTAGTTGCGAACACGCGAGTTTCGAATGGTTTCATGAAAGTGAATTCATATGTGCACGTTGCTTTTCTCGCAAGTCCGGCTATGGGAGCACTTTGAGAAGTATGCTCCGAAACCGATGCCTTCGATTCCCGCGAGTTGGGGGGGTTCCCGAATTCTTCGATGGGTGAACAGGCGTCCAAAGGTTGGCATGAGCTTGGTTAGTCTTATTGATAAGTCGTATGAAATCAATTTTCGCCCATGGGAGCCGGTCCATAGGTCAGTGACTCAAATTGACACCTTTGCTTCGCTCCCGCTCATGTCTTTGTCTTCCGATGGCGATTTGAGCGTTGGTGAAAACTTGTTCATTCAAAGTCGCTTGCCGGTTATATGCCATCTTTCTTCTTGGGGTCTTTCCAGATAGCTGCTTACTATATTGACCGTGCTGCTCGTCACATGGGTTTCGATCAAGGGGTACCTCTTGCTTACCAGCCGGTGCTTCCTAAGGATTCATTGCGTGCCGCCCTCAATGCCAGTGCCCTCGAGCTGGGTATCCGCCTTCCCTTCTTACAAATAGGAAGAGTAACTTCGACGACCTTTGGATATAATGAGTTCTGGTGCGACGAGTTTATTATGATCCAAGCTTTTGTGAATAACGTGGTGGAGAACGTTCGTTGTAAACCTTCCCAGCCAGTTTTGAAGAAGTATCCAATGTTGAGAGATCTCAAGCGAAAGTCGCCTAGCAACTCGGAAAGTCCCCAGGCCAAGGAACGGAGAACGAAGAATCGTGCTGGCGGTTTTCGGACGGTTTCAAAAGATCTTCCCACAGCTCTCGTGTCTTTCAGTTCTTCCAATAACCAGGTATGTGTCGCCTCTTCTTTGGTTTGTCTCAAAACACGTGAATTTCTGCTGAAAACATGTGTCTTGTTTCCTCCAGGGCTTTGGTAGTGTTAATGCTTTCGCTGCCCTTGCACGTTGCCGGAGGCGACAATTTCTTCAAAGAATTCCAAGCAAGACTGAGCCTTCTCATAGTGATGATGAGTCGGAGAAAGAAGAAAGTTCGACAAGTGAGAGTGATTCCTCCGCGCAAGACTTGGTTCTTTTTCGGAAGTGGTTCGGTGAGTTTCGCGCTTCTTTTCTTTCTTCTTCTCGTTTCTTCTTTTTGAAAAATGTCTAACTCGAGTTCGCAGGGAGGAATCCGATTCGGAGGATGATTAAGGGTAGAGGCACACGAAAATTTGCCTTTGGTGACCACCGTGGTGACTTGGAGATGGGCGTTAGCCAATTGCCGGGCACAGATGTGGCTCAAACGGCGGATGATTCTCTGATGGTTGTTGCCATAGACATGGAGGAAGACCCTTTGCGAGTCGTGAGGCCAGGTGCAGGCGCCATTTTTGATCCTCCGTACTTGGTTCCTTATCCAGTCATGTCTTTGGTTGGCGGCTTGACGTGCTTGCCTTAAGCACAAGGCGTTGTACACCAGAATCTGGGAGAAATACGGACATATGGCCACAACCAAGAAAGTCACTAGTCGATTTGCACTGGTTAAGCGTGTGGAAGAGGCTTTATCTTCCATCGAGGATATGCGTGAGGTGACTGGTCACACCGTTTCTGAAGACGTTATTGCCGATCGGGAGCACCATCGCGACGTGTGCGTAGAAAAGGAGTTCAACACTTCGTGGTTTGTCGAAGGCCTCGCCGAGATCCAAAAGTTGAAAGATGCGGCAATCGAAAGCCTTTCCGCCGAGGAGATTGCACGACAGAGGTGGAACTCGAAGAACTTTCCAAGATGTTGACTATGAAGAGAGCGGCTCTTGAAGATGCAAAGTTGACTTTCTCCAAGAAGAGCAGACTTCATTGGATAATTTTCCTTGAACGATTCTCTCGCTAAACTTTCATTTAGGTTCTCTTTTTTTTTTTGAAAGACATATTGGATGTCTGGTTCAAAACTTGACCTTTGATAGGCAGCTGGTAGCTTTTTAGGGTATTGGATTATTTCTGGGATGAATGGTTTTGATAATATGACTCTGATTATGTTTTGGGAAAGGAATATTGCTTTTATGAAAGTGTGTGCTAGCAATAGGCACGTAGTATGACGGTTTTACTAAGAACCTAAAAATAGATCGTATATCTTGTGCAGTCTAAATTTACTCACTTCATAGATTTTGTGAACACGCCCCTCTCCGTGTAAAGGCGGCTTTGCTGGTAGCATCGCCAGTTAGTCCCCAATTCTTTGGTAGCGTATTCAGCGAGTCCCAGTTTTTACGGTGTAGTTTTAACAATCGATAACCGGGTTGTCTGGTAGTTGAGTCGGACAGAGTCGCAAGTCCCCAATCGCAGGTAGCATCTTCAACGAGTCCCCAGTTTTCTCGTGTAATTTTTGCAACTGGTAACTGGGTCGTCTGGTAGTTGAGTCGGATCGAGTCGCCTTCCCTACCATCTTGACATCTGGGTCAAAAAACGATCGATCGATCGACATTGTAGCCGATAGATCAATCCTCCCGCTGTGGTCGCCAATTGTTTATGGGTAAAAATCGTTTCGCCGATTTCGGTAAATTCGGTAGGTGAGTGAGAAACTGGTTCAAACCCTAAACAAATGTGTTGCACGTGAGCACTTTATAGATTCGAGAGATCAATCTGCAAGTCCGGCCTAAACCAAGAAATGGCCGTTCCGGACTTGCTTCGGTCACAAAGTGGAAGAGAAGGGTTGATTTGGGGAGGGAAGCAAAGAAAGGTGTTGAGACCGAATAGTTACGGGAGAGTAGTATCTCGACTTGTATCAGAAAGTGAAAGCTTAGGAAGCTTTCAAGAGATGAAAGATTTTTGGAGAGCTTGCAAAGTTGCCTTTTCTGAGAGTGTAGTATTTTTCTCCTGACCGAGACTTGTTGTCTGGTGGAAATAGGCAAGACCTATTTATACAAGTCGAGATTGAAACGTACCCTGGCCTCATGAAGGAAGAGAGTAAAGGGTAAAATAATGGGAGGAGGTGGTAACCGCATGGTGTTAATGGGTGAAAACGTTTTCACCATTATTTCCTCATTTATTTGACCGCTTTATTCCTTTTCACGCTTTCTTAATATGAGCGTAGTGTACGCTGCAAGTCAGTGACCGCCAAACCAAAACCCCGGAAAGCATCCCCGGGTTGTGTTGATATCTCGTTGGTTGCACCTTGAGTGCAAGTGGCAATGCCAGAGCTGCTAATGGCGTGCGTGGCATGTGCCAATGGCATGTGCGGAATGCCTTGGTGGTAGGTTGTACGTTGAGTGTAAATGGCAATGCCAGAGCTACTAGTGGCGTGTGTGGCATGTGCCAATGGCATGTGCGGAATGCCTTGGTGGTAGGTTGCACGGTTTGCAAGTTAGGATACCAGCGTGTGTGTTTGGCATGTGCCAATGGCATGTGCGGAATGCCTTGGTTGTAGGTTGCACGGTTTGCAAGTTAGGCTACCATGTGTGTGTTTGGCATGTGCCAATGGCATGTGCGGAATGCCTTGGTGGTAGGTTGCACGGTTTGCAAGTTAGGCTACCATTGTGTGTGTTTGGCATGTGCCAATGGCATGCGTGGCCGTTAGGGCCGTGGCTTTGGTAAGAAAAGCTACCAGCGAGCATGTTGGCATGTGCCAATGGCATGCGTGGCTGTTAGGGCCGTGGCCTTGGTAGGAAAAGCTACCAATGAGCATGTTGGCATGTGCCAATGGCATGCGTGGCCGTTAGGGCCGTGGCTTTGGTAAGAAAAGCTACCAATGAGCATGTTGGCATGTGCCAATGGCATGCGTGGCCGTTAGGGCCGTGGCTTTGGTAAGAAAAGCTACCAATGAGCATGTTGGCATGTGCCAATGGCATGCGTGGTTGTTAGGGCCGTGGCTTTGGTAAGAAAAGCTACCAAAATGAGCATGTTGGCATGTGCCAATGGCATGCGTGGCCGTTAGGGCCGTGTCCTTGGCGGGGAAAAGCTACCGGCGAGCATGTTGGCATGTGCCAATGGCATGCGTGGCCGTTAGGGCCGTGGCCTTGGTAGGAAAAGCTACCAATGAGCATGTTGGCATGTGCCAATGGCATGCGTGGCCGTTAGGCCGTGGCCTTGGTAGGAAAAGCTACCAAGAGCATGTTGGCATGTGCCAATGGCATGCGTGGCCTGGAAATATGGCTTGTGGTACGTGTTGGCATGTGCCAATGGAACGTAGGCCTATTTGAACGTTTTTGCAAGCCTAGGGCGCTATATTTGGCATGCGCCAATGGCATAGCGGCTTGGAAATACGGTTTGTGGTACGCGTTGGCATGTGCCAATGGCACGTACGGCCATGTTGACCTAGTTGCACGTTTTGCAAGCCTAGGGCGCTATATTTGGCATGCGCCAATGGCATAGCGGCTTAGTTTGGCATGGTTGCCAATGAGTGCGATACGTAGTTTGGTTTTGGCGTCGCTGCCATGGTGCGCAGTGTGCGGCTTGGTTTTGGCGTTGTTGCCATGGTGCGCAGTGTGCGGCTTGGCTTGGCATTGTTGCCATGGTGCGCAGTGTGCGGCTTGGTTTGGCATTGTTGCCATGGTGCGCGAGATGCGGCTTGGTTTGGCATTGTTGCCATGGTGCGCGCATGTGCGGCTTGGTTTGGCATTGTTGCCATGGTGCGCAGTGTGCGGCTTGGTTTGGCATTGTTGCCATGGTGCGCAGTGTGCGGCTTGGTTTGGCATTGTTGCCATGGTGAGCAGTGTGCGGCTTGGTTTGGAATTAGGGTTCTGTGTCGAAAAACCTTAATGGGTATTTTGAAAAAATACCCCTATTAATTATTTACACCTGAGTTAAATGCTCTTAGTTAATGTGTTGCGGGTAACACTAGGTCATGGGGTTTTACGATTTTACCCTTTGTTTAAAAACCACCATCAACAGATAGTTTTAGAATTCACTGGGGACTTGGTATCCCGCACATGGAGAAAGAGGCTCAATGATCAAACGCCATGTTTGTTTCCCTTCATACTTCCCTTTTACGCGACATTTGCAATTTCATATGATATGTGCAATCATTCATGACCAAGATGCAAATTTCATTTAAAATAATCTCTTTCAGAAAAGTCGTTCACAAAACTATCCCAAAATAAACCAATTCAATTACCTATTAATTCAAAATCAGAAGTCAAATTGTGAAAGGAAATCCTCACTATCACTCAAAAAGAAAAGCATCTAAAGACAAGTAGGTGGCGTGAATCCTTCAAGGAAAGTCTTTCAGCAGCAACTCGTCCTTCTGGGCAAGAGTGACTTTCATCCTTTGAAGTAAAACCTGCTTCAGCTTCAACTCCTTAGACAACTTTTCAACCTCTTCTTCCTGGAGAGTAACACATTCTGCAGAAGGGACTTCATCTTGTAATTTCTGGAGCTCCTGAATCTTGGAGAACCCTTTTAAGAACCAAGGAGCATTGAAGTCGTACTGTAAAAACACATCTCGATGGAACTTCCAGTCTTCAATCATCTCCTCAGAAACTGTTCGACCAGTCGTGACACTCATCCCATTGATAGAAAATAAAGATTCATGGACGCGGTTGACCAATGCAAGACGACTTTTGAGATTCGTAGTGGTAGCAATGTGGTCGTGTTTCTCCCATATCTCCGTGTACAACCCTTCGAACTGAGCTGGCATGCTGAATCCTCCAACCAACACATGACCTGGATAAGGGATAGTGAAAGGAGGATCGAACAAAGCCCCAGGCTGCATTACCAATACTTCACCAATCACAGGAGCCTTGTCAGTTACAGGAGGCCTTTCAGAAGAAGTCACCACGACATCCTTATTGACTGGAACCTGCTCAGAACGTTCTTCAAGGGGAGCCACCTCAACAATAGCGGATTCTGCCTCTCTTACATTCCTACCGATGTCTACTTCACTCTGGGTGCTGATTTCCATCATGGCCCCATCAACCAGATCACTTAGGGAGGTACCTTGTCCAGCCGAGATTGCGTCATCTCTGTCATTGTCTGGAAAAGGAGCGGTTTCACCAGACTTCTCAGCATGAAGATCAGTGTTACCAGACTTCTGAGGATCAGTGTCGCCAGACTTCTCAACATGAAGGCCAACGTTACCAGACTTCTCATTCTGAATGCGCGCCAACCTTGTGAAAACATTCTCTTTAGGAATTCCCTGATTTCAAGCAAGGATCACTCTTAGAAGAATTTACTCGGAGAAATGAAGGAATCGACGGAAAGAGATTTAAATACCTGCATATTGGAGGAATTGAGGATCACCGAATCACATGCCTGCCTTTTATATCTCTCCCCTGCTTGGGGACTACAATCATCAGCTCTGGTCCGTTTGCCTGGGAGTGGCTTCAACCGGAAATGCTTCTTCAAAACGTCAGAAGATGGCTCACCACGGGAATCTGTCACAACATCCTCCGAGAATTCCTGGAAAGCCAACAGTTGCTTCCTCCAAAATTCCTTATACTTATCGGTTACCATTGGGTTTCTCCCAATAGGCCAGAAGTGAAGACTCTGCAGTGCCAAGAACACGTCAGCATTAAAAATACTCGGGAGAAGTTCTTTCGGAGCCTCCGACGGACGGATAAATGGAACACCCTGGTCAAATCCCATTTGACAAGCAGCCCTGTCAATGTTGTACGGAGTCACAGTAAATGCTTCGTTGAATAGAGACGGGATATATCCCGAATGCAAATGCGGGTAAATAAGTTCTCCAAATTTCATAGTCTTGACATCGGTACGCAACACATCATCAGGACCGTCAGAAGCAATAGCAAAAGTCTTCGGCTGAACAATGGAAGAGTGGATCGACCCCCATGGACGGAAATCTACGGAAGACACATTATCAAAGATGTCCACGAGTTTCGCACCGGTTCTGGGATGCCTCCTATGCCAACGGAGTATTCTCGAGCCACCATACAAACTGCTGAGCGAAGTTGCAGGAACATGAGCATAACTTTTGAAATATTCCCACAAGAATGCCTGAAGAAAAGCGAAGTGGACGTACGACTCCACCTTCTTGTACCCGTTGGAAACATGCATGTCCATTGCTAAGGCGTCCAAATGAGAATACAGCGATCCAAGGAACAAGGCACCTAAGGGAAGAACTTCACCTTTTGCTAGCTTTATAGAAATCCTAACAAGGACACCTCTTATGGCCTTCTTTCCAGAACCGTCGTCAAATATATCTCTGGATAGCCACAAAGACAGGAATGCAATCACGCTGAGCTCGTTTTCCAACTCCTGATCCGGTTCTGGGTTTGCAGGAGACCACTCCGATACCCACCAGGTATAAAAGCATCTCGTATCTTTTTTCTCCTCCTTGTCCAGATCGTCGAATTCTGCCAACTTTTGGAGTATAGCGTCATAATCATGTTGTTCTGTGTCAGAAAGCTCGTAATAAAAACTTCCAGTGACAGGCAGGTTCATCAATGCAGCTACGCTTTCCAGAGTAATAGTCATCTCTCCCCATCTAGATATGGCTGTATGAGTAGAAGGGCGCCACCGAGAAATGAAAGTAATCAAGCCTGCAGCGTCTTTCTTAATTTCAAGAGCAGCAGATGCCATGACGGCATTGAGGATTTGCGCTTTGGTCAAATTAGCTTTAACATCCTTATTATTCAACATGCGTCTCATCCACCCTTCATAAGAACCCAATGGAGTATGACAAATCTTGAAGTCGATAGGAGAAGGAGGATATTCATTTCTTCGAAGACAGAACCTCATCACAAGTGCCGAAGAAGAAGATGGATCAGCTTCTATATTTGCTGAACCGGAGAGCAGGACTATCTTGTGAGAGGGATGTTTCCTAATGTTTGGAAAAGGCAAGGTGAACAACTCATCAGCAATGTTCGAAATATTTTTGAAGCTGTCAACACTTCCTGACTTAGCACCAGCATTATTTCGAGAAGACATATCAACACGAGTTCTTTTCTTCATTCTACAATAAAAGACAGGAGTCAGTACTTATATAAAAACGCGCGAGACGTGTATTCACACATGACAGAACACACATTCATGTTGGAATACACAAGGCCGGGATTGGGTACAAACACCGGTATTGATCAAGTTACAAGTTCGGTATTGATCAAGTTACGAGTCCGGTATTGCTCAGGTTTCAAGTCCGGTATTGATCAAGTTACAAGTTCGGTCTTGATCAAGTTTCAAGTCCGGTATCGCTCAAAGTTTCAAGTCCGGTATTGCTCAAGTTTCAAGTCCGGTATTGCTCAAGTTTCAAGTCCGGTATTGCTCAAGCTTCAAGTCCGGTGTTCGTCAAGGGCACAAGGCTGGGATAAAGGTTACATTCAGTCAGGCATACGCGGTATGGGATCCACGTTCAATCGAGCATGTATGGCGGGACCACATTTATTTGCACAACACGGTTCTCTTATGTTCATGGGAATCATGTTCACGAAATTCAAGCCGAATTTCTTTCCAAGCTACAACCTAAGAAGCTAGTTTTTGCATGCAACAATGAAAAAGGAAGCAGGACACAACATATTCATGGATTCACGGCTTGTTTTACTAAGCAATCCTAGCAAATATTGGCGTATCAATCTTGGTGGAAGAGCTAAGCATAATATATATCTTGCAAAAGGTGTTTACCTAGCAAACTAGGGTTTTACCTTAAAAAAAAAAAAAAAAAAAAACGCTTACCTTGCTACGGACGGACGGCGACGGCGAGCTCGGGCGGCGTTGGCAGCGGCGGTCGGCGGCGGCAGTGGAGATCACGAACGGGAGCTGGCCGAACAAAAAAAAAAGTATGTAAAGAAAAAGAAAAGGGGTCGGTCCCTTTTATAGACAAAAATTCGGAAGAATCCCAATAGAACAAGGATTCCTCTTTTGATTGAATTCCTCTTTTGATTCAAACACGCAAGGAAGGAAACCGGTCCCACCAAAGGATTCCGCGCTTGCACAACGGAGATTACATGGACAACTGCTAGCGGTCGGTCAAAATTCCTCCGGGTAAACGTTCTTTATCCTGTCTTCTTCACATAAGTATGTCACCATCTCATGCCTACCCCACAATAGCGTAACCATTATGCGCTAGGCAGGGGACTTAATGTTGATGGTGGATTTTCATTTAAGGCTAAAATTGTAAAGGCCAAAATTATGCGCTAACATCTTGCAAAAGATAAAGCCATTAATAAGTGATGAATACTTCTTCAGTTTACTAATTCACCTAGAATGGAGCATGTAGCAACAATCCCAGCATTCTGTGAATTAAATACACGAAATTCATCCAGGTTGGAGCATGTGGCAACAATCCCATTTACCACGTGAATTTACTGACATTATTAATTAATGCATGACCAGCCTTGTATTTCATGTACTCATTATCGGTGTGGCATGACGACCGAGTGTTGTTCTCAGCAGAGCAACACGAACCTCCAAGCATTAATAATGAAGCATGTACGAAATACCCGTACAGGCTGCAACTCTTGGTGTGTTATATTGTCCCGATTGTGCATACATCTCTCGGTGTGTTATACTAGCCCGATTGAGCATATTTGAATCTGGACTGTCCATATCAGTCTCAGAAACGATCACGACCATCGAACTTCACCAGCATGATTGGATGGCTTAGATTGAATCCATGACCCCAAGCAGGTATTGGAATATTCACCATCGATCCAACACGGGCCCCGCATGGTCGGCCTCCCCAAAAGGGTGGCATAGCTTGCCAAACCGTCCAAGCCAAAGCAGTATGGACGAAAAACCCTAAATTAGGGTTTGCGGCACATTACATGTGTCGCAAAACAGTCTCAACCATCCATCTTCGCAAGCATAGATGGAGGGCGTAGATTTAGATTCAAAGGGCCCAAAGCATGTCAACACACTCACGGTAAGCCCGCCTACACTCATGACCGATCGGTCAGGACCAACCATGGCTGGTCGTTCCATATCGTGCGCCCAAAGTGGGCATGCCACACGGCCGGCAAAACCTTAATTAGGGTTTGCATTGATCGCAAACGTCCATTTTCTCCTAATCGAATGGAGGGTTTAGGAGTCGACTGAGCAGGTCCAGTGAGCATCAACATGATCACCGTGGACCCATCTATCTCCACACTCGATCGGCCAAGGGATACCATGCCTGGTTATTCCAATTCGCACGCCCAAACTAGCGTGGTCACACCTCCCAATCACGAACTGATCTCGACCACTCAACTTCACCGGATAAATTGAGTGGCTTAGATCATGTTTCCATGGGACAGTAACGTATAGACGTGAACACCAGCCTACCACCTACACGCCGAACCAATCGGCCGGGACTGACCAAGCTTGGTCGTCCCGAAACGCGCGCCTGAAGAAGGCATGACGCGCGGTATTTGCGGCACCAAACTTCCGTTGTAAATCAATCCTGACCGCTCCTCTTTGCCGGACAAATTGAGCGGTCCAGATCACACTTTCACGGGACAATGAGGTATGGGCATGTATACCGGCATGTCGTCTACACGCATGCCCGATCGGCCATGCCAAAATCGTGTCCCAAGCTTGGATTCGACCAAGCTGAAAAGTGGTGCTTGCGCACCTCTTCTAAAAACCCTAATTCCACTAACGGTCGCAGACGAGTGTCTTAATTATCATCTCGTCCGTCCAACTTCACCAGCTTGGTTATACAGCCCTGGTCAGGAGTTAATTGGTCAGTGAGGCGTCATGGTGATCACCACCCGTCACTTTACCATACCATGTGGTCGGCCAAGGGAGGACTTGCTTGCGCAACCTCCAAACCATCACATGAAGTAGGCTGGACATGAGGCTATTTTGAGACGCTCAAACAGCGATGCTTCATACATGCTGAATATACTCGATGCGATACTGCATAGAATACACACGATACTTCACAAGTATCGACTTCCTAAATAACTTAGTTATTTAATCTAGCATTACATGCTACTTTCGTGGGTCCCACGATCCACACACTCGAGACATCAATCATGTCACAAACGGGGATACATACTTTGGGGTATTGGTCTCAGCGGTTTACAACGTGCGGCGCACAACAACGCCATCACAAGAACGTGTCGGGGAAGTCATGGACGGTTAGTGATGATTGGAAAAGTGGGCAGGACTGGTCGTATGACACCAACACACGACTCCACTACTCCATCACTCCACTTTCTCCACTTCCCACGAGATACGAGGGTTAGGCTTAAAGACTTGTATAAATAGGTTTTCCTCCCTATTGATAAGACAATAGAGGCAAGTGTTGATATAATCGTATTCAAACACCGAAACTGGTAGCTTACATCCTGCAAGCCAGTTCAGCTTTCTGATACAAGTTATACATAGCCAACACCTTCACAATCTCAACACCTTCTTCGCTTCCCTCCCTAAGATCAACCCCATCTCCTTCACTTTGTGACCGAAGCAATTCTGGAACGGCCATTTCTTGGTTTAGGCCAGAGTTGTACAGATTGATTTCTCGAATCACAAGCACTCCCGTGCAGTGCATTTGTTTAGGGTTTAGATTCATTTCTCATCCACACACCCCAAATTACCGAAACAGGCAGAAATAGTTTTCACCCATAAACACTGCCGATTTCAAGAAGAAACCTATTTCTCTAGTAGTGGCTTGGGTTGTATATTGCGACAACACCTACATTGTTTCACCGACTACATCTGCCTTATCTTGGTTTACATATGTTGTCATAAGCTTGGAATAAACATAGTACTTGCACTTTCACCACATTCCTATAATACTTGCACTGTGCCAACACAGCTAACTTCGCCTTCCTTCCCCATATGATCTAGGTTCCACGGCTAGGAATTTCTTTGTGGGAGAATTTAAACACCTTTGATGAGAACTTGCATTTTCAGTGTGTTGATTTATCTCAAATTCGGCATTCAATTAAAGAACATGTTTAAAATGAAGCACAGCTACACAAAACCAAATCCAGGTAGGATTTAGCAAACTTCACCCTCCACTTATAATATCGTGCTTCTATAACTACCAACATTATAAACACCTAAATATAGATCCATTAGAAGAATCGAATTGGACACACTACGAACATTGCATAGTAAGGAACCAAATATTAACATCCACAAAACTAAGAGTATTTCAGTAGAAAAGGAAGGCCAAAAAGTTAATCTAGCGCGAAATTAGGCAAGTAGGAAATGCGTTTTTTTAATAAATTGGCGCCATCTAACTGATAACTCAAAATTAGGTTATATTTACACATCTAACTTACAGATGCTCACGAACGCATCAACCAATAGAGGTACGAACAGTAACCCACTTAGGTTAGCAGCTGCATATACACAAAATAAAATAAATGGCTAATGAGTTATCAGTGTAAAATTTTATGGTTGAACGCATCAACCATAAAATTGAGCAGCCAATAAGGATTTGTTGATTTGCTACTACCAAGAAACAATTATACCATGGATGTTATTATCTATTATTTCAGTGTATTAAAGCAAACTACAGTTATATATCTCATGCATGACTCCACGGAATTTGTGGATGCTTCAAACCCATCTATGTTTCATAAAACTTCTAACTCACAGTATTCAGTCTTCCACTTCTCCCGCCTCTTAACTAATATGTGTAGCACCATAACATTAACATTTTGTGTCTTCATCTATGAAGACAGTGATGCTGGAAAAACTATTTTCCATTTAATTCTTGTATAAAGGTTACATGCATGATCACTTACTTGTTGTACTGGTTCCCACTTCAGGGTCTTGCTTTCCAAATTGAGTGGTAGTAGGGAGTTGTTTCCTTGTTTCCATTGTGTGTCCGCATCCAATTATGCTTTTCCGATTGCGATAAGCACTACGATGTTTTTCTAAAAGCGCTTCTCGTTCAACTTCAGTCATTGAATCCTGTTTTAATCTGTAAAGATGACGGCACACTGGTAAGTGAGCATTCAACCTCTGCCTTTTCAGTCCATCATGAAAAATTGCAATACTCGATTTGCCATTCCCCTTAACTCACCTAAATCAAAGCTGATGAAAAAAAAGGGAAAAATAACCTAAACTACAAATTCCAAATCCAAATCAATTTTTTTTAATCAACCTAAGAACGACATTCTATTGATCCTAACTTCAATTTTCCAACTTGCAATACTAATTTGCCATTCCCCTTAATTAACCTAATTCAAAGCACATGAAAAAAAGGGAAAACCCCTAAAATACAAATTCCATATCAAAACCAAATTTTCAGCATGATACGTTAGAGAAAAACTTACCTTCTTCAACTTCTTCACAACCGTTGGGGTGATTCTGTTTGTAAGTTGATGTGATTATTTCCTCTTTGAATCAACATTGAATTGGATTAATAAGCTGAACAAATAATTTAGGGGTTTTGAATAATGAATTCAATCCCCATCTATTGTTTCTCTAGATCAATCTAGGAACTTTTTCTCTGTTCGATAAAGAGTGATTTTGAATCTCTGATGTTAACGGAGAAGAGAAGAATCGATTTGTGCTGCCGTTGGTTTGATAGATTTTTAGGAAGAAGAAACTAAGAACCGCATTTGACCTTCACTTTCATCTAATTCACGAAGCGGTGCAGGCAAAATAGAGAAAACGCGGAAGGGTAATCGCATCATTTCAAGCACAAAAAAAAAAGAGAGGGTCGTACCAAACAATGACCTCTTTTCTTTATATTAGTATATATATATATATAAGTATAAGTATAAGATAAGATAAGATAAGATGTTCATTTTATCCTAAAGATAGAAAGTAGCTGGGCTACTAATATCTAGGAGCTCAAATATCTATCTGGCCTTAATTGAGCCAGATTCACCGAGCTTGGGCCACTTTCTTCCGTAGCACAAACTACATGGTAGAAGTAGGAACAAAAAATACTGAAGGCTATATATTGTCGAAATGTGTATGTTAATGATTTCAGGACTCATTAGAAGATGGAAACAAAAGAGGCAGCAACTATTAAAATTCATGTAACAGGATTCAAGGCGTTCCATGGAGTTCCAGAGAACCCTACAGAGGCAATAGTATCTAAGCTGAAAGAGTTCATCAGTAGAAGAGGATTACCATCTGGTGTTAGTCTTGAAAGTTGCACTATTCTTGAGACCGCTGGAGAAGGAGCACTTCCCATGCTTTATCAAGTCTTGGGATCAGATATCGGTGAACAAGTCATATGGGTAAGTTTAGTTTCGCAAACTCCATGCCAAAAAAATAAATAGTTGATTACCTTGTAGTGTTAATGACAGATTCTTTAGATGTTTGTCTTAGCATTTTCACCGTAGTTTACATCCGTTGTTTGTCTATTAAATTAGGTCCATTTAGGAGTCAATAATGAAGGACAAAAGTTCGCCATTGAGCACCAGGCAGTAAATGAAGCCACTTTCCGGTGTCCAGATGAGCTTGGTTGGCAGCCTCAAGTACTCTCTTCTTTACCCATAAATTATGATAAAATGGTGTAGATAAATACATATTTCCTATTTGTTTTATTTTCGGATTAAAAATCGATAGTCCCAGAGCTAAAGGTTAATTTAATTCTGCTTTTTGTTATATATTTTTAGAAACTTCAGATAATCTCAGAGGATGGAGACATTTCAAGAACGAGACAGGTAATTTACAAAAGTCTGTTGTTTTCCCCTAATTCACATTTTCAGTGTCAAAAGAACTAACTTTTTTTTAGGTAAAATTATGTCGTTATGCAAATGAACATTGGTATTAGATGTTTGCAGACTTCTTGCTGCGATGATAGGATTGTCAAGTTCTTGAAGAAAGGTTACGATGTGGATATCTCATACAGTGCAGGCCGGTTTGTGTGCAACTATGTCTATTATCATTCACTCCGGTTTGCAGAGAAGAAAGGTCACAAATCTCTCTTTGTCCATGTTCCCCTCTTTTCGGTAATCGACGAAGACACTCAGATGCAATTTGCTGCATCGCTCTTTGAGGCTTTTGTGTCTACATATTGATTTCCTTATCGTGATTAGTTACTACGCTCTCCTGCCTCTATGTATTGTAAAATTAGAAGACCTATGATCTCTCTCTATCTTAGGCAGAGTGAAAAAATAAACAGGGGGAAACCTGCAAGTAATTTTTCCTCTTTGCAAGTAAACTACCTATGTGGTGCTGCAGTAAACTTAATAGATGCATATGCTGAGGTCAGGCGGTTTCTAAACTCACGAAAATTATTTGATTGGTTGAGTCCTTATCAGTTCCTAACAAATTAGGTATTTCACATACATCACTTTGCCGAAAAGTGATCAGTCCATCCAAATTGAGGTAAAGAGCTATAAAAGCTCACTCTAAAAGTTGTCCTATTAGCAGACAGGTAATCATATCCTAACAATCTTACAATCTGACATTAATTTCCCCGCCTGACCTCATCACTTGCCATTTTTTGCTTTTCATCAAACCTTCAGGAGGTGACATTTACTATGCAAACAACCATTCCTACAGGAAAGGTTCAAATAAAACATGTCATTTGCAAAGAAATTTTTTTTTCTGCATATTAGACAATATATACCATGACAAATGCATTAGATGTCTACATGTACTAATTTTAAATTAAAAACTAGAGTAAATCATTACCTCTATACAGCGATAAGGGTAGTAACCAGTGGACCATGAAGAATGTGGTGCGCCACATCCAAAAACTAGACCGAGACGATGGCAGATACATGTCATAGCTGAGTCGAAATAATAGTTAGTAGAGTTAAGTACCAATGCGGAGTCCACAATCTCAAACGCATTAATAGCCAAGATTTCCTTTGATCCTCTGACAGTATAAAAATGTCCTAGCAAATTTGTCATCAGATGCCAAATATTCACTTGCCTCAGCAATAAGTTCACTAAAACCCGAGACCTTCTTAAGCTCGCCTGCTAAATTTGAGAGATCCCACACCTTGTTGATTCATAGACGCTCTTCCAAGGCTGTCGCAATCCTGTTTATTACATTCACTAACAATCCTAGCTTTTCCACCAGCGGGAAGTCAGGATTTAGTTTTCCACCAGTTGGTTCCATATTGTTCTGTCTCTGAAGCAGTAGAGCACTTACTCACTCTGATCTGCAAGACGCTCAATGGCCAGATAGTTCCTATCTTTACACATACTCGTCTATAAAATTTTCAATATCACCTTCCTAGTTCAATGTTTCTCTCATGTTCTGCACACTTTCCGGCGTAGTTCTTCTTATAAGGGGATAGGTAGCTTGACTTCCACTGACGATAATTGTTATACCATATGGGCCAGTTCTGCATCTCCGCTCAATTTAGTTCCCGTGTCTTGAGAAGTAGAGAATCCATATAGTATACTGCGAAACTGCAACTGATACCACCATGGCAATAACTTTATCATAATCCTCATCACTGGCCACCTCCTCTACGATGAATTTACATACAATGGAGCATTTTTAGCATGTTCACAAGAGGTTATAGTGTTGAACTTGTGAAGTATACAATTAATACAACTTCCAAATAACAGGTTTGTTGGAATCATCAACTGTACATGGGAAGTCTGTACAGATAATACACATATACATTAGACTATCGGGCATAGAACAGATACATCAACATGATTGTCGATAATTACCTTATCCAGGTATCCCCCATTAAGGGACTAAGCACATTAAACTTCCAAAATCCATTATTCAATTGGTCTGGTTTCTGACATGTTCCTACGTGTCTATATGCAAACTACAGATTATCTAAAATGTTCAAACCCCACCCCAGTATACATCTTTCAGTAGATTCAAGTTTTAAAGTCCACAAATAACTTGATTTGGACAGAGCTGAATGGCATATACACTCCTAAGTCCTAACATACCTGAACTCTATCTTCTATAGGTAGAATTTTGAAACCAAAACAAATTCAGTTGGAAACCAAAGATGTCTAAAATGTTAACTTAATTATTTTGAGGGGAGAAAAAGACACAAACACCTTTAAGAAACTTTCTGGGTTCCCTTGACTGTAAATTCCCCGATCTCCTCCCACCAAATTCATTTGAATTATTGATACAAACCAATATCTCTAATTAGTCAAATTAGGAGCTGAAACTCCAATTCATATCAACAACGAAGTTAAAACAGAAGTACCGTTCTCTCGATCACAGTAAGAGTTAGGGATTTTAAGGAGGGAGAGAGAGTACCTTTAATTGTAGGGTAATGCAAAGATACCCAATTTTATAAATGTAGTTAAGGGCGGAGCCAGCCCATTTTATGTGTAAATAGGTATATCATTTGTATCTTTCTCATATTTAGCTTGCCGCATAGGGTTATATTTGGACCCTGTCCAGCTGGCTCAAGTTTGTCGGAATGGAAGCAAAGCCTATTTTAGGCCCAATTAAAAATTTTTTTTGTATATGTAAGTCCATTTTGCTTTTTGCACCCCTAAAAAAAAAATTGTTCCCCACAACAAATTTTTGCACCCCCCTTCTCATAATTCTTGGCTCCAAGTCTACTCGCATTTGGTATGGTATATTAATCTTTATAAAAACAGATGTAGTAGGGAAGGATGATGGTATAATCCTAATCGATTCCACCATTTAATCGATTTTCTTCTTCTTCTTCTTCAATAAGGGGTGTTCCACTTGTCATTCATGACGAAAAATATACCCATCAGCAACCTTGGTGACCATTTCCGAGAGGACATACTCACTCTCTACCCGAAAACCATGCTAAAGCCATCGAAGATTAGAGACTGATGGGTGGGCTGATTACACCATACCACAGTCATATGCGAGTATTTCAAAGGTTGTCGTTATGGATCGAACATCTAGTACTCCTATGAGGTCAATAATGGGTGCAAGTTCACAAGAACATGCCGCATCTCTGCTTCTTCTTGATCAGAGTTAATTAAGTGTGTGTGTGTGTGTTTTGTTGTTTGCTTTGTCTTTTTATTTCAATGTATTCATCATTTTTTTTTCCTTTAGGAGGAAAAATAATGTGTTTGATGGCCCCCCGAGTATGAAGAAAAGCTTCTGTGGCTCTTCAAGATCTTGCACCCGTCAAAGGTTTGGTTTCTTATGCTTTTTCTTACTCTCTCGTATCACATCCTCAATATATGCACACAGTAACTATCTAATTTTGAGTGTTTTATGATTTGTATGTGCAGACTAAGCGATTTTTGTTTGTTTTTGTTTTTTTCAAGGTGGCGCGTATATGGTTTTCCTTGTGCTCATGCTCTTTGCAGCCATACGGAAGATTAAACGTGAGGCTATTGATTTCATTTCACCATATTTTACAAGCGACTATTTTAGGAAGACTATGTAAGTCCATATCATCCGATTGCATCCAGCCTACCGTGAAGAAGCCACCAGGTAGACCCAGGAAGAGGATTATAAGTAAACGTGAGAAAAGGTGAAGAGGAAAGTTCCGGCAAAGAACTGCAAAACAAAACAAGGCGGGTTGCGAGAATCTTCACACCTCACTGAATTGAACCTACGAAAGTTCATTTACGCAAGTAATGATTTTATGTGTGGATTCTTTTTTTGTCTTGGATTGTTTCTTTTTAGTTTTCTTCATTTCGGTTCGCATGGACCAATTTTTATTTTTCTGCGTTGATTATGTGCAAGGATCTATTCATTCGCATTTTATATTTTGTCGGTTAAAGTTGGAAATGCGGTTTATTCTTTTTTGATTTATTGTGTATGTCTGATCATTGGTTCAAATGCTTTTGTAACTTTCGATCGATGTGTAACCGGTTAATGCATGTGTAACATTAGCTTGCACATGATAAATCTTTGGTTTTTAAATTTATTTTATTTTGATTTATTATAACTTCGATCAAAAGGCATGGATGAGCTTAAAATGTAAATAATCCAAACGGTGATTCAACGCGATGTTAAGTTACACATCCTGGGATATAAAGAAGTCGATTCTTCTCAAATATATGGATGTGTAACTTACAATATGTGTAATACTAGGTTACACATGATAAATGTGTATATGTAAACTCGTTCACCTAAAGCATCATGTTAAGATGTATAGTTACACAGTATGAGAAACTTGTACACACAGTTAAAATTTCTAACAAGATAAAAGTTTTTTAATTCAAAGAATTTTAAGAAGGATGAAATTTAAAAGTTTCTAACAACATATTTCAAGTCTAACATCCGCTTTTGTGGCTAACAATAGATTTTTTCTAATCTGTAATGATACATGCTTCCTCTCATGCGGTTGAAGATACAATCTTTAATTGCATACAATGGTAGTCGGAATTGTACCTTGTGGGGCGAAGCCATATACTTGGTGTTTTTCATTCATCCCAGAGCATAAGGACACAGAGTCTCGATTACAGTAATCTTGGCTTGATTAAGGGTTCATTTAGAGCTCTTCAACTCATACTCCAGAAGGTGTGTGTGTGTTGTTGTTGCATTTTGATCAGCAGGAAGCTTTGGAATCCAAAATTTCTTGAATTCTCCGCAGTAATCGTTCTGTATTTTACACATGTTAAGAAAAATAAGAATGTGTAACTTCAGGACCATTATAAATGAACAATTCATTTGTAACATTACTACATTATAATCTTTTAGACAAAAATCATAATCTTACAACACACACTACATTATAAATGGAATAAGATTTCAAATATATCGTCAATCTTACGTATGCTTGTGGCGACACGAATATCGCTGTCAAGAGTTCATCTTTGTCCTCGAGTAATGTAGAAGTCGATGAGACTCCAATAAGGATTCTTTCTTGGTAAGTTGTTCATAAGCATTAGTTTCTCCAGATATATTAAAACAGTCGATACCATTGTAAACTATTATTCATCAACATCTAATCAATAACTCAAGCCTACTTGGAGTCAAGCTACTTACTTTTCTTCAAGAACTTTCTCCTTATTCTCGCCTTCCCTTTAGTCTTTCACATCCTTTCTCATTGTTCAAGTAATCTTCTTGACAACCTCATCCATTGTTTCTTCTTAAGAGTTCCATTCTTTCTTTCCAGAATTCCCCGATCTCCTCCCACCAAATTCATTTGAATTATTGATACAAACCAATATCTCTAATTAGTCAAATTAGGAGCTGAAACTCCAATTCATATCAACAACGAAGTTAAAACAGAAGTACCGTTCTCTCGATCACAGTAAGAGTTAGGGATTTTAAGGAGGGGGAGAGAGAGTACCTTTAATTGTAGGGTAATGCAAAGATACCCAATTTTTATAAATGTAGTTAAGGGCGGAGCCAGCCCATTGCAAGGGGTTATATTTGGACCCGTGTCCAGCTGGCTCCAAAAGCCTATTTTAGGCCCAATTAAAATTTTTTTTTTGTATATGTAAGTCCATTTTTGCTTTTTTGCACCCCTAAAAAAAAAATTGTTCCCCACAACAAATTTTTGCACCCCCTTCTCATAATTCTTGGCTCCGCCCCTGAATGTAGTAGGGAAGGATGATGGTATAATCCGGAATCGATTCCGACCATTTAATCTGATTTTCTTCTTCTTCTTCTTCAATAAGAGATACTCCTATAAGAAAGGAGTTATTTGCCCAATATCTTGTAAACCCAAACGAACCCGGATGCCCTAAATCCCTTGGATTGAATATGGATTCTAAGCAATACCGTGTTGGATTGTCGATGTTCTTGAATTGAGAATAACAAGTCACGAACCAGCGATCAAGGTTTGAATAAATCGCCCTCAAAGCGAAGAGAAACTCGTCCCAAATGGCGAAGAAAAATCGCTCCAAATAGCGAAGAAAACTGTCAAATGATATCAAAAACAAAAGAAAACTACTTTTACTCGACGTAAACTTAAAAAAGAGAAGAAATCTTGCTCAGATCTGGTCCAAAAGAACCAAATCTGAGCAAGAGATTAATAAAGACTAATGGGTTTTTTCTTAGAGAGAAGAGGAAAAGAGAGAAGAGAAAGAAAAGCATTATAGAGTTAGTACACCCATCTAATATAGAGAGGAAGATTTTCTCATCATATTAAATATATTTACTGATAGTTTTAATTTAACACATTCTGGGGATTAGTATCCCAAACTAACATAACATTAAAGGATTTTGCTTTTTTCGCTAATTCATTTGCTACAGCATTCCCTGTCCTGGGAACAAAATGAAAACCTAGAAAATTTGTGCATGAGCTTGTTATCTTGTCAAATTTATCGGAACAAACTTTTATTACGCCAAGAGATTTATGAAGTGGAGACATTAAGATACAAATAAAGACTTTCACAGTCACCATCAATGCCGAAATGCTGGATTTTTTGGTCTTGATTCCAATAAGTTGCCTGAAGAATGCTTACACCTTCTGCTTCTTGGGGATCTGTACTTGTTGTTGGTCCTGCTCTGCTTCCTCCAAAACTACCTGCATCATCTCTCAGAATTAGAGTGAAACTAGATGGACAAAGGGCTGAGTCCCAAGCTGCATCCACATTAATTTCAAACTTTGGAATTCTGAAGTTGTCCACGGGGTAGTGATTTTCTTGATAGGTTGCTTAGGTTTTCTGTTAGAAGGTTTCCTAGTCCAATAAAAAATATGGTTTTTAATTTCTATGAACAATTGTGTATGAGTCTTTGAAGTTCTTTAAAAAATTCTGTCACATCGTTCCTTCCAAATAAACCACATCTTGGTGAGGAGAAGCTCTATTGAAATATCTGATTTTTTATTTTGAAACCAAGATTTACTTAATCCATGATGCTTATTGAATGACTTATCTGCATTCTTAGAGGATTATGTCATGTTTCTCAAACATCTTAAGAATATATACATTTGATAAAAATAGGTGCTTTATTGTTTCAATGTCCTCACCGCACGTAATGCATGAAGGATTAATGTATTTTACTTTTCCTACTAATTTTGCACTAGATGAAAGAGCATTTTGTATACATTTCCAGATTAAAATCTTAATTCTTGGGTGATAAGTCTAGTTTCCATAAGTATTTCCAGAATGACTCTGGAAGAGATAAGCTCATAATATCTATCCATGTTTCGTTTAGTTTATCATATATAGATTTAACAGTGTAGTTTCCTGTTTTTGTTGAGGTCCATATGAGAGCGTCTTTTTGTGTGTGTGCCTGATCTATCTAGAAATACATGAATATTACAAATTTTTGAAGCTATGGATATCATGTATAAGTTATGGTTCCACTATTTAGTAGTTTGATCTATAAGATCAGCAACTAGGGTTATAAAAGCTATAGAAGGATTGTAATGTGTTGTTAGATTGCTATTGATACCAGGCACCCAATTATCTTCCCATATGTTTATATTAGGGCTATTTAACGGATAGTACCCAGCAAATGACCAACACCTAAGTTTGGTACCTAACATTTCAAATATTAAGGGACAGTACCTAGACCAGACGTTGACTGTTAATGACTCCATTTGACTGATTTTTATATTATTTTAAAAAAAATCTATTATAAATTTATGCAAAGTTACAAAATTATCCCTAAAAACCCTTTTTTTTTCCTCCTCTCTTATTCAATCCCCAAAGCCGCCATTGAACCAACATTTCCCTTCAGCTCTAAGACAAAAAAATTACAGGGAGGGAAAGAAGGAAAATCGTTTGATTCATCTCGATTAGTGTGATGTGAATGAAACACGCTGATTCATCTCGTTTGATTCAAGAAGTAGTAGTGGTGATACTGTAAACACGCTGATTTGGGTTTATCCCCCTGTTTTAATTGAAGAGTGTGGGACGAATGAATCGGTTCAACGGGAGAAAGGAATCGGTTGATTTGCATGTAAAAATATGGGTTGTTGATGATGTTTACATGTGAAAATATTGATAATGATCTGTTTTTGAGGGAGAGAATGTTTCATTTCCGTTTTAGATAAATTAAACTCACTCTTGTTATGATTCTATTGGAGGTAATTAGATTTTTTAGTACTCGATTTTGATTTCAAAGTGGAAGCTTTTTGGGATTTTATATCTGAGTAGAGATTTGATCAAAGGTTTAACTTTTTTTTGTTAATTGGATTCGTAATTCATGAATGAGATTTTCAAAGTCACCATTTGAAGCTTGTTTATGTCGCATCTGATTCACTGCATTAATGGCAAACTCTAGTGAATGAAGGGTAAGAATATATAATCGGTAATAACATTTATCTCTCATGGTTTATTCGTCGGCAGAAAGTCGCCCACACAGAGGTGCTCGTTAAAAGAGATGAGGTAGAAAAAGTAGGGGTTTCAATAGGGATAAATTGGGAAGTTCTAATATATTTTTAATAAAGAGTTTAAAAAATAAATTAAAATTGGTCAAACAAAGTTTTTGATAGTCAACTGTTTGGTTTAGGTACCAACCCTTAATATTTCAAGTATTGGGTACCAAAGCTAGGTGTTGGACATTTGTTGGGTACCAAACGTTAAATAACCCTTTATACTAAGATCATTTCCTACTTCCCAAATATTGTACTTGTTGATAAGTTCTAAGCCTTTACAAATGTATTTCCAGGTCGAAGAACTCTTATCAGGAGGTTTTACCCTTAAGAGGGACTTATTTTTAAAATATACAGGTGTTTGTGGGTAAAATCTGTTTCTGCTGGTTTTGGTAATTTTAGGTGTGTGGATGAGAAACAAATCTAAACCCTAAACAATGCACTGCATGGGTGTACTTTTGATTCGAGAGATCAATCTGTACAATCCTGGCCTAAACCAAGAAATGGTCGTTCCAGGCTTGCTTCAGTCACAAAGTGAAGGAGAAGGGTTGGTCTTATGGAGGGAAGCGAAGAAAGTGTTGAGACCAGAATGGTTAATTCTGAAGGAGTAGATGTTTTATGACTTGTATCAGAAAGTGGAACTTGCTTGCAGAATGGAAGCTATCAGTTCTTTGGTGATTTCTAGACACTGTGTAGTTCTCTGACCAAACTTCTTGTTTGGTGGAAGTAGGTGAAACTTATTTATACAAGTCATAATAAAACGTACCCTGGTATCGTAGGAAGTGAAACGATTGAGTAATGGAAGAGTGTGTAACCGTTAGAAACCGTGCTTCCATGATGAAGGAAGTGGATCCGTTTACACCCGTTACTCCTTGCCAACATTAAACGTTTCGCTTCATGACACTTTCTTGTAACGGGCGTATTGCACGACGCACGTTGTAAACCGCCAAACTAATACCCTGATGAGTATCCCCCAGTTTGTGACATGTTTGATGTCTCGAGTGTTTTTTGTGGAAAACATGTAGCAGTTTGCTATGTGTGGCAAGTCAAAGTCAAGAGACTCACCGCAGGAAAATAGCATTTGATGCTATTAGGCTCATCTTGGATGGTCGCCTAAAACTTGCCACAGGCCTGTCAGTTCGGTAATGAACTTGGACGGCCGAGATTATATCTCGTGAGGAAAGATAGCCATCAGTTATGGCCTCACCATGTTGATGTCTGGCAATGACATAATGGCGTTTTAGCGTATATCAGTTGCACTGCGGCATGGATGACATAGTTCGTGCATGCCAGTGGCACAGAGGTGCAAGTGGCGCCTGGCGTAGCCGTGGCCACTAGATTTTAGGCTCATCTTAGCTGGTCGCCTAATACTTGTTGAAAATCTGTCAGTTCGGTGGCAAACTTGGATGGCCGAGATTGCATCTCATGAGGAAGGGTAGCCATTGATTATGGCCACAGCCTATTGGCGCGTGATCTTGGCATAGTGGCGCCATTGGCACATGCCAATGGTATAGCGGCGCCTTTAGCGCATACCAGTGGCACTGAGGCATGGCTGGCATAGTCCGTGCATGCCAGTGACACGGTGGAATGGCTGGCATAGCCTGTGCATGCCAGTGGCACGATGGTACAAGTAGCGCCTGGCGTAGCCATGGTCACTAGATTTTGGCACATTGGTGTTAGATTCCAATGTGGTGTGGCAACATCAGTTTTAGTGGCCACATCAATCCCAATGATATGTGGAACATTATCTGGCTTGGTTGGCGTAGCAACTTTGCCTAAATTAGGGTTTGGCATGCCGAAACCCTAATTAGCGCATATGGCGTGCGGCATGCGGTAGGTGGCCGTGGCATGGCATTTTATACAAACGGTGCCAGAGTCATGCCAGAGGAGCCATAAGAAGGCTACTATGTATAAAGGGTCACAGGAGTAAATATTTCCATGAGTGGCATGTTGTGACGCCTTTATTAGGGTTTCCACGGCTCGTGGAATGTTGTGGGTCCGGAGTGGCATAGTTCGTGCCACGAATAGAAATTAGGGTTTCATCCACCGCCACTAGAGCATGGTCGTGTTTCTGGTTATGATAGACAAATTGAAGTTTGCTGCGGCGTTGGCCACGAATAGAAAGCGGGTTGGCACGTAGGTGCGCTATTTATGGCGCGTTGGCACGTTAGGCGTGTTTTGGCATGCCGCTTTGGCATGTGCGCTCGACATGCTCGTTTGGCATGTTGGCGCAGTTTTGGGAAGCCAATTTGGCATGGTGACCACTTGACGCAATTTCCACCTCTTTTAAAGTTGTGGCGGGTTTAAGGCAACCTGATTGGTCAATAAAAGTAGGGGCCGGCCAAGCATGGGCGTGGCTACCCTTTTGGTGCGCGTGGCGGGTTTAATGCAACCTGATTGGTCGATGGGGAATAGGGCCGGCAAGTATGGGCCCGGCCACAACTCATGGGAGTGTGGCAGGTTTAAAGCGACATGATTGGTCGACAAAGGAGTAAGGGCTGGTTAGGTAGCCTGGGGCGTGGCCAAGTGGCGCCGGTCAGCCTATGGCATGGCCACGCTTCCCTCATTGTTGCTCCCACTCTGCGACTCTGTTTATTCTTTGCTTTCTGACTGAGTATTTTGCGCAAGGGCCTTAACCTTGGTACTTGGAGGTCTATGCTACTCTGCTGCAAGTGAACACAAATCCGTCATGCCATACCACTATTAAGGGTTCTGCCATGGAACATAAGCACAAGAAAAGTACTCAGCGGGCTCCGGCATTTGTGAATAATGCAGCTAGGAGCTTATATACTCATTAGGCTCTATATTAGTGAATAGTTCATCCAGGAGCTTTAGTTTCGATATAATATGAAGAGAGACATAGGTACTCATCAGATTTGTATATATTCTCCAAATTCCCTACGGAATATAGACATATCAATGTCTACTGCATCTGATGTCGGGTCAGGCAGATAGACTTTTACAAATTTAGCCCTGAGCCAAAAACCACCATCAACATTAACTCCCCTGCTTAGCTCGTAATAGTGGCATTGTTGCGGGGTAAGCATAAGATGGTGACAGACAAGGATAAAATCAAAATGACAAGTCATGAAGACATTGCCATGAAAATTTGGCTAACCTTTGGCATGAGGCATGAAGAATCCGTGGGCTTTGCGTAACTCTGGCTTGGCCATAGGGTGATGGCGTTGGCACTGCTACTTTGGTCGCAGAGTGCTAATGCTGGCGCTGCAGGTTCGGCTACAGAATGCTAATGCTGGCGCTGCAAACTTAGCTACGGAATGGTGATGATGACTGGATTGACCACGGAATGGCGGAGATGGTGCTGACAGCTTTGGCCGTGAAAAGGTGGAGATGGCGTGGCTTTGACCACGGAGTGCTGGAGCCATGGTGCTGCTTCGAATTGTGAGGATAGCGCTGCTTTGGCTGGCTAAGGAATGGTCAATGGCGCTGCTGGCTAGGACGCGGAACGGCAGGGAGGACGTGGATGGCTCCGGTTTGTGGATCGTGTGGAGATTGCGCTGCTTGAGCGGTGAAGATGGCGCTCCTTTTTCTAGGTCACGGAATGGCAGGGAGAGCGCCTGGCTGGCTTTGCGAGCCCGGTTGCCTTCTTCTGTGCATGGCCTGAAAGAGGAAACCCTCTTATACTCAAACTCCAAAAATACAATGTATACAAAAAGCGTTGCCCACCCTCTATTTTTGTATCGTTGGCCTTATCTCTGTAGCGGCAAGCCTCTTTCCATCAGTAGTCTAGGTGAGCCAACTATTCTGTATAGACAAGTATCTAATCCAGCTGATAACCCGCGTTCGAAGCCTTAATATACGGTTGGCAATAAAGTTTTTGTTTCTTAGGTTTCACCAATCTGCTTAGTATATGTAGGATCAGAATATCGCAACACCGATGCCCTTGCGAAATCCATAAACGACACATTGCGAAGACATCGCAGACGAGTAATATAAATGACGCAACGTATGACGACAGCCAGAACACGAGAAAGATATGAAGACCTAGCGAGATTTAGGAGTGTTGCGAGGTTTTACATTTGTACACTTGCGAGAATGTCGCAAGTCAGATCCGAAAATAAAGGATAACTTAGTTGTCATCCATTATGTAATGTCCTATATAAAGAGCCGAATAGGCTTATGAAAAGAAAAAGATCTTTTTAGAGAGTGGAGAGAAAGTTTAGAGGAGAGAGAAAGTCTAGAGTAGTAATAACATTCTTGATTTCACTTCCTTCTTGTAAAATTTCTAACTCAATTAATAAAGAGATTGGTTATTGATCTTAAATATGTGTTAGATATTATGAATTCTTGTGAGGTGTGTATTGTAGGTTTTCCTGCAATTACATATGGCGCTAGAAACAGGGACTAATTGAAGATAGATATTGTGATTTGAAAGAATTTGGAGTAAATTTCTTATAATTTTCAACAATTCATTAAAATTGAAAAATGGCTAGAAGAAGACATGCATCGAAGCAACTAACAATTGTTAGAAGGAGTAGGAGACTTGTTGGAGAAAGGAGAGACGAGATAGGAGAATCTTCAAGAATGAATACAAGGAACAACAGAGAAAATCAAACTCACCGCCAGTTCAACCGCCAATTCAACGTACACCACCAATACAAAATAGAGTTGTGGATTATGATAGAGTGAGTGTACATACTTGGCGATCAGACTCTGCAGATGAAATGAGAGAAGAGCAGCAATTAGGAAACAATGGACAAGAGGAGAGAGATCAAGAAGTAATTGGAGGAATAATTCATGGAAATGAAGAGATTGCAGCATTAGAGACATTGAGGCAAACAATACGTGAAGAAAGGCGGTTGGAAGCAGAAGAACGTGCGAATTTGACAAGGCAAAATCATGAATTGAGGATGGAAAACATAAGATTACAAAATAGGAGGTCAAGAAGCACTACAAGATCACGTTCAAGATCAGTTAGAGAAGAAATAAGACAAAATTTGCCTATAGAAAATGCTAATGAAGAAACTCGAGAGGGAATACAAAATCCAGGCGAAGAACGTTGCGAAGGAACAGAAGTATTAGAAGATCGTTATATTCAACGTGCTGAAATTCTTCAAAATGAGCAGAATGATAGAATTCAAGGAAATAGACATCGTCAGGGGGCGAAATAATCGAGATGGCGAAGAAAATCAGGAAGGAGAATTTTACATGAGAGAGAAATACAAATAAATGAACGAGCAATTGAGGATGAAATTGAAAGACACTATGTTGAACAAACACATTTAGCTCGCGAGAGAGAAAGACTAAGAGAAGAAGTGGAAGAACAAGAGCTACAAGAGGCAATTCGACAGAATAACCATGATAATCGAGAAAGGAGGCGTGAGCGAAACCGCAATAATGCTAATATCAATGAAGAGTATGATAGAGTACAAAGGAGAATTGAAAGACGGCTAAGGGGAGAAAGTGAGAGATATGACGATGTGCGAATTAATGAAAGAAGTGAAAGAGAAGATCGCAGAGAAAGACGAGAAGAAAATGATGAACAAGGAAGTCAAAATAGAGATGAGCGCAGGAGAAGAGAGGCGGAGTTGAAAAGACCAATGGATCCAAATTCTTGTATAAATGAACAAATTTTGAGAGAGTTAGCGGAAATGAGAGGAATGATAAATAATAAGAGAGGAGGAGGTAAGAGACAATTAGATGAAGCCATAGAGGAAGTCAGAAAACTCCATTTACACAAGAAGTACAATTAGGAGGAATACCCCAAAATGCAATTTGCTGCGTTAACTTGAGATTTTTGATGGAACAACTTGTGCAGTCCAACACATCAAAGCTTATGTGAGATGTATGCTACAATGGGAGAACCATGATGCAATATTATGCAAGTATTTCGCATCAAGTTTAATATGAGAGGCATTAAAATGGTTTGAAGGTTTGCCAAAGAATATTATAACCTCTTTCAACCACTTGCAAACTATATTTTTAGGGGCATATATAAGTAACAATTCCTCGCGACCTGGCATTGAAGATGTATTTGGGTTGAAGCAAAGGGTTGGCAAAAGTTTGAAGCATCTAACTGTGAGGTGGAAGATAATGTGTAGTGATATGGCTGGTCGTGTGGACGAAAGATATCTCATTCTATCATTCATCAATGCTATGTTCGCAACCAATCTGTTATACATTCAGATTTTCAGAATCAAAAATACAATCACAATGACTGAGTTGCGAGAACTACAGGAGGATTATATTGTTCTTGAGGAAAATCAAAATGAGATGGAATCATACCCCATTGCGAACACAAGTTCAAGAGCAGCGAATGCAAGCTTATTACCCAAGTTAATAAATACAGTGGCGAGCACCTCGCAAGGACAACAAGAGAGAGTAATGGGAGATGGACAGCAAAGCTAGCAGCTATGGGGAGCCGTGATCAAGAAGAATTTGAGAGAGAGAGAGAAAAACTTCTATAGCCGTGGTGGAAATAACAAAATCCAAAGACTTGATCAGCCACAAGAAACTTATGGAGGTCATCAACCGCAAGGAACTTATGGAGGTCAGAGGCAAAACTTTCACAGAGGACAACGAAATCCAAAAATAATATGGGAAGAAATCAAAATGCCACCTTTGAATGCTAGTGTGGAGAAGATATGGGAAGCTACAATCCTAATGGAAAACATACCTGCACCGTGGAACATGGGGAGTGAACCACCTCCAAGCTACAGAAGTAATGAATTTTGCTCTTATCATCACTTCCATGGAAATACAACAAATGACTGCAGAAATATAAAGAGGATCATTCTCAGGATGATAGATCAGGGAAAATTAAATCACTTTCTGGCAGGACAAACGCAAACTCAAGCATTACCACCTCCTCCAGATATTCACAAGCCAAATACAGCAAAAGAAAGAGAAACATTTGTGATTGAAGTTGGCGCAAAGGAAAAAAATCTGTTTTGTAACTCCATCGTACACTCATACAAGACAATTGAAGATTTTCACGATAACACTCTCATCAGGGTTTTCGCAAGAGATGCTGATGATAAAGAAATAATGAACATTGCGAAGACATCGCCATTGGAAGAATGGCAAAAGCAGACTATCTATTTTACTGCAGAAGAAGTACCTGAGGGTGTAGAAATGCATGACAACCCATTGGTGGTAAGATTGGAGATCAACCCAAAACCTATCGAGGATGAAGATGATGAAGCTGAGAATTCATGGGCAATCAACAGAATTTTGATTGATACTGGGAGTTCCGTGAATATTCTTTTTATCATACTTATAAAACTATGGGAGGGAAAGATTAATATCTAATACCTTCAACGTACAAAATCTATGGTTTTAACGGTACTTCAAATAAGCCAAAAGGAGAAGTTCATATGCGAATTCCACTGAAAGGATTATCTTCTGAAATTTTATTCTGTGTAGTTGATGTGGAATCACCATACAACGCGCTGATCGGACGACCATGGTCACATGAGATCTTAGGTGTGGCATCGACTTTCCATCAATGTATCAAGTTCCCTCATCCCATTGGTGTTGGCATCATAAAGGGAGATTGGGTTGAAGGAAAGAAGTGTTATGAAATTGATATAGAATCCTGCGAAGAGAGAGCTGCGAAGAAGAAGAATTGGAAACACAACATCAAAGAAAAACAAAGAGGTGAAATATTAATGGTAGATGTAATAGAACAAAGAGAGGAAGAAATGCTGCGAAACCAAAAAATAATGAAGATATGAGGTAGCGAAGGCTTCGCAACAGACAAGAAAATGACAGGAAAATTCAAAAATACAGAGGCAAAAAGTAGCAGAAGTAAGAGACTCAAAGAATAAATGTAGTTGTTGATTGTCAAAGAAAAAATTGGGAGGAAGACGAGAAATGTAAGTTGGTTTTTTTTAAAAAAAATAAAAAATCTTTCTTATGAATAGCAGAGATGAGGTTGCGAAAGGAAGTTGATATGCAGAAGAAGAGAATATATTATGAAATATAAAGATATGATTGCGAAATTACAAAAGAATTTACATGCAAAAGAATCAAAAAATTAATCGTATTGAAACATTTCATGAAATCAATTAATAAATATTCTTGAGGATTAGTCAAACCAACTATGGCGTACACCTTGAGTTTGAAAAAAGAAAATGAAATCAAAATTTCGTAAGAGGCAAATGTAAGACCTAAAGTGCGTCATAGAAGGGGGTACCTATTGCATGGCTCGGGGAAAAGGTTACACCAAACTTGACAAGCCCCGGAACTGAGTCATGGAGAATTGGGATCGTCAATAAAGCCCATCCGGGGAGATACTGAAGGAAGAATGATCTTGCACGGAGAGAAGAATTGAGAAGAAACCGAGAAATTGAGGATGACAAGAGGCACTACATTGAACAAACGCGACTAGCTCGCGAGAGAAAGGATAAGAGCAGAAATGGAAAATCAAGAGATGGAAGAAGCAATCCTGAGAATAACCATGACAACCGGGAAAGAAGGAGGGAACAAAATCGTACCAATGGAAATATTAATGAAGAATATGAGAGGGCGCAGATGAGAGCCGAGAGACAGCAAGAAGAGAGAACAACCGATATAATGGCGTGCACACTGAAGAAGAAAGAAACGAAGAAGAACGTCAAGGAAAGGAGAGAAGAAAATAACGAGGCAAGAAGGTCAAACAGCACGAGCGAAGAAGGAGAGAAGCGAGCTAAAAGACCAGTGGAGTCAAACTCTGAGGCAAATGAACAAATCCTAAGAGAACTGGCTGAAATGAGAGGACTAATGAACAATGAAGGGAAGGAGGAAGGAAACAATTGGACGAAGCCATCGCAGAGGCTGCGAAGAATCCCTTCACACTAAGATTAACCAACATATTTGATGGAACAACCTCGTGGCAATTACAACATATCAAGGCTTATATGAGATGTATGTTGTAAATGGGAGAATCATGATGCTATACTATGCAAGTATTTCGCATCAAGCCTAATAGAGAAGCACTAAAATGGTTTGAGGGTCTCGCCAAGGAACACAATCACATCATTTAACCATTTACAAGCCACATTCCCGGGCGCATACATAAGTAACAATTCTTCACGACTGTGTATCAAGATGTATTCTGAAGCAAAAGGGTTGGCAGAGCTTAAGGCAATTAACAATAAGATGGAGGACCATGTGTAGCGGCATGGCGGGACGGGTTGAGGAAAGATACCTCATTCTCTCATTTGTGAATGCTCTCTTCGCGACTAACTTGTTATACATTCAAATCTTTAGAATCAAAAATACAATCACGATGGCAAAGCTCTGAGAGTTACAGGAAGAATATATCGCCTTGAAGAAAGACAATGAAATGAATTCTTATCCAAATCGCGAACACAAAGCTCGAATGTTGCGAACGCAAATTGTTACCTCAATTCATAAATACAAAGGGCGAGCACTTCGCAAGGACAAGAAGGTGGAAGGTCGATGAGGGACAATTTAAAGATAGTAGCCATGGGAAGCCATGACAAGAAGAGTTTGAACGAGAAAAGAACTACTATAACCGTAACAGCAATAATAAGATTCAAGAGGCTAGATCATGTGCAAGAAACTTACGGTGGGACGAAGGCAATATAACCATGGAGCGCAGAAGTCGCAGAATAGTATGGGAACAGTTAAGATGCCTCCACCGAATGCTAGTGTGGAAAAGATCCGGGAAGCTATACTTGTGATGGAAGATGTACCATGGAACGTGGGAATGGAACCACCGCCAAAGACGTCATGAGTTTTGTTCTTACCATCGCTTCCATGGACATCAAACAAACGACCCAAAACGTAAAGAGAATTATTCTCGGGATGATTGATCAAGGAAGTCAATCACTTTCTAAAGGGAGAAGAAAAAGGCCGTACATTACCACCACCACCTGTAAATGCACAAAGGTGTCTCTAAACATTTGTGATGTGTTTCGGAACAAAAGCTAAAAATTTGAATTGCAACTCTATTGTCCACTCTTATCGCACAATCGAAGATTTTCATGACAACGTGCTCGGTGGAGTCTTTGCGAGAGATGCTAACGATAAAGAAATAATGAGTCTCGAGTGAGAACGACGCAGAGTTAGAAAAGTGGCACTGAAGACTATTTCTTTCTCTGCACAGATGAAGTGCCAAAAGGAAGAGAAACACATGATAGCCCGTTGGTTGTGAAACTAGAGATTAACCCGAAACCAAATTGATGGGGAAGATGATGAAGCGTGCTTGCTGGGCGATCAACCGAATCCTAATCGACACCTAAGTTCTATGAATATTCTCTTTACCATACTTACAAGACGATGGGAGGAAAAGATGAGGATTTGATCCCCTGACATACAAGATATATGGCTTTAATGGCACTAAAACAAACCAAAGGGAGAGGTTCACATGAGAATACCTCTACAAGGATTATCAACCGATATCTTATTCTCGTGTGGTTGACGTGGAATCTCCATATAATGCGCTGATTGGGAGGCCATGGCTTCATGAAATCTTGGGAGTCGCATCAACATATCATCACTGTATAAAATTTCCACATCCAAATGGCATTGGTATTATACGGTGAGATTGGAAGGAGTCGCAACAATGTCATGAGGTCGATGTAGAAAAGTCGCTAAGAAAAAAATGCCAAAAGAAAAGGTTGGAAACAACATGAGAGATGAGCAGAGAAAGGAAAATTGATGGTGGATGTTATAGAAGTAAGGACCGAACATACCACGCGAGGTGAATGCCTGAGAGACAGGCAAATATTATGGTAATCAAGAAGCAAAGGATGTGAGGAACAAAAGGCATAAGAAGTGAATAATCAACAAAAAACAGGAGAAAAAGTAGCAATTGAAGAAAGGATGTGCGAGAATCTCGCACCAAGAATATATGAGCATTCTGTTAAGAAAGAAAATGAAAATACAACAAATAAAACAGAATTGTGCAATACTTCGTAAACCAATATCAGCAAGTAATGAAACATGAATGATTGAATGATTTAAAAAATATGAATGAGTAAAAGAATGGGACGAACCTTTATGGCGTGCACCCTAGTTCGCGAATAACATTTCGAAGAGGCAAATGTAAGACCTAAAGTGCGTCATATAAGGGGGTATCTCTCAACATGGCTCGGGGAAAAGGTTACACCGCTCCCGAGTCATGAAAATTTGGGGCCATGAAAGCCTATCCTGAAGAGGTACCTTGGATTTTCCTTTAATGAAAGGAGGCTAGTTTTATTTGAGGAACTACTTAGAGATTGATTGAGGTAAGTAAGAAGGACATCATCATTCATAGGCTCGAAATGAATGGAGAAGAATGGATTCTGCGAGAGATTATATACGTCTGCGAGAATAATAGTCAGACAAAGAAAGATAGAAGATAACATGACAAGGATTTGAGAATTGAAAATTACTATACCGTAAAGTTGCTGATTTGAGTTCTGAAGAGTAGATACTCTATCCTTTTGGGAGTCCAGATCAATCTAAGCTTAAGACTTGGATTGGACGAATGGTTGATAGAGTAAAACCTTTCTCGAGCAACTTCGTTGAACTTCTTCAAAAGAAGCTTTGTATGCACGATCAATGAAAGCCATTATCGAATGGATGGGTTTCTTCTAAGGAGTCGATTCTCATAATATTCTCCCCTCGCAGAGAGATTTGACCAAGGCGCCGAGGGATTAATAAACGACGATGTCGCGAGGGAGTCGCAGGGAGCAAAATAAACGGTTGAGCCAAGAGTGCACTAAGTGTAATTCTATTGTAGGGCATTTGAAGTGTCTCGGCCATTCTTGGAAAGTCTCGGCATATCTTTCGGCCCGAAGAAAACTCCACTTAGGGTGCAGTCTCGTAACCATAAGCCCTATAGGCAAAAGGGATAAGAGGCTGTGAAAATAACTGGTTGTTGTTAAGACCGCATGGGGGGAGCTAGCCTTGTATGGCAGAAGTAAGCCTCCTTGAAGGGGCAACCAGGGAGATGATAAGGGCGGCACCCTCCATTAGGGAGCTGATAAGTGTCTTAAGACGCAAATGTCATGAGGCTTTATTTTTGCAAGAAAATTTAGGCTTGTCATATTTGTGCGACAATCCTGAAGAGGCAATAATACAAAAAATAAAGATAAGACGAGATCAATGGGTCAGTACATGAAAGTGTAAGGACGTCCTGCGGTTTCGTCGCAAGATGGCAATGTCATGGGGCTTTATTTTCGCAAGGATTTTTAGGCCTGTCATATTGTCGCAACAAAATTATCCTGTAGAGGCAACAATACTAAAGAAATGATAAGGCAAGATCAAGGGGTCATTACATGAAAGTGTAAAGACGTCCTGCGATTTTGTCGCAATGACAAGAGGTGGCACAGTAAGACCTTTAACTAGGAAGGCAAAATAAGACCACATAAGACAAAAAGAAAAAAAAAAGGAAATCTTGGAAGAAACCAAGATTTCCTTACTTGCGAAAATTCAGTAGCAACAGTTGCGAGATTGAGGCATGAACACATATCACTATTCGAAAGTAACTTGCTTAATCTCTCATTTAAACACAAATAACAGAGGCAAGTATGGGAATGTATAGAATAAAAACATGTTATTTGTCTTCATATGATAGATTTACGCGCTCATAAAATGAAAGATTGATAATATATTGACTAACTGTATTGCAAAAAAGAATTGTTCTTTTAACATGTGCAGAAAGGAACAACAAAGGTAGAAATAATATTTGAAGATCCAAGAAATTCGCAACAAAAGATTACAAAAATAGAAGATTAAAAGAAGGAATGTACAAATATTACAAAAAGAGAAAGAAGAAAAAAGAATTATTTCTTGTTCGATTCTTCCTCTTCATTTTCTTCGTCTTCATCAAATTCTTCTACTTCTTCACCTTCATTTGATTCCTCTTCTTCGCTAGCATCACTGTCAGAGATATCCAAAGAAGGCACATTCTTAGGGAATTCATCAAGGAGACAAGGGTATGAAGAATGAGGAATGTTGTTGTCATCGCAGACTGTCTTAATAGTCTGATTGCGGAAGAGAACAACATCATTTTTGAAATTCTCTACAGTAATTTGTAGTTGCTTCTTCAATTTGGAATATTTGTCATTTCGAAGAGAGAAATCCTTTACGAGCTGTTCTTTCTCAGACTCAAGTTCTTCAATTATTTTGCGAAATCTCTGCTCAGCCTCTGCGAACATATGACAATGAATTAGTAACTTAATGACAGCTTCATAAAAAATAAACAGTAAAATAAAGAAGAATAATTAACAACCTTCTTTATCAGAAATCATATCCCTAATCAAGGCCGTATGCTCAGCTTGAAGGCTAACGTTAACACCTAAATTATTTACATGTCATCTAGAACCTTCGCAGCCCAAGCGAATTCATCGTCATTGTTTATGAGAAGAAGGGAGCGAATTTGATTCTCTCTTTCGCTAAGTATAGCATTTTGGCGGATGGATTCATCCCGTTCAACTTGAACTTCAAGAAGAGTTTTTTGGAATTTCGCTAATGCTTGGGCACCTTGACTAGCGATGCGATCTTTGTCATCTATAAGATCACTAATCTTCTTCCTTAAAGTATTAATTTTCTCTTTGGAACTAAGATACAGACGTTTAAGTTGGTTGGCTAAGCCTAAACTAGATCTATGATCAATTTCTAAGAGGCGAAATTTGGATTGAAGTTCGTTTAGAGGAAGAGATTTAATGTTGTTATTTGAAAAGCTATCCAAAGAATCGTTGAGATGAGCAAGAAGAGCATCATTATCCATAGGTTCAGGAAATGAGTGAAGAAGGATGGCTTCATCAGAAAGGTTATAAACGTCTGCGAAAAATGGTAAGTTAGATAAGGGAAGATAATGAGAGAACAAAACGAAGGAAAAAGAGAAGAGTCTCATACCATAAAGTTGTTGATTGGCGCTTTGAAGACTAGATATCTTATTCTTCTGAGTAGAAGAATCAACTTCCAGTTGTTTGGTATTCTCGCGAAGAGTAGTAGTTTCATTTTCAAATTCTTCATTTCTCTTGCGAAGAGCAACAGCTTCAGTTTCCAATTCTTCATTCTTCTTGCGAAGTTGAAGATTCTTATTTTCAAGAATGCTGCGCCTTTTCTCAAGATCTGAGGCAACAACAAAGGAAGCTCTCCCAGACTATAAAGGAAAATAAATAAATTATCAAGATATAATTTAAAATCGAAATTATGAAGAAATAAGGGAATAAAGACATACCAAGACACCAAGTGCATTTAGGAAGCTGGGAGTCACCGATCTGGAGACCCCATAAAGAGAATCATCACCCTCTAGTAAAGGAGCATCATAGATACTCGCGAGAGCTTCGCACGTACTAGAAAGACGATCATCTCCAATTCCTTGCATGGAGTCAGAGAAGATGCTAGACAGTTGCGCCATAGAAGATTCAGTTGGAGGATTCTCCTTTGCGAGAGAAATATCAACATCATCATTATCTTCATCAGAGCTTTCACTGGATTGAGGACTTGAAGGAGAAGAGGAATGGATCTTTCGTTTCTTAGAAGGTGGGACAGTAGACTTCTCCTTGCGAAGAGAACCTTTACCTTTACCTTTGGTCTTCTTAGGATTTTCTTCCTCTCCAAATGATCTCAAACACCAACCTTCGCACACAAATGAAGATAAGAAACAGAGGCAACAATATTGTTAAAAATAATAAAGAAAAGTATTTCTTACTTCATCCGTGATCGAACGGAGTGCTGCTAGAGTACTCTCCTTAGCATTTCTTTTATAACTCTTCCTCAACTTGATAATCTGAAAATTTCGCAAGGTTTGTAGTTGCAGGATTTCCTACACTACACCCCTCACAATAATCCACACAACTAAAACATTTGAAGATGAATAAAAATGATTTTATTGATTAATTCCTTGAATGTTTACAAGATAAGATAGAAAAGAGCTAAAGAAATTACAATCACCACAAACTTTCTCTCTCCTAATGACTTGTCCAACACTCTGAAAAACATCTCTCTCTACAACTGGTTCACTCGACTCTTTATATAGGGTAGTATACAATGGATGACAGCTAAGTTGTCCTTTATTTTCGGTAATGACTTGCGAAATATCGCAAGTGTACAAGTATTCATTCTCGCAACTCTCCTAAATTTCGCTAGGTCTTCACATCTTTCTCGTGTTTTGGCTGTTGTCATTCATTGCGTCATTTATATTATTCTTTTGCGACGCCCTCGCAACGATATTGTTTATTGATCCCGCGAAGTATTGATGTCGCGATATTCTGATCCTACATCTTGCCTCTTCTCATGTCTTCTCTGCGAAGGAGAGAATGTCATGAGAACCAATATTTTGAAATGCCGTAATCGTTTGTTTTCCTCCAACTTTTTGCCGACAAGATTCCGTGAATTTAGGAATGACTGTTTACACGTATTTAAAATTTCCCTTTTTACCGGCGCATTTAATGTTATCCGGTTACTCTTTTCTCGTCTATTTAAAGGAGAATTCCTTGTGAAAGCATTTCTCTTCTTTTACTTCGTCTTCTTCATCGTCTGCAACTTTTTTCTGCTGCTTTTCTTCATCGTCTTCTTCATCGTTTTTCTGCTATTACTCTTCTGCTATTGTTTCTATGGCATCAAGGTTTGTTAATTTTATTGAATTTGATCACTTTGTGATTAATCTCTCTTATTGAAGTTGTTTTATTCTGATATTGTTCTTCTTTTAATGACCTCCCTACCATTTTTGTTTTAGCAAGAACAAACCTAGCACCAAGTTCACCATTGTGAACCCTAATATCTCCCTGGGTTCGCAACCGAAATCCACCGCCTCTAAAAGAAAGCCTGCGAATAACAAGGTATTTAAGAAACATTTACTCTTTTAATAACAATATTGTTGCCTCTGTTTCTTATTTATCTTGTAAATCGCAGGATGACAAAAATGTTGATAGGTCCCCCAAGAAGACTCGCCATTCTAAACCTGTTGCACCTTCTGTTACCTTTCCTATATTCAAACTTACAACTCCTACTGCGAAATCATCGCAAGATAACCCTACCGTTTCTTCCTGCGAAAATACTGTCAAAGATAACACTTCTATGCCTGAACTTCTCATAGATCAAATCCCTCATAACAGTCCCATTGCGAATGAGCCTATTTCTTCTTCCATTGTTAATGCCTCTACCATTTCTCCAGTCATTAATCCTCATGATATTTCCTCTTCTCGTGATATTCCTTTAACAAAAGATGACTCATCTCTTCCTTCTTCTATCGCCGTTACTTCCTTTTCTGAGCAAATCCCTCTTACTAAAGAAAATTTAGAAGGAATAGATGTGGCCTTCAAAGTTCTATCAGATATCGTGAACGATGTCAAGAAAACTTCTGTCGACCCTATCAAATCCGATGTCTGCGAGATTTTGAGCAAACACCTTGGCCCTGATAGAATTTCGCAAACATCTTTGGAGCAAGAAATTAATATCTTGAAGAATGATCTCCAAGCTATGACTGCAAAATGTAATATTCTTCAACTTGAGAATCAAAAACTTCAAAATGTTTCCCTGGATCGTGATAACCTTCGCAAGAAGAATGAAGAACTGAAAGGTATACTCTTACCTCTGTAGTGTCCATTTTTTTTTATTGAACCAAGAGCCGTTGTTCGCCCTTCAAGCTTTAAACCAGAAGCGAAAAATGGAGATATACCAGTTGGAATCTACTGTTGAAGAAGTTCGAGTTGATAGAGATGCTTGGATGGAGCAATATAACCAATTAGATAATCTTCATACATACTCATGTTGACCAAATAGATAATCTTTCTAAAGAAAATGCTGACTTAGTACAGGAACAAGGCTCATTAAGTAATGAATTATCTCGCCTCTCTTACTCTTTGACTAAAGCTAATCTGGAGTTGGAAACTTTATCAGATGAGAATGGAATTCTTTCTCAAGAGAAGCGAACTCTGTTAAACAAGGTGGCAATTTATTCGCAACAATCTGATGTTTGTCAAAAATTATGTAAAGAACAAGAACAATCTCTTTGCTCGTTGAGAAATCAACTTGAAGAAGTTACTGCCGAGAAGGATAAACTTATTCAGGGTAGAATAACTTTAAGTGTAAAGGTAAACCAATTCAAGGATCAATGTTCCAAGTTAGAGAAGTCCAACTCTTCTCTTGCGAAAGAAAATGCCTTACTTATTTCCAACGAAAAATGCTTGCGATCTCGATTGAAAGGTTTAATTGGAGATGATTTTGACAATGCCATGGATCATTTGGAGAATAGCTGTTCGGCTTTAATCCAATATCTTACCTCGCAGAAGGAAGGTAGTCATATTATTTGACTACCTTAATGTATTTATTTATTATCTTGTGATATTTTCCTTGTGAAGTCCAAAAATCTGAATAATTTTCTATGTTCTTTTCTTTTGTAGATGCCAAGAAAAATCTTCATTCTTCTATTGCCACTCTGAAGTCTGATTATTCAAAAATTCGCAAAGAGAATGGAATACTCACTGCTTCCCTTGCTCGCTCTCACGATCGTGCAGAAAGAAGATTCGATTATATGTCTGACTATAAAGATATAGAGAGTAGAAATCATCAGAAAGCACTCCTTCGTCAATTTCATCTTAAAGCCGAAGTTCTTGTGAATGAAATTCTACTATCTAAATCTCTTGATCCTGTTCGTGTCGAACCTCTAGAAGTAAGTGACGATGAAGTTCCTAATTCTCCTGACAGTGATTTTGACTACAATAGTGGCGAAGAGATCGCGAATGATGAGACAATCCCTCCTAGTAAAATTGTCAATGATGATCTGGGTGATGGAGGATCTGGTGGAAATATAATAACTGTGAAAATACGGATAAAGTTCTTTGAAGAAAGCCCAGTATCTCCTTCTGGTGAAAAACTGATATTTGAGAATTGACTTTCTCTTGTAATCTTTCATCTTGTACTATTACTTCTTTATGTACTTCAATCATCTTTTAGATGTGTTCATCTGCTTATTATTACTCTTTCTTTTGATGAATATAATTTTTGGTATTTGATAATTGCTATGTTGTTTTCCATTATCTTTATTTATGTGGAAATTCATCATTGCGACAAGATCGCAGGATGTCTTTACATTTTCATGTAATGACCCATTGATCTTGCCTTATCATTGTTTTTGTGTGGTCTTATTTTGCCTTCCTAGTTAAAGGTCTTATTTGCCACCCCTCATTTTGCATCAATATGACAGGCCTAAATATTCTTGCGAACATAAAGTCCCATGACATTGACGTCTTGCGACAAAATCGCAGGACGTCCTTACACTTTCATGTAATGACCCATTGATCTTGTCTTATCATTTCTTTAGTATTTTTTCCTCTGCAGGATATTTCGTTTGCGACAATATGACAGGCCTAAATGTTCTTGCGAACGTAAAGCCCCATGACATTGCCTTCTAGCGACGAAATCGCAGGACGTCTTTACACTTGCATGTAAAGACCCATTGATCTCGTCTTACCATCGCGTTAGTATTATTGCCTCTGCAGGATCATCGCACAAATATGACAAGCCTAAATTTCCTTGCGAAAATAGAGCCTCATGACATTTGCGTCTTTTGACACTTATCAGCTCCCTAATGGAGGGTGCCGCCCTTATCATCTCCCCGGTTGCCCCTTCAAGGAGGCGTACATCGGCCATACAAGACTAGCTCCTCCCATCCGGTCTTAACAACAACTAGTTGTTTTCGACCTCTTATCCCTTATACCTATAGGGTTTATGGTTACGAGACTGCACCCTAAGTGGAGTTTTCTTGGTAGAGTGCGGATGTGCCAAGACTTGCCAAGAATGGCCGAGACACTTCAAATGCCCTGGGCACTCTTGGCTCAACCGTGTACCTCGGCGCCTTGGTCATACACTCGACTCCTTGGAAGAGACCCTCGGTCGTCCAACCAGGGTATAACCTTATATATATAGTTGGAAATCCAAGGTATCTCCCCCTGATAGGCTTTCATGGGCCCCAAATTTTCATGACTCGGGGTTCCGGGGCGGTGTAACCTTTTCCCCGAGCCATGTCAAGAGATACCCCCTTATATGACGCACTTTAGGTCATACATTTGCCTCTTACGAAATATCATTCGCGAACTAGGGTGTACGCCATAAAGGTTCGTCCCATTCACTCACTCATTCATTTCTCAATCAATTCGTTCAATCATTCATTTTTGATTATCTCTTGTTATTTCATTGGCGAGATATTCGCACATTCTTTCTTTATTGTATGCAATTTCGCAATCACTCTGTCGCAGGATCAATTCATATGAATTCATTTCATTCCATTCTTTCAACATTTCAAAATTTATTCTTTCCCTTCCATCTTCTATGGATAATATTTCTTGAGATATAATCTATTCCAAGGTCTACCCAATCTCTGACCCACATCTTTGCCCTCATGATCCATTAATCTATAAGCCCCTGTTCCAACTATCTCCTTGATGATATAAGGTTCATCCCATTTTTTCGCCAATTTGCCGCCACTTTCTCGCTGATATATTGGTGTTTCTCGCAATACCATATCACCAGGTTGAAATTCGCGTGTCTTGACACGTTTGTTATATTCTCTGGCTAATCTTCGATTATAATTCTCCATATGATGTAGTGCTCTTTCTCTATTTTCCTCTAATTCATCTAATTTAACCAAAATATTTCCCGCACTAAGATTTTTCTCCCAAGCTTCTCTCTTTGTTGTTGGGATAATAACTTCTGTCGGAAGTACAGCTTCAACTCCATATATTAGACAAAATGGTGACATTCCCGTAGCTTCTCGCCTTGTTGTATTGTAAGCCCATACTGCATTATGCACTTGTTCGCACCATGCCTTATTATGTCCTTCTAACTTCTTCTTCAATATATCTGCGATTGTTTTATTTGTTGCTTCCGCTTGTCCGTTGGCCTGTGGGTATAAAGGAGTTGATGATGAGTGCCAAATATTGCATATTTATACACCTTTTTATTGGCATTTTACTCATCTTTTGTGCTCAGAAATCAGATATTATCCCAGATTCTGAGTTTTCTTTGTTTTCAAGAATAAATATTTGTACTAATTAATTTTGTGTTTTTAGGTAATAAATAAAGCTCGGAGAAATTGAGGAGCCAAAAGAGAAAAGAATTGGAGTCGAGCGTCTATGGAGCAGAAAGCCAAAGCCCGCGCGCGCATCAGTCGCAACCCAACTTACAAGACATGGGCTTGAGCTAGCCATGACCCGGATCCGAGCCCATCCACCCCGAGCCGTTGAGATCTCACCTAGCTACATCCTACGGTCGCTCCTTCGCTCACATCAGTTCTCGCTGCTCCCGTTCAAGTCCAAATCACCCCAATCATCCCTCGGCCGTTCAGATCTCACCCGCCACATCCAACGCTCGCTGCATCCTTCCCATCGTCCGTCGTTGTGCCTGCTTCACAACGAAACATCCTAACCCTATACCCTCTCGACCAACTCCCCCATTCTCTCTTCCATTTTCTCTTTCTTCTTCCCCCATACCTCTGCAAAAGCCATCCCCTTCTCTTCCACCCATACCCATGGCAGACCACCTCACTACCACCATCTCCATCTCCTGTCACCATCACCACTAGCCCCTGCAACGACACCAACCGCCACCTCTAGTTTTAGTTATCTCTCGCCTAGCCTCTCTTGTAACCCTAGAGTCTATGTAGGAGATAAATGAAACTAGGGTTTCACGAGCAGAGGAAGGTAACATCAAATCAAAGCCGCACAAGCAGAGTAGAGCACGATTCAGAGACGTGGGTGAGACTATTTTGCATTTAATTTCCGTTTTATAGAGAACTAGGGTTTTGAGTTTATGGATGTATAAATAGAATAACTATGTGTGTTAGAAACTCATGCCTGGGCTAGCCAGAGCAGCAATTTAGGTTTATTTTGTTAGTTATGTTCTAAATCAGAGTTCTGGGGTTTAGATGAAACCCTAATTTATGACTGTGTTCTTCATGCTTCATGTATTGTTCTTGAGTGCTTAACTATTTTTAAGATAGACTTTAATCTAAGCATTCAACCCTTTGCTCTCACAGTGTATGCCTTGTATGCACTGTAGTTAGAATATCTCTGTGAAGATGATGCTACAACCCAAGCTCAATTAGATTATTATTGATCCTCAGATTATTTGTACTCTAACTAGACAAGTAATGCTTGGGAAAAATACTTTAGTTGTGATTAAACTATCAAGCGGAGAAACACTTTAGATTTAGGGCAGACCTGACACCTCTCCCTTATCTGTCATAGGAACAAGAATAATATCATGAGCCAAAGACACAGTGTAGGTTAGTGGTGGAATTGAAGACCCTAGTACCCCATTGTCACTAGTTACATCTTATTTCACTATCTCAGTCACTAATGCAAACTCAGTCGCATCGACAAAACTCATAATTGTGTTACACCTCTAGGAATTCAGTAGAAGAAAGCTTAAGATCAACCCAGCACCACAAGTCTCTGTGGTTCGACCCGTACTTGCCATTGTCTGCATTGTAGACACCGTGCACTTGCGGTTTATAACAAGTAGGCAAAAATCAGACCATCTTTTCCAGCCTACCAAGTTTTTGGCGCCGTTGCCGGGGACTTGGCGAGTGCCATGTTGATCATTGGCTTGTCTTTACTAAGATTTACTCACCCCTATACATATTCTCTTTGTATTATTTCTTTTAGTCATGTTGTAGTGTAACTTAGCTTCCATCATTCTTTGTTTTACTTGATTTTTGTAATTTAGCTTCCTTGTGTTATAACTTAGTTTAGCTTGTATTGCATCTTGTCACTACATTGTAGTTAACTATCATCATCTCAAGCATCTTGTATTTGCAACTTGTTTTTAACTTACATTTGTCTCATCATCGATTAGTTTAGCATTATCCTCATTAAGCCTGCCATCTTATGCATATCATAGTTAACTAGTATCAATAGCATCATTGCTCTGTCATAAGTGTAACTTAGCTGTATTTTTTTTTACTTGCATTCTCATCTGTAGCTAGAGTTTAGTTAAAATTTACTTTTAAGTCTCAGCTGCATAATAGTTAGTGTAATTTTTAGCATCTCATTTGCATCTTAGCTTTTCGATCTAAGTTATAAGCATCATTGCCTTGTAGCTTAGTGTTAACTGTAATTCTTGGTCCCAGTCAGTCCAATTGAGCCTAACAGCTTTCCCCCTGTGTCAATCCAAGATACTCTCAGTGGCATATGCTAGTGTTCATTTGCTACATGTCATTTGTTATAGGCACCATTTGCTATATCTCTCAGTTGCATATTCCATTTGATATAACTTCCACATTTCTGGAAACTAAAATTTTCTCTTGAGCTAGCAGGTGCAGCTGTGGTGCAGTGAGCAAGCCCAAGGAAAAGTGCAGGGATTTGAGGTTAGTATTTGAACATTGTATTGCCCTGTGAATGAGGTAAGCTTACCAAGTGCATTACTAAACTTCCCCTGTATGCCCTGTGCCATGTGCCATGTATGCTCTGTGCCATGTATGCTCTGAAAACTTTCCCTGTATGAAGTTGTCACTTGTTCTTTGAGTTTCACTGCTATTATGCTAACCTGTGCATGACTGAAAGTAAGCTGAGCATCTTGGTTTATGCACCTGTGTGCTTGTGTGTAACCTGAGTGTGTCTTCACCTGTGCTAGGTAGTGCTCATGCCCTGAAACCTTTGTTCTTATGTGAGTGTCTTTGTAACATCTTAGTTTACATTTGCATTGTGCTCAGCTCCAGCCCCTGCACATTTGTAGAGACTGAGCTGCAACTGGGTAACCAAGTTGCTGCAATTCCCAAGTTGTATGAGCATGACCTGTGAACCATGTTTTGCATGACAGACCTGCTAACTTGCTAGTCCCCTGAAGCTGCAAGTTTAGAGCTACCCCTTGGAAAACCAGCATACCCTGTGGCTGCTCACCTTGGCTGATTACCAGGGATGCTCAACCTTGACCTTGAGCTACATCTTATCTGTGCTTGCATAATGCACTAGCCACCTTGCTAAGCCATCACTATGGTAAATTTGGAGCCTATGCTTGTATGCTCCCTGAACTATTGCTAGATCAAACCCTGTGAGCCAGCTTGTGAGCAGTTACTCCCTGACAAACTCACTTCCCTAATTGCATGATAAAACCCTGCTGGGTATTGCTCACACCCTGAATTGTGTGCTCTATGCTTAGTTTCCATTGAATGTTCTGTGTATTAATCTGTGCTGTAGCCTTTAGCTAATTTCATTGCCCTGTGCCCCAACTCCAGCCCCTGAAGCTGTGAGCTTGAGCAGCAACCCAGATAACCCAGACATCTGCCAACCCCAATTGCATAAACTTGTCACTGATCCTCTTGAGCCATCTGCTCATCTGTGTGACCTGAGCATACTGTGTTGTTTATGTGCTGATTCAACCACATCTGTGAGACCCTGTCACCCATCTGCATAATCTCTGAAAAATCTGTTGCTTTATTGCATCTGTGAACAAGTTGATAACCAGTGTTGTGCCTTTTGATCTGTGAGTTTGCTTTGCTGTGTGCACAAGCCTGCTAAGCTGTGCTGTGTAAATAGAAGCACATCTGTGTGTGCTTAGTTCTGTGAGAACTGTCAACATGGGCTTTGCCAATCTGTGCTTTTAGCCAATCTTAGCTGAGCTGCTGGGCCAACAAAACCCAAAACTGGGCTCTGCACAAACTAAGACTTGCATTAACTGGGCTGTACATTTCCAACAAATTCAGCCCACATAAGCCACACTGCTGGGTTGTACATAAACTGAAGCCCAATCACTGGGCTCTGCTTCTGCCAACTGCTGGGCTAAAGCAAATAAACAGAAAGCCCAATCACTGGGCTGTGCATTTTCACAACAGCTAGGCTTTGCATAACAACTAGGTTTTGCACATAACCTAAGGCCTGCTTTGCAATATACCCAAAGCCCACACAAACCAAATCCCACATAAACCAAACTAAACCCAATAAACCAAACTGAGCCCACTACAACTGGGCTTTTGCATAACCTTTGGGCTGTGCATTTGCATTACTTGGGCTTAGCTTCCCTGTTTTGAGACATCATTGGTTTTACATGCTTGATGTGTGCTAGGCTATTTGAGTTGCTAGATCATGTCAGGATTTTGGTCTGCAACTGGGGATACAAACAAATCCATTAGAGAGCTTGCTTACGGGCATGCTTCACAGTATGAACTCCCCACATACCATAGTGATTTTAGGGAATTTTATGAGCCTTCTCAGGGCCCGGACTCCACATACCCTAATCATTATGAGCACATGTATCACCCACCACAGGTTGAAAATGAACAATTTTCTCATACCCAGTCATCACTTCTCGATCAATTAGAAGCTCAAGTATCTGCTTTAGAAAGGCAATTACATGAGGAATCTGTCGAATCTAATTCCCCTAGGCAATATGAAATGTATGCTTGTACCTTATGTGGTAGCTTAGACCACCCTGCTGAGAACTGCTACATTTTACATGAGTTTAGGCAGTCTAGAGAAAGCCAAGATAACCATGCACACATGCATCATCCATCACATTGGGAAGTTGAACAATGTTATACTCCCCCAACCCCTTGTATGCAGTCACTAATGGAAAAGCTCATAGAACAAAGAAATGATATACTTGGATGGAAAGCATTGCATGAGCATCCCTTCTCTAGTGAACCATATGCACAACCATACACTGAATATGAACCTAATCTAGAGGAAAATGAGTACACTAGAAATGCTAATAGGGAAATGCATTTTTGTGATGATGATGATGATGAATATGATATGTTAGAAGAGCATGTATATGCTGAAAATATGATGGAATCTTTTGGTTCACAGACGTTAGGCGTCTCTTCTGTGAACCCTATGAATGATACTTCTTCTAACATTCATACATGTGATGTTAACTCTGAGCTTGGGTTTGTGAAATTCTTCAGTGAATGTGAGCATGCTACACCACTTGTTTGTGACTTAGGAAAAGATGAATCTTCTGTTGACACTAATGTTCTTTTGGATCATGATATTATTGTTGTGTCTGATTCCCTGCCCATATCACAATATGTTGCCTGCTCTGATGATTATGACATGGTGATTGATGAATTGTTCTATGCTGGTGAGCATGATTTACCCTCTTATGACCTTAGGAAAGTATGTGATGGTGCAAATGATCTTATACATGAAAACAACTTAGATGTACCTACTTTCTCTCCTAAGTCACAGATTGAAACTCCTCCACCAAACCTAGGTGTAGTTTGTAACAAAATTGCAAAACCAACTTTTCTGAAAATGCCTAACTTAGGCTTAGAGCTTTGTGCTTCCCAAGTCCTCTTGGACTATTTTGCATCAAAGTATAACACCGTTAGGGAACCACAGTTGGAATGTGTATGTCTGCCTGTTATTAGCAAAACTCATTTGGAGTTAGACCTTGTGCATGATGTACCTTTAAATTTGCAAGATTTTGTGCTCAAAACCGCACCTGTTGACAAGTTTAGGTTTGGGGGAAACTCATTCCCATATACAGCCTTACTTGCACTCTCATTTTATATTTGTGTAAGGCTGTTGATGTTTGTATATATTTTCTATTGGGTTGATCCTCAACTCTTTAGATTGTTAGTGTATGGTGATTTTTCATTGTATATAATCCAGTAGGACTTGTTAAATTTTTCTTTCTTGAATCGGTTGAGTCTTCTTGTACATATATTGTGCTAATCCGATATGATCTCCACTGAGAATGTTGGATTCTAGCCTTGACAAATGAAGCTCTAACCTTGCTCCCGCCGACATCCGGTAATCTCTTCCCTTTTCTCTACTCAACATAGTTCTCTTGGTATGTGACTGTTTAAATTTTTTCTATCTGTCGACACATTGAGGACAATGTTTGATTTAGGTTTGGGGGTGCATTTGCATATAGAGTTTTTAGTCTTTTATTTCAAAAAAAAAAAAAAAAAAAAAAAATCAAAAATCAAAAATTTCAAAACTTTTTGCAAATAAAAACCTCCAACTTTTAGAGATTTTAGAGTCACTAGCATGCTTCTAGCTATGTTTACATAGAGAGTCTGACCGAAATAACAGAACTTGGAAAGTCTTGGAGAACGCAATGATCGGGTTTCTTAGTTGATTAGAGCGTTAAAGTTGGATTTAACCATACCGGGAGGGCGAATTAGGTCTTTGTTAGATATTCGGTAGTAGAATTGTGATCACCCATAGTGGAGACTACCCATTTTACATCAAGTGAGGCACCAACCTTCAATTTTTTGCAACTTTCTAGAAAAGTTTGTTAGAGTGTGTGTCACCGTACGTCAATTCCGGGTAGGAATGGTGAGCTACCCAACTTCGCACCAATTTCAGCACTACTTTTGATCTCTTGAGTGCTATTTTTGTCAATCATGAGGGTGACGTTTAAAGATGAAAACTTCTTCTAAATACCGATTTGCAGTTAGCATCACTCTCTCCTCTCAATCAACACATTCATAGAAACACATCATCGTCAGCAAGCGGAGCAACATCAGAATATTTGAAGGAAAAGTTGATATAGTCCAAGGTTTACGTGCAACAAAGAAAAGAAAAGAAGATGATAATTAATGAAGTTTGTGAAAAATTGAGTTTTATTGTTTTATTGTAATTCCAAAAAAAAAAAAAAAAAAAAAAAAAATTTGTTGTATTATTATTTTCATTTCATGTACTTAAAAAAAAAATTAATTAATTAATTAGTTAATTAAATTATTTTCAAGTTTTTGTAAAGTTCAGAAGTTCGTCATCAACATTTGAAGACCGAAGACCGAAGATTGAAGACGTTTCTATGAATGCTGAGAGAGTGATATTAATTGCCGATCGGGTAAGAAGGTAAGTGAGTACTCCCATCCTTGCTAATGGTTGATTTCCCTTCTTAGAGATCATCAGAAAAAGATTCTTTTTGTCCACACTTCTGTGGAGTCTCCAGAAATTATTTCGGAAGGTTATCCTTCTCATCTTCAACGTGTGCGGGATTTCTCTCTTTATTCCTGCCTGCACACATGAGAGACTAAAAAGCGATCTTTTTGAGTGCAATTATCATAAAATCCTAATAGTGAGGCAGAAGTCGAGGCTTGTGATCACAATCGAATCCGAATTCTTTCATATGGTATGGTTACTTCTCGCTCAGCACTTAAGGATGAGAATGCGTTCTTTGGTAGTTCTAACTTCATGTTACTAGCATGCGAAACTCTATGTCCTCATAGCTTCTTGGAGGCTTGAGACTCTTTTACACTCTGAAGTTGGAGAAGGTTTTGTGGGTACACCTCTGGTAAACCCTCACGAGACTACAACTCGTCCACTAGGGACACCTAGGGGTTTAAAGGCTTAGTGCATACGCTAAATGCATTCGAGAGACCTGCGACAGGGGTATAGTTAGGATTTCTTCATTTCTGTTTCACTTGAGGACAAGTAAAATTCAGGTTTGGGGGTATTTGATGAGTGCCAAATATTGCATATTTATACACCTTTTTATTGGCATTTTACTCATCTTTTGTGCTCGAAAATCGGATATTATCTCGGTTCTCGAGTTTTCTTTGTTTTCAAGAATAAATATTTGTACTAATTAATTTTGTGTTTTTAGGTAATAAATAAAGCTCGGAGAAATTGAGGAGCCAAAAGAGCAAAGAATTGGAGTCGAGCGTCTATGGAGCAGAAAGCCAAAGCCGCGCGCGCGTGCCGCAACCCAACTTACAAGACATGGGCTTGAGCTAGCCATGACCCGGATCCGAGCCCATCCACCCCGAGCCATTGAGATCTCACCTAGCTACATCCTACGGTCGCTCCTTCGCTCACATCAGTTCTCGCTGCTCCCGTTCAACACCAAATCACCCCAATCATCCCTCGGTCGTTCAGATCTCACCCGCCACATCCAACGCTCGCTGCATCCTTCCCATCGTCCGTCGCTGTGCCTGCTTCACAACGAAACATCCTAACCCTATACCCTCTCGACCAACTCCCCCATTCTCTCTTCCATCTTCTCTTTCTTCTTCCCCCATACCTCTGCAAAAGCCATCCCCTTCTCTTCCTCCCATACCCATGGCAGACCACCTCACTACCACCATCTCCATCTCCTGTCGCCATCACCACTAGCCCCTGCAACAACACCAACCGCCACCTCTAGTTTTAGTTATCTCTCGCCTAGCCTCTCTTGTAACCCTAGAGGCTATGTAGGAGATAAATGAAATTAGGGTTTCACGAGCAGAGGAAGGTAACATCAAATCAAAGCCGCACAAGCAGAGTATAGCACGATTCAGAGACGTGGGTGAGAGTAGTTTGCATTTAATTTCCGTTTTATAGAGAACTAGGGTTTTGAGTTTATGGATGTATAAATAGAAGAACTGTGTGTGTTAGAAACTCATGCAGGCTAGCCGAGAGCGAGCAATTTAGGTTTATTTTGTTAGTTATGTTCTAAATCAGAGTTCTGGGGTTTAGATGAAACCCTAATTTATGACTGTGTTCTTCATGCTTCATGTATTGTTCTTGAGTGCTTAACTATTTTTAAGATAGACTTTAATCTAAGCATGTCAACCCTTTGCTCTCACAGTGTATGCCTTGTATGCACTGTAGTTAGAATATCTCTGTGAAGATGATGCTACAACCCAAGCTCAATTAGATTATTATTGATCCTCAGATTATTTGTACTCTAACTAGACAAGTAATGCTTGGGAAAAATACTTTAGTTGTGATTAAACTATCAAGCGGAGAAACACTTTAGATTTAGGGCAGACCTGACACCTCTCCCTTATCTATCATAGGAACAAGAATAATATCATGAGCCAAAGACACAGTGTAGGTTAGTGGTGGAATTGAAGACCCTAGTACCCCATTGTCACTAGTTACATCTTATTTCACTATCTCAGTCACTAATGCAAACTCAGTCGCATCGACAAAACCCATAATTGTGTTACACCTCTAGGAATTCAGTAGAAGAAAGCTTAAGATCAACCCAGCACCACAAGTCTCTGTGGTTCGACCCGTACTTGCCATTGTCTGCATTGTAGACACCGTGCACTTGCGGTTTATAACAAGTAGGCAAAAATCAGACCATCTTTTCCAGCCTACCATTTGATTTCCCACATTTTATTTGAAATGCATTGAGCAGCAATTCTATATTTTGTCCCTCAAACTGTTTCCCATTGTCAGATACCAACTGCGCTGGAATTCCAAATCTACATATTATGTTTTCGAATATGAAGGTAAAAACGTCTTTATCGCGAATGTGTTGTACTGCTTTTTGTAGGATCAGAATATCGCGACATCAATATTTTGCGAGACTAATAAATGACGACATCGCGAGGGAGTCACAGGGAAATAAAATAAATGACGCAATGAATGAAGACAGCCAGAGCATGAGGAAGATATGAAAATATGGCGAAGTTTAAGAGTGTCACGAGAATTAATACATGTACGCTTGCGATATTTCGCAAGCCATTCCCAAAAATAAAGGACAGCTTAGCTGTCATCCACTGTGTACTACCCTATATAAAGGGTTGAGTAAGTCTCATTGTGGAGGGCTCTTTTTGAATTGTTAAGCAAGTCATTAGGAGAGAGAAAGTTTTAGAGTGATTGTAATTCTATAACTCATTTTCATTTCGTATTATAAAGATTTAAGTATTCAATCAATAGGAATCATAATCATTCATCTTAAAATGTCTTAATTGTGTATATTCTAGTGAGGGGTGTAGTGTAGGATTTCCTGCAACTACATAATGGCACCAGAAACAGGGAGTGAGTAGAGATCAACCTTGTGAATTGAAAGAATCAGGAGTAACAAGAAAGAAATTTCGTTTAATTTTCAAACAACTTACTGAAATTGAGAAATGGCTAGAAGAAGGAATGCATCAGAACAGCCAACAACTGTTAGAAGAAGCAGGAGATTAGCTGGAGAAAGGAGAAATGAAGTAGGTGAACCATCAAGAATAAACGCAAGAGATAGAGAAGAAGGCCAGATTCAATCACCAATTCAACCAGCACCGAATAGAGTAATAGATTATGATAGGGTGAGTGTGCATACATGGAGATCAGATTCTATGGAAGAGAGAGAAGAAGTGCAACAATTGATAAATAATGGACAAGAGGAGAGAAATCGAGAAGATATGGGAGAAACAATTCGTGGAAATGAAGAAATCGCAGCATTAGAAGCTTTGAGGCAAACGATACATGAAGAAAGGCGGTTAGAAGCGGAAGAACGTGCAAATTTAACAAGGCAAAACCATGAGTTAAGAATGGAAAATATGAGGTTGCAGAATAGGAGGTCGAGAAGTAATACCAGGTCAAGATCAGGATCGGTTAGAGATGATATGAGGAGAACATTACCTGTATAAAATGTTAATGAAGAAAATCTAGAAAGAGAGCCAAATCTCGGTGAAGGATGCTGCGAAAGAAGGGAAGTGGTGTGTATTCCACGTCCTGAGATTTTACAGAATGGCCAAAATGACGGAAATCAAGAAAATAGGCAGCATAATAGTCCAATTGGTGAAGAAAATCAGGAAGAAGGAAGAAGAATACTGCATGGGAGAGAAACACGGAGGAAACAAAAGGAGATTGAAGATGACACCGAAAAGCATTATATTGAACAAGCGCGTCTAGCCTGCGAAAGGGAAAGATTAAGAGTAGAAATGGAAGAACGGGAATTGGAGGAAGCAATTCGGCAGAACAATCATGACAATCGAGAAAGAAGGCGCGAGCAAAATCACAACAATGGAAATATCAATGAAGAATATGAAAGAATACAAAGGAGAACTGATAGACAACCAAGAAGAGAAAATGATAGATATAATGGTGTGCGAATTCGTGAACGAGATGAAGGAGAAAGTCACAGAGAAAGAAGAGAAGAAAATGTTGAACAAGAAAATCAAAGTAGACATGAACGCAGAAGGAGAGAGGCGGAGCTAAAAAGACCAATAAATTCGAATCCTGATGTAAATGAACAAATCTTAAGAGAGTTGGCAGAGATGAGAGGAATGTTGAACAATAAAAGGGGAGGAGGAAGAAGACAATTGGATGAGGCCATCGAAGAAGCTGCAAAACCCCCTTTACACTAGAGGTGCGGTTAGGAGGAATACCCCCAAGTGCAATTTACCCGCATTAACCAGCATTTTTGATGGAACAACTTGCGCAATACAACACATCAAAGCGTATGTGAGATGTATGCTACAATGGGAAAATCATGACGCCATATTGTGCAAATATTTTGCATCAAGTTTAACAGAGAAGCACTGAAATGGTTTGAGGTTTACCAAGAAACACAATCACGTCATTCAACCATTTACAAGCTATATTCTTAGGGGCATATATAAGTAACAACTCCTCGCGACCAGGAATTGAAGATGTATTTGGGCTGAAACAAAGAGTTGGCGAAAGTTTGAGACACTTAACTGTGAGGTGGAAGACAATGTGCAAATAAAATGGTTGGACGAGTGGATGAAAGATATCTTATTCTATCATTCATAAACGCTATGTTCGCAACCAATTTGTTATATATTCAAATTTTTAGAGTCAAGAATACAATTACAATGACTGAGTTGCGAGAACTTCAGGAGGAATATATTGCTCTAGAGGAAAGGCAAAATGAGATGGAATCATACCCAGTTGCGAATACAAATTCAAATACTGCGAACGCAAGCTTATTACCCAAATTGATAAACACAGTAGCGAGCACTTCGCAAGGGCAATAAGAAAGGATAATAGATGATGGACAACCAAAGATAGTAACTATGGGAAGTCGTGATCAAGAAGAATTTGAAAGGGAAAGAAACTACTACAACCGCGGCAGCAATAACAAAATTCAAAGACTTGATCATCCACAAGAAACTTATGGAGTTCGAAGGCAGAATTATCATGGAGGACAGCGAAGTCACAGAGTAGTATGGGAGGAAATCAAAATGCCACCACTAAATACTAGTGTGGAAAAAATATGGGAAGCTATACTTTTGATGGAAAACATACCTGCACAATGGAACATGGGGAATTAACCACCACCAAGTGATAGAAGTCACGAGTTCTGTTCTTACCACCGCTTTCATGGACACCTAACAAATGACTGCAGAAATATAAAAAGAATCATCCTCAGAATGATTGACCAAGGAAAGCTGAATCATTTTCTAAAAAGTGAAGAGAAGGTTCAACCGTTACCACCACCGCCAGAAATGCACAGGACAAATTCAGCAAAGGGGAAAGAAACATTTGTAATAGAAGTTGGAGCGAAAGCTAAAAACTTGTTTTGCAACTCCATTGTACATTCATATCGAACAATTGAAGATTTTCATGATAATGTTCTCAGTAGGGTTTTTTGCGAGGGATGCTGATAATAGAGAAGTGATGAACATCGCGAAGACATCGCATTAAAAGAATGGCAAATGCAAATTATTTCTTTCACTTTGCAGAAGAGATTCTGAAGGCGAGAGACGCATGATAGCCCATTGGTCGTAAAATTGGAAATTAATCTAAAACTCTGTAGATGGCGAAGATGATGAAGCGAGAAAATTCTGGGCGATCAATAGAATCTTAATTGATACGGGAGCTCGAGAAACATTCTTTTTATCATACTTACAAGACTATGGGTGGGAAGGATGAAGAGTTGATACCTTCGACGTATAAAATATATGGTTTCAATGGCACAAAGAATAAGCCTAAAGGAGAAGTTCATATGAGAATACCCTTGCAAGGATTATCAACTGAAATTTTGTTCTGTGTAGTCGATGTGGAATCCCCTTATAATGCATTGATCGGAAGGCCATGGTTGCACGAAATTCTGGGTGTAGCGTCGACTTATCATTAGTGTATAAAGTTTCCTCATCCTAGCGGTGTTGGAGTTATAAAGGGAGACTGGATGGAAGGACAAAAATGCTATGAGATTGATGTGGAGAGTTGCGAGGAAAGAGCTGCAAAAAGAAAGGGCTGGAAGCAAAATATAAAAGATGAACAAAGAAGAGAAAGGTTGATGGTGGATACCATAGATACAAGAGGTGAAGATACAATGCGAAGCAAGTGCATGAAAACAGTTGAAAATCATGATGGAAAGGAATCATTAAGAGGTTTGAATGGTGCAGAGGCAGAGAGCAGCAGGAGCAAAAAGTGTAAGAAATGAATAATCATTATTATAAAAATCAATGATAAAGGCATATCAAGAGTAAGAGGAAGAAACAACAATTGAAGAAGAAATACGCGAGAATCTCGCCATCAAGAATGTATGCAAATCTGATTGAAGAATTGAAAAACAAAAATGAATAAACAATGCAAGATTGTGCGATAGCTTCGCAAACAAAATAACAAGAGAAAACCAAAAATGAATGATTAAATGAATTAACAAAAATGAAAGAGTGAGCGAATGGGACGAACCTTTATGGCGTACACCCTAGTTTGCGAATGATATTTCGCAAGAGGCAAATGTAAGACCTAAAGTGCGTCATATAAGGGGGTATCTCTTGACATGGCTCGGGGAAAAGGTTACACCGCCCACGGAACTGAGTCATGAAAATTTGGGGCCCATGAAAGCCTATCCTGGAGAGATACCTTGGATTTCCAACTATATATATAAGGTTATACCACAGTTGGGCGCTTTGAGGGTCTCTTCCAAGGAGTCGATGTATGCTCAAGGCGCCGAGGTACACGGTTGAGCCAAGAGTGCAGGACATTTGAAGTGTCTCGGCCATTCTTGGCAAGTCTTGGCACATCTTTGCACTCGTCTGAAGAAAACTCCACTTAGGGTGCGATCTCGTAACCATAAACCCTATAGGTATAAGGGATAAGAGGCTGCGAAAACAATCGGTTGTTGTTAAGACCGGATGGGAGGAGCTAGTCTTGTATGGCGATGTACGCCTCCTTGAAGGGGCAACCGGGAGATGATAAGGGCGGCACCCTCCATTAGGGAGCTGATAAGTGTCACAAGACGGCAATGTCATGGGGCTTTATATTCGCAAGAACATTTAGGCCTGTCATATTGTCGCAAATGAAATATTCTGCAGAGGCAAAAATACTAAAAAAATGATAAGACAAGATCAATGGGTCATTACATGAAAGTGTAAGGACGTCCTGCGATCTTGTCGCAAGACGTCAATGTCATGGGATTTTATGTTCGCAAGAATATTTAGACCTGTCATATTGATGCAAAATGAGGGGTGGCAAAATAAGACCTTTAACTAGGAAGGCAAAATAAGACCACACAAAAACAATGATAAGGCAAGGTCAATGGGTCATTACATGAAAATGTAACGACGTCCTGCGATTTTGTCGCAATGATGAATTTCAACATAAATGATGATAAGATAACACAAGAAATTGAGTAAGCAAACAAGCTTGCGAATACGATTATATTTCTTCATTTATTTGTGGAGAATCAAAACAAAGCGAGTTGCAAAATTAAGAAGTATCATTACTTAAAGATTGTCGACTTAATTTCTCTCATGTGAAAATAAATAACAGAGGCAAGTATGGGAATGATTAGAATAAAAACTTGTTATTTATTTTCATATGATAGATTTACAATAAGAGATTACAAAATGGAAGGTTAGAAGGATAAATGTACAAGTATCACAAGAAGAGAAAGGAAAATGGAACAATCTAGCAACTTATTCTTCTTCATCAGATTCTTTATCAGATTCTTCTTCTTCGCTTACATCACTATCGAGACATCTCGAGCAAGGCATATTTTCAGAATTTCATCGAGAAGACAAGAATATGAAGAAAGAGGAATGTTGTGATCATTGCAAATCTTTTCAATAGTTTGGTTGCGCAAACGACAACATCATTATTGAAATTCGCCACGTAGTTTGAAGTTGCTTCTTCATCTTAGAATATTTGTCATTGCGAAGAGAGAAGTCTTTCGCAAGTTGTGCTTTCTCGGATTCAAGTTCCTTGATTCTAGTTTGAAACCTCTTCTCGGATTCTGCGAACAAATGACAATGAGTTAGCGACTTAATAACAATTTTATAGAAAAGAAGCGGAAAAATAATGAAGAACAAGAAACAACCTTCTCTGTCGTAAATCATATCTTTAACCAAGGCGGTATGCTCGGATGAAGACCGACGCTAACACCTAAGTTATTTCGGCGTTATCTAGAACCTTCGCAGCCCAAGCGAATTCATCATCATTATTTATGACAAGAAGTGAACGAATTTGATTTTCTCGCTCATTAAGTATGGCATTCTGCGAAGGGATTCATCTCGTTCAATTTGGACTTCAAGAATAGTTTTTTGGAATTTCGCTAATGCTTGAGCCCCTTGATTAGCAATGCGATCCTTATCATCTATAAGGCTGCTAATTTTCTTCCTTAGAATATTATTATTCTCCTGAGAGCTAAGATAAAAACGTTTAAATCGGTTGGCTAAACCTAAACTAGATCTATGTTCAATTTCTAAAAGACGAAATTTGGTTCGAAGTTCATTTAATGAGAGGGAATTAATCTTGTTTGAAGAACTACTTAAAGATTCATTAAGGTGAGCGAGAAGAGCATCATCATCCATAGGTTCAGGGAATGAATGGAGAAGGATGGATTATAAATGTCTGCGAAAATGATGAGTCAGGCAAAGAAAAATAAATGGCAAAGTAGAAATGAAGAAAAGAAGAGGGTGTTATACCATAAAGTTGTTGATTAGCACTTTGAAGAGTAGATATTTTGTCCTTTTGGGAAGAAGACTCAACTTCCAACTGTTGAATTTTTTTCATCCTTCTTGCGAGATGACGCAACTTCAATTTCTAGTTCTTTGATTTTCTCTTTAAGTTGAAGATTTTTCTTTTCAAGATTGTTGCGCCTTTTCTCGAGGTCTGAGGCAACAACAAAGGAAGCTCTCCCAGACTATAAAGAAAGGTAAAGAAATTGTTAAGATAAGGTTTATAATTGAGATTACATAGAAATAAAGAGATATGAACATACCAAAGCACTGAGTGCATTTAAGAAGCTGGGAGTCATTGTTCGGGAAACCCCGCGAAAAGAATCATTATCCACTAGCAGGGGAGCATCACAAATATTAGCGAGAGCTTCGCAAGTAGCAGATAAATGATCATCTCCCAATCCTTGCATAGAATCGGAGAAGACACTAGACAATTGCGCCATAGCAGACTCGATCGAATGATTCTCCTTTATAGAAGAAGTATCAAACTCATTTTCATCTTCGTCAGAACTCTCACTGGTTTGGGAACTAGAACGAGAAGAGGGATGGATTTTCCGTTTTTTAGAAGATGGAGCGGAAGATTTATCCTTGCGAAGAGTGATTTTATTCTTGCCCTTAACCTTCGCAGCTTCGGGAATGTTAATTTCTTCAACAACCTTCGCACACGAATGAAGATAAGAAACAGAGGCAACAATATTGTTAAAAATAACAAAAGAAAGTATTTCTTACTTCATCCGTGATTGATCGGAGTATCGCCAAAGTACTCGCCTTTGGACGTCTTTTATAACTCTTTTTCAATTTGGCAATCTGAAAATTTTACAAGCCTAGTAAATATAAGAGGAAGGAAATATCGTAAAGCAAACCTGAAATAGGAAGTATACCTCTTTTGCCTTCTCGGGCCACTTAAATTCCCAAGGATGATAGTTTGCGAGATTTGCAGGGAGTGTATGAGAACCTGCAATATAAGGTCCGCTAAAAAATAGAGGAACAACCCACCACTTCTCATCTTTGGAGTACCGAGGAACATTATTTTTGCCCGAGTGCCAGTCAATATCTTGCATAAGCAGCTTATCACTGGAAATATTATCTTTTCTCTTCAATCGAGCACCCAGCGAGATTTATCATTTCTCATATTTATTACTTCATAATTTTCAAAAAAGTTCTCTACAGTATACTTATCAGCGACTATTTCTAAACTTGCGAATCTAGGATCTTTGACATAATCAGGATATAAAGATCCCTTACCAGCGCCACGGTTGGCGAATTCAAGCATTAGACGGATGCAATCACCGCTTAGTTGATAAATAGCTCGCGAGAATTTCTCGTGAGCAAGAATTTCATAGAATAAAGGCATCTTGGGATTGTAGAGAGGAATGGGAAGGCCTGTGAGGATTTGACCCAGCGAGATTATGATTTTCTGATCATCACACTGATGATCAGAAAACAACTTTGCAGAAAGTATAGATGAAGATTCTTGATCGGGAATGGTTGATAGGATGAAGCCCTTCTCTTGTAAATTCTTTTGAGCTTCATTAAAAAGGGGTTTATATATACGACCAAGTGAAGCCATTTTTAGAGTATGGGAATGATTAGAGAATTGAAGATCAAGAGAGAGAAAGAAGGGAAGATTTACAGTAGCAGAAACGCAGATTGCGGAGGAAGAAAGTTGAAGAAAAGTTGCAGAGGGAAAATAAAAGAGAAGAAGAAAAGGGTGAGAAAACTATATATAGAGAGAAGAATCCTCGAGAAAATAAATACATTTAATGCGAGATGGGACGTGAATGGTCAAGAATAAACGGTTGAAAGAGACGTGTCAAGAAAAGAGTGGAAGAAGAAACATCTGTAATAAATTCCGTGCAAAAGTACGGGAGTGAAACAGATAAAGATGAACAATTGCGGCATTTCAAAATATTGGTTCTCATGACATTCTCTTCTTCGCAGATGTAGGATCCAAATATCGCAACAACAACACACTTGCGGAATCTTCATTAACAACGTCGCGAAGCCGTCGCAAAGTGATTTCAGAAATGACATAACAAATGAAGATAACGTAAACATGAAGAAAGTGCGAGGATCTTGCGAGAACTAGAGTGTCTGCGAGATTTAACATTTATACTCTTGCGAGGATGTCGCAAGGTAAATCCAAAATTAAGGGAAATATTAGTTGTATATGAGCTGTCATCCACTATGTAAACACTATATAAAGAGGAGAGCAGGAGAGAGAAAGGGGGACACTTTTAGGAGGAGAGAGATATTTTTTAGGAGAGAGATATTTTTAGAGAAAGATTTATTTTCTTTATCATCTTCTTCCCCAAATAATTAGATCTAGAGCTCTACAAAATATCCATTAATGGAGATTGTAAATCTAATTCTTATGTAACCTCAAAAATCATAGTGAAGAACCATGGATGTAGATCACATTGATCGAACCATGTAAAAAATCTTTGTGTCCATTTTATAATTTTAGCACTTTTATCTTCATTTTCATATCAAATAAGTTTAGATCTAGAAATTATTATCAAGATATAGTAAGGGGTGTAGTGTGGGATTTCCTGCCACTACATATGCGCTAGAAACAGGGAGAGAATAATGGATTTTGTCCTTCCTGTAACTTGTTGGATCAAGAAATTTCCATGAAAATTAGTTATTGTTCATATTTATTTCTAGATCTCAAAGTTTCAGGAGCAAAAATGGAAATTTTATGGAAGAAATCACACTTTCAGGGAGTAAACATCATCAGCAATTTAAAGACATGAAAAGAAGAAGAGAAAAAATTAGTTCTTTGTGGTGAAATTCAAGGAAGAAAATTAAAGTTTGAATGAAAGAATTTCGTGTTCGGAGAAAAAATCAAAAAGGAAAATTGTTGAAGGAAATTAAGGAAGAACGAAGAAAAGGATAAGAACAAAACGTTGTGATTTTTATCACAAAAAGAAGCTCGCACAGATGGTTTGAGTTGGAGCGAAGAAGCTTGATGTCGCAAGATCAAATCTCGCCACAGTCATATTTTTTCAAATATTTTTGAACTTTCAAGAGGGGAAAAAATGGAATAAAGCTATAGCATTGTGTGTTTCCTTCGCAAGCAGCAAGTAGCCCAGATGGTCGTTTGCGAAGAGAACAAGCTTGGGGTTGCGAGTTCGAATCCCACCTTTTACATATTTTTGAACTTCCGAGAGCGAAGAAGTGAATAAAGTTATAGTATTGTGTGTTTCTCTCACAAACAGCAGCTAGCACAATTGGTCACTAGCGAAGAGTATAAACATAAGGTCGTGAGTTCGAGTCTTATCCTTCGCGAAGAATTTTTGTCATCTTTTTCCTTGAGTATCAAAGGGTGAATGTAAATCATGTATTAGCATTCTGCGATCCGTTCGCACAAGAGGGATAGCACAATTGGTCACGAGCGAACATGAGGAGCTTAAGGTCGCGGGTTCGAATCTTCTTCCTCGCAAAGAATTTTTTGCTTCGCAAAGAGGGGAAAAAATGGATAATCTCGCAAGGTTGTTTCATTATCTCGCAAGCAAGAGGCAGTACAGTTGGTCACCTGTGAAATTAATGAATTCATGGTCGCAAGTTCAAGTCTCAACGAACGTGTATTTTTCACATGGATTTTTCGCAACAGTATCTCGCAAGAAGAAAGTAAGTGATTATTTCGCAGAAACACTTCGCAGAGGCAGGGCTAGCACAGTTGGTCAGGAGGCATGAATGCGAGCAGAAGGTCGCAGGATCAATTCTTGCTCTCGCACATTTATTTTTGTTATGCGAAATTTCGCACAGATTTTTCTTATCTCGCAAAGAAGAAAGTTGATGATTATCTCGCAAGTTAATTTCGCAAATGAGGTTTAGCACAATTGGTATGATGCGAGAATATGCAAGAGGCAGGTCAAGGGTTCAAATCTCATTTCTCACACTTCTTTTTGCTGCGAGATAACTATATTTTGTGCGACGTTTATACATTTCAAGGATGCTATCTTCGCAAGCAAATCATATACTTCGCAAGAGACAACAACAACGAATCACATAAAAGCTAAGTACCACTTTCTTTGAACATTTTACTTTTAAAGAAAAAAAAAAGATTTTTGATTTGATTAAAAAAAAAAAAAAAAAAATTACAAAGATTTCAAGATTTCAAAGAGTTCAAAATTATAAAGAATTACTAAGATTTTAAAGATTTCTAAATTACAAAGATCTTAAAGATTTCAAAGATTTGAGAAAAATCTTGCAGATTAATTTATATATTTTTCTTGAATATTTACTTTACTTCAAATGATATGATATTATGAGAATGAATGAAATGACAAATGAAAGAATGAGTGAAGGAAGTGACAGAAATGAAGGAATGAATGAAAGGATGAATGAAAGGATGAATGAAAGAATGAAGACATGCGATAATTTCGCAAAGATAATGGAAATGCGATAACTTCGCAAAGATAATGAGAAGAGAAAATCAAAAATGAATGATTGAATGAATTGACAAAAATGATTGAGTGAGTGAATGGGACGAACCTTTATGGCGTACACCCTAGTTCGCGAATGATATTTCGCAAAAGGCAAATGTAAGACCTAAAGTACGTCATATAAGGGGGTATCTCTTGACATGGCTCAGTGAAAAGGTTACACCGCTCCTGGAACCTGAGTCATGGAGATTTGGGGCCCATGAAAGCCTATCCGGAAGAGGTACCTTGGATTCCCAACTATATATATAAGGTTATACCCTGGTTGGGCGACCGAGGGTCTCTTCCAAGGAGTCAGCGTATGACCAAGGCGCCGAGGTAGGTTGAGTCAAGAGTGCGGGGAGCGTGGAACTTCCTTACCACTCTTGACAAGTCTTGGCACATCTTTTCGGCCAAGAAAACTCCACTTAGGGTGCGGTCTCGTAACCATAAACCATATAGGTATAAGGGATAAGAGGTCTGCGAAAACAACTGTTGTTGTTAAGACCGGATGGGAGGAGCTAGTCTTGTATGGCGATGTACGCCTCCTTGAAGGGGCAACCGGGGAAGATAAGGCGACACCCTCCATTAGGGAGAGTGTCAAAAGACGCAAATGTCATGAGGCTCTATTTTCGCAAGAAAATTTAGGCTTGTCATATTTGTGCGATGATCCTGAAGAGGCAATAATACAAAAGACAAAGATAAGGCGAGATCAATGGGTCTTTACATGAAAGTGTAAAGACGTCCTGCGATTTCGTCGCAAGACGGCAATGTCATGGGGCTTTATGTTCGCAAGAATATTTAGGCCTGTCATATTGTCGCAATAATGAGGGGTGGCATAATAAGACCTTTAACTAGGAAGGCGAAATAAGACCACACAAGAAAATTAATAAGGCAAGACCAATGGGTCATTACATGAAAATGTAAAGACGTCATGCGATCTTGTCGCAATGACAGAATTCAACATAAGCATTTTGAATGTAAGTAACAGAGATCTTTCATTGCAAAAAAAGATTACATGATAAGCTTGCGAGCTTGATAAAATGATTAAATGATAAACTTGCGAACATGTACATAATAATGAGACTGAGGCAATGCAAATGCCACGTACTTGATATTATGATCATATTATTATGCGATACTAATAGTGCAGGAATAAGAAAAATGAAGCACAAGCAAAAGAACTCGCGAGGAACAACAAATACGCAAAGAGGAATGCATATACTAGAGACAAAATCAGAGAAATGAAGAATGAAAGCGATTTAAAGCTACATCAATTTTAGAGCGGAAAAATGAGCTAAGTAACACAAACATTAGCTATCCATTGCGGTAGATAAGCATTCTCATCATACAAGCATTATACTCGCATCATGAAAGCATTGCATAAGCATTTCATGGCATAAACATCGCATACACATTTCATAACGTAATCATTACATAAGCATTATATTTGCACAAGTATTTTACAAAAATTCGCAGAGTTATTCAGAGTTTCGCAGAATTATTCAGAATTTCGCAGAATGTGGTTATTTTGCCAAATTATTTTTCACAATTATAAGCAACTTGAAGAGATTATACTATCGCATGAGAACAAAACATGAGACAGAGGCAAGATAAGAATGAAGAAATAACTCGCTCATTCAACACTTTTTCAATGATTATACCCTCATAGATAAAGAACATAGGCAACTATGGATAACCAAGAAAACATTTTATGTTCTTTATCTTCTCGGCAAGAATCACTTCCAAAGAAGATATTCACCAATGAACAACAAGAATCCTCACCAAAAATGGAATAACAATTTCGCATGAACAGAGGCAATACTTCTTATACTTCAAGGATTAATACTTCTTATCCACTTCGCAAAGTTTCGGAACTTCGCAAAAGAATAGAGCATTGCATGAGGCAAAGAACATGGAGCGAGAGTTTCACATGATGGATTCGCAATACTACTTATATTTAGAGGATTAAGTACTTCTTATACTTCTTCAAAGATATTTCATACTTCGCATACTTCAAGAGTTGATACTTCTTATTTATTTCGCAAAGCTTCGGAACTTCGCAAAAGAATAGAGGCAAGTACGTACTTTTCAAGTCCAGTATTCTTTCGCTAGTTCCTTCATCAATAAAGATCAAAGACTACTACAACAACGGATTTTTTCTTAAAGATCGCTCTTCAAGCAATATTCAAGAAAAAAGAGGCAAGATGTAGGATCCAAATATCGCAACAACAACACACTTGCGGAATCTTCATTAACAACGTCGCGAAGCCGTCGCAAAGTGATTTCAGAAATGACATAACAAATGAAGATAACGTAAACATGAAGAAAGTGCGAGGATCTTGCGAGAACTAGAGTGTCTGCGAGATTTAACATTTATACTCTTGCGAGGATGTCGCAAGGTAAATCCAAAATTAAGGGAAATATTAGTTGTATATGAGCTGTCATCCACTATGTAAACACTATATAAAGAGGAGAGCGGGGAGAGAGAAAGGGGGGACACTTTTAGGAGGAGAGAGATATTTTTAGGAGAGAGATATTTTTAGAGAAAGATTTATTTTCTTTATCATCTTCTTCCCAAATAATTAGATCTAGAGCTCTACAAAATATCCATTAATGGAGATTGTAAATCTAATTCTTATGTAACCTCAAAAATCATAGTGAAGAACCATGGATGTAGATCACATTGATCGAACCATGTAAAAAATCTTTGTGTCCATTTTATAATTTTAGCACTTTTATCTTCATTTTCATATCAAATAAGTTTAGATCTAGAAATTATTATCAAGATATAGTAAGGGGTGTAGTGTGGGATTTCCTGCCACTACAGCAGAGAAGACATGAGAAGAGGAAAGATGTAGGATCAGAATATCGCGACATCAATATTTCGCGAGACTAATAAATGACGACATCGCGAGGGAGTCGCAGGGAAATAAAATAAATGACGCAATGAATGACGACAGCCAGAGCATGAGGAAGATATGAAAATATGGCGAAGTTTAAGAGTATCGCGAGAATTAATACATGTACGCTTGCCATATTTCGCAAGCCATTCCCGAAAATAAAGGACAGCTTAGCTGCCATCCACTGTGTACTACCCTATATAAAGGGTTAAGTAAGTCTGTTGTGGGAGGGCTCTTTTTTGAATTGTTAAGCAAGTCATTAGGAGAGAGAAAGTTTTAGAGTGATTGTAATTCTATAACTCATTTTCATTTCGTATTATAAAGATTTAAGTATTCAATCAATAGGAATCATAATCATTCATCTTAAAATGTCTTAATTGTGTATATTCTAGTGAGGGGTGTAGTGTAGGATTTCCTGCAACTACACTTTTACTTCTGCCCATTTTGTGAAATAATCTGTAGCGACAATCAGATATCTCCTCTGTCCCATGCACAGTAAAAAGGTCCTACAATATCTAATCCCCACTTTCCAAAAGGCCATACACTTGTTGAAGAAGTTAATGGTGCTCCTGGTGCATGTATTTTCTTTCCATGCCTCTGACAATCTTCGCAACGTCTTGATACTTGTTTCGCATCTTCATGCATATATGGCCAATAATAGCCTTGCATTTTCGCCTTATGTGCTAAAGATCTTCCGCCACTATGATTGCCAGCATCCCCACTGTGTAACATTTTTAATACTGCTTCTCCTTCCTTTCGTGTTAAACATCTAAGCGAGGGTCCATTAAAGGATTTTCGGTATAATACCCCATCTCTTAATTCATAATTTATTGCACGACTTTTTAATTTGTGCATCTCTAATCTATTTCTTGGTGTTTCTCCTTTCATTAGATAAGCATGAAGTTCTGTCCTCCAATCCTCGCAATGGGGTCTTTGTGTTTCATCTTCTATGAGCATTACTTCTGCTTCTTCCTCTTCCTCTTTATTGATTGATGGTGATAGAAGTGTCTGTATTTTTATGCATCTCGCAGATGGATCTGTCATCATACTTGATATAAAAGCAAAAGCATCTGCAAGTCTATTGTCTTTTCTTGATATGTGTCTCCACTTTATTTTTGGTATCTTTGCTGAAAATTCTTCAACAAGCTTTTTGGATTTTTTCAAGGATGCTTCATTTGTAGTATACTCTTCTTTTATCTGGCGAATAGCTAACTGGGAATCACTGGTAATTCTTACATTCTCCAACTTCATTTCTATTGCAAATCGCAAAGCATGTACTATAGCTTCATACTCTGTTTCATTGTTAGTAGATGCAAATTCCAATCTGAAAGAAAAGCCATTTTATTGCCTTTCTCAAGGGAATTATAATGATCCCAATTCCGTTATCTTCTCCATTTGGCGATCCATCTACCAATATTTCCCATCTATTTGGCTTTGTTAATAAATCCCTTGGATTTCCATGTTCTTCTTCTATATCCATCATTTCTTCCACTGCTTCATCTTCTTCCAATGGAAATTCTGCTAAAAAGTCTGCTACAACTTGCGATTTAGGTGAGGATAGCACTTCATATTTGAGTTTGCAATGACTTACTTGAGCATTCCATCTTTCAACCCTTCCTGACCTTTTTGAATTTTTCATGACTGACTCAATTGGTACTTTTGTCATTACCTTAACTGTGTGTGCTTCGAAGTAGATGCGAAGTTTAAATGTTGCGTAAACTAACGCCAAAATTAATTTTTCAATTTTTGAATAATTTTTCTCTGCATCATTGAATGTTTTGCTGATGTAATAAATTGGTTTTTCTACTCCTGCGTCCATTCGCAATAATACTGCACTTAGTGCATGCGAGGTTGTCGCGAGGTAAATTAGTAATTCTTCCCTGGTTCTGCTTTTTGTAAGATTGATATATCCATTAGATGTTCTTTTATTCCTCGTAATGCTTTTTCACATTCATCTGTCCATCTAAACTTCGCCCCCTTTTTAAGTATGTTGAAGAAATGCTTGCACTTATCAGATGATCGCGAGATGAATCTACCTAGCGAAGCTAATAGTCCATTTAATTTTTGCACATCTTTCACTATTGCTGGTGTTGGCATATCGCGAATTGCTTGTACTTTCTCCGGATCAACTTGTATTCCTTCATTTGACACAATGTATCCTAAAAATTTTCCAGATGCCACCCCAAAGGTACATTTTTCTGGATTTACTTTGATGTTGAAAAGTCTCATTTGTTCAAAAATTTCCTTCAAATCTCGCACGTGATCTTTTGCTTCTTTGCTTTTTATTAACATGTCATCCACGTATACCTCTAGTGTTTTATGTATCCATTGTTCAAACACTTTCTCTACCATCCTCTGATACGTTGCACCAAAGATTTCGAGACCAAATAGCATTTTCGTGTAACAAAGATAATCCTCTTGGGGCGAAAAGGCAAAGTATGCTCTTGGTCTTCTTCAACGAGAGGAATTTGATTGTATCCCTTATATCCATCAAGAGAGGATATCCTTTCATTTCCAGCTTCTTGATTCAACCATCTGCGGAATATCTGGCAAGGGAAAACTATCTTTTGGACAAGCTTTGTTTAGATCGGTAAAATCTATGCAAATTCTTATTCCTTTCTTCTTTTTTGGGACTACAACCATATTCGCTATCCATTCAGGGTATTTTGCTTGTCTAATAATTCCAGCATCAAGCATCTTCTGCAATTCTTCTTCTATTTGAGGATGATATGTTGTTGCAATTTTTCTAATCCTTTGCTTGAATGGTATTGCATTTTTGTCAATCTCTAATTTATGGCACGCTACAGATGGATCTATTCCAGGCATCTCATCCATATCCCATGCGAAAATATCTTTGTAATATCGCAACAAATCAATAGTCTTTCTTTCCTCGTCTTCCTCCATTTTAGTCCCAATTTTTAACATCTTTGGTTCTTCTTCAGTTCTAATATTTACTTCCTTTGTTGGTTCTGCCGCAATGTAGCTAGCCTTCGGTTCTCCCATGGGTGTTGGTCCTTTTACTTCCTTCGCGAGATCATTCTCTTCATCATATATTCCTTTTCCTTCTTCCACTCTTATCATGTAAGTTCTAAATTCTTCTTCCTTTTTCGCTGCTTTTGCCATCTTCCTGCGATCTTTTCGCCTCTTCACCTGTTCTTCATAATGTTTTACCTCGATTTGATGATATATTCTTCCTTTATCATCATCTCCTTTAATTTCGCCAATTCCACTTGGTATAGGAAATTTGACACATTGATGAAATGTTGATGCTACAGCTTTTATTGCATGTATCCATGGTCTTCCCAACAGCATGTTATATGGTGATTCCATATCCACTACACATAACGTCACATGTGTTTCAATTTCTCCCAACAAAATTCGCATTTTTATTTCCCCTTTGGGTTTTGTTATGGATTTGCCGAAACCATAGACATGATATGTTGTGGAAGTCAATTCTTCAACTTTGTATCCCAATTTCTTATAAGCATGATAAAACATTATATTCACTGAGCTCCCTGTGTCCACCAAGGTTCTATTTATTCCCCATTCTTCCACTGTTTTTGTTAATTTTCCCTCTTCTTTGCTCGCACTTATCGTAATCACCAATGGAGATGTGTGATTTAAATTCTCTCCTGATATCTCCGTTGTAGTGAACATAATCTTCTGTTTTTCCCATTCTTTCAAGGGTGATGATTTCTCTGCTGTTATAATATTCTTTCCTTCAAAATCTCTTTTGTGTATTCTTCCTTTGATGCTTTCATGAAATTCATTAACCATTGCTTTTGTAATCATATTACATTCCAATTCTACATTACTCTCTTTGATCCTAATTTTCTCCAATTTATCCATCATACTCTTGATTTTAACAATTTTAGTGACAATATCCAATCTCTTATCTTCAATCACTCCATGTTTCTAGCGCCATTATGTAGTTGCAGGATTTCCTATACTACACCCCTCACAATAATCCACATAACTAAAACATTTGAAGATGAATAACAATGATTTTATTGATTAATTCCTTGAATGTTTACAAGATAAGATAGAAAAGAGCTAAAGAAATTACAATCACCACAAACTTTCTCTCTCCTAATGACTTGTCCAACACTCTGAAAAAGATCTCTCTCTACAACTGGTTCACTCGACTCTTTATATAGGGTAGTATACAATGGATGACATCTAAGTTGTCCTTTATTTTCGGGAATGACTTGCGAAATATCGCAAGTGTACAAGTATTCATTCTCGCAACTCTCCTAAATTTCGCTAGGTCTTCACATCTTTCTCGTGTTTTGGCTGTCATCATTCATTGCGTCATTTATATTATTCTTTTGCGACGCCCTCGCAACGATATTGTTTATTGATCCCGCGAAGTATTGATGTCGCGATATTCTGATCCTACAAGGTTAGTAGGTATAAAAAGGAGAGAAGATTTCAAATTGAGCAAAATTTAGGAAGCATACCTCTTTTGCTTTCTCAATCCAATTAAATACCCAAGGCTGATAATTGGCGAGATTCGCAGGGAGCGCATTTGAACCTGAAATATAAGGTCCATTCAAAAGTAGTGGAAAGATGCACCATTTATCGTCTTTGGAATGGCGAGGAACATTGTTCTTGCCAGAATGCTAATCGATATCCTGCATAAGTATTTTTTCACTGGGAATATTTTCTTTTCTCTTCAAACGTGCACCCCAGCGAGTTCTATCGTTCTTCATATTTATTATTTCATAATTTTTAAAGAAACTCTCTACTGAATACGTTTCAGCGAATATCTCTAAGTCCTCAAACTTAGGATCTCTGACTTCTTTGGAGTAAAGGGATCCTTTACCGGCACCACGGTTGGCGAACTCAAGCATTAAGCGGATACAATCCCCGCTTAATTGATAGATGGCTCGCGAGAATTTCGCATGAGAAAGAATTTCATAAAACAAGGGAAGGTCAGGGTTGTAGAGAGGAATGGGAAGACCTGCGAGAATCTGACCTAGCGAAATTATGATTTTTTGATCATCACAATGATGATCAGCAAATAATTTGGCAGAGAGAATGGATTTAGATTCTTGATTTGGAATAGTGGATAATGTGAAACCTTTCTCTAGAAAATCTTTTTAAACTTCTTCCAAAAGATGCTCATATCTACGACCAACTGGAGGCATCTTTCAGAGTATGGGAATGAAGAGAAGATGGAAGATCAAAAGAAGTAAAAAGAAGAAGATTTACTGATGAGCAGGAGCGGAAATTACGGAGAGATGAAGAAGAGAAATTGCAGAGAAAACAAGAAAGAGAGTAAAAAAGAAGAAGAGAGGAGTAAGAAAAATATATAGAGAGAGAAGGATTCTCGAAAAGGCAAGCACATTTAATGCGAAGAGTAGACATGAACGGTTGAGAGAGGACGGTTGAAAAAGACGTGTCAAGAAATGGATGGAAGAAGGGATACGTGTAATAAATTTTGTTTAAAAGTACGGAGTCATGTCAAAACAGATAAGAATGAAAGAATGAACAGTTGCGGCATTTTGAATAGATTAGTTCTCATGACATTCTCTCCTTCGCAGAGAAGACATGAGAAGAGGCAAGATGTAGGATCACAATATCGCAACACCAACGCCCTTGCAAAATCCATAAATGACACATTGCGAAGACATCGCAGATGAGTAATATAAATGACGCAACGGATGACGACAGCCAGAACACGAGAAAGATGTGAAGACCTAGCGAGATTTAGGAGTGTTGCGAGGTTTTACATTTGTACACTTACGAGAATGTCGCAAGTCAGATCCGAAAATAAAGGATAACTTAGCTGTCATCCATTATGTAATGTCCTATATAAAGAGCCGAATAGGCTTATGAAAAGAAAAAGATCTTTTTAGAGAGTGGAGAGAAAGTTTAGAGGAGAGAGAAAGTCTAGAGTAGTAATAACATTCTTGATTTCACTTCCTTCTTGTAAAATTTCTAACTCAATTAATAAAGAGATTGGTTATTGATCTTAAATATGTGTTAGATATTATGAATTCTTGTGAGGTGTGTATTGTAGGTTTTCCTGCAATTACAGTATAAGAGGCAATCTTGAACCTTTCTTTCATATAGATCATCATAGAATTGCGTCCATCCTCTTCACAGGTACCGTCTCGTGTCTCTTCTCACAGTTTTCTATTTTGTATTCTTCATCATGTAGATTGTCGATGCAGACATAATGTAAACAAAAAAAAAAATTGTAGTGCACAATAGGATCTTCCGGTGATGATCACACCTCTGACTCTTCGGAGAAATTTCTTGAAGTTGACAATCTCAGGTTTTCTTCACATGAGGAGATATTAGACCAAATCAACCCTTTGTTCCATGCAGCCAGCCAGATTATACAAGGCATGTCTCTCACCCATCTACGCATCGTGCAGATGCGTGTTCGGGATTTCATGGCCTTGATGGACATGGAGGAGAAGTGGAGACATGATGAAGCATCCCAGCAAGTCGGGAAATCTCAACGTGATGAAGCTTCTCAACATCCCAATGCCAGGGCTGAACGATTCGCTCCTCGATTGAAACGACGAAGGATTGAGCCCAAGAAACTTCTGGGCGAGAGCCAGTTTGATTACTATGTCCATAATGGTGTTGTAATCCTTGATTCTGACGTGGACGAACTGGAGCATCCTCAAGAGGTTATTGGAAAAGTTCCTGAGGAAGATTTTGACGCGGCTTGCGAGACTGAGGCAGCTTCCGGAGTGGACGCCGAAACTACTGTTGGGAAAGTTGGAGTGACCGCTGAGGATGCTGTCAAGGCAGATGGGGAGGCGGTGGAAGCATATGTTGGAGTCGTTGGAGAAGCTGTGGGGAAATATGCTGGAACTGCTGTCGAAACGGATTCTGGATAGGATGTTGAAGTTGCTGCTGAAACGGCTTCTGGATGGGGTGTTGAAGCTGCTGCTGAAACGGCTTCTGGATGGAATGTTGAAGCTGCTGCTGAAACGGCTTCTGGATGGAATATTTGCTGTCGGAGAGGGTGCTAGGGAAAGTGCTTGAAAAAGCTCTGATGGAGGCGTCATTGACCAAGGTGTTTGTCATTGACAACTAGTTTTTTTTTTTTTTTTTTTGTTATTCCTTCTTGGTGTGTAGCCGTTTTTGATACTTCAGGGATTTATTTTTATTCTCTCGTTCGCATGACAGAGCTAGGGCTTCGCTAAGTAATATTCTTTTATTCAGCTTTGGTAGTTTCATGTCTTTAATTGAATGAATAAACAAAATCTTTCGACTGAAAGAATCCAAAACCCCTCTTGTGAAAACAAGTTTCTCCATTCTCTTAGGCCATCCAGTGAATGGAAAGACACCGTACACGAATAGTGTGGATAGAATTGCCACACGTGTTGGTCATCATGTTGTTTTCTCAGCTAACACCTCCAAGTGCCGACATCATCCATAGCAACTCAAAACAGGGGAAACAATAATAATGGTTAAAGGTTTGACCGACATGTTTCTTGGCTCTCCCTTGTAGTAGTGCGGTTGTCTCACGCCACGAGTAACATAGGAACGTCATATGAGACTTCAAGCCATATATTCTTGAAGAAGATATTTGTTCCGCCACTTGATGATTCTCGTTCTTGCATATTCTCTTCTTTCGTGTTTTCGAATAAGGTACTTCTGGTAGGGTTTGACTTTTCTGGTTTCGAATTGATGGACAATGGTTTTGTGAGGGTTTGGATTTACTCGATATTTTTCCTTTTGAAGTAATCCAGGAAAGTTTATTTTGAAGGGAAGATGCTTTTAATTAAAATTGAAACCCTAACCATGAATGCAAGCGGTGCAATTCATTTTGGAGGAATTACAAATATTGAACGAAAGGGAAATTGCTGAAGGAAATACTAAGGAGAATTTTGAGGCAAGAGGTGGCGTAACACTTTCAAGTTTTAAAAGGGTTTGAGCCAGCGGGCATGTATTATTACGCCTTCCAACTTGTCGGCGTTAATGAGCTTGCAGTAGCCTCCTGAAATGACTTCTGCTACTAGGTATGGTTCTCCTGCGAGGTTGGACGAAGGAGGCTGAGCGGAAATTTTCACCACCATATCTCCTACCTGGAAAGGGTTTCGAGGCTGCGTGGCTACCTGATCTCCGGATCCATTACTCTCGGCTAAGACATCCTCCAAATTTTTGATAAAACACTTGAAGGGCCCGGAACCCCATTCACATCTCGTAGTGACGCCTGGGTTGACGATTGGATCGAGTCCCCAAGTCTTGACGAGAGGAGAAGTGGCTGATTGCAGAAAGGGTTGTTCAATGAGACTTACTTGTGCTCAGAATCTACGGACGAACGTCAACGGACTCTCTCCAGGTAGTTGGGTTACATGGGAAAGTTGTTGATACGACAACAGACAATCTTCGGGACTGGATGGCATGTTGGAGATTCTTTCAGGTATGGACACCGGCAAAGGGGACACTCCCAACTTTGCCTTATTTCCATGTACCCACGAGCGCCCCAGAATCATGTCATATTTTAGGCGTTCTTTGACAATATGGAATTTGCCATGTGTTAGAGCATCTCCCACCTTGATTTAGAGGTTAATATAGCCGTACGCATTCATTGCTTCCCCTTCCGAATTCTTGACCACGATTGGGGAGTGGGTAGCCTCCTGCTTCGAAATTCCTGCGGCTCTCGGAGTCTTGATGGTAACAATGCTGAAGTCAGATGCTGCATCGATCAACGTGATATCAAACTCGGCATTCTTCAAACACACCGTGGTGAGCAGTCCCCAGTTGCATTTTCCAACACCGCTTCCTGGGAGCGCTTGGAATCCAGGCGTGGTTTCTTCAATAGGAAAAAGTCGCTTGCCCGACACAACACGATTAAGGGCTGTAAACATATCTTGACGATGCGCTTGTAGAAATAGAGGATTTCACACACATGATGCATCATGGATTGCACGGTTTTGTGAATAGAATCCCCAGAGAGCATGCAACTCCTGACTGGAAGGGGATATCAGTGAACTCCCTCATTGCCCAATTGAAGTTCCCCTGCCTCCGCCTTTTCTTTGAAGATACGCTTCAATCTATTGCAGTCACTGGTCGGGTGATGGACAAACCTGTGGTAGCGGCAATACTTGGGATTTGTCATTTCCTCTTCAGATGGTGGGCGCCTAGTAGGAGGCAACTTGATGGCGTCATCTTGGATCCATGCCTCCAAGAGTTCAATTACTTCCTCGATTGGGAACAGGAAATCTAAGGCATTTTCTCTGGCTTCTTGATGTTGCGCAGGAGTTTTAGCTGCAGTCTTCCGCAGCGGAACCGCCTGATGCGCTGGCGTTGTGCACTTGGATTGTTGTTCTGCCTCTGGAGCCTTCCTTTTTCCTCGTTCGCTTACCACGCTCACAGAGGGACCAGTGTTATATTGCTTGTTGATGAGGCGTCTATTTCCTCGAGTTTCGCGTGCGTCTTCACTCTTGGTTGGCCTGGTTCTTTCTGACAATGTTGGTGTTGTTATGGCCGACCGTTTAGCAGCCTCATGAAGTTCAGAGAATTTCTGAAATCGCAAATTCTGCAGTAAGGCGCGGTAGATGGGAACCATGTCATTGATGCAAGAATCCACCAATTGTTGTTCGGTCACGTTTGGGTCGTGACAATCCAGCGCTTGAATTCTGAATCTTTTGACATAATCATTTGGATGTTCATTGTTTCGCTGAAACATCCTTCTTAAATCCGAGAAGGTGATTTGCTCAGATACAAAGAAGTACTTCTTGTAGAAAGCCGTAACCATGTCACACCAGTTGGATATGCTGTTTGGTGCAATGTTGTGGTACCATGTGTATGCTCTTCTGGTAAGTGACTTCGAAAAATCCCTCAAACGGAGAACATGATTATATTCGTGCTCGCCCAAGGATTCCAAAAAATCGAGAGACATGTTCTCGCGCATTACCGGAGTCGTCATACAAGGAGAATTGAGGAGAAGAGTACCCTCTCGGAAGAGGAATTCTTTGTAGTTCAAGAGGATACGGGGGTTGATGCTGATGCATGTCCGTAGAATCGTTTTTGTCTCGGTTTCGAAGAAGTCGTTCCAAATCTTCTCGTATGACAAAATTGGATGGTTGATTCCTCTCCGTTGGAGCTCCTGAACGAGTCCCTACATCTACAAAGGTGCTCCTTGCTGAGGCATCGGCGCCAGGAGTATTGAAGGTGTTCCAAATTGGCTCTGGTTGGCGTGATTCCTGTGGTAGCCGCTCCGTTAGTGTCTTGAGGAAAATAAGCACCTACTTCTGAGTCGAAGCCATATCCGTCTGAGCTCTAGTAAGAACTTCATGTCTTCCCATAAAATCAGCAATGGTAATATGGGATCGGCTACCTCTGGCTCCTCCAGTCTCTCGTCCTGATGATGGATTAGCAGCGGCTATGGTGACGGTCGGAGGTGCCACACTTGAAGAAACGTTGGGGGTGGCGGCAGCGGCTCTGGCTCTGGTGATCGGAGGTGTAACACCCGAAGGAACATTTCTCGCGCCGCTGGTGTTGACAGTTGGCATGTTAATGCCACTGGAAGGAACGTTAATACCGAGGATAATTTCAGCGTTAGTGTTTTCAGGGTTTGTTGTTGATTCGGACCTATGTTCTACCATCTTGAGATCGGGATTGAAAATGAAATCGTAAATTGGGAATTGATATTGCAACCGAGAGATTAATCCTCCCACTGTGGTCGCCAATTGTTTGTGGGTAAAAACTGTTTCTGCTGGCTTTGGTAATTTTAGGTGTGTGGATGAGAAACAAATCTAAACCCTAAACAATACACTGCACGGGAGTACTTTTGATTCGAGAGATCAATCTGTATAATCCTGGCCTAAACCAAGAAATGGCGGTTCCAGGCTTGCTTCGGTCACAAAGTGAAGGAGAAGGGTTGGTCTTAGGGAGGGAAGCGAAGAAAGTGTTGAGACCAGAATGGGTTAATTCTGAAGTTGTGGCTGTTTTATGACTTGTATCAGAAAGTGGAACTGGCTTGCAGAATGGAAGCTATCAGTTCTTTGGTGATTTCTGGACACTGTGTTGTTCTCTGAACAAAACTTCTTGTTTGGTGGAAATAAGTGAAACTTATTTATACAAGTCATAATAAAACGTACCTTGGTCTCGTAGGAAGTGAAACGATTGAGTAATGGAAGAGTGTGTAACCGTCAGAAATTGTGGTTCCATGATGAAGGAGTGGATCCATTTACACCCGTTACTCCTTGCCAACATTAAACGTTCCGCTTCATGACACTTTCTTGTAACGGACGTATTGCACGCCGCACGCTGTAAACCGCCAAATCAATACCCTGATGAGTATCCCCCAGTTTGTGACATGTTTGATGTCTCGAGCGTTTTTTGTGGAAAACATGTAGAAGTTTGCTATGTGTGGCAAGTCAAAGTCAAGAGACTCACCGCAAGAAAATAGCATGTGATGCTATTAGGCTCATCTTGGCTGGTCGCCTAAAACTTGCCACAGGCCTGTCATTTCGGTAGCGAATTTGGACGGACGAGATTATATCTCGTGAGGAAAGGTAGCCATCGGTTATGGCCTCACTATGTTGATGCCTGGCAATGACATAATGGAGTTTTAGCGTATGCCAGTGGCACTGCGGCATGGATGACATAGTTCGTACATGCTAGTGGCACAGAGGTGCAAGTGGCGCCTGGCGTAGCCGTGGCCACTAGATTTAGGCTCATCTTGGCTGGTCGCCAAATACTTGCTGCAAATCTGTCAGTTCGGTGGCGAAATTGGATGGCCTAGATTGAATCTCATGAGGAAGGGTAGCCATTGATTATGGCCACAGCCTATTGGCGCGTGATCATGGCACAGCGGCGCCATTGGCACATGCCAATGGTATAGCGGCGCCTTTAGCGCATACCAGTGGCACTGCGGCATGGCTGGCATAGTCCGTGCATGCCAGTGGCACGATGGAATGGATGGCATAGCCTGTGCATGTCAGCGACACGATGGTGCAAGTAGCGCCTGGCGTAGCCATGGTCACTAGATTTTGTCACATTGGTGTTAGATTCCAATGTGGTGTGGAAACATCAGTTTCAGCGGCCACATCAATCCCAATGCTATGTGGAACATTATCTGGCTTGGTTGGGTAGAAACTTTGCCTAAATTAGGGTTTGGCATTCCGAAACCCTAATTAGCGCATATGGCATGCGGCACGCGGTAGGTGGTCGTGGCATGACATTTTATACAAACGGTGTCAGAGTCAAGTCAGAGGGGCCATAGGCAGGCTACTATGTAGAAACGGTCACAGGAGAAAATATTTCCACGAGTGGCATGTTGTGACGCCTTTATTAGGGTTTCCACGGCTCGTGGAATGTTGTGGGTCCGGAGTGGCATAGTTCGTGCCACGAATAGAAATTAGGGTTTCATCCACCCCACTAGAGCATGGTCGTGTTTCTGGTTAGGATAGTCAAATTGAAGTCTGCTGCGGCGTTGGCCACGAATAGAAAGCGGGTTGGCACGTAGGTGCGCTATTTATGGCGCGTTGGAACGCTAGGCGTGTATTGGCATGCTCGTTTGGCATGTCCGCTCGGCATGCTCCTTTGGCATGTTGGCGCGGTTTTGGGAAGCCAATTTGGCATGGCGACCACTTGACGCAATTTCCACCTCTTTTAAATTTGTGGCGGGTTTAGGGCAACCTGATTGGTCAATAAAAGTAGGGGTCGTCCAAGCATGGGCGTGGCTACCCTTTTGGTGCGCGTGGCGGGTTTAATGCAACCTGATTGGTCGATGGGGAGTAGGGCCGGAAAGTATGGGCCCGACCACAACTCATGGGAGTATGGCAGGTTTAAAGCGACCTGATTGGTCGACAAAGGAGTAAGAGATGGTTAGGTATCCTGGGGCGTGGACAAGTGGCGCCGGTTAGCCTATGGCATGGCCACGCTTTCCTCATTGTTGCTCCCACTCAGCGACTCTGTTTATTCTTTGCTTTCTGACTGAGTATTATGTGCAAGGGCCTTAACCTTGGTACTTGGAGTTCCGTGCTACTCTGCTGCGAGTGAACACAAATCTGTCATGCCATACCACTATTAAAGGTTCTGCCAGGGAACATAAGCACAAGAAAAGTACTCATCGGGCTCCGGCATTTATGAGTAATGCAGCTAGGAGAATATACACTCATTAGGCTCTATACTAGTGAACAGTTCATCCAGGAGCTTGAGTTTCGATATAATATGAAGAGAGACATAGGTACTCGTCAGATTTTGATATATTCTCCAAATTCCCTTCGGAATATAGAGATATCAATGTCTACTACATCTGATGTCGGGTCAGGTAGATAGACTTTTACAAATGTAGCCCTGAGCCAAAAACCACCATCAACAACAGGTTTAAGAGATTTTGCCCATAGCGAATCCGGTTCTTGAATCAATTTCCAAGCCAGTTTCACTATCGTTGCTTGATTGAATTTATGAGCATCCTTGAATCTTAAACCTCATATATGCATGGGTTTACAATGATTAGACCAAGCTTTCGGGTAAAAACTTCTAGAGCCAGTATCTTTACCCCACCAGAAATCTCGTTTGATTGCATCTATTTTTCTAGTAATTTTCTTAGGTACAATGAAACAACTTATTTCATAACTAGTTGAAACTGCTTTGTTAATAACCATTTTACTGGTTTAGGGAAGAACCTTACCTTTCCAACCTTTTGAGTTGTTCTCCATTCTTCCTAGAATTGGTACAAACTACAAAGGTTTTTATTTTAGATTTATCCATAAATAAAGGTGCTCCTAAGTTTGGGTCCTTGAGGTTTATGTTTTTTATTTTTAGAAGCTTTGACATCATTCGCTGGTGTTTTGGTTGAACTTTTTACTAAAGAAAACCCTTGATTTGTCAAAATTTATGAATCGACCTGAAGCTTTATACAAAAGGTCTATAGAATCTAAAAGATTTTTACATAAAAAACAGGCAGTCATCTGCAAAAAAAAAAAAAAAAGGAGATATGTTCACTTTTTGGTGTGATTTTGACTCCATAAAGAAGTTTGTTTTGTTCCTGAGTCAATAGTAATCTATAAAATATCTCCATGCATGCATGGGATAAAAATATAACAAATAATCCTACATGGATTTATTATTTAGTCTTTTTATTTATAGGGTCTACACATAGAGCAAATGTTGGACCTTATGTCTAAAATACCATGATTGCTAGAGGATGATACCATGATTGCTAAGAGAGGGTACCAATCCAGAATCCAACGACCATGATTACTTTGTTTTTTATGAACTGGTACCCTCCCCGCTAATTACGGTACCGGCCTTTAGCAATCGTGTAAAATACCATCTCCAACGGTAGAGGATTCAATCCTTAGACTTTCATACGTGGAAAAAATTAAATAGGGAACATTATTTAAATACCCCTCCAAATTCGTCCCTTAAAATATACACTTATTCAAATTTTAAAAATACCCCTACCTTCTGAAAATTGGAAGCAACGAGCACAAGTTGCTTCCAAAAATGGATGCAACTAGAAGAAGTTTCTTCCGGAAGTGGCCGCAACTTTATACAAGTTGCTTCCAAAAAGTGCAAGCAACTTTCACAAGTTGACTCCAAAAAAAATTATTTTTCACCCTTGGGGGTATTTGTGTTAGGTCAACAAAAATGGACGGTATTTATAACATTCCCACAATAAAAAGAATTTAATATTAAAAGTAATATTTAAATGAATTATTGAAGAAAAAAATTGGCAAAAATATGACATGGAGGTCATTCCGAAGGTTTGGATAAGAATTTATCTCAAACTTTTGTATTTAATATGACCTATTGTTGGGGATGAATTTAATATAAATGAGGGTATAAAATCCTATGTGTCATGAGAAAATAAAATTCACACCTTCTGTTGGAGATGCTCTATGTAGTAGTAGTATGAGATTCAAACTTTATCACTATAATGGAAGAAAAATTAGGGGGTAATGCACCACCTCGGTCAAATTTGGATATGGTTAATGATCACTTGGAAAACCATAAGTGATGTGGCTTTTGTAGGGAATCCGTATACTTGGTCCAATAAAAGGTCTGCTACTAGTCTGATTCTGAAAATACTAGATAGAGCACTAGGCAATGGTAGGTGGTTTAGCAATTTTCCAAACAGTGTAGTTTACCATCTTATTCCATATAACAGTGATCATTGTCCCATCTTATTAGTTAGTGATAGAGAGTCTAACCAATAATCTAGGAAACCATATAAGTTCAACAAGTGATGGTTTCTTGATTTGACTTGTGTAATCTGATAAGAAATAGTTGGAATGTGGATACAAATGGTTCATACGCTTTTGAATCTGCTAAATCTCTTCAAAACATAAAGTTTGTCCTTAGAGATTAAAATATAAATAAGTTTGGTAATTTTATGACACAAATCAAAGACATTCAGGCCCCAATTTCTTTTATGTCCCATCATAGTAATTCCAATAAGTATAGGAGCATACTGTTAGAACATTGCTCGGTCGAACTCGCATGCGTTGCTATCTCAAGCATGTTTGTTAATGTTAGTGATCAAAACCATAAGTCTTGATTTCTAGTCTACTATAGCTAAGTCTAGGACTATGATATAAAGTGTAGTTGAGCTCAACAACTCCATGTCAATCATCATACAAAACGAAGAACTACTCAAGGAACTGGTGGAACTTCATCAACTAAAAGGTATGTAGAGACTTGAACTTATCTATCACTCAAAAGTCTATTTACTCTATCTCCTATCTTTGAGACAAAAGTCGTTTTGCTATATAGACTTTGATTATACACATTTGCTATTTCGATCCGAGTTTATCTCGCCTATATATTTCTCGAAATATGTGTTGGTAAGCTTTCGCTTTGGCCAAGATCATCTTTACCTAGTGACGAAAGTCATGATATGTTTCAATCACTTTGAAAATTGCTTACTTTGACGAAAAATAGTTTGTGAATAACAACTATATAATAACGTCCTCTAAGAATGTTTCAATGATTGAAATGAGAGTTTAGATTATATAACCAATGTTGGATATAAGCATTGTGTGGTAACACATATATGTATAAGTCCTTTTTCCTTGAACTGAAGTTTGCGAACTTTGTTGATCAAGAGAACCGAAACAAGAGCTGTGAACTCAGTCCGCGAACTCAGTCCGCGAACTGGCGGAAGTTCTCGACCCGAGAAATTCTGCTGGAGTTTGAGAACTCCTTCCGGGAACTTAAATCCGCGAACTAAGTCTGCGAACTTAAGTTGGTTATATCTAAAGACGATTGTTTGTGAACTTATATTTATATTAACTAAGGAATGCAAAATGCAAACCGTGGCTATAAATTTCATGAACCGATTCGAGTGAATCAAATCATTTTTGCTTCGATTGTGTCTTGTGTAGTTACATAAGATTTCATTGCAATTGAACAACTCTATAACTAGTTCATTTGAGTCATTTGAACTAGTTATGGTGAAGAAGAATATGGTTGATATGAAAGTGCTCATATGGCTAACCATTTGGTTAACTATTGTTGAACCAATAAATGTACATGTTTGGGTACGGTTATACAAACCTAAAATCGTGCATTTCATTTGTATGTAATAAGCTAAGTTTCCGATCCAACGATTGAAAGATATTAGCTTGAATCTAATAAGGTTTTCATCTAACGGTGAATATTGATTGCTTTGTTACTAAGCTAACATTGATTGCAAACCCTGATTTGAAAGACTATATAAGGGAGAACTCTAGCAACTAGGAAACTTAAACCCCACACCTTGTATAAGCTAGAGTCGATTCTCCTTTAACCTTAGGTTTCTTCTTGAAAACCAGGTTAACGACTTAAAGACTTCATTGGGATTGTGAAGCCAGACCGATACTACTTTCTCGTAGTTGTGTGATCTGATCTTGCTGATTCTATCGTTTTGAGTACAATCGTAACAATTGGCTTGAGATTAATATCTCCGATAGGTAAGATATAAAAGTAGTCACAAACATCTTCGTCTCATCGTTTGTGATTCCACAATATCTTCTTTCGTCGCGTCGATTAAGATTATTGTGAGGTGATTGATAATACTGGGTTGTTCTTCGGGAATATAAGTCCGGGTTATCAATGGGTTCCTGTTCACCTTGATTTATCAAAATACGGAACAAAACTCGTAGGTATTTCTGTGGGAGACAGATTTATCTATTACTGTAGACTTTTCTGTGTGATCCAGATTTTTTTATTAAAGTCTTCGACTTTGGGTCGTAGCAACTCTTAGTTGTGGGTGAGATCAGCTAAGGGAATCAAGTGCATAATATCCTGCTGGATCAGAGACGTAAGGAGCGCAAATGTACCTTGGATCATTGTGAGATTGATTGGGGTTCAACTACAGTCCAGGACGAAGTTAGTTTGTAGTAGGCTAGTGTGTGTTCAATCTGTACTAGGTCCCGGGGTTTTTCTACATTTGCGGTTTCCTCGTTAACAAAATTCGGGTGTCTGTGTTATTTCTATTCCATAATAACACAGGCAGTGTGTTTGAATCAATCAATTGGAAATCCGACCTTTGGTTGTTGATTGAAATTGATTGATCCTTGAACATTGGTCTTTGGTACCGTTCAAGTGATTTCTCTTGTATTCAATTAGACTCGCAGATTTCTATTTGCTTGAGAAAGATTGAATCAAGAAAGAGAGATATAACTCTTTTGATATACTTTATTAAGATTGAGTCTAGTTGATTCTCTTCAAAGTATATTGGAGTTTGTCCATACAGATTGCTAATCGAAATATTGGGTGAGTTTGTTGTACCCCCGCTTTTTCGATTGGTATCAGAGCAGGCAAACACGTTCAAGACGTTACAAGTCTGTGTTTGTAGCGATCTAACTCTATGGACGATAAGAATATATCCGATAACGTAATATCAGTTCAGAGTCACCCTTAAGCTTCAAAGTTCTGAAGATCCTAAAAAGGACTTTGTCTCTGGTCCGTTGTCTGAATCTGCATTAACTGGAAAAAATCTCTTGATGATCATTTGGATGATCTTTCGGATGACAGTGATTCAAAAGAAGGACAAAGTCTTGATGAGGAAGTCTCTCAGTATATCAAGTTGTTTGACCGTGACTTGAAAGAAAAAAAGTCAACAACTTGCTTGAGTAAATACATGGCTCCTCTTTGTCCAGAAAACAGAAAATTGAGAAAACTCTTTAAGGGATATGATTGTGGATATAAACTCTTAGAATCTATTGTTAAAGATCGTGATGAATATATACGCTCGAAAAGTTCAGAATGTGACAATCTTCTGCGAAATCTCTTTGTGCTAAAAGAAAAACTTGCAGAATCCGAAGCAAGATATGACTCTCAACAAAAATGTTTTAGTGACAAAGAACTCAGCTACTCGCCAAAGAAAAGTCCTTAGAGACTGACCTTGCTGCTGCACTTGATAAAGTGAAATCACTGGAAGAGAATCTGAGCAGATTCAATTCTAGATCTACAAAATTATCCTCTATGATTGGAGCATGTAAATAACATCATGATACACGTGTTCTGGGCTATAAGGGAATAGACGCTCCAAAACCTAGTAAGATCAATTTTTTTTAAAGCTAATGAAAATTCTTCATGTGAGAAACCTTTTGCAGCATGTAATGTTTTTGAAAACAAGGAATTTTATCCTTCTAAATATACTCACACGAGAACGGTTAAGAACAATTCTTTTAACTGCTATTATTGCGGAAATAAAGGACATTCTGAGCGAAGATGTCGTTTTCGTTTAAGGAATGAAAAACTTCACAACAACATTCTTGCATTGATGTCAAAAGAAGTTATTAAACCTGTCTCTCATATTGTTGGAGTAAAAGGCGTTGTCGATAATCAAGAAAAATTCTGTGATAAGACGTTTCTTAATTGTGTTTTTGAAACAAAAAATATCGACAATGGCAGAAGGGCAACTGACTTCTTAAATAACTCTGAAAAGAGAAAAAGGCATAGGAAAAAAAAAGAAAAGTTGAGTTCCTTTTATCTCTCTAAAGAAGACTGTAGATCTAAGTCTCCTGCTCCAGATTTCATTCATATCAATAATCGAGTCTCAGAGGTTAAGATCAGCATAAACAGACTCAAACGGAGCATCAAAAAGACAAGGAAAGCGGCTGACTCAGGTACGTCTTGTTCTTCTCTTGATAAAACTTCCTCAAGTAAGTCAAGTTATCTTTCTGTAAATCCTCTTGAAGGAGAAAAAGAAGAAGTCAGTATTGGTAAGCAAAATGCTCATCTAAACACAATATGATAGCTGCACAATGTAGCATTCTTCTTGCAGTTTAAGAAGGATGCTCATAGTCTCAAGAAGTGTGTCTTGAGAAGTGCTGTCAAGGTTGTATGTTTACCTTTCCTTCTTCATTTGTTGTTTTGATCTTAAAATGTGTTGAGCTTCGCTTCAGTTCTTCTCTTGAAGATAATTATGATCATCCTCCTTTGAGAAAAATTCTATGTTTATGTGTGCTTCCTCCAAATAGTTGGTTCTCAACTATTAGTCTTGACACATGAATTTCATGCTCCCTCCTCTTGGTCACACTTTAGGGCCGTGAACATATGTGCACGGACACCTGACCCACACGGACGTATACAAGCTTTCCGGTTTTCCATGGAACTTATTTATATACACTTATGTATCATCTCTTGATACATAGTTCCGTGAGGTCAAAAGGTTTTACCAAGTTTTGGTGTGCACAATGAATGGAGGTAACAAAGATGATGAAGTCAAGAAGGGGAAGACGATCGAGTTTCACAAGAATCCTGTTTTCCTAACATGTTATCATGCCTTTGACCATGAAAACAAGCTACCAGTTCAGATGTCTTCACAACTGGTAAGAAATCCTCTTCAAGATTTTAAAGTCGTACGTGAACAACTCGAAATTGCAACAAGGAATCTTGATTTTCTAATAAACGAACTAAAGAAGGCAACTGATGAGCTCGTCCATGTTCAATCTCTAGTTGCTGACCGGGTCTAGTTCTTCCCTTCAGATTCGTGTTCTCTAAAAGAGTTTAGTTTATTTGCCTAGTAAATCTTCTATTTCTTGTTTTGTTTAAAAGAATAACTAGAGTTTGGAATAGCCGTTACTGTGATTACACATAGCTATGTCCAACGTTTTCATCTTCATGTTTTTAGATTTATTGGTTTAAATTCTAAAATTGTTTGGAAGATGATTTTTATAGTATTAATCTTTATGGTTTTATATATTGCAATTTGTTATGGGATATGTGTGTTTGCATCCGTGAACTGTGATTGTCCCATACCTTGTCAAAAGTTAAGTCCTTTATATGTCGATATACATGATTGATAAAAGAAGGAATGAAGTTTTTACAATACAAAAGTTAAGCCTATTATGTCAATTATTGATGGAAGATAGGTTAAAATCTTTTGTTTACAAGGATTATGTTTATTGTATATCATTGTGCAAATGGTGATAGAAAATAGAATGAATCCTTGCTTATTCCAAAGTATTTGGTCGACCTCCGGTCTATAATTTTTGTGCATATACTGTGTTGTTCCATAAGGTGTCTTTTGTTGAGCACAATCGACTGAGTTATTCATTCGCTTATGATTAGCTTAGTTGTTGCTCCGTGAGATACTTTATGTCGAGCATGTTCAACTAAATTAATCATCCTCGTTTGGTTATTTAGTTGTTGCTCCGTAAGTTCTCTTATGTCGAGCATGACCAATTAAATTGATTACTTTTTTGTGATTAATTTGGTTGTGTATTGCGGTTAGATTAATTATGGGTTCTCTTGTGATTAATCTAATTGAGTATTTTTGAGACTCCATAAGTTCACTTATGTTGAGCATTTCCGATTAAATTAATCATGGGTTCTCTTATGGTTGATTTAATTGAGTATTTTGGATTCAAATTCATACTTGTATGTGATTTGTTATGTCCAAAGAAATCCTTCTTTTCTCTTGAAATTAAGGTCGCTCTTGTTGTTCTTTCGGGAATGACATATTATGGGGGAGAGTTCTTAATTGAACTTGTGCTTAATTTCCAAATCTTTGTGGGGAGTTCGGCTATGGAATATTATAGGGGTTATCTTGTATCTTTATAAACTCCTTGATGAATGCATTTAGCTTCGGCTATATGATTGCATCTAAATAAGATGATATGTGCTTTCTTTTGGTCATGAAATGTCTCTTTTGGAAATTTCATTAGGATCCTGTTTTCGTACCTTTGCCAATTTTATTGACAAAAAGGGGGAGAATTAATATGTAGTTCACACTACAAATACATATGGTTTTCGGATCATTATGTAAGGGGGAGTGGTTTCCATGTGAGATGGAGTATTGACAAAGGGGGGGTGATACATATCACCATAGTATTGTTGTCGAAGTTGTGATACAATTGAACTTTGATGCTATATAATGATACTATGACACTGTATAACAATGATTGAGAACTCTTGTTTTATCGTTGTTATAGCTATGGATTTTCAACAACGATGATGCTGAACTTACAACCTTTGGGATCAATGGAGTACTTGGAAGTGACGAAGATTTCGAGTAATGTTGAAGATTACGCATGTGGAGCTACAAAAGTTAATTCATTTATTTTTGTATTCCATATGTATTGATAGTTTTGTCACTAAAATTGACAAAGGGGGAGATTGTTAGAGCATTTCTCGGTCGAACTCGCATGCGTTGCTATCTCAAGCATGTTTGTCAATGTTAGTGATCAAAACTATAAGTCTTGATTTCTAGTCTACTATAGCTAAGTCTCAGACTAGGATAGAAAGTGTAGTTGAGCTCAACAACTCCATGTCAATCATCATACAAGACGAAGAACTACTCAAGGAACTGGGGTAACTTCATCGACTAAAAGGTATGTGGAGACTTGAACTTATCAATCACTCAAAAGTCTATTACTCTATCTCCTATCTTTGAGACAAAAGTCGTTTTGCTATATAGACTTTGATTATACACATTTGCTATTTCGAGCCGAGTTTATCACGCCTATTTATTTCTCGAAATATGTGTTGGTAAGCTTTCGCTTTGGCCAAGTTCATCTTTACCTAGTGACGAAAGTCATGATATGTTTCAATCACTTTGAAAATTGCTTACTTTGACGAAAAATAGTTTGTGAATGGCAATTATATAATAACGTCCTCTAAGAATGTTTTAATGATTGAAATGAGAGTTTAGATTATATAACCAATGTTGGATATAAGCATTGTGTGGTAACACATATATGTATAAGTCCTTTTTCCTTGAACCGAAGTTTGCAAACTTTGTTGATCAAGAAAACCGGAACAAGAGCTGTGAACCCAGTCCGCGAACTGGCGGAAGTTCTCGACCCGAGAAATTCTGCTGGAGTTTGAGAACTCCTTCCGGGAACTTAAGTCCGCGAACTAAGTCTGCGAACTTAAGTTGGTTATATTTAAAAACGATTGTTTGTGAACTTATATTTATATTAACTAAGGAATGCAAAATGCAAACCGTGGCTATAAAGTTTATGAACCGATTCGAGTGAATCAAATCGTTTTCGCTTCAATTGTGTCTTGTGTAGTTACATAAGATTTCCTTGCAATTGAACAACTCTCTAACTAGTTCATTTGAGTCATTTGAACTAGTTATGGTGAAGAAGAATATGGTTGATATGAAAGTGCTCATATGGATAACCATTAGGTTAACTAATGTTGAACCAACAAATGTACATGTTTGGGTACGGTAACACAAACCTAATTTCGTGCATTTCATTTGTGTGTAACAAGCTAAGTTTTCGATCCAACGGTTGAAAGATATTAGCTTGAATCTAATCAAGTTTTCATCTAACGGTGAATATTGAATGCTTTGTTACTAAGCTAACATTGATTGCAAACCCTGATTTGAAAGACTATATAAGGGAGAACTTTAGCAACTGGGAAACTTAAACCCCACAACTTCTGTGTGATACTAGTTGTATAAGATAGAATCGATTCTACTTTAACCTTAGGTTTCTGCTTGAAAACCAGGTTAACGACTTAAAGACTTCATTGGGATTGTCAAGCCAGACCGATACTACTTTCTCGTAGTTGTGTGATCTGATCTTGCTGATTCTATCGTGTTGAGTACAATCGTAATGATTGGATTGAGATTAATATCTCCGATAAGCAAGATATAAAAGTAGTCACAAACATCTTCGTCTCATCGTTTGTGATTCCACAATATCTTCTTTCACCGGGTCGATTAAGATTATTGTGAGGTGATTGATAATACTAGGCTGTTTTTCGGGAATATAAGTCCGGGTTATCAATTTGTTTCTGTTCACCTTGATTTATCAAAAGACGGAACAAAACTCGTAGGTATTTCTGTGGGAGACAGACTTATCTATTACTGTAGACTTTTCTGTGTGATACAGATTTGTTTATTAAAGTCTTCGACTTTGGGTCGTAGCAACTCTTAGTTGTGGGTGAGATCAGCTAAGGGAAGCAAGTGCGTAGTATCTTGCTGGGATCAGAGACATAAGGAGCGCAACTGTACCTTGGATCAGTGTGAGATTGATTGGGGTTCAACTACAGTCCAGACCGAAGTTAGTTTGTAGTAGGCTAATGTCCGTAGCGGCTTAATACGGTGTGTGTTCAATCTGGACTAGGTCCGGGGTTTTTCTCATTTTGCGGTTTCCTCGTTAACAAAATTCTGGTGTCTGTGTTATTTCTATTCCAAATTATATTTTGTTATATAATTGAAATATCACATGTTGTGTGTTTGAATCAATCAATTGGAAATCTGACCTTTGGTTGTTGATTGAAATTGATTGATCCTTGAACATTGGTCTTTGGTACCGTTCAAGTGATTTCTCTTGTATTCAATTAGATTCGCAGATTTCTATTTGCTTGAGAAAGAATTGAATCAAGAAAGAGAGATATAAATCTTTAATATACTTTATTAAGATTGAGTCTAGTTGATTCTCTTGAAAGTATATTGGAGTTTGTCCATACAGATTTCTAATCGAAATATTGGGTGAGGTTGTTGTACCCCCTCTTTTTCACAGACTTAAACTGAATTTTTGGTATGATGTGCAACATGACTTTTACATGCAGAGAGCTAAGGAGAATATGTTGACTTTTGATGATAGAAACACTAAGTATTTGTATGATAAAGTTAAATACCGAAAAAGACGATCTTAGATAGAATCCGTTCAATCTTACATAAGTGTTTGGTTGACTAATAAATCTTGTATTTCTAATGAACTCAAGAGGCATTTTTCTGATCAATCCTCCTGACCCTTCCGATTTTCTATGTGACTTGTTACCTTGTATTACTGATACTGAAAATGACAAGTTAATTAGGACCCCCACATCTTAAGAAGTTAGGAATGTAGTGTTTCAAATGCAACCATGTACATCTCTAGGTCCTGATGAATACCCTCCCGGCTTCTATCTAAAGATGTGGGATGTAGTGGGAGATGATACTGTTAAAATGGTGCAAGCTTTTTTCCACTTTAAGCATCTTTTGAAGCAAATAAATCATCGTTTTGTGTCTTTGATTCCTAAGAATGCCTCTCCTAAAAAGGCTTCTGATTTTAGACCCATAAGTCTTAGTAATGTATCCTATGATATCATTAGTAAAATTCTACATAGTAGACTTAAATTGGTAATGGATAAATTTATTAGCCCATTTCAAGGTGCTTTTCTTTCGTCTAGACAGATAACTAACACATAGTCATTGCTCATGAGGTAGTTGATAGTACGAGGAAAACTAAAGCGAAAAAAAGGCTCATGGATATCTAGCTTGATATGTCAAAAGCCTTTGATAGAATATAATTAAAGTTTCTAAGTGCAATCTTTAGGAAATTAGGTTTCCATGAGGACTGGTGTAGTATGATATATGAATGTATTCAACTGTCTAAGCTTCTGTTTTACTGAATAGCGTCCCAGGTGAACTCTTCTTTTCTACAAGGGGTCTTAGATAGGGAGACACCTTATCCCCCTACTTGTTTATAATTTGCATGGAATGTCTTTCTATAATGCTTATTAAGGATGAAAATGATAGTTTGATTCACGAAATTAAGGTTACAAAAACTTGTCCTCCTATCAGTCATCTATTTTTTTTTTTGCAGATGACTGCCTTCTCTTTGCCAAATCCATTGTCAAAGGTGCTAACCAATTGAATATAATTATTAATAACTTAAGTAAATTCTCTGAACAATTCATTAATCTGGATAAGTCTGGATTGGCTTTTAGCCCAAAAATGGATAATGGTATTAAGAATCAAATTGTTGGCATTCTTAATATCAAAACTCTTGCTCTTAAAGACAAGTACCTAGGTGTTCTTGTTCTTATCCGGGATAATAAAATGGAGAATTTTAGCTATTTAGAATGAGAATTCCATGATAGATTAACTGCTTGGAAAGGTAAGAATTTAAACCAACTAAGTAGAACTGTTATGATTCAATATGTGCTTGGTACTCAAGCCTTTCACCATCTTAGAATGAAAATTCTATGACAAATTAAATGCTTGGAAAGGTAATAACTTAAACCAACTAACTAGAATTGTTATGATTCAGTATGTGCTTGGTACTCTAGCCTCTCACCATCTTGATGTGTTTCCGATGCCAAAGAAATTGACTGACATGTTAGATGGCATATAAAGGAGCTTCTCGTGGAATAAAAAGCAAAAGGGAAGAGGTTTGTATCTTAAAGATTGAGATTCTATCACTAAACCTAACAATCAAGGAGGTATAGGTATTAAAAAAAAAATTGTTCTTTTGAATGAAGCTTTACTTGTAAAGTTAGCTTGGAGATTACTTATCTGAACCTGACTCATCATGGGTCAAGTTAATGCAAAACAAATATTTTCTTGACCATAATCATCTCCACTACACTGGAGATAGCGGATCTTGGATTTAGAGAGGTGCGTGTGGGGGTCTAGAATTGGTTAGGAAAAATATCACTAAGAGGTTGGTAATGGAAGAAAGATATGATTTAAAAGAACCCACCGTTTTTGGAACATTTTAGAATGTTATCTTGAACATTAGAATTTGGGGTAGTATTATTTCCCAACGGTCAAAGTTTCAATCAACCCTCAGATAGGGTACACTATTTATGTGACGTCGTCGTAGGTTTTCCATTCTACTTGGTATAGATGTGGTTTCCACAAAAAGTGATTCTTGGCAAACCGTGTGAAAAACCACACAAAAAACGTCATATTCCCAAACTAACCCCCAAAGTCTAAATAGTGAACCCTTTTGGAGAAATGATGGGTCCCGGCTGGATACCATAGGACCCGGTAAAAAACAGTTATGTGAGGAATCGGTTTTCACATGGTTTTTCATGCAGTCTATTTAGACTTTTTGTTCCACAAAATTAGATACACATAATTGGTTATTTAACCCTTGGATTTGAATTTTTGGTTGTAATAGACGAGTAAAATATGATACAGATTAAATATCCAAGTATTTCTGAGATGCTTTTTAAATATCCAAATTGGATATTTCACCCAACGTAGATAGGGTAATTCTTAACATCACTACATTCAGTAGATGAAAAAAGAAACAATTTTACATATTGAATACAATAATGTTCTATTATCAACAATCTAGCTAGGTGGAATCTACAGTTAGCCAGCATCATTATTGCCAAAATCATTATTACCAAAAGCTTAAGTTTGGCTGGGAATCTTCACTAGTGTCTTGAAACTATCTAACAGATTTGAAGTCCAGTCCGAAGCAATGACTCCTCCTACAATATGATCTAATATTTGTTTTCCTTTCTTTTCCTTATGTTTAATATCATCCTAGTTAGGCGTAACTTCATAAACGCTTGTTGAAGGTTTTTTGAAGCTTTGGTTGTTTGTTTTTTTCTTTTTCATTCTTTATTTTTATTCTTTTTTGTTGTTCACTCTATAGGATTTCTTTTAAATCATTTTAGTCTAAATATTATGTTGTTTTAATCTGTCTTGCAGATTTCCATAGTTGATTCCGTGTCGCTCCCAGTGGTGGTAACCAGTAGTGATTATAACTGGTTCAGATTTCTGCTGTTTGTCACAGTAGTGTTTGCCTTCAAAGTAACAGTGGTATTATTGTGATATCATCGCTCTTTGTGTGATCTCAAAAAGTCTTTTTGATCCTGGTATTCCAATCCTCAGCTTATCATCACCAAAGTTATCATCATCAGTCTCCAATCTTCTACCATGTTTGCACTCAAGTTCATCAAATCCAAGCCTCTTCTCAAACCAGTTAACTCGTTTGAATCGGCCAACCACTCTTGCCGTGATTGTAGCTCTCTTAGAGGGAAAGTTTCTACCAATTTCAAATTCAAATTCCTAGTCAATAATATTTCCCCGGATATTATGTGCTACTCCCAACAAATATGGAAACAGAATTATACCCATCAATACAAAAATTTCCATAATCCGATTAGGTACCCTGCTTATAAACAAAACCCTAAAACCCTAAGCATAATTATAAACTTTCATTCCTTCAGCAATAACTTCTGCGAAACCATGTCTTCTCAGATCAACAACCAACTCATGAATCTTAACACCAACAGGAAACCGAATAGCCCTGGCTCTATTCTCCTTAGACCCATAAGAAGAATAGTCGCAACTGCTGAAGCTCCTGCTGAAAATACTGATGGATTTACCTTCAACCTTCTCGGTAAAATAATTTTCAACAAACTATTAGACCATGAAGATATTAAAAAGGAGATCAATGATCGTTGGAGAAGTTATCGAAGATATGAAATTATCACAAAAGGCACAAACCTGTTTCTATTCAGGTTTCAGAGAGAAGATGCTTTCAATGGAGTCAGAATGATATCATGGGATACTTGTTATCTTTAATCCAGTTTGATCTTAACATTGCTATCAATGAGCACAAGTTTGAGAAACCTTGGTAATATCATCCTAAACGATAGATTGACTTCAGAGATTTATAAAGATATAGGGAAAAGAGTTTCTTCTGAGGGGAGAGGCAGACAGCCAAGAGGAAGTGTTACAAGTACAGTCTATGTAGAAGTCAAGCTCAATGAACCTCTCAGAAGAGGAGGATGGTATATTTTTCCCAATGGCCAAAAACAATGGGTAATTTACCACTTTTAAATGCAACCATACAAGATTTGCAAAGAGTGTTGGGTTGTAGATCATATGGACACACACTGAAAGATACTTGCACAAGAACAGAAAGTTGAGGCGATGACAAAAAATGAATATGCTGCTGTTTATGGGTGAAAATCGTTTCCGCCGATTTTGGTAAATTCGGTAGGTGAGTGAGAAACTGGTTTAAACCCTAAACAAATATCTTGCACGTGAGCACTTTCTAGATTCGAGAGATCAATCAGTACAAGTCCGGCCTAAACCAAGAAATGGCCGTTCCAGGACTTGCTTCGGTCACAAAGTGGAGGAGAAGGGTTGATTTGGGGAGGGAAGCAAAGAAAGGTGTTGAGACCAGAATAATTTTGGGAGAGTAGTGTCTCGACTTGTATCAGAAAGTGAAAGCTTAGGAAGCTTGCAAGAGATGATAGCTTTTTGGAGAGCTTGCAAAGTTGCCTTTTCTGAGAGTGTTGTATTTTTCTCCTGACCGTGACTTGTTGTCTGGTGGAAATAGGTAAGACCTATTTATACAAGTCGAGATTGAAACATACCCTGGCCTCATGAAGGAAGAGAGTAAAGGGTGAAATAATGGGAGGAGGTGGTAACCGCATGGTGTTTATGGGTGAAAACGTTTTCACCATTATTTCCTCATTTGTTTGACCACTTTATTCCTTTTCACGCTTTCTTAATGTGAGCGTAGTGTACGCTGCAAGTCATGACCGCCAAACCAAAACCCCGGAAAGCATCCCCCGTTTGTGTTGATATCTCGAGTGTTGGTTGCACCTTGAGTGCAAGTGGCGCTGCTAGTGGCGCGTGTGGCATGTGCCATTGGCATGTGCGGAATGCCTTTGTTGCGGGTTGCACCTTGAGTGCAAGTGGCAATGCCAGAGCTGCTAGTGGCGTGTGTGGCATGTGCCAATGGCATGTGCATAATGCCTTGGTGGTAGGTTGTACGTTGAGTGTAAGTGGCAATGCCTGCTAGTGACGTGTGTGGCAAGTGCCAATGGCGTGTTCGGCCATTAGGGTCGTGGTCTAGTAAGAAAAGCTACTAGCGAGCGTGTTGGCATGTGCCAATGGCATACGTGGCCAATTTGGGTCGCGTCTTGGTAGGAAAAGCTACAAGCGAGCGTGTTGGCATGTGCCAATGGCATGCGTGGCCAACTTGGGTTGCGCCCTGGTAGGGAAAGCTACCAGCGAGCGTGTTGGCATGTGCCAATGGCATGCGTGACCAATTTGGGTCGCGCCCTGGTAGGAAAAGCTACCAGCGAGCGTGTTGGCATGTGCCGATGGCATGCGTGGCCAATTTGAGTCGCGCCCTGGTAGGAAAAGCTACCAGCGAGCGTGTTGGCATGTGCCAATGGCATGCGTGGCCAATTTGGGTCGCGCCCTGGTAGGAAAAGCTACCAGCGAGCGTGTTGGCATGTGCCAATGGCATGCGTGGCCAACTTTGGTTGCGCCCTGGTAATGAAAGCTACCAGCGAGCGTGTTGGCATGTGCCAATGGCATGCTCGGCCATTAGGGACGCGCCCTGGTGAGAAAAGCTACCAGCGAGCGTGTTGGCATGTGCCGATGGCATGCGTGGCCAATTTGAGTCGCGCCCTGGTAGGAAAAGCTACCAGCGAGCGTGTTGGCATGTGCCAATGGCATGCGTGGCCAATTTGGGTCGCGCCCTGGTAGGAAAAGCTACCAGCGAGCGTGTTGGCATGTGCCAATGGCATGCGTGGCCAATTTAAGTCGCGCCCTGGTGGGAAAAGCTACCAGCGAGCGTGTTGGCATGTGCCAATGGCATGCGTGGCCAATTTGGGTCACGCCCTGGTAGGAAAAGCTACCGGCGGCGTGTTGGCATGTGCCAATGGCATGCGTGGCCAATTTGGCCTAGGTTGCATGATTTGCAAGCCTAGGCGTGGGCGCCATTTGGCATGGCATGGCTAGGGCCAAGGTAAGGGTGCTTGGCTTGGCGTGGCGTGACTAGCGTAGCTAGGGCCAAGGCACAGTGCGTTTGGCATGGCGCGGCTAGCTCGGGCTAAGTGTGGCTGGCATGATTTGCCATTGGCACGGAGGTGCGGCTAGCATGGTTGGCATGCTTTGGCGCGTTTGGTATGGCCGGCATGATTTGCCATTGGCACGAGAGGTGCGGCTAGCTTGGGCTAGGTGTGGGCGGCATGATTTTCCATTGGCACGGAGGTGCGGATAGCATGGTTGGCATGCTTCGGCGCGTTTGGTATGGCTGGCATGATTTGCCATTGGCATAGAGGTGCGGCTAGCATGGTTGGAATGCTTCGGCGCGTTTGGTATGGCGGGCATGATTTGCCATTGGCATAGAGGTGCGGCTAGCATGGTTGGCATGCTTCGGCGCGTTTGGTATGGTTGGCATGATTTGCCATTGGCATAGAGGTGCGGCTATCATGGTTGGCATGCTTGGCGCGTTTGGTATGGTCGGCATGCTTTGCCATTGGCATAGAGGTGCGGCTAGCTTAGGCTAGGTGTGGCTGGCATGATTTGCCATTGGCACGGAGGTGCGGCTAGCATGGTTGGCATGCTTTGGCGCGTTTGGTGTGACTAGCATATCTAGGGCCAAGGCAGAGTGCGTTTGGCATGGCGCAGCTAGCTTGGGCTAGGTGTGGCTGGCATGATTTGCCATTGGCACGGAGGGGAGTTAGGGTTTTGCTCGTTGTAACCCTAATTTTAAAAAAAATACCCCCTATTAATTACTGACTACATGCATTAAATGTCCTAATAAATGTGTCACATTAGGTTATTTGGGGTTTTACGATTTTACCCTTTGTTTAAAAACCACCATCAACATTAAGTCCCCTGCTTAGCTCGGAACAGGAGCTTTGTTGCGAGGTAAGCATAAGATGGTGACAAATTATCAACAGCAAATCGTAAAGATAATTGATGAGGCTTGTCGACCTTTTTATAAATAGGATTTGGAATCCTTGCCTCTCCGCGATTTTGCAAATCGGGAGGTCGGGCACAATTTGGAAGTTAGTGTCGTGAGAGACAGAAAGTCAGGCGGCATTGAGAAGTTGTTGCGAGTTGGGAAATCGAGCGTGCTAGTCATGGGACCGGCGCAAAAATGGGAAGGCGATCGTGCTAGGCGGCGTGACGCGAGTTGGGAAACGAAGCGTGCTAGTCAAGGGGACCGGCGCAAAAATGGGAAGCTGATCGTGCTAGGCGGCGTGACTTGAGTTGGGAAATCGAGCGTGCTAGGATGGCGGGACCCAGCGCAAGGTGGGGAAGGCGAGCGTTCTGCTGGCGTGACTTGGGCGGCGTTGGGAAGTTGGGCGCAATTGGTGGGACCGGTGCAACTTGGGCGACGTTGGGAAGTTGGGCACAATTGGTGGGACCGGTGCTACTTGGGCAACGTTGGGAAGTTGGGCGCCCTTGTGGGCCCGTTCCTTATATGCACGATTTTTGGTATAGGGAATTCCTTCCCTATTTCAGAATCTCCACGCCCATAAAATCCCTTTCTTTCATCTTTGTTCTTCCATCTTTTCATACTAGCGGCAGAGTCATAAAGAAAAACCGGCTTCCAGGTATGTCTTCCAGTACTTCTCTTGTTTCCCTTTTCATGTAGGTGCAAACCCTAAGAGTATGCGTTTTTCTTTATAATCCTTGCAATGATATTGCGCATATAATTTCTTGGCATGCTTCTTGTAGAAAATATTGTATATATGCACCCAAGGGAAATACTGCATATATTATTCGAACCCGTAGGAAAGTGCTCCATATATAATTTTGAACCCGAAGAAGGATCTGCGGCAGACGCACTTGAGCCCGTATAAAATCTGCGTATATAATTTTAAACCACGAAGAAAATCTTTGCGTGTGCGCTTTTGAACCCGTAGAGAATATTGTATATGAATCCCGAAGAAGAATATTGTATATGTGCTTCATATGACTTGAACCCATAGGAAATATTGCATATATGAATTTCGGTCTGAAGGAAATCTTTACTTGCGTGCGATTTTGAACCCGTAGAAAAATGCTCCATATATAATTTTGAACCCGAAGAAGGATACTGCAGACGCACTTGAGCCCGTATAAAATACTGCGTATATAATTTTGAACCCTGAAGAAAATACTGCGTGTGCAGTTTTGAACCCGTAGAGAATACACCTTTTTTTTTTTTTTTTTTTTTTTTAGGTTTTCCTTTTGTTGGGTGCGATTATGTGTCAGGGAGATAATTTCATCTTTCTTCGTGTGCAGATATCTCGTTGCTAAACTATTATGAAGAAATCCGACAAGATGTTACCTGAACAAAATTTCGCCTCATCGAAGGATGTTCATAGTTCTAAACCAAACACGGATGATGAATTCTTTGCTAGACCTCTCGCCCCTGCTCGGAAGAATCACCCAGGTTTCGTGCCAATTTTGTTAACCGGTGGTGAAGATGAAAAGAAGACACGTTCGGTTCGCCCCGAGAACACCATACGGTTCTGTCTTCATAAAGGGGTATATTCTTCTTCCAACATTGATTTCAGGATGTGTCAAAGCCCATTGCGTTCTTTTGATAGATGGGTTGAGTTCATGGTGAGTAGGGAGCACATAACTACCAACTTGACTCAAGCGCAGATTATTGATGCTGTCGAGCTTGATAAATCTCCAGTTAGGAAGGATATCCGGGCTTGGTTGCTTTCATCTCCAGATGGTGTTCGGACACCCATACGATCATATGCATATGGGGTGAAATAACTTTCTCCTTGGAGAGTGTGGCTCTCTTGCTGAATCTTCCGGTAACCAGGAATCTTAATATCCGATTGTCTGAAAGTGAGGAGAAGATGCGGGAAGACCTTGCCGCTAAGTTGGGAGATTACGCTCGAAAAGACTCCACTGCGAAGTCGAAGGATTAAATCCGGAAGAGGATGAAAGGTGCTTTTACAGGTGGTGGATATCTCAATGGTTTCCGGACGAGCTGGAACCTAAAAATAAAAGCAGTGATCTTCATGTTGCAGCATTTTTGGCTCTCTCAGTTGTCTAGAGACATTTTTGATGACGGTTCTGGCAAGAAGGAAATAAGACCAGAGTTGCTAGTGATTGCTGTGAAGTTAGCAAAAGGTGAAGTTCTTCCCATTGGCAAGCTATTCCTCGGTTCCCTGTATGTGCATCTGGATCACCTAGTTGCGAACATGCAAGTTTCGAATGGTTTCATGAAAGTGGATTCATATGTGCACGTTGCTTTTCTGCAAGTCTGGCTATGGGAGCACTTTGAGAAGTATGCTCCGAAACCGATGCCTTCGATTCCCGCGAGTTGGGGCGGCTCCCGAATTCTTCGATGGGTGAACAAGCGTCCAAGAGTTGGCATGAGCTTGGTTAGTCTTCTCGATAAGTTGCATGAAATCAGTTTTCGCCCATGGGAGCGGGTCCATAGGTCGGTGACTCAAATTGACACCTTTGCTTCTGCTCCGATCATGTCTTTGTCTTCTGACGGCAACTTGAGTGTTGGTGAAAACTTGTTTATTCAAAGCTGCATGTCCGTCTATATGCCGTCTTTCTTCATGGGGTCTTTCCGAATAGCTGCTTACAATATTGACCGTGTTGCTCGTCACATGGGTTTCGATCAAGGGGTGCCTCTTGCTTACCAGCTGGTGGTTCCTAAGGATTCATTGCATGCCGCCCTCAATGCCAGTGCCCTTGAGTCGGGTATCCGCCTTCCCTTCTTTCAAACGGGAAGAGTGACTTCGACGACTTTTGGCTATAATGAGTTCTGGTGCGATGAGTTTATTATGATCCAAGATTTTGTAAAAATCGTGGTGGAGAATGTTCGTTGTAAACCTTCCCTAGCAGTTTTGAAGAAGTATCCAATGTTGAGAGATCCCAGCGAAAGTTGCACAGGAAACTCGGAAAGTCCCAGTGCAAAGGAACAGAGGACGAAGAATCGTCTTTGGCGGGTTCCTAAGCGGTTTCAAAAGATCCTTCCGCAGCTCTCGTGTCTTTCAGTTCTTCCAATAACCAGGTATGTGTCACCTCCTTGTTGGTTTGTCTCAATACACGTGAATTTCTGCTGAAAACATGTGTCTTGTTTCTTCCAGGGCTTCGGTAGTGTTAATGCTTTCGCTGCCCTTGCACGTTGCCAGGAGACGACAATTTTTTCGAAGAATTCCGGCAGCACTGAGCCTTCTCATAGTGGTGATGATTCAGAGAAAGAAGAAAGTTCGACAAGTGAGAGTGATTCCTCTGGCAGCACTGGTTCTTTTTTGGGAAGTGGTTTGGTGAGTTTCGCGTTTCTTTTTCTTTCTTCTCCTATTTTTTCTTTTGAAAAATGTCTAACTCAAGTTCGCAGGAGGAATCCGGTTCGGAGGATGATTCTGGGGTGGAGCCGCACGAAAACTTGCCTTTGGTGACCACCGCCGGTGACTTGGAGATGGGAGTTAGCCAATTGCGGGGCACAGATGTGGTTCAAACGGTGGATGATTCTCTGATGGTTGCTGCCGTAGACATGGAAAAAGACCCTTTGCGAGTCGTGAGGCCAGTTGCAGGCGCCATTTTTAATCCCCCGTACTTGGTTCCTTATCCAGTCATGTCTTTGGTTGGCGGTTTCAGTTTCAGTTGTCTTTGGCTAAGTATGAGGCGTTGTACACCATAATCTGGGATAAGCATGGACATATGGCCACAACCAAGAAGATCACTAGTCGATTTGCGCTGGTTAAGCGTGTGGAAGAGGCTTTATCTTCCATTGAGGACATGCGTGAGGTGACTGGCCACACCGTTTCTGAAGACGTTATTGCCGACTGGGAGCACCATCGCGACGTGTGTGTAGAAAAGGAGTTCAATGTTTCGTGGTTTGTCGAAGGCCTTGCTGAGATCCAGAAGTCGAAAGATGCAGCAGTCGAAAGCCTTTCTGCAGAGGAGATTGCACGACAGGAGGTAGAACTCGAAAAGCTTTCCAAGATGCTGATTATGAAGAGAACGGCTCTTGAAGATGCAAAATTGACTTTCTCCAAGAAGAGCAGACCTCTGTTGGATGATTTTCCTTGAATGTTTCTTTCATAGGTTTTTGCAAACACGCCTCTCTCCAAGTAAAAGGCAGCTTTGCTGGTAGCATCGCCAGCAAGTCCCCAATCGCTGGTAGCATCTTCAGCGAGTCCCCGGTTTTCTGGTGTAGTTTTAACAACTGGTAACCGGGTTGTATCGCAGTTGAGTCGGATTGAGTCGCCTTCCCCTACCATCTTGACATCTGGGTCGAAGAACGAGATCGACATCGACATTGTAGCCGATAGATCAATCCTCCCGCTGTGGTCGCCAATTGTTTATGGGTGAAAATCGTTTCCGCCGATTTTGGTAAATTCGGTAGGTGAGTGAGAAACTGGTTTAAACCCTAAACAAATGTGCTGCACGTGAGCACTTTCTAGATTCGAGAGATCAATCTGTACAAGTCCGGCCTAAACCAAGAAATGGTCGTTCCCGGACTTGCTTCGGTCACAAAGTGGAGGAGAAGGGTTGATTTGGGGAGGGAAGCAAAGAAAGGTGTTGAGACCGAGAATAATTCTGGAGAGAGTAGTGTCTCGACTTGTATCAGAAAGTGAAAGCTTAGGAAGCTTGCAAGAGATGAAAGCTTTTGGAGAGCTTGCAAAGTTGCCTTTTCTGAGAATGTTGTATTTTTCTCCTGACCGAGACTTGTTGTCTGGTGGAAATAGGTAAGACCTATTTATACAAGTCGAGATTGAAACGTACCCTGGCCTTATGAAGGAAGAGAGTAAATGGTGAAATAATGGGAGGAGGTGGTAACCGCATGGTGTTTATGGGTGAAAACGTTTTCACCATTATTTCCTCATTTATTTGACCGCTTTATTCCTTTTCACGCTTTCTTAATGTGAGCGTAGTGTACGCTGCAAGCTGTGACCGCCAAACCAAAACCCTGGACAGCATCCCCCAGTTTGTGTTGATATCTCGAGTGTTGGTTGCACCTTGAGTGCAAGTGGCGCTGCTAGTGGCGCGTGTGGCATGTGCCATTGGCATGTGCGGAATGCCTTTGTTGCGGGTTGCACCTTGAGTGCAAGTGGCAATGCCGGAGCTGCTAGTGGCGTGTGTGGCATGTGCCAATGGCATGTGCGGAATGCCTTGGTGGTAGGTTGTACGTTGAGTGTAAGTGGCAATGCCTGCTAGTGACGTGTGTGCAAAGTTCCAATGGCGTGTTCGGCCATTAGGGCCGTGGCCTAGTAAGAAAAGCTACTAGCGAGCGTGTTGGCATGTGCCAATGGCATGCGTGGCCAATTTGGGTCGCGTCTTGGTAGGAAAAGCTACCAGCGAGCGTGTTGGCATGTGCCAATGGCATGCGTGGCCAACTTGGGTTGCGCCCTGGTAGGGAAAGCTACCAGCGAGCGTGTTGGCATGTGCCAATGGCATGCGTGGCCAATTTGGGTCGCGCCCTGGTAGGAAAAGCTACCAGCGAGCGTGTTGGCATGTGCCAATGGCATGCGTGGCCAATTTGGGTCGCGCCCTGGTAGGAAAAGCTACCAACGAGCGTGTTGGCATGTGCCGATAGCATGCGTGGCCAATTTGAGTCGCGCCCTTGTAGGAAAAGCTACCAGCGAGCGTGTTGGCATGTGCCAATGGCATGCGTGGCCAATTTGGGTCGCGCCCTGGTAGGAAAAGCTACCAGCGAGCGTGTTGGCATGTGCCAATGGCATGCATGGCCAATTTGGGTCGCGCCTTGGTAGGAAAAGCTACCAGCAAGCGTGTTGGCATGTGCCAATGGCATGCGTGGCCAACTTGGGTTGCGCCCTGGTAGGGAAAGCTACCAGCGAGCGTGTTGGCATGTGCCAATGGCATGCTCGGCCATTAGGGACGCGCCCTGGTGAGAAAAGCTACCAGCGAGCGTGTTGGCATGTGCCGATGGCATGCGTGGCCAATTTGAGTCGCGCCCTGGTAGGAAAAGCTACCAGCGAGCGTGTTGGCATGTGCCAATGGCATGCGTGGACAATTTGGGTCGCGCCCTGGTAGGAAAAGCTACCAGAGAGCGTGTTGGCATGTGCCAATGGCATGCGTGGCCAATTTAAGTCGCGCCTTGGTGGGAAAAGCTACCAGCGAGCGTGTTGGCATGTGCCAATGGCATGCGTGGCCAATTTGGCCTAGGTTGCATGATTTGCAAGCCTAGGCGTGGGCGCCATTTTGGCATGGCATGGCTAGGGCCAAGGTAAGGGTGCTTGGCTTGGCGTGGCGTGACTAGCGTAGCTAGGGCCAAGGCAGAGTGCGTTTGGCATGGCGCGGCTAGCTCGGGCTAAGTGTGGCTGGCATGATTTGCCATTGGCACGGAGGTGCGGCTAGCATGGTTGGCATGCTTTGGCGCGTTTGGTGTGGCTGGCATGATTTGCCATTGGCACAGAGGTGCGGCTAGCTTGGGCTAGGTGTGGCTGGCATGTTTTGCCATTGGCACGGAGGTGCGGCTAGCATGGTTGGCATGCTTCGGCGCGTTTGGTATGGCTAGCATGATTTGCCATTGGCATAGAGGTGCGGCTAGCATGGTTGGCATGCTTCGACGCGTTTGGTATGGCTGGCATGATTTTCCATTGGCATAGAGGTGCGGCTAGCATGGTTGGCATGATTTTCCATTGGCATAGAGGTGCGGCTAGCATGTTGGCATGCTTCGGCGCGTTTGGTATGGCTGGCATGCTTTGCCATTGGCATAGAGGTGCAGCTAGCTTAGGCTAGGTGTGGCTGGCATGATTTTCCATTGGCACGGAGGTGCGGCTAGCATGGTTGGCATGCTTTGGCGCGTTTGGTGTGACTAGCATAGCTAGGGCCAAGGCAGAGTGCGTTTTGCATGGCGCAGCTGGCTTGGGCTAGGTGTGGCTGGCATGATTTGCCATTGGCACGGAGGGGAGTTAGGGTTTTGCTCGTTGTAACCCTAATTTAAAAAAAAAATACCCCCTATTAATTACTGACTACATGCATTAAGTCCTAATAAATGTGTCACCGGTGACATTAGCTTATTTGGGGTTTTACGATTTTACCCTTTGTTTAAAAACCACCATCAACAGCTGCATGGAGTCTGACTGAAGAGGGAAAACAATTTTTGGCTGCCTATATAACTAGTGAGGATGCTAATATAATAGAAGTTGGGGTGGAATCATCCAGGGGTGCAAATATTGCCTCTTCTTTGTCTAATCCGCTTCCCATTTCTCCAAATAATGAAATTTTAGATCTTGAAATTGAAGATGCAGAGAAGAGAAACAATAAGCGTACCAGAGATGCAGGTTCTATGAATAACACCGTTCATATCAATCCCGTAACTCATAATCCCAATCATTCAATCACCCACGATAATCCCATTTATCATAGTGCTAGTGATGGAGCTGATGAAATGATAGATTATCGTGACATACCAGCTGAAAACAGGATGGAATACCACCTGAATTATATGGATGATACTCGCTCCATGGCATTTGATAGCGCAAAACCTGAACATAATGGGGTAGCTTCATGGAATCACTATGGAACATTGCGTCCTTCAATCAGGTTCTATTCCAAAACCCTAGTTTTTCCCTTAAATTTTATATTTTTAGAAATTACTGTTGCAATTTTTTTAACAGATGTTTAAGTTTTACAATTAGAACTTCTTTGCATGATAACTGTATTTCCATCCTCAATTACACCCAAAACTCTAGCTACCTTGTTCTGCTCTCTTATTATTGTTCTTACTTGTTTTGCTTTATCAAGTACTGTCTGATTGCCTATCAATTGTTCATTGTTTGCAGTTTAGTGCCTTACTATTTCTATAGAGATTTATCTATTAGTCCTGTTTGTGTTATCTTCACTAGGTTCTATAATTTCTCTGGTCTATGCCCTTCTCTCTCACATATGAGAATTTTGTCGTGGAATTATCAGGGCTTCGGCAACCCTGATACTAGGACTAGTTTATGGAATCAAATTAGAAGTCAAAACCCTGATGTTATTTTTCTATGTGAAACCAAAAATGACTCCACTAAAATGAGGCAATTTTTGAAGAGATACAACTATCCTAACAATTGGATATGTCCTTCTGTGGGTCTCTCAGGTGGTATAGCACTCATGTGGAAGAGTGGTTTTTTCCTAAATATAATTCAATTTACTGATAAGATGATTAATGCAATCATATCTTCTGACCCCAGTAAACCAGAGTTCCTTGCTACCTTTCTCTATGGTTCTACATACCATGATGAGAGAATAGCTCAATGGGACCACATTAATAGTATTGGCACTTCTAATAATCTTCCATGGGTATTAATTGGTGATTTAAATATAACCATGTTTTCCCATGAAAGATCATCCAATACTAGACCAACTATTTCTGAGTTTCCTATTATACAACAAGTCATTGATAGTTATGATCTAAGTGACTTAGGCTATATAGGTTCTCAATTTACCTGGTCCAATAAACAGTCTGGGGTAAATAATATAAAAGCTAGATTGGATAGAGCTAGGGTGAATGGTCATTGGTTGCATCATTATAAAAACTCTAAATTGTTTCATATTGATGCAATAGGCTCTGACCATCTACAAATTCTCTTGGTTACCAACAGTAATGTTCACCAAGGAAAAAAGCCATATAGATATTTCAAGTGCTGATTTAAGGATCCAACTTGTCAGCAAATTATTAAGGATGCTTATAAAACTAATCTTAGAGGCTCTCATGCTTTCAAAATGGTCAACTGTCTTAGAAATGTAAAATATGAGCTAAGGAAATTGAACACAAACCATTATGGTAATATTGATCATAAAGTTCTTTCTTTAACTGATCAGCTCAGTATTCTGAATAACAATCCTTATTTTATTCAGAATAATGAGGCCATAAGGGAGGTAGAATAGAATCTTGAGTTGGCTCAAAAAGCTTAAGAATCCTTTTATGCTCAAAAATCCAGAGTTGATTTCATCAAGAGTTATGATAGAAATACCTCCTACTACCATACAATGTTAACAGAAGGAGACATTTAAATCATATTAGCTCTCTAAAATTAGCAAATGGTCTTTGGTCTGAGGATAGAGATACTCTTGAGGACCTCCTTGTGTCTCATTTAAAAAATATTTCTACTACCACTAATCCTATCTTAAATGAGAATTTCTTGAATTGCATCGATAGTTGTATCACTAATAAGGACAATGACAAGCTTTTGAGTCACATTACTCTTGATGAGATTAGGAATACCATTAAGCAAATGGCCCCATGGACTGCCCCTGGTCCAGATGGGTTTCCACCAGGGTTTTATAAACAAAACCTGGCTTTGCTTGAAAATGATGTTTGGAAAACCGTCAAAAAAAAATTTAACCCCAAATATCTTCTCAAAGAAATGAACCATACGTTTATTTCTTTAATTCCTAAGGTAAATAAGCCTAACAGTCCTTCTGACTTCAGGCCTATCTCTCTTTGCAATTCAAATTACAAAATAATCTCTACGATCATAGTTACTAAAATGAAACCCTTGCTCAGCAAACTAATATCACCTTACCAGGCTGCTTACGACCCTGGTCGAAACATTCAAAATAATGTGGTGATTGCTCATGAGCTGGTTCATACTATGAAGAAAAAAAAAAAGATAGATGTGGTATCATGGGTCTTAAACTTGATATGTCTAAGGCCTTTGATAGATTAGAATGGTCCTTCCTTATTGTTGTTCTTAAAATATTTGGCTTTTCTGACCATTGGTGCCACCTTATTTTTCAACGCATAAGCACTACAAGCATATCTATACTCTTGAATGGCTCCCCCTGTAATTCCTTCTCTCCTACTAGAGTATTAAGGCAGGGAGATCCCTTATCTCCCTACCTGTTTATTCTGTGTATGGAAGCTTTTTCGAGGTACCTCATTCATGCTGAAAGTTCAAACCTTATCCATGGTCTGAAAGTCACCAAGGATGCTCCTAGTATCTCTCATCTCCTTTTTGCAGACGATTGTTTGCTTTTCACAAAAGCAACACACAGTGAGTCAAGTAATCTTATGTCTTTGATCAAAGATTTTAGTAGTATATCTGGTCAAATGATAAACTTTGAGAAATCTGCATGTTCTTTCAGTAAAAATGTACTTCCTGATCATTGTGTGTCGCTTATTAGATCTATGAATGTTAGGAAAATTGAATTAAATGAAAAATACCTTGGCATTCCACTCTTTCTTACCAAAAATAGAACTGAGTCTATGTCCCATTTAAACACTCATCATGACTCTAGAGTATCTAATTGGAAAGGTAAACATTTAGCGCAATCAGGTAGATTTATTCTTGTGCAGCACACTCTTAAAACTTCCTCTAACTATCACATGAACTCTTTTCTCCTTCCGGACACAATTATTAATAAAATGGAACAGTCCCAAAAGGGACTTCTGGTGGGGGAAAATGGTCATGGGGGATACTATTTTAAGAAATGGGAAAAAATTTGTATGCATAAATTACAGGGTGGTTTAGGCTTTAGAAACTTGAAAAAAAATGAATCTAGCCCTTTTGACTAAAACAGCTTGGCTTCCAATACACTGTCCTAATGATTTGTGGGTTCAAATTCTGAAGTGCAAGTATTTCAAAAACTGTCATCCTCTTCATTACAAAAAACCTTGGAGTTGTTCTTGGGTGTGGTCTAGTATTTGTCATGGCTTAGATATTCTGAAACAACATGCTCATTGGGATATTAGAGATGGTAATTCTGTCAATGCTTTTTCTGATAACTGGATTTTAAATCCAATTTATCATCTCTGTGTTAACCAACCTAATCCTAATTACAAGGTTTCAGAATTCATTAGGCAGGATACTAAGACTTGGAATACTCCCTTAGTTCAGGCCTTCTTTACTAGGGAAAATAGTCAGAAAATCTGTAACATGCGCATACCAATTTCTGGTAAGGATGTTCTAGTCTGGCCTTATGCCAAGAATGATATACTGACACTCAAATCAATTTACAAATTGAATGCTTTAGAACTACCACATAACTCAGTCCAGAATCCTGACATTGATACTTATAAGGCACTTTGGAAATCCTCATTGTTGCCCACAACTCAGTTGTTCCTTTGGAATTGTATTGAAAGGATCCTCCCTACTGGCAGCAAACTTGCCATATACAATAACACTCACAATGACAGGTGCAGTTTGTGTAACTTGAATGTTAGTGAAACTCCTGAACATATGTTACTACATTGTTCTTATGCTAAAAATGTTTGGTCTCATATCCCTGTTGCTAGTCAATTTGTTTTGCAGGACTTTGACACTAATATAAGTGTTAAAGATTGGATAACCAAATGGCTAACGTCAAGTCAGCTGCAATATCATTCAGCTGTAATCTTGACTACAGCGTGGAGAATATGGAAAGATAGATGTGCTAAAGTCTTTGAAAATGCTTCTCTAGATCCAATGGCTACAGCTAGAACTGCTCTTAAAATAGCTTCTGAAAACTGCTTGCTTATTAGTTTCTTCTTCCATGCCTAACACTGTCCATTCTGCTGCACCTGATAATGACTCTAACTTTATGCAAAATACTCTCCGTAACAGTATAGTCATATTCTGTGATGCCTCTTATAACAAGGACACTAATAAATCTGGTATTGGGATTGTTGCATTAAATTCTGTAGGTACTTTGAAAGAATGCAAACTAGTTTCGGGGTATGCTGCAAGTCCAGAGGGAGCTGAAAGTGTTGCACTACTTGAAGCTGCAAAATGGATCAGAGAGAAAAACTTTGATGATGTTTATTTAGTTAGTAATGCCAAAACTGTAATGGCCTATCTTAATAATTGCAGAGGACAAACTAGTTGGTCCTCTTGCAACTTTTTAGAGGATTGTTTATTGCTATTAAAATATGTTACCATTATTAAATTTAAATATCTAAAGAGAGATCTGAATAGAGCAGCAGACACTGCTGCCAAATATAGTACAGTTGGGACTGTAACAAGGGAGTGGGGTGAGCTCAACTGTCCCTACTTCCTTCAAAATGATGTAAACTCTCAGTAATCAATGAAATATTTATTTTCCTAGCAAAAAAAATTATCAAGGAGTTGAAAAAACTACTGTTTCTTCCCGTATAATGCGAGAGACATCGTTATTTTCTCTCTAGTTTTGTTGCTTGAACAAAACCAAAACCAGTATCATCTCTCACTCTCAACTCTCAAGAACAAACCCATAAAGATGATGTATGGGTTTGATTTGTTTGATATTTTTAATTTTTCTTTTTGTTGTGATGCTAATTAGGTAAAGTTAGGGTTTTCTCCTGGTTTGGGTTCCCATTTTAGATAGTTTTCTGCCTTCTAGACTAAGATCTAATAATTTCAAAACAGTGGATCAGCTTATCATGCCAACTAGTAATAACTGGAATTTAGAACTTTTAAATGCTTTGTTTGATAGTGATATTGTTAGGAAAATTGCAAAACCAGTATTCCTATTAGAGGTGAATACAAACTCATTTGGGAGCCATCTAGTAATGGTATTTTTTTCAGTAAAAACACGTATAATTGTTGATAGTGTATGCAATGATTATACTGTTGACAGTGGTATTGTTATGTCTGCATGGAAACAATTCTGGAAACTTGATCTACCACCAAAGATTCTCCACTTCTTACGAAAGTGTTTACAGAGATGTCTCCCTTTGAAGGATAGATTGTATCTAGATATGTTAGTACTATTAATTGTAAGTGTGTTATGTGTGATGCTGATACTGAATCTTTAGATCACTTATTTTTTAAATGTGATATTGCCAAACAAATCAGGAATGGTATTAATCCCATGTTGTTAAATAATTTTAACTTGAATTTTTGAATGATTGGATAACAAGTTGCTTTGACAATGAAAATAATAATATAGCAAATCCTAATATCCGAGATATGTACTTAAGTGCAAGGTATACACTTTGGTATATTTTGAAGTTAAGGTGTGTCGTTACCTTTGATAATACACAAGTGTAGGTAGATTCATTAGTGGCAGTGTGGCACAGATCAAAAAAGATATTACAAGTCGGAAGGAAAATAGAAAAAGACTGAATTCTAGCAGAAGTCGGGGTAACTCCAATATTGGAGGAGTACCATGGACAGTACCTCATCATGGTTTCATAAAAATAATTTTTGATGCATCATGTTATAAGAGAAACAAGTGTATAGGCTTTGGACTAATAATGGTTAATGATGCAGGTGGTTTTCAAGGAGCTTGGTGTATCCCGACAATAGCAGAGGATGCGGAGCAAGCTGAAGCATCGGTTGCATACGAAGCAATCAAGCTAGTTAAGAGGAAGCAGATTACCAAATTACATTTTGAAGGAGACTGCCTACATATTGTTAAATGCTTTGAATGGAAGGCAAGGGCCCATTAAGTGGACAAATAATTCTGTCATAAGGGATTTTTAGGAAATTCTTGAAGGTTTTAATAAACATATTATTTCTTATGTCCCTGTAGAAACAAATAGTGTAAAAACTAAAAAGAGTTGGTAATAATTCCGTTTTGTTATGTAAATATTGTTTTAAGTGGCTGATCCACCAATTGACACGTCATATGTGGGACCACACAATCACCTAGCATATGACACATGTGCCATAACATGGCACCCGTACATTGATAGTTACCTCTGTGTGTGGAGTGTTTATCCCATTTGGACACTAATATAAATAGCCCTTAAGGGTTCGTCCTATGTACAGTTTTGGCGAAGAGAAATAAACTCTCATTTTCTATGTCTCGTTACATTTGAAATGTTTCTCTGTGCGTACCAAAGTAATATTGAAGTTCTAGTATACTAATAGCTTAAGATAAATAAGCAATTATAAATCGTTATCAGCACGAATTGCTCTGCGGTGATCGGCATGGAAGCTGACGATACAAAATGGATAATTCTCTTCAATCCTTACATATTTTATTTAACTATTGTTAAGTAGTTTTATGCATATAATTTCTATTATGTCTAACTTGATTTCCTATTTTGTTTAGGACTTGTTAAAGAGAAAGTTAGACATTTTACCATGTTATGTATGTGCTATTTGGAGCACAAGCAATTATACGGTATATGAAGAGATATCGAAAATAGGTATGTATTTGCCACGACTCATATTTATGATGCTTATTCGATTTTCGAATTTAGCCAAATATTTGAGTTTTGCAGCCTTTTGCTATTTTCCTTTTTAGCCAACCGACGGAAGGTTTTTCCGCGTCCTTTTGGATAGCGTAGAGAGTAAAAAGTTCCTTTGTTGGTACACCAATGATTTTTGGTGTTAACGGTTTTTTTTAATATCGGCAGAGCGATGAATTTTTGCATCCAGGGGGATAGCAAAATTTTTGATATTCCTTTGCTATAATAATCTCCGGAATTCAGAGTCGTTCCACCAAAGGTCGGAATGCGATGAAAAATGGACACTAGGTTAACACGGTTAACCGGTCTCTATCAGCGGTCATTGAAATGAGCTGCAATTGGTATCGAGACAATTTCTTTATAGGTATAAAGAATGTGTTCATATTTCAACTTTGATGAACTAACATTTCGTCGACCCTAACTGACGAAATTGGAGATTTGTCGGTGTTATGTTTGGACCGTTTCACCATTGATTTTGTGGTAAATAGTTCGGCTTGATTTCTGGAGAAGATATATGCACCGTATAAAATGTTGTGGAGAGCGATAAGGAAATCTGCATATTTTTGCGCCCTTATGTGTTCCCGCTAGCTTTACGGTGTGCATTATATGCATCGACGAGCTTTAAGGAGCTAGTGCTTAATTTGCACTTTGTATATGTTGTGTCAACAACACCGAGTGCTGCAAATGTTGATTGCGCCTCGTAGATATACAAACGTCGAGCAATAATGAGTGTTGCACTTTTGTAAATGATATTTAGAGTTAATATCATGTCTTCTCGTCGCCTGAGCTATTACCTAAAATCCTGAATTTGGTGAATTAAATTTGCAGCAATGCCTATGCAAATAAGTCGATCTTTGGCAAAGAAGAAAAAATACAATTGTGGTAGGCATATTTGAATATGGGAACCACAATAGTTCTCGGGTTTAAGAACCTGATGAGCACCGTACCACCAGAAGTGGAATAATACGGGATGGTAGCATAATGATCGGGTAAATAACCATCTATGAGCCTGGTAAAGCTCTGCTATCGCTGTGACAGACACGATGCGTGCATCTGAAATGTCGTTCATTATTGTTGATCTCTAGCGGTCGTCTTGGCAGGACTGGTATTGATATTGAGATAGTGTCTAGGGTCACAAAATTCGTTTACAGTTTACTGGTAAGTTTACATGACAATGTAAATTCTTTAAAATATTCCAGCTGGGCAGTAAACGAGAGAGGAAACCTGATCAGTTACCTCTCTTGGGTTGCGTGTTATTATTGTTTTCTGCACCCAGTTGCTCCCTTGATAGGTTGAGTCATGCAGAACTGAATGTTCTGTTGATGAGACATTCCCGCCTAAGGATCAGGGGGAGAATCGTCGACGATATTGGTTAACTCCAATTGTGTCTCATCCAGATTCTCACACCGAGAAATGCCTGAGGTGTTGGATATTACTATGTTGCTATATTTAGCAAGAGTACGCTAGCTAGATTCGGCATAAACTAAAGTCCTTGCAAGGCATGCCATGGAATCGCAGCGATTGTTTCGTCTGAAAATATGCTTAGAAGCATAGACGAAAACCTCTTGTATGAGGTATGCCAATCTAATCAGATAACATCCATATTCTCTTAGAGTGATGAGTTGATAACTCCTGACGAGGAGCATATCCATATAATTTGCGTAGATATCTCTCGTAGATGAATATCCGCATATTGAATTTTGGTACCAATGGATTAGAATATCCTCGTACTCTAGAGAATGATGTGAGATTGTTAACTAATTGATTAATAACTTGGTTGTCGATAATGTTCAGAGTATCTACTGAAATTGGTGTGGATAGATTGGTGTGGATAGATATCCCCTTTGCAAAGGAATTATCGACAAAGTTTATATGATTGGCAGACATGGACCTTAGTTCATATTGAAGTGTTTTCTCCCTTGTGTACGCTCTTGAAACTTAGTCTTAGCATCAGTCCCAAATTTGATGCTTATGTGAAAGCGTAGTGAGAAAACTAATTGAGGTCGCTTGTTATACAACGCCACCCCTTGAAAGTGAGTTTCCGCAGAAACTAACCAGGTTGATGGAAGTATGGTCTGGTAGTCATAAATGACTCGACATATCACCTGGGGGTAACTGTGTATCTATACTCATATAGATTTTAAATGAAACTCTTGTTTGTTATCCGTTGATGTTGTATCATCCTAGTAATGCTTTGGGCGTTGATGGTGAGCACATTTGATGTTCTTGTGCACTTTGAACTTATTACTCATGTAACCATTGTCATGTTTTTCTGTTTGGGACGTGCTATATTCCACTGTTGTTACTACTCTATTTGCAAATTTGATGAGAAAGTCTTCCCACCGTTTGGGGGAGGAAAGGCTATCGCCTAAAAAACGGCGTGAAGTATCCTGGTTTGCACAAAGATAAACCAGGATGTATCTCATCTTGATGTTTTCATCACTGAAAGACATGCCGAAGATTTGACATCTTCAGAGATTGCAAATCAAATTGCTTCCTTGGGAAGCTGTAAATGTAGTAGCAAGTGTGTCACTTAGAACACACCTTGAGCGTGGATGACTAGTTGACTTAAAATATTCTGCACCTCTTAAAAGAAAAGAATCAATCACAATCATTGAAAGATAGTGCTCTCAAACAGACTATCAGTGGAAGATCTAATTTCTATGAGAAATAAGAGAATGTCTCTACAAATGCTGTGAAACCTCAAAATGAGAGGATTTCCATAAGGCATGCATGCAATAGAGAAATTTGTGATCGTAATCTAATCATTTTTGATGACATAGTCAAAGTATCCACTGATACTACCGTAGGTGTTGTTGGTTTAAACCACTCTCTATGGGAATGTCATCAAAGGTATGATTGGTTAAACCAGGAGAGATCAAAGCAGAATAACAATTTCTCGCAAAAATGCATAAATTTGGTATTGCAGTCCGAACGCTCGATAATATGAGCTACTCTTGGCCACAAATGGGTGTTTGCAGTTCCGACATCCGATAATGTAACCCCTAGTGGCTACAGGTGGATGTTTATGCATAATGAGGAAAGAGAAGTCAACAAATGGCACAAAGTCTTTCACAGAGACCTGAGATGGATTACAAAGAAACATATTCCATGTTGTGGATGCAATTACCTCTTTGGTATTTCTCTGGAAGTCCTTTAAGGACTCGACATGTATCTAAAGGATATGGTTATTGCGAATCTGTATGAAGTACAAATAACTGCATACGAATTGCTGAAGGTTTTTCACCTATCAGTTGAATTACCATGTCATATGCATTTGCTCAATAAAGACGAGAGTGGTCAATCATCTAAGTGAATGCTTATATTATCCAGGGATATGTGAACCATCTTATATGCTCATAAATTGTGCATTTGCTACATTTGATTTATGCAACATCTACTTTATTGGAACTCCTGAAGAATTCTCCAAAGCACAAAAATGCTTAAAGCAGGAGTTCGAGATGGAAAATCTCGGTAAAACAAGGGCTCAATTTGATTGAGCATTGTAGCTAGAAGTCCTTTAATTTCGTCAACCATAAAGGTTTAGACATGTTTAAATGGATAAGCTAATCATTCGATCTCTTATTTTTAAGATTGATCGGCTTACATCTCAAGCAAGGAGATGTATCACTCTGTGGTTTGTATTACACAAAAGATGTGTAAACTAATGGTACATTAACTGAGATATGTTATAGGTACCTGATATTGGGTCTATAGTAAACATGTAAGTCTGGTTCTATCCAGTACCAATATCGAGACATTGGTCCGAAGAAAACCCCTTCATCTTCTTGGTACCATTAAGCTTGATCTTTCGCATAAAAGATCGCTAGATGTCTCCCACAGAGAAAAGCTAATCAGGTTGTTTAATTTTGATTTTTGGCAGGTTTGTTAAAGCAGCTAAACATTTTCCTAGCTAATAGTCTGGTAGTAGAGGATACTTGTTCATCCTCCGATCGATTATGATTGTTCAGACAAATCTAGAATAAAAAGCTGATACAACCAGATGATCATTAGAGATTGTACTGAAGAAGATCAGACCGAGTTTCTCAACTAAAGGAAGTCGTTGAAGACATTACAAGATGGTTTGTGATCTCTATGCATTATGGCACAATGATCAAATGAGAAGGCTACTCATCAGGGGGAGTAAAGCCACATAAGACTATGGATATTATGAATGTTGGACATTACGTCATGTACTCTTTTTCCTTAGTCAGGTTTTGTCCCACTGGGTTTTCCTTGTCAAGGTTTTAATGAGGCATGCGAGTCCATTCCTATCCGCAATTCGTCATGTTGTACTCTTTTTCCTTCGTCCTGGTTTTTATCCCTATGGGTTTTTCCGGGCAAGGTTTTAACGAGGCAACATCTGCGGGTTCAACATTGTTCTGAGCACTCATCTTTTCCTATGTTCAGGTTTTTGTCCCAATGGGTTTCCTGACGAGGTTGTTAATGAGATAACAATCTTAGAACGGTGGTCGCCATCTAAGGAGACGTATATCCATAGAGTTTTTGAAATGCAATATTGGATAATCGCATTTATCAAGGAAACATGCCCATCAATGCTGACATCATTTTAGACATTCAGGTTTTGTCCCAAGTGGTTTTCTTAGCGCAATTTTTACGGAGGAAGTATCTCGTGGCGATAACCAACATCCCTCTAAGATCAGGTTTTTCTTAAATAATTTTCCTGACGCAGTTCCAACAACGGAAGAAAATTTGTGATGATCATCATCACTTTATGGCCACCGGTATTCAATTTTTCTGGCAAGTTTTTGACGAGGACACAATATTTTGTTCTGCTCTTTGTTAAGATCTTATTCCTTTGGGTTTTTTTCGACGAACAAGGTGGTAATCTTTCTGAACAATGGATCATCCAAGGGGAGTGTTATGTAAATATTGTTTTAAGTGGCTGATCCACCAATTGACACGTCATATGTGGGACCACACAATCACCTAGCATATGACACATGTGCCATAACATGGCACCCGTACATTGATAGTTACCTCTGTGTGTGGAGTGTTTATCCCATTTGGACACTAATATAAATAGCCCTTAAGGGTTCGTCCTATGTACAGTTTTGGCGAAGAGAAATAAACTCTCATTTTCTCTGTCTCGTTACATTTGAAATGTTTCTCTGTGCGTACCAAAGTAATATTGAAGTTCTAGTATACTAATAGCTTAAGATAAATAAGCAATTATAAAACGTTTCTATTTTTGGGAGTTTGTTGCTCTAAATTGGTTAGAGTCCCTTCTTAGAGATAATATGTGTAACAATCCAGCTTAATTTTTTTCGGCAGTGCTATTTGCCTCCCTAATCTGCACCTCCCTATTCTCCTCCCTACAATCTAAACCCCACATTAGGGGAATTGTGAACCCCACCTAAACCTAAATGCGAATCTCGATATGGATGTGAGGCTTAGATTATAGGGAGGTGAATAATAGGAAGCCAAATAACATTTCCGAATTTTTAATATCAATCATCATTTCTTCTTAAAAAATAAAAATAATGATGTTCGCGTAATTGGGGTCATTCAAAACATTTGTGGCTAGTTGAGCCCTATACTTCAATTATTTAAGGCCTACCAATAAGTTAAAATAGGTCAATTTTGAAGTAAATTTTAGTGTGAAATTGTTGATGTGCTCCAGAGTAACTAGTGTTGATTAAATGTAATTAATTGTGTTAACTGTGAAATTGATTGATGTTACTTAATCTTTAAAACATGAAAAAAATGAGAAAATTTGAATGATTATAGTGTACTTCTAAGCGCTTTGTGCCGGAGGTAACTGATTTTGCATAAAGTGTGGTCAAATAAATTACTTTTGTATAAGAGGTTCTCTAGATAAGCTATCTTGATAAAGAAATTAGTTCGCACTCATAATACTGCATAAGATAAAGTTGGGATTTCTTATAAAGTACCCCTACTTTTTACATTACACTAAAAAAATATCCCCGTTTTATTCAAAAGGCAAATTTCATCCGGTTAAGTGCTAGGTGATAGTTATCTTTCCAATTAAAAGTCCTATTTATCCATGAACTACATCTCCTTGGTGGGGAGGGTAAATAATCTGACGATCCTGAAAACGGTGTAACGATCCTGAACCGGGCTCGACGAACCTAAAAGCGTTGTCACGATCCTGAACCGGGCTCGACGAACCTGAAAAAATGTTGTAGAAGGTCGTTTTCTTCCAACCAAAAACCCCTAAACACTTGAAATGATGAACCCTTTTTGGGAAATGATGTAACGAACCTGAAAGCAGTGTAACGATCCTGAACCGGACTCGACGAACCTGAAAAATGATGTATAAAATCAACGTGGCAATAATAAAAGGGCAAATATGTAAAGTAAATTAGTTTTAACTAACACTAGATGGAAAAACTAACGTGAGTGTACTTTAACAAAGTTTAAAAAAACAGGGACATTTTTTAACGGGTATCCAAAAAGCGAGGTACTTTATCAAAATTCTCAATAAAGTTCTTCAAGCAACGGCGCACTAATAAAAAATAATAGGAAAATAAGTAGAGCTTTTACTCTTACATCTGTGAACTGCCGATATATTGCACATGTCTATTTTCCTGATTTTAGTGGTATGTTTTTGAATAGAAATGTACAAGATATTGACGAACTGTTCAAAGATGTAAGAGTAAAAGCAAAATAATCTCCTCCTAGAAGCATATTTCTTCAACTTAAAGCCTAGGCATATATGGAGAAAGACAGATAGTTAGAAAACACGTTCATCTCTCCTTCAAAGCCAAGCCAAATATTTTTGCTATGACCATGAAACTTTGATGCTTTAACATTAAACCTTTTCTCTATATATATCCAACCCATGTCTTCACTTTTATATAGTTCATTGAAAATCTTCGAAAAACAACTACAATCCTCATCATAAAACAAAACGAAAACAAAAATGATCGCAATAATGGTTTCCTTAATTTTTGTTATGCTAATTGCCACCACTCATTCTGTTGCTGATAATATTTTCATGCCGAGTGAGTTTGAAGAAGAGTTGAGTGTAATAGGTGATAATGAAGTTGAACAACTTTTGGAGTCATCAAATTGGTTTAGTAAAAGAAAAACTAGTGTTGTAAGTGTGGATAGCTTTGGTGCAGTTGGAGATGGAACTTCTGATGATACCCAGGTGAATATATACCTTTGGTTTGAGTAAAAAGTAATCTTTGTCCTTTAAGATAAGTATTTTCTTACTCATTTCCTGTTTTTCATTTTTACGGGTTCAAGTAGGCCTTTCTAAGTGCATGGAACAGAGCTTGTACTACACACAGATCGGTTTTCCTTGTGCCCAAAGGACGAAGCTATCTAGTAAAGCCTGCAAGGTTTGTAGGGCCTTGTGTCGACAAGCTAATCATTCAGGTAACAATATATAGTCAGTTTGGGAGAATGGGATTACTTGACTTGTTCGTCGTGCATACACGCACAATTTGATTGTCATTGTAGTTGAAATTTTCTATAATATGTTTCCGCAGATTAATGGAACGATCGTAGCTCCTGATGAACCCAGTGATTGGGATCAAAAGAGCCCAAATAACTGGCTTGTGTTCTCCAAACTTAACAAAACAATCATCCAGGGTGGTGGGGTTATAGATGGTTCAGGGAGTAAATGGTGGGCTGCTTCTTGCAAAAAGAACAAAGAAAATGTAAGAAATTCTCGAAATAAAAACTATTTGGTCATGCACTTCTAACGGACAATGCAAACATTTAAACCTTATCATTTTTTTTTGACAATAAACAGAAACTAACACCTCTTTTGATGTTTTCCTTCTTTTCGATTTGTTTCACAGCCATGCATAGCCGCACCAGCAGTAAGTACCTTGTAAACGAAAGAGAAAAACAGTTGAACTTTTTTACTCAACAAGAGATTAATGTAACGAATTGGTGCAGGCAATCACGATTGATTCCAGTTCGGTGGTGGTGGTGGAGGATCTTACAATAAAAAACAGCCAACAGATACATTTTCAAATATACCGCTCTAAGACAATTCGCGTTTTCAGGGTACAAATCTCAGCTCCAGGTGACAGTCCAAACACCGATGGAATCCATATTGCTGAATCAACTGACATTGTGGTCCAAAATACCAAAATTGGAACAGGTACTCATAGATCATTGGAACCGCAGTTACGAAAATTCTTTACTTTAGACTGACGAAGTATAACCAACTGTACATTAAATTATGTTCTTGTTTTTTAAATTTGAAGGCGACGATTGCATCTCAATTGTGAATGGTAGCTCTATCATTAAGATGAAACACATCTACTGCGGACCCGGCCATGGAATTAGGTAATAATCTGTATACTCCTCTTTTAAAATCAACATACTGATTCTCATTACGTTGTATCATGTCCATAAATTTTAGCATAGGGAGCTTGGGAAAAGACAACAGCAAGGAAATGGTCACTGCCGTGGTTTTGGATACTGCAGTTCTTAAAAATACTACCAATGGGCTTAGAATTAAGACTTGGCAGGTAAGTCTTCAATTAAATGTAATTTGAGGAAAAAAAAACAATCAAATGTAATTTGAGAAGAAAAATTTACTTGAAGTAACTTGTCATTTCTACTCATTTTCTGCAACAGGGAGGTTCCGGCTATGTTCGATCAGTGCGCTTTGAGAATGTTCGGATGAATGAAGTAGAAAACCCTATCATCATTGACCAGTTCTATTGTGACTCACCAGACAGTTGCCAGAATCAGGTATTATTTCTGGCAAGTACTTTTGATTAACTATATGTTTTCACTTTTCACTACCCAAATGACACTGAATCTTATATGTTTCCTTATTTGTCAGACTGCGGCTGTAAAAATAAGCCAAGTTATGTACCGTAACATCACTGGAACAACAACGAGTGAAAAGGCCATCCAACTTGCTTGCAGTGACACAGTTCCCTGCAGCAACATTATCCTAAGCAATGTCAACCTTGAGAGCAAGGAAGGAACGGTAGAGACCTACTGCAACTCTGCCACAGGTTCTAATGAAGGGATAGTTAACCCTTCTGCCGATTGCCTAGATTCTTCAAATAAGGATTCCTACTCTGACATGACTACCGACTCTAACCTTGAAGATCTTCATGCAGAGCTGTGACTCAAAACTCAGGCAGATACAAGTTACTGTTGTTTAGTAGAGATGGTTAGTCGAAAGTCTAATTAGACTATATATGCTGAACCTGACTTGTAGAAAGAAGAGTACACATTACTAGTAGTTAAACAACCAGAAACGTTTAAATTTGATGAGGTTATCTTACAATGTACCACACAAATATCCTTAATTGCTTGCGGAATCCATGTCAGTTACGTTGATTCTGTTCTATATGATATTATGTATCAGATATGGGAACTATGAAAAACTAAACAAGAGATCCCTCTGTTAACTGATTCCCAATCATATACAAAATGAAGAGTTGGTACAACTAGAATAAAACCAAGTTTCCCTATAACAAAAAAATATTCGAATAAACCCAGCATTCTTTATAAGTCAAGTAAGTTAGTTCATTAACTAAATAAAAAGATCAATCCACTGCTAAGAAATTAGGATATGCAATCTGTTAAATTAGAGAAACAGGCAACGTGCACTTGAACAGATCCTCAGCACCAAGTTGTGCTCGAGAAACCAAGAGAAGGAGGACACTGCTTCCTTGCATGTTCAGGACTTACTTTTACGAGGAAAAGATGCAACGTGCACTTGAACAGATCCTCAGCACCTTCGTCATTTCACGTTGTGCTCGAGAAACCAAGAGAAGGACACTGCTTCCTTGCATGTTCAGGAATTACTTTTGCGAGGAGCTCCAGAGATACTCCTTTCAGCTCTGCAATTACGAGTTTGTAAGGTAAGCAAATAGCCAAGGGATGCAGATACAGATTATCAAATACACATAAAAGAAGTCTAGAGTAATGGTGTCTGCACAAGAAATTAACATTGAATCAGGTTGGTCTACTCCTGGAGATCAGACACCAACAATTTTACAGTTGATTACTTAATTTAAAGCCTTAGAAACACAGTCGGACACTTAGCTGGATAAAATTTACCCAATTTACATTAAAAATATAAGTTTCAGAATGCCCTACATCGCGGAAATGAGATCACAATTCATGGTCAGACGCTTAGCTGTAAATTTTTGACCTATTTTTAGCAGGATCAAAAGTTTCAAAAAAAAAAACATGCTTTAAATTGGGTGATAATGACTGCGTGGAAAGGAGATCATTCTCACATAGAGCATAATCTAAGTTTGCCAAAATGACCATGTCTAAGTGTATATATATATAGAAAATCAGGGAAAGAGATAGAACCTTGGGGTTTAAAATTAAACAGAGGAGGCAGTGCTCGCCCATTAGGAAGACGAGTATTAGGATCACGAAGTTCATCGAAAAATGGGTGGATACAAGCCTCTAACTGCATCAAACAAAACCAAGAAGGTTATATGATTGACTAAGTATAGATATTGATATACGACAATGATATAGATTATCAGCATTAAGGAACATGATAATATAAGCTGACTAAAAGGAACACTCACAGCAGTGCACCGCAGATTGGGAGAATACTGGAGGAGTCTGGAGACAAGGTCTACTGCTTCTGGGGGCATGCGTTTGTGGAATAACTGAATATTTGAAATAGCAAAAAACAAAAAATTAGAGGTTAATTGTTTAGAAGGGATTTTTCAAAATAACTATATGCTGATAGGTTTCAGGCAGATTCGCATCAATATAAAATGTCCAGGTCACTTACCTTATGCCATGGGTGAGCCTTGATTTGAGGGAACTTGAACTCAGTATAGTTCGGGTTCATACACTTAATTTCTTCTCTTGTTGGTGTTCCAAGAACCTACAATACCATGAACAGTGACCTAGTAAATTTGCCCTTGAATTGAATTGTGATACAACAATAATTCCAAACTAAACTTTTTCATTTGGGGAAACTCCAGGAAGTTATACCTTAATTATCTCGACGAGCTGGTCTACTCCACTCTCTCCAGGAAAGAGAGGCTATTTGACATAGTTGGCGCAAAACGAAAAAAACAAACGAAGAGAAGATCAGTTTTGACTACCATTTTCCCCTGTACCCAAGATGAATGAATGATGCAACACGGAGCTTCGTTTACCTGTCCAAGAAGTAACTCAGCAAGTACGCAGCCTGCAGACCAAATGTCAATTGCACTTGTGTACTCTGTTGCACCAAAGATGAGTTCAGGTGCACGGTAATAACGGGAGCATATGTACGATATGTTTGGCTCGCCTTTAACCTGTTATATATGAAAGACCAAAAAAAAAAAAAAAAATGAAACAACTTAGGTTATTAAATATAATGAAAGAGATACCCGAACAAAAGAATAACCTAAACTTTAGCACTACCCGAACAAAAGACTTACCAAAACTTTGGCACTACCAAAGTCACATAGCTTGAGCTGGTGAGTATGTGGATTAACCAGTAGATTCTGTGGCTTAATGTCCCTATGGCAAACTCCAATTGCCCCGTGAATATAGGCCAATGCTCTACAAATCTGGCAATAGTTATCAAAAGTTAGATAATCTCTTCACATATCTCAATTTCGGCGCTACCTTTCCGATAAATTCCAGTATCTTTACAATAATACCAAAAGGTTTCATTTTGTGAGTAATGCGCCTTTTTAAATTAGAATAATAGGCATGTACATAAATTCATACCTGGAATGTATAGAGTTTGACATAAATTAGAGGCATTCGCTGATTCGCTCTGCTATAATGCTTTGCAACTCGATAAACCGTTTCAGGTACATATTCAAGGACCAAATTGAGATAGAGCTCCTCCTTTTCAGTCGTTGAAAAGAAACAATGTTTGAGTGAGACAATGTTGGGGTGATCAAGAAGGCGCATCGTCTGCAACTCACGGTTCTTGTATCTCTTATCCTGCAAGACTTTCTTGATTGCAACAGTCTCACCTGTCTCTAAGCATTTTGCCTGCGAAATGAAACCAAGGAGATCTACAGTTAAAACCCAGTAAGAAAGGGATTACTTATTTAAGTGCTCTATATAAATGTTGAAACTTCAATAAGACGTATCACCTGAAACACAATTCCAAAAGAACCTTGTCCAACGACACGCTCAGCCATGTAACTTATAGTCTTGACTCACAGAAGAAGAAACAAAAAAAACAGAAGAGGTGAAATATCAGCAAATATGCAAAGTAGTGTTTACTACCAAGACCAATAGAAATAGAGGAAAACAGAATATTCATCTTATACTCCTTAAATCATAATGATCATATGTGAAGATACCTGTTTGGGTTGACCATTTCTGCCACCAATTGTGGTCACAATAATGTGTCCTGTTTCGGTTCCATTTCCATTAACTACAGTTGCTTCCATTTCCTAAACCCAAGAGAAACGTCACAAGAAAGTTCCAATAGAAAAGATAGGCAAACAATTATTCGAGAAAAAGAACCATGTATAATATCGACTTCCTGAATAAGAGAAAAGGCTTAACATATCATACCTTGTCATCCTTGATCTTCATATCATTGATTTCCCCTGGAAGTTTATCGACAGACATTTTATCACCACTGGATTTCTCAACTGCCAAAGGGGGAGCTGTACCTAACGATGTCATGTTTTGTAATAGCCACCAGAGTAATGCGTTTGAGATGAGAACTCAAAAGAACCACTGATTAGACAAAAACTTGAACCTGGAATAAAATGATTATCCATTATAATATCACAATCCAGAAACTATAAATGTTTATCAAAATTAAAATGAAATTCTCTCCTACATTTTAAGAACTTATCCCTTCACTGCCTAAACATGCTGAAATAATGCACAACATAAGAACTGAGATCCCTGAACACTTAGCACAAAGACTGGCGATTAGGATCGCTGTTCCATACTTGAATCCAACATGTAATTTCTATGGTGAAATTTTTTCTTTTTCACTAAGTTCATCTTCATAAATTAAAAAAACAACCATAAAAGTGAAGGCAAAATACCAAATGAACACCTTAGAGGAGCTCAATTTCATGTTTTATCACTTCTTAAACTCATAACATCTTCATTTCAAAGCTAACATCAACCAAAGATCAAGACTTAAAAAGAAAATAAAATAAAATGAAAAACTAAAAAAGATTTCTAGTATAAGGAAACACAAATTCAACATGAAAATGAACAACAAGAAGCAAAAAATTACACACCCACAAAAAAAAAAATAAGATCTTTACCTTCAATTGTTACTGGTCTTAAGAATTTCCACCCTTAAAAAACAAATGAAAGCTTAGAAACATGTACTGTATCTATCTACAAGACAGGTAGGTCAACAGTAAAACCCTAGAAAATTGAAATCAAAGACAGAATAACAATAGTCTTTTTTTCTAGTTTTCTTTACTCGAAGAGTAGAGGTTTGACTGAAAGTGTGACTAAAAAATCAGCAACTTTCATTAATTATTAAATACAGTTTATAAAACCTTTCACGTCCGGAGAAAATGATGTACTTTCCGCTGAGAGTTAGACACGTTTATTAATATGAACGGATACAACTTTATAGCTGGAATAAAGTGGGGCCCAGTCGGGTAGAAGTTTGTTTCGCATGAGGAGACAACATCCCTAAGTTAGGAGATGGTAGGTTAAGATTCTCGATATACTTACTTGCGAATCTCTAGGTAAATTGGTAAAATGAAAATGAAAGTGAAATGGGTGCTTATGGCGAATGTGGTGGAAATGGTTTTACCTATTTCCGATCCCCACTTTTCTTATTTAGGATTTACATAAATCCTAAATACCATCCGTTCGACTTTTTATATACACCCAACTAAAAAGAAAAAAAACCTAAACGAATCAAGTTTAGGTCTCCATCTCCACCACTGATGCTTCAAAAAACAAAAACAAAAAATCTCCACCACCGACCATTATCTTTCTCTTCTATTCGATCTCCATAATTCATCACCACTTAAAAAGTCTAGTGTGTACTTAAGCTAGATATTAAAAATGGTGGACAAGAGAGACAAGGCATCGTATTACTGGAAATTAGTTGCAACATATATTCAGTTGGTGATTTACATTGATCGGATCATGCACTGTTAGGTAGAATTTGTCGGATTTGATTAGCAGGTTTTGGCATATAAGCAAACCCTATTGTACATGGTTTATTAACTGTGTGATTAGATAAGCTTGTTTTGGCATATACACAAGCAGTTCAAGTGCGATTATTACTATTACAATAGTTGGATGATCAAATTTTTAAGGCTACCCTTCTCATGTGATTAATTAATCATCTCTACACCTTATTCACAGAATAATTTTTAATAGAATTAACATAACTCAATTAAACTAAGGTTGAGATATTTTTCCTAGTTTTTCAATAATGAAATTTTCCATAATAATAGTTTACCGATTAATCTCCGATTAAATCATCGTCTTTTTCTTAATGATAAAGAAGGATTAATGAAGAAGAAGATAAATAAAGGGATCAATAAAGAAGAGGATAAATAAAAATGGTAATGGTTATAGTCAAAGTTAATTCGACTTTTATGATGGTACACAGGAAAAACCAAAATTAAAAAGTAAATTAATTTTAGAAATTGTGAAGTGGATAGGAAATAGAAAATATGGGGATGGGAAATAGGTAAAACCGTGGAAATTGACAAGTGAAGACTACTTGTGGGGTCGTAAAGTCTCGCCGCCACGTGGAAGATCCTGGAATTTGCATATCTATGGGAGAAATTCGGGAAACATCGGATAAATATTCGAGGGGCACTCTACTCGCTTCGAGATATTTGCCCTTTCAACATCCTGGCTAAATTGGGGCCTATCCCATTTAATTGGGGCCTGGTACAAGAAGACAAAAATGGTCATTAGAAGGTATAAAAAAAACACCCCTTATCCAAGTATTTTGTATAATGGCTAATTTACCCCTGATTAATTAGTGTTAATCGGATGATTATTTGATGTTTAATTAAATTAAATTAGAAAACAACTAATCTTGATTCATCAAAACCATGAAGAAACTTTTTTTTTTTTTTAAGAAAAAAGCAACTCAGAATCGGTATAAGTTCATGCAATTGTAAACCGATTCTCGGAATCGGTTTATAAAACTTAAAACATAGACCAATTATAAATAAATTTAAAAAAAAAATTTGTGATTTTTTTCTTTACTATCGGTTTATATAAATTCCCAAATAAACCGATTAAGGAATCGGATTTTGTGTATATACGTATCTACCGATTAGTCCGAGAATCGGATTTTGCGGAGACACGTACAAACCGATTGTCCACAGAATCGGATTTTGTGTATATATAAAAAGACCGATTATGGGTGTATATATATAATGTAATGGGAGAATTAAATTCTTTCACGTGTTGCAACAAAGGACCGCATGAGATACACCTTCTTTCACGTGTTGCAACAAAGGACCGCATGCGATACAGGTGTAAATACGAATTCATTCATATAAAAAAAGTAAGAGACACAAAAATCCCAAACCTAAACTCTCTGCTCCTTGCTATCGGTTGATCCCTGTTTGTCCCCCTTCATTCACGTTGGTTGGCTATTAATCCCTCATGATCATATTCAGATGCATAAATCAATTAGTAAGGTGTTTTCTTGTTGGAAGTCATGGTATTTGTTTATTTTCTATTTCATGGATATGAACAAGGATTTCCTTATTTTGGTTCTCCAGTTGTGTACTATTAAAAATTCAGAGCTTGAAGAATTGGGTACCTGTTACTGTTGATTTGGTAAATCTGTTGGATTTTTGAATTTTGATTAACTTCTCATGATTTTTCTTCTCTTTAGATCTCTTAGTCTCAATCTCAGCCATTGATGGAAGCAAACAGATGCTGATTTTGAGTGATTATTCATACCATGTGTATGGTGAGGAGAGAAAGTTAAGTTTGATCAATCAAAGCATAAGAAGAATTAAGTTTGATCGATCAAATCAGAAGAACAAAACTACAGACTTTGAGTTGAGCAACTTTAAATAGTTATTATTGTAATGTATGCAACTCTTCCTTGATGAGAGGTTTTTGGTGCACTAAATTGTTTAGTGTAATAATACTGTTTTTGAGAAATTAAATTAAAGAGGTGTTGGTGCTGGATAGAAAATCGGTATTTGTTTATGATGACTTAATCCGATTGTGGGCAGAAAAATAGACAGAAAAAAAATTAGCGTAGAATCGGGGAATATGTTGCTACATATTTTCCGATTCTGGTTTTTTTTTTTAACCCAAATCCAGAATCGGTTAACATATCGCAACATATCCCCCGATTCTGGGTTTTTATGTTCGTCATTTTTGAAGAAATTTCTGCAGTTACACCTAATCTCAGACTGGATTCGAGCTTGTTCGAGTGTGAATTTGGTATACTGAGACTGGGTTTTAGCCATCACATCTAATTTGGGAGCTTTTGTTATTGTATTTTATTTTATTTTTGTAGTCGTTAATGGTGTGATTTGAAGTTTTTGTGAATACGGCAGCGATCATGGAAATGGCGGAGGTATTAAGTTCACGGTGGCGGAGGCGGTGGCGGAGGTGGTGGCGATGGCGGAGGCGGTGATGATTTAAGAGTAATTAGGTTTTAGTATTTTAGAGTAGGGTTATTTGGTAATTTCATCTAATTTTTAAACACCCCCATTATTATTTGAGGTGGAAACAAAATTTTTATAGGGCCCCAATTTAGCCAGGTTCAACATGATGAAGATGTGTGCAATGCGTCTCACCAATTCGTGGCCGTTCTTAGTTGGTGGAGCGATTTTTCTGGTTAATTCCGTTAACGAACGAGACCTCAGTCTGCTAACTAGCTATGCGGTATAAGTTTTATTTTTATATTTAAAGGATCTTTGAACAAACATGATAATCACATCATAAGCATAGTTGTGTTAGGAAGGGTACCTGACGATGCCATTGAATTAAATCCAAGATGTCCTCCAAGAACACCACTTGAGCATAATACTTCAAGAACTCTAAGTTTCTCCTTCTTGACCTTTTTATGTGATTGTTTGAGGGTGAAAACAGTTTCTGCTGATTTCGGTAATTTCGCGTGAGTGGGTGAGAAACTGAGTCTAAACCCTAAACAATGTACTGCAAGGGAGTACTTTAGATTCGAGAGATCAATCTGTACAAATCCGGCCTAAACCAAGAAATGGCCGTTCCAAACTTGCTTCGGTCACAAAGTGAAGGAGAAGGGTTGGTTTTAGGGAGGGAAGCGAAGAAAGTGTTGAGACCAGAATAGTTGATTCTGGAAGAGTAGTTGTTGACTTGTATCATAAAGTGAAAGCTAATAGATGGGAAAGCTAGCAAGTGATTTCTGAGTGTTGTATGCTCCTGACCAAAACTTGTTATTTGGTGGAAATAGGTAAGACCTATTTATACAAGTCATAACATAACGTACTCTGGTTTCGTAGAAAATGGAAACGGCTGAGTAAAGTGGAAGGAGGTGATAAATGGGTAACGCCTGGAATTGATGTTCCATAATGAAAGGAGCATTTCACCATTATTCCATGTATTTACTAACCGACTCATTCTTATGACACTTTCATGTAACGGGCGTAGTGTACACCGCACGCTGTAAACCGCCAAACCAATACCCTTTATGAGCATCCCCCAGTTTGTGACATGTGTTAGATGTCTCGAGTGTTTTCATGGGAAAACGTGTAGCAAGGTGTTACGTGTGGCATGGTGGCATGCCAGTGGCCATGGTAGAGTCGACATGGCTTTGCCAAAGAATAGGCACGGCCAAATTTGGGGTTTAGATGCAAACCGTGATGTTTTGGCTTTGGGCAGTAAGTTAGGTGGCGAACTTGAACGGTCGAGATCCGCATCTCAGAGGGAAGGATAGCCATTGATTATTGCAACGCTCCGTTTTAGCATCCAACGTTGAGCATGGCTTTGTCATAGAGTGGGCGCGGCCAAATTAGGGTTTAGGTGCAAACCGTGTGTTTTGGCTTTGGGCCGCAAGTTTCCATGCGTCAGGTGGCGAACTTGTGTGGTCGAGATAGGCATCTCAAAGAGAAGGGTAGCCGTTGATTATTGCAACCCTTCGTTTTAGCAGCCAGCGTTGAGCATGGCCTTGTCATAGAGTAGGCGCGGCCAAATTAGGGTTTAGGTGCAAACCGTGTGTTTTGGCTTCGGGCCGCAAGTTGCCATGCGTCAGGTGGCGAACTTGTGTGGTCGAGATCTGCATCTCAAAGAGAAGGGTATCCATTGATTATTGCAACCCTTCGTTTGTAGTAGCCAGCGTTGAGTCATGGCCTTGTCAAAGAGTAGGCGCGGCCAAATTAGGGTTTAGGTGCAAACCGTGTGTTTTGGCTTTGGACCGCAGGTTGCCATGCGTCAGCTGGTGACTTTGGACGGCTAAGATCTGCAGCTTAGATGGAAGGGTGGCCGTTGATCGTTGCAACCCTTCGTTTTGGCAGCCAATGACGTGAAGGAGAGGCTGGCATGGTATAGGTGCGGCAAAAACTAGGGTTTGGTGCAAACCGTGGTGTTTGGCCTTGGGCCTCAAGTTGTCGTGTGTTAGGTGGCGAACTTGGATGGTCGAGATATGTATCTCGAAGAGAAGGGTAGCCGTTGATTATTGCAACCCTTCGTTTTGGCGTGGATAAGTAGCTGGCATGGTTTTCCATTGGCACGGTGGAGCGGCGGGCATGGTTGGCATGCCTTGGCGCAGAGACGTGGCTGGCATGGTTTGCCATTGGCACGGTAGTGCGGCTGACATGGTTGGCATGCCTTGGCGCAGAGACGTGGCTGGCATGGTTACCATTGGCACGGTGGTGCGGCTGGCATGGTTGGCATGCCTTGGCGCAGAGGCGTGGCCGGCATGGTTTGCCATTGGCACGGTGGTGCGGCTGGCATGGTTGGCATGCCTTGGCGCGAGACGTGGGCGGCATGGTTTGCCATTGGCACGGTGGTGCGGGCTGGCATGGTTGGCATGCCTTGGCGCGCGAGACGTGGCTGGCATGGTTTTCCATTGGCACGGTGGTGCGGCCGGCATGGTTGGCATGCCTTGGCGCAGAGACGTGGGCGACATGGTTTGCCATTGGCACGGTGGTGCGGGCGGCATGGTTTGCATGCCTTGGCGCGAGACGTGGTCGGCATGGTTTGCCATTGGCACGGTGGGAGGATTAGGGTTAGGTGTATACAAAGGTGATGTCAGTTAATACTAAGGGTTCTGTCGTGGAACATGACACATGTATAAAAAAAAGGTACCCTGGTAATTCTTACGTAAATACGCTGATTGTTTCAATAAATGCGCTATTGGTCATAGTGACGTCATGCCAGATGTACGGTTTTACGATTTTATCCCTAAGCTAAAAACCACCATCAACAGTAATAATGAAATAATAATAATTCATGAACCCAATTCTGATGGTTATAGAGTTCTTGAAGTATTCTGCTCAAGTGATGTTCTTGGAGGACATCTTGGAGTTTCTCCTTCTTGACCTTTTTATGTAATAATGAAATAATAATAATTCATGAACCCAATTCTAATGGTTATAGAGTTCCTTTTATAGGTAGAATAGGACCAAGGTTCATAGGATTTAGAATCTTCATTTAATCTCGACCGTCCATCAAGGAAAAGGGAATATGAAAGGATCCCAATATTGTAACCAACATGTTTAGCAATATTCATGATTAACCAAGTCATTACATGGCCCAAGAGGATATTTCATATCTGTAGAAATATTCTTACATTCTCCCACTGGTCCATGTGATAATCTATTTAACGGTTAATCGTAGAAAAACATAAGCGCGCATAATTGCTAAACAAATATAATGGTTAAACGTAATACCTCAACCAAGAAAATTACTTATGCGAGTCATGGCGGTGGCACATTGTCTTGTTATAAACATGTTCCATTCCATGTACCACAACAAAAGCAAATTACTTAATCAGGCCTTAAATGGGGATATCATAATGGTCCAGTAATGTCTTCAAAAGAAAACAATTTCTGTAACATTCATCCAATTAACATAAAAGTATACTAAAGTGGATACAGAAATGAGTTCAGAACAATAACAATAATAAGATCTCAATTAAGTGTTCAAACATAAGCAAAAGTCTAAGTGAAACTAATTGTTTGTTACTCCCTCAAGACCCATGTTTCCAACATGTTCCAGAATGGTCTTGGGAGGTAACGCCTTCGTAAATGCATCTGCAATCATAAGTTTTGTGCCTATGTGTTCAATGAACAACTTTTTCATCTGAACAGTTTTCTTCACGCATATGTACTTTAGATCCATGTGTCTTGAACCCTTAGTATATCTAGCGTGCTTTGAAAAGAATACTGCTGTGGCATTATCACAGTAAAGTTTCACCAAAAGCGGAGGCAAAATTTAGGTCTCTAAACATTAAGATGAAATTCTGCAACCATGAACAGTGATTTGTAGCCTCATAACATGCTACAAATTCAGCTTCCATTGTTGAGCCAGTGAGAATAGACTCTTTTTCACTTTTCCATGATATTGCTCCTCCGGCTAATAGAAAAAGATATCCAAAAATGCTCTTTCGAGTATCATTACATCCCATGAAATAGGAATCTGTATAGCCAACCAACTCAAATTGATCTAACTTCGTAAATGTGAGATGATGATCCTTCGTTCCTTGCAGGTACCTTAAAACTTTCTTTGCAGCTTTCCAGTGTTCCATTCCAGGATTCACAAGGTATCTTCCCAGCATACGAACTATATAGTTGATATCTGGTCGTGTGAAAACTTGGGCATACATTAAACTTCCCACTACAGAAGCATAAGGTATTTTATCCATTTGTTTACGTTCCAGTTCATTCTTAGGACAAAGATTGAGTCCAAACTTGTCTCCTTTAGAAACTGGAACTATACTTGGCTCTACATGCACTCATCTCAAACCTCTCTAGAATTCTTTTGATATATGCTTTTTGTGAGATTGATAATGTTCCAAGTGATCTATCACGATATTTTTCTATCCCAATCACATAAGAAGCCTCGCCCATATCTTTCATTTCAAAATTCTTTGAGAGATATTCCTTAGTTTCATGCAGAAGGCCAAGATCACTACTCGCAAGTAGTATGTCATCTACATACAATACCAAAAATATGAACTTCCTCCCACAGATCTTGAGGTATATGCATGGATCTACAACATTTTCTTCAAAACCAAATTTTTGAATGGTTTCGATGAATTTTAGATACCAATGCCTGGAGGCTTGCTTAAGTCCATAAATTGATTTCTTAAGTTTGCAGACCATGTGTTCTTGTCCTTCTAAAGCAAAACCTTCAGGTTGACACATGTAAATTTCTTCTTCAAGCTCACCATTAAGAAAGGCTGTTTTCACATCCATTTTATGTAACTCAAGGTCATATTGAGCTACTAATGATTGAATAATTCTGAGAGAGTCTTTCTTTGACACGGGAGAAAAAGTCTCTTTGTAATCAATGCCATCTTTCCGAGTGAAACCTTTGGCTACAAGTCTAGCTTTATAACGTTCAATATTGCCATTAGCATCGCGTTTGGTCTTAAAGACCCATTTACACCCGATTGCTTTGTGTCCTTTAGGCAATTCAACGTATTCCCAGACTCTATTATCATCCATCGATTTTTTTCTCGAATTTCATAGCATTAATCCATTTACTAGAATTACTATACTTTATAGCTTGTGAATAAGAAACTGGATCTTTCATAATCCCTAAATCAAAATCCGATTCTTGTGGATAAGCCACATAATCATTAGAAATAGCCTTTTTCCGTTCTCTAGTAGATCTTCTTAAGGTTACTTCTTGTGGTTGTTCAACAATTTCTTCAGTGGCAATAGTCTCATCATGAATCTCCGGTGTTGTTATTTGTGTTTCTCCCTCATCAATCGGTTCTACAACCGGAGGAGTCACAATATCTGTAGAAATTTGAGGTAAAGGGATTATTACTCTGATTTCTTGAACAAATTTTTCTTGCACTGGTGTACTCACACTAACTTCGCTATCCTTAATGAATTTTGCATTTCCAGTTTCAACAATTCTCATACTATGGTTAGGACAATAAATAATATACCCATTGGATTTTCAGGAAAACCAATAAAGTAACCACTAACAGTTTTCATATCCAATTTCTTTTCTTTGGGATTATAAACTTTCGCTTCTGCTGAACAACCCCAAACTTCCAAGTGTTTTAAACTAGGTTTCCAGCCCTTCCACGGTTCAAAAGGAGTCTTTGGAACTGCTTTGCTTGGAACTCTATTTAAAATGTACACAACATAACGAAGAGCATACATCCACAAACTTAAGGGTAAACTCGCATGACTAATCATGCTTCTAACCATTTCCATTATAGTACGATTTCGCCTTTCTGCTACACTATTCTGCCAAGGTGAACCTGGCGTTGTGTATTGAGCAACAATTCCAAGTTTTTGAAGAAGTAGAGCGAAAGGTCCAGGATGCTGTCCTGTTTCGTCATACCTTCCATAATATTCTCCACCCCTATCAGACCTAATGATTTTCACCTTCTTTTCTAATTGCCTCTCAACTTCGGTAATGAATTGCTCTACAGCATTCACAGCTTGAGATTTATCATGCAATAAGTAAAGATAACAATAACGTGAAAAATCATCAATAAAGGTTATAAAATATTTTTCTCCTCCAAAAGTTGGAACATTGAAGGGTCCACAAATATCTGTATGTATTATTTCAAGGAGTTCAGAACTTCTTGTGGCACCTTTATTTGTGTGTTTTGTCATCTTTCCTTTAATACAATCTACACAACTCTTATAATCAGTAAAATCAAGGTTCTGTAGAATCCCATCTTTTACCAACCTTTGAGCTTTTCACGAGATATATGTCCCAGCTTCGTATGCCACAAGAATGAGGAATTACCCTCAGCACTTTCAGTTATATCATTATGATGCATGGTCAAATAGGTTCCAGGTATTGATGATGGTGATAAATTTAATTTGTAAAGACCATCAGAAAGATAACCGGAACCAATAACTTTAAAATCTTTAAACAAACTGAAACATCCATTGGCAATTTGAAACTGAAAACCTTGTCTATCTAGTTGAGAAACTGAAATTAAATTGTGAGAAATAGTTGGAACATAAAGAGTGTTCTCTAAATCAAGAAAGTATCCATGATCTAGAATCAGACGATAGGTGCCTACAACATTAACTGGGGCTTTATTTCCATTGCCCATAAAAAGGAAGTTTTCATTCTGTTTTGTGAGTTGGGTTGAAAGGTATCCCTGCATCGAATTAGAAAAACATGAACATTAGCACCAGAATCAAACCACCATGATAAAGAAGATTCTTTAACAGTCAAATTTGTTTCAAAATAGCTTACGAATCCCAACGGATTACCTTTATTTTCGAACCATTTTTGACGCTTAGTGCAATATTTCGAAAATGACCAGGTTTCTTACAGAAACGACACTTATTGTCATCTTTCTTTGCTTTCTTCTTTTCAGGTTGACCAAAATTATTCTGTGGTGCTCCCTTATTGCCCTTTGCAGGCTTGCGCTTATTATTCACTCCTCGATTGACAAAATGTGCTTGATTAAGCCTTGCTAGTTTATCCTAGCTTCCTCTTGAACCAGCATGTTTCCCAGTTCATTTGCAGTCCACTTTTCCTTAATAGTGTTGTAATGCACTTGAAAAGGGGCATACTGAGGCGGAAGCGAGTTGAGAATAAATTGAACAAGAAAATTCTCATCCACGGTTAATTTCATCTCAATGAGCTTAGCAGCAATGCTTCCATTTCAATTACGTGTTGGTGCATTGATCGTACACCGGTATACTTCATGGTGGTCAGATCAGCCATCAACTTCCCAGCTAGAGACTTATCCGCTGTCTTAAAGCGTTCCTTTACGATTTCCATAAAGTCCTTAGCATTTTTAGGTTTGGGAAGCGACTCTTTAATGTTTGCATCAATGTGCATTCGCATCAACTGTATGCTCAGTCTATCACTTCTCTCCCACCTTTTCAAGAGATCCTTATCTTAGTGGAACTCTTATCATCCATAATTGGCTTTTCAATTGGGAGAGCAAGGTCAATATCCTGCACACCCAAAGTGAACTCAACATTCTCTTTCCATTATGAGAAGTTGGTGCCATAGAAGAATGGGATAGAAGAAGTATACAAATGCAAATACTTAGAACTAGAAGCTGTAAAACATGACAAAGATACACAAAGTCAAACTCACACACATACAAATTAAGAAACTCCTGTGGATAGAATCTCAATAAAACAACAATCATGTCATAAAGTCATAAAAAACATTCACACATATATAAGCAAGCAAAGACAAACATATGTGGACATTATGCCTTTCATGGTTACATACATAATCATAATATTTGTTCAAACATGTGAATTAGAGTAACCTGTGGGTAAATTTTCATTCTAATATGTATGACTAAATAGTCAATTTCTTAATGTTTATATATACAAACACTTGAACAAACATCTCATGTGGGTGATAGTTATTCTCATGTGATTGCACAAAACGAAGTAGACTTACAATGACATGTTAATGTAACATGTTGTAGCAGGAAATCCCACACTACACCCCTCATAAGAATTCACACAATCAAGTCATTTTAATATGAACAGTTATAGTCTTTTTTGATTAAAACTCACCAATGTTATAAGATGGAAAGGAAATAAGCTAAAGAATTTACAACCGCTCTAAACTTTCTCTCTCTTAATAACTTGCCCAACACTCAAAAAAGATCTCTCTCTTTTCTTAAGCCTGTTCGGCTCTTTATATAGGACATTACATAGTGGATGACAACTAAGCTGTCCTTTATTTCGGATCTGACTTGCGACATTCTCGCGAGTGTACAAATGTTAAATCTCGCTAGGTCTTCACATATTTCTCGTGTTCAGGCTGTCGTCATCCGTTGCGTCATTTATATTACTTATCCACGATATCTTCGCAGTGTGTCGTTTATGGATTTCGCAAGGGTCTTGGTGTTGCGATATTTTGATCCTACATCTTGCCTCTTCTCATGTCTTCTCTGCGAAGGAGATAATGTCATGAGAATTAGTACTTTTCCAAATGCCGCAGCTGTTCATTTTTTCATATTTTTCTGTATTGACATGATTCTGTACTTTTACACATAATTTATTACACGTATCTCTTCCTCCATCTATTTCTTGACACGTCTTTTTCAACTGCTTTTTCTCAACCGTTCATATCTACTCTTCACATTAAATGTGTTTGCCTTTTCGAGAAACCTTATATCTATATATACTTTTCTTACTCCTTTCTTCTTCTTTTTTACTTTCCTTCTTGTTTTTTCTGCAACTTTTCTTCAACATCTCTCCGAAACTTCCGTTTCTGCTACTGTAAATCTTTTCCTTTTCACTTCTTTTGATCTTCAGTTTCTCTTCATTCCCATACTTTGAAAATGCCTCCAGTTGGTCGTAAATATGAAGCTTCTCTGGACAAAGTGCAAAATGATTTCAAAGATAAAGGTTTCACATTGACTACCATTCCCAATCAAGAATCTAAATCCATTCTTTCTGCCAAACTGTTTGATGATCATCATTGTGATGATTAGGAAATCATAATTTCGCTAGGTCAGATTCTCGCTGGCCTTCCCATTCCTCTCTATGACCCTGATCTTCCCTTGTTTTATGAAATTCTTGCTCATGTGAAATTCTCGCGAGCCGTCTACCAATTGAGCGGGGATTGTATCCGCTTAATGCTTGAATTCGCCAACCGGGGTCTTTGGTAAGGGGTCTCTTTACCCAAAAGAAGTCATGGATCCTAAATTTGTGGACTTATAGATATGCACCGAAAAATATACAAAGAGAGAGCTTCTTCGAAAACTATGAGGTAATAAACATGAAGAATGATAGAACTCATTTGGGGTGCTCGTTTGAAGAGAAAAGAAAATGTTGCCCAGCCGATAAAATGCTTATGCAAGACATCGATTGGCATTCTGAAAAAACAATATTCCCGCCATTCTAAGGACGATAAGTGGTGCGTCTTTCCGCTAGCTTTGAAAGGACCTTACATTTCGAGTTCAAATGTGCTCCTGCGAATCTCGCCAATTATCGACCTTGGGTTTTTAATCGCCTGAGAAATCAAAAGAGGTATGTTTCCTAAATTTCGCTCAGTTTATAATCTTCATTCCTTTTTTATACCTGTTAATCTTGCGAAATTTTCAGATTATCAAGTTGAGAAGGAGCTACAAAAGAAATGCTAAGGCAAGTACCCTAACAACACTCCGTTCGATCACGGATGAAGTAAGAAATAGTTTTCTTTATTATCTTTAACAATATTGTTGCCTCTGTTTCTTATCTTCATTCGTGTACGAAGGTTGGTGCTGAAGTTGCTGAAGAAGAAGAAAATCCTGATATTGCGAAGGCCAAGAGTAAGAGTAAGAGCCTTCTTCGCAAGGGGAAGTCCACTGCCCCACCTTTAAAGAAACGAAAGACTCATTCCCCTTATCCTTCAAATCCTCAATCCAGCGAAATCTCTGATGATGAAGATAATGATGATGTTGATATTTCTCTCGCAAAGGAAAATTCTCCAACTGAATCTTATATGGCGCAACTGTCAAGCATCTTCTCTGACTCCAAGGAATTGGAGATGATCGTCTTTCTAAAACGTGCAAAGCTCTCGCGAGCATCTGTGATGCTCCTTTACTAGAGGGTGATGATTCTCTTCATGGGGTCTCCAGATCAGTGACCCCCAGCTTTCTAAATTCACTTGGTGTCTTGTTATGTCTTTGTTCCCTTATTTCTTCATAATTTCGATTTTAAGTTATATCTTGATAATTTCTTTACTTTCCTTTATAGTCCGGGGGAGCTTCCTTTGTTGTTGCCTCAGATCTTGAGAAAAAGCGCAATATTCTCGAAAAGAAGAATCTTCAACTTCGCAAGAAAAATGAAGAATTGGAAACTGAAGTTGTTGCTCTTCGCAAGAGAAATGAAGAATTTGAAACTGAAGATGCTACTCTTCGCGAGAAGACCAAGCAACTAGTCTTCAAAGCGCCAACCAGCAACTTTATGGTATGAGACTTTTCTCTTTTCCTTTGTTTTATTGTCTCATTTTCTTCCCTTATCTGACTTACCATTTTCGTAGACGTTTATAACCTTTCTGATGAAGCCATTCTTCTTCACTCATTCCCCAATCCTATGGATAACAATGCCCTCATTGCTCACCTCAACGATTCTTTGAATAGTTTTTCAAATAACAAGATTAAATCTCTTCCTATAAACGAACTTCAATCCAAATTTTGCCTCTTAGAAATTGATCATAGATCTAGTTTAGGCTTAGCCAACCAATTTAAACGTCTGTATCTTAGTTCTAAAGAGAAAATTAATACTTTAAGGAAGAAAATCAGTGATCTCATAGATGACAAAGATCGCATCGCTAGACAAGGTGCTCAACCATTAGCGAAATTCCAAAAGACTCTTCTTGAGGTTCAAATTGAACGGGATGAATCCATCCGCAAAAATGCTATACTTAGCGAAAGAGAGAATCAAATTCGCTCCCTTCTTCTCATAAACAATGACGATGAATTCGCTTGGGCTGCGAAGGTTCTAGATGACGCCAGAAATAATTTAAGTGTTAACGTTAGTCTTCAAGCTGAGCATACGGCCTTGATTAGGGATATGATTTCTGACAAAGAAGGTTGTTAATTATTCTTCTTTATTTAACTGTTTGTTTTTTATGAAGTTGTCATTAAGTTGCTAATTCATTGTCATATGTTCGCAGAGGCTGAAGAGAGATTTCGCAAAAGAATTGAAGAAATTGAATCGAGAAGGAGCAAACTCGCAAAGGATCTTTCTTCTCGAAATGACAAATATTCTAGATTGAAGAGGCAACTACAAATTACTGCTTGCGAATTTCAAGAATGATGCTACTCTTTTTCGCAATCGACTATTAAGATGGTCTCATGATGACAACAACATTCCTCATTCTTCATACCCTTGCCTCCTTGATGAAATCCCTAAGAATGTGCCTTCTTTGGATATCTCTGATGATGATGCTAGCGAAGAAGAGGAATCGATGAAGATGAAGAAGTAGAAGGATCGATGAAGATGAAGAAAATGAAGAAGAAGAATCAAACAAGAAATAGTTCTGTTTTTCTTCTTTCTCTTTTTGTAATATCTCATTACATTAATTCTTTTAATCTTCTATTTTTGTAATCTTTTGTCATGAGTTTCTTGGATCTTCGTGATACTAGCTCTACCTTTGTTGTTCCTTTCTCGCACATGTTAAAAGAACAATTCTTTTTTGCAATACAGCTTAATCAATATATTATCAATCTTTCATTTTATGAGCGCGTAAATCTATCATATGAAGACAAATAACATGTTTTTATTCTATACATTCCCATACTTGCCTCTGTTATTTGCATTCAAATGAGAGATTAAGCAAGTTACTTTCGAATAGTGATATGTGTTCATGCCTCAATCTCGCAGCTGTTGCTGCTGAATTTTCGCAAGTAAGGAAATCTTGGTTTCTTCCAAGATTTCCTTTTTTTTAATTTTTTTTTTATTTTATGTGGTCTTATTTTGCCTTCCTAGTTAAAGGTCTTACTGTGCCACCCCTTGTCATTGCGACAAAATCGCAGGACGTCTTTACACTTTCATGTAATGACCCATTGATCTTGCCTTATCATTTCTTTAGTATTGTTGCCTCTGCAGGATATTTTTGTTGCGACAATGTGACAGGCCTAAAAATTCTTGCGAATATAAAGCCCCATGACATTCTTGCGACGAAATGGCAGGACGCCCTTACATTTTCATGTACTGACCCATTGATCTCGTCTTATCTTTGTCTTTTGTATTGTTGCCTCTTCAGGATTGTCGCACAAATATGAAAATCCTAAATTTTCTTGCGAAAATAAAGCCTCATGACATTTGCGTCTTAAGACACTTATCAGCTCCCTAATGGAGGGTGACGCCCTTATCTTCTCCCTGGTTGCCCCTTCAAGGAGGCGTACTTCTGCCATACAAGGCTAGCTCCCCCCATCCGGTCTTAACAACAACCAGTTGTTTTCGCACCTCTTATCCCTTTTGCCTATAGGGCTTATGGTTACAAGACTGCACCCTAAGTGGAGTTTTCTTCGGGCCGAGTGCAGCATATGCCAAGACTTGCCAAGAATGGCCGAGACACTTCAAATGCCCCGGGCACTCTTGGCTCAACCGTGTACCTCGACGCCTTGGTCAAATGCTGACTCCTTAGAATAGACCCTCGGTCGTCCAATATAAGTCATAAGCTTAGATTTAAAATCCAAGGTATCTCCCCGGATGGGCTTTATTGACCCCAATTCTACATGACCCAGGTTCCAGGGGCGGTGTAACCTTTTCCCTAAGCCATGCAATAGGTACCCCCTTCTATGACGCACTTTAGGTCTTACATTTGCCTCTTGCGAAATTTTGATTTCACGAACTAGGGTGTACGCCATAGTTGGTTCGCCTCTGTCTGATTAATTTGTTGATTCTTCTGCATATAAATTCTTTTGTAATTTCGCAATCGCATCTTTATATTTCATAAAATATATTCTCTTCTTCTGCATATCAACTTCCTTTCACAACCTCATCTCTGCTATTCATAAGAAAGATTTTCATAATCAAAAAAGAATTTTTATTATTTTTTTTGTAAGATGAAACCCATCATATATTTTTCTTTCACCTCCCAATTTCTTCTTCGGCAGTCAACAAGTACATTCATTCTTTAAGTCTCTTATTTCTCGCTACTTTTCGCCTCTGCATCTTTGAATTTTCCCTGTCATTTTCTTGTCTGTTGAGAAGCCTTCGCCACTTCTTATCTTCATCGTATATTGGTTTCGCAGCATTTCCTCCTCTCTCTGTTCTATTACATCTACCATCAATCTTTCACCTTTTTGTTTTTCTTTGATGTTGTGTTTCCAATTCTTCTTCTTCGCAGCTCTTTCTTCGCAAGATTCTATCAATTTCATAACACTTCTTTCCTTCAACCCAATCTCCCTTTATGATGCCAACACCAGTGGGATGAGGGAACTTGATACATTGATGGAAAGTCGATGCCACACCTAAAATCTCATGTAACCAAGGTCGTCCAATCAGTGCGTTGTATGGTGATTCCACATCAACTACACAAAATAAAATTTCAGAAGATAATCCTTTCAGTGGAATTCGCATATGAACTTCTCCTTTTGGCTTATTTGCAGTACCGTTAAAACCGTAGATTTTGTACGTTGAAGGTATTAGATCTTCATCTTTCCCTCCCATAGTATTATAAGTATGATAAAAAAGAATATTCACGGAACTTCCAGTATCGATCAAAATTCTGTTGATTGTCTATGAATTCTCGGCTTCATCATCTTCATCCTCGCTAGGTTTTGGGTTAATCTCCAATCTTACCACCAATGGGTTGTCGTGCATTTCTCCACCCTCAAGTACTTCTTCTGTGGTAAAAGAGATAGTCTGCTTTTGCCATTCTTCCAGTGGCGATGTCTTCGCAATGTTCATTATTTCTCTATCATCGGCATCTCTTGCGAAAACTCTGCTGAGAGTGTTATCGTGAAAATCTTCAATCATCTTGTATGAGTGTACGATAGAGTTACAAAACAAATTCTTTGCCTTTGCGCCAACTTCAATCACAAATGTTTCTCTTTTTTTTGTGTTTGGCTTGTGAATATCTGCTGCTGAGAATATCTGGTGTTGAGAATGATATGGAGGAGGTGGTAATGCTTGAGTTTTCATTTGTCCTACTAGAAAGTGATTTAATTTTCCCTGATCTATCATCCTGAGAATGATTCTCTTTATATTTCTGAAGTCATTTGTTGTATGTCCATGGAAATGATGATAAGAGCAAAATTCATTACTTCTGTAGCTTGGAGGTGGTTCACTCCCCATGTTCCATGGTGCGGGTATGTTTTCCATTAGGATTATAGCTTCCCATATCTTCTCCACACTAGCATTCAAAGGTGGCATTTTGATTTCTTCCCATATTATCTTATGACTTCACTGTCCTCTGTGATAGTTTTGCCTCTGACCTCCATAAGTTTCTTGCGACTGATCAAGTCTTTGGATTTTGTTATTTCCACCACGGCTATAGAAGTTTCTCTCTCTCTCTCGAATTCTTCTTGATCACGGCTCCCCATAGCTACTATCTTTTGCTGACTATATCCCATTATCCTCTCTTGTTGCCCTTGCGAGGTGCTCGCCACTGTATTTATTAACTTCGGTAAAAAGCTTGCATTCGCTGCTCTTGAACTTGTGTTTGCAATGGGGTATGATTCCATCTCATTTTGCTTTTCCTCAAGAGCAATATATTCCTCCTGAAGTTCTCGCAACTCAGTCATTGTAATTGTATTCTTGATTCTGAAAATTTGAATGTATAACAGGTTGGTTGCGAACATAGCATTGATGAATGACAGAATGAGATATCTTTCGTCTACACGACCAGCCATATCACTACACATTGTCTTCCACCTCACAGTTAGATGCTTCAAACTTTCGCCAACCCTTTGCTTCAACCCAAATACATCTTCAATGCCAGGTCGCGAGGAATTGTTACTTATATATGCCCCTAAAAATATAGCTTGCAAGTGGTTGAAAGATGTTATAGTATTCTTTGGCAAACCTTCAAACCATTTTAACGCCTCTCCTGTTAAACTTGATGCGAAATACTTGCATAACATTGCATCATGGTTCTCCCATTGTAGCATACATCTCACATAAGCTTTGATGTGTTGGACTGCACAAGTTGTTCCATCAAAAATGCTGGTTAACGCAGGTAAATTGCATTTTGGGGGTATTCCTCCTAATTGTACTTCTTGTGTGAATGGAGTTTTCGCAGCTTCCTCTATGGCTTCATCCAATTGTCTCTTACCTCATTCTCTTTTATTATTTATCATTCCTCTCATTTCCGCTAACTCTCTCAAAATTTGTTCATTTATACCAGAATTTGGATCCATTGGTTTTTTCAACTCCGCCTCTCTTCTCCTGTGTTCATCTCTGTTTTGACTTTCTTGTTCATCATTTTCCTCTCGTCTTTCTCTGCGATCTTCTCTTTCACTTCTTTCATTAATTCGCACACCGTTATATCTCTCATTTTCTCCTCTTTGCGCCTTTCAGTTCTCCTTTGCATTCTATCATATTCTTCATTGATATTAGCATTATTGTGATTTCGCTCACGCCTCCTTTCTCGATCATCATGGTTATTCTGTCGAATTTCCTCTTGTAGCTCTTGTTCTTCCACTTCTGCTCTTAGTCTTTCTCTCTCGCGAGCTAAATGTGTTTGTTCGGTATAGTGTCTTTCAATTTCATCTTCAATTACTCGTTCGTTTCTTTGTATTTCTCTCCCATGTAATATTCTCCTTCCTTCTTCCTGATTTTCTTCGCCATCTTGATTATTTCGCCTCTGACGGTGTCTATTTCCTTGAACTCTATCATTTTGTCCGTTTTGAAGAATTTCAGCACGTTGGATATAACGATCTTCCAATATTTCTCTTCCTTCGCGACGTTCTTCGCCTGGATTTTGTATTCCCTCTCGAGTTTCTTCATTAGCATTTTCTATAGGCAAATTTTGTCTTATTTCTTCTCTAACTGATCTTGAACTTGATCTTGTAGTGCTTCTTGACCTTCTATTTTGTAATCTCATATTTTCCATCCTCAATTCATGATTTTGCCTTATCAAATTCACACGTTCTTCTGCTTCTAACCGCCTTTCTTCATGTATTGTTTGCCTCAATGCCTCTAGTGATGCAATCTCTTCATTTTCATGAATTATTCCTCCAATTACTTCTTGGTCTCTCTCCTCTTGTCCATTGCATCCTAATTGCTGCTCTTCTCCCATTTCATCTACAGAATCTGATCGCCAAGTATGTACACTCACTCTGTCATAATCCACAGCTCTATTTTGTATTAGTGGTGTACGTTTAATTGGCGGTTGAATTTGATTTTCTCCGTTGTTCCTTGTATTCATTCTTGAAGATTCTCCCATCTCGTCTCTCCTTTCTCCAGCGAGTCTCCTACTCCTTCTAACAGTTGTTGGTTGTTTTGATGCATGTCTTCTTCTAGCCATTTTTCAATCTTAATGAATTGTTGAAAATTATATGAAATTCCTTCCCTATTACTCCAAATTCTTTCAAATCACAATATCAATCTTTAATCAGTCCCTGTTTCTAGCGCCATATGTAGTAGCAGGAAATCCCACACTACACCCCTCATAAGAATTCACACAATCAAGTCATTTAAGATGAACAATTATATTCTTTTTTGATTAAAACTCACCAATGTTATAAGATGGAAAGGAAATAAGCTAAAGAATTTACAACCGCTCTAAACTTTCTCTCTCTTAATAACTTTCCCAACACTCAAAAAAGATCTCTCTCTCTCTTCTCTTAAGCATGTTCGGCTCTTTATATAGGACATTACATAATGGATGACATCTAAGTTGTCCTTTATTTTTGGATCTGACTTGCGACATTCTCCGAGTGTACAAATGTTAAATCTCGCAACACTCCTAAATCTCGCTAGGTCTTCACATCTTTCTCGTGTTCAGGCTGTCGTCATCCGGTGCGTCATTTATATTACTTATCCACGATATCTTCGCAGTGTGTCGTTTATGGATTTCACAAGGGTCTTGGTGTGGTGATATTCTGATCCTACATAACATAATACTTTAGTATCATTGTGGTGATAGCTAAAGAGCATAGAATTCAAACATTTTGATTATCTAAACATGGTATCATATTTAATCACATTAAAACCCAAAATCAAAAGTTAAAGTCAACACTAAAAATTTAACAGTTAAAATGCGAAAGTCAAACAGTCAGAGTCAACACGGAAGTCAAACGGTCAGTCAAGTCAACAGTCAACGGTCAAACAGTCAAAGTCAAAGTCAAAGTAGAAGTCAAACAGTCAATCAGAGTCAGACAGGTGGAAGTCAGACATACACTTAAAGTTTTCTCTTTATGTCAAACGAACAGCTGATGTCCGACCTTCGAAAACAAATATACATGACTTATTTGGGCCAAGCCCAACGAATTTAACCGACATAATAGTGAGCCCTATACAGTTACAGAATCATGAAGAGATTGAAATTAATTTCACCGTAAATGTTGTCTTAACCCTAGCCGCATACGTTACGATTATCAAACTTTCAATCGCATGAATCAAACAACAAACGTTTTGAGTACTTTTCCCATGAATCAAACAAAACAGACCTTTAATCATGAATTAATCAATCGGATGTCTAGCAAGAGTTCACACAAAAACATGTTATATCAATCAAGACAAATCAATCTTACATGTTTTCTTATGTGAGTTTTCTGGTTTGATTTAATTCAAGCCCAATATGCATTATTAAGAAATAGCCAAACCAAACATTAATTAATCTAACCCTAATTCAGAATAGAAAACATCATTTTGGTTATTTTACTCCTGAATTCATAAAACACCTTATTTCATGTAAAAAAAAAAATTGGAACAGAAACACATCAATTGATTATTATAAATCAAACAGACATATGATAGATTCAAATCAACACAACAATTGCATACAATCATCATAAACAATCATGGAGTTCTAAACCAAGCTCTAGATTCCAAATATAAGTTTTATTTTTAAATTTAAAGGATCTTTGAACAAACATGATAATCACATCATAAGCATAGTTGTGTTAGCAAGGGTACCTGACGATGCCATTGAATTAAATCCAAGATGTCCTCCAAGAACACCACTTGAGCATAATACTTCAAGAACTCTAAGTTTCTCCTTCTTGACATTTTTATGTAATGAAATAATAATAATTCATGAACCCAATTCTGATGGTTATAGAGTTCCTTTTATAGGTAGAAGGAGCACCAAGGTTCATAGGATTTAGAATCTTCATTTAATCTTGACCATCCATCAAGGAAGAGAGAATATGAAAGGATCCCAATATTGTAACCAACATGTTTAGCAATATTCATGATTAACCAAGTCATTACATGGGCCAAGAGGATATTTTTCATATATGTAGAAATATTCTTACATGTGGAGGATTCCCTCCGCGGCCAGCTTCTTAGAGGGACTATGGTCGTTTAGGCCACGGAAGTTTGAGGCAATAACAGGTCTATGATTCCCTTAGATGTTCTGGGCCGCACGCGCGCTACACTGATGTATTCAACGAGTATATAGCCTTGGCCGACATGCCCGAGTAATCTTTGAAAATTTCATTGAGATGGGGATAGATCATTGCAATGACCTTGGCCGAAATGACCAGACTACCGGACCCTTCAACAATGTTGAGCGTTAAGGCCGTCGATATATCAACATCTGGCCCGTTGTAGTGTATGCATGGATTCTTGTCCATGTGTACGGGTCACTCACCAGGGTCAACTTATTCGATGGTTATACCTTCAGCATGCGAACTTTTTACACCATCGGCTAAGCAGGGACTGCGGGTATGCCACTTTAACAGTTGTGAATACGTAAACCCAACTAGAGTGGTATGTCGATTCTATGTTCCGTAACCACTGCGACACGGAATGTGTCAAACTCTTTTGCCTACGGGTTGTGCAAGGCTTGGTCAGGCCGGCGTAAAAACTATGTCATATATTTTGGGATCTAGTCTCCTACCCAAACCCGGTACTTGCTACTGGAAAATGGGTTTTGGTCTTTGGAAGATGTGTGCAATGCATAAAAATGATCTATAGAAATGAGTTTTGAATTGGTAGTTTTATGCTAAATGAACTAATAGAAGAGTCAGTCTGATTGTCTACGTTCCTATAAAGCAGATGGCGAGACACGAATTGGCGAGATTGAAGGTGACAACGAAAGCAGCAGCGAAGACCAATGGAAAAGTTGGAAAGCAAAGCAGGATGTTAGTGAAGATAGATTGTCATGCAACAAAGCTACAGTTGGTTCAACAGCGAGGCAGCAAGTGAATACCTAGCGTTCACCTATAAAAAGGGTGAGAAAACAGCCAAGGGAGGGTTGAGTTTTTTAGGGTTCTTAGCATATTGTGAGAGAAAGAGCTTTTACTGGGAACCATTGTATTGAGATAACCACCTTGTAATGCTTCAACATCCATAGTGAAATCACTCCCGTGGACGTAGGTTTTAACATCGAACCACATAAATCTCTTGTGTTCTTTATTTACATACGTATTTATGACTCTTGATCTTGCATGCTAGACAAATAACCTCATAGACAGACTTGAGATGGATCTTTGGGTGTATAGTAATATTTCCTGCAGTTACCTTTTGGCGCTAGGAACAGGGATTGGACCTGTGATCTTGTGGTTAACAGCCACAAGCTCTAACCAGCTGACTTGTTCCACAAGTGATAGCTGACTTCCTGGCTGAATTTTCACTCGAAGAGTGACCCGCGAAGACGGGAGATATTTTTGTTGATGGATCCACAAACAACAAGGGCAGAGGCATAGGCATTGTTTTCACTTCGCCAGGTTGAGCTAGAATACATTCATGCTGGAGTTCCAATCCACTAACAAGGAATCGAGTATGAAGTTGTGGTCCACGCACTAAGATTGGAAATTAAGATGAAACTCGAAGACGCAAGGCTGACAAGCGACTATCAGCTCGTAATTTGGCATATACAATAGCGATACCAAACATACGGTCCTTCGCTGCAGACGTACCTCAAGATTGTCAAGCGATGCTCGGCATTAATCTCAAACATTACTTGGTGGCATATGTTGAAAAAGCGGGGTTCTAACAACCACACCCAATATTTCGCTTAAAAATCTGTATGGACAAACTCCAATATACTTTCTAGAGAATCAACTAGACAGTCAGACTCAATCTAGAGAAAAGTATATCAAAGAGGTTATATCTCAATCTCTCAATTTGATCTTTACTCAAGCAAATAGAAATCTGCGAGTCTTTATCAAAGAGAGATAACTTGGATGGTACCAAAGACCAATATCCAAGTGTCAATCAATTTAAATCAACAACCCAAAAGGTCAGATATTCTAATTGATTGAACAACGCACAACCTGTGATATTTCAATTATATAAACAAATAAAATGCGGAATAGAAATAACACAGACACCAGAATTTTGTTAACGAGGAAACCGCAAATGCACAAAAACTCCGGGACCTAGTCCATATTGAACACACACTGTATTAAGCAGCTACAGACTCTATCCTACTCCAAATTAACTTCGGTCTGGATTGTAGTTGAACCCCAATTAATCTCACACTGATCCAATGTACAGTTATGCTCCTATGCCTCTGATCCCAGCAGGATGCTACGTACTTGATTCCCTTAGCTGATCTCACCCACAACTAAGAGTTGCTACGACCCAAAGTCGAAGACTTTAATAAACAAATTTGTATCACACATAAAAGTCTACGGTAATAGATAAATCCATCTCCCACGAATATACCTACGAGTTTTGTTCCGTCTTTTGATAAATCAAGGTGAACAGGAACCAATTGATAACCCGGACTTATATTCCCGAAGAACAGCCTAGTATTATCAATCACCTCACAATAATCTTAATCGACGCAACGAAAAAAGATATTGTGGAATCACAAACGATGAGACGAAGTGTTTGTGATTTTTTTCTATCTTGCCTATCAGAGGTATAAATCTCAAGACAATTATTTCAATTGTACTCGTACGATAGAAACAACAAGATCAGATCACATAACTACAAGAAAAGTAGTATCGATCTGGCTTCACAATCCCAATGAAGTCTTTAAGTCGTTAACCTGGTTTAGAGAAGAAAATCCAAGGTTAAAGGAGAATCGACTCTAGCTTAGCAAATTAGTATCACACGTAAGGTGTGGGGATTAGGTTTCCCATTTGCTAGAGTTCTCCCTTATATAGTCTTTCAAATCAGGGTTTGCAATCAATTAGCTTGGTAACAAAGCATTCAATATTTACCGTTAGATAAAAACCTGATTAGATTCAAGCTAATATTTCTCAACCGTTGGATCGAAAACTTAGCTTGTTACACATAAATGAAATGTTCAATTTTGGGTTTATGTAACCGTACCCAAACATTAACATTTGTTGGTTCAACAATAGTTAACCAAATGGTTATCCATATGATCACTTTCATATCAACCATATTCTTCTTCACCATAACTAGTTCAAATGACTCAAATGAACTAGTTAGAGAGTTGTTCAATTGCTTAGATCTTATGTAACTACACAAGACACAATCGAAGCAAAAATGGTTTGATTCACTCGAATCGGTTCATGAACTTTATAGCCACGGTTTGCAAAAGCATTCCTTAGTTTATTTAAACATGAGTTCAAGAACAACCGGTTTTAGATATAACCAACTCAAATTCGCGGACTGGGTTCGCGGACTTAAGCTCACGGAAGAAGTTCACAAACTTCAGCAGAAATTCTAGGGTCGAGAACTTCTGTCAGTTCGCGGACTTGGCTCACGCCACTTCCGTTTCTCTTGATCAACAAAGTTCGCAAACTTTGGTTCAAGGAATAAGGACTTATACATATATGTGTTTCCACAACAATGCTTATATCCTACCAATGGTTTTGTAATCTAAACTCTCATTTCAACCATTGAAACATTCTCAGAGGACGTTATATAGCCGTTATTCACAGACCATTTTTCGTCAGAGCAATTTCCAAAGTGATTGAAACATAACATGACTTTCGTCAATAGGTAAAGATGAATTTGGCTAAAGCGAAAGCTTACCAACACATTGGTAGGACTATAAGAGATACCTACAATTATACTGCAAGTGCACAGTGCCTTATTGTGTATAGTGCAAATACAGTTCGATCCACAGGGACAAGGTGAATGTAGAGTTAAATTCAAAGCCTTACTTTACTAATTCAAATCAAAGAGTTTGTCGAAACGATTAGATGTTGGCAAAGAGAATTGACTGAAGAACAGAATGTAATTTAAATGAAAGGTTGAACACTTGATAAGAGAGCACTAGAGCTATCAATTCCACCACTTAACCTACACTAGATAATTTAGTTACCGAAATTGTTCTTATCCCTTGTAACGGATCAGCGGTGAAGATACGAGTCTTTCGCCTTTCCAAAAGGGTTTCAAAGATGGATAGTTCAATCACAACTAGGAGATCAATTCCTAGTATTAGTTATCTTATTACAGCACAACTAATCACAAATTGAAAACATACAGTGAAGCGTGAGTTGATGCAACAACAAATAATTGATCTAACAACCTAGGATGCAAGACATACTAGGTGAAAGTTATAAGTTGCAACATAAAGACTAAACCAAATCCTTTTCAATTAAGCTGTACAAGAATAATCTCATTAACATAAGACACTAGCAGTAAGCTAAGGGTTTCATCAAAGCTCTAGCTAAGAAAGTTAGAACATAGCTTTTATAGAAACAGATGAAGTTTTTATATTCATAAAATGGAAGCTCTTCTCCTTTCAACTGAGTTCTGTTAAGTCACTTAACAACAAAAGCAAGAGATGAAAAATAAGTTCTCCTCCCCTCACTCCTTGCATACCTTTACACAACATAACAACCCCTATTTATACAAAGATTTCTCCCCAATTTTCAATCCCTATTCTCAACAGAAACATTATAATATTTGGGGATTTCGTTTCTCGAAACTCACCACTTTTCAAGACTCTTCCTTCATCAACCGCCACTGCACTTATCCTCATCCATTTGACTGATGTTGTTGATGTAGAGGTCTGAAAATTCAGACCTAGCTTTCACGCCTGACCTTGTCTTTGACTAACCCAATTTGTGAATAAACTTCATTATAAACAGCCACCATAATTTAATCGATTGCGCGCTGATGTTGAGATGTTTGCATAAAATCAAATCCCTAAATTGTCCGATGAGTCAAAGCCTAGGGTTTCGACTGAATGGATGGTGAATGATGAGAGAAAGGGTGATTCGCAATAGAGGGAGATGAAATTGTCGAGAGAAAACGATGGAGAGATTGATTTGAAATGAAAAATAGGGACAGAGAGATAAGACTGACAGTGTTAGGGTTGATAATTGATGATGGGTTGTCGGGTGTGTAGGAGAAAGTGAAATGGAAGATGGGTTAAGGGTTTGTTTGGGTGTTGTTCATGAATACCTGTTTTTGGTAAATGAGAGTGGAACTTAGACCTGGCTTCTTTTCTTTAACTCCCAACATGGGTATCACTTGGATTATGGCCCATTACTTCATTTCATGTTCAGATGATTCTTCTTCTTGAGCTTTTCATCCACTAGTAGATCCATTAGCTTCACAAGTCTGCTGGCACCCTGGCTGCCTTCTCCACTGCACTTGCCTGCTTACTATGGTTTGGTAACTAGCTTGACAGGGTCTTGTAGCTCCACTTCCTCCAAAGCACAAGTTCAGACCATTCTTTTAATTCCCCTAGAATTGCAAAACAAAAGTCAGGACAATTGCTACACATTTTACTTACAACGAATAAGAAGTACAAGATACAAAATTTGGCATAAAAACAAGCAATTGGGTGCAACAAAATGGCATAAACACCTACAACAAGATAAGAATGTATGCAATATTAGGTGCTCAAATACCCCCAAACCTGCCTTTTGCTCGTCCTCGAGTAAAACACAAAACCAGAAGAAAAGTCCTTCCTACACCAAAATATATTCACAAAGTTCTAGGACAAAATAGAAGCTCAGATTCCATGAAATGTGACCTGTGCAATTCAGTTTTAGCTCACAGCAAATGGATATGTCAATCTAGCTTTCAAAGGCACAATTCTAGCACTGAAACAACTAAAGACATGTGATAAGAGTGTAAAGTGTATCTACACATGTTTATAGAACTAGTACGACCGTTGCCACGGTGGGAGGGCCGACCGAAGAAGAATATGAAGATGGAGTTTGTCCACGACTACTTTCGTCCCGTTTCAGAAAAGGTAATACTTTCACCTCGTTTCAGAAAAAGTGACATTTTCGCCTTGTTTCAGAAAAAAATCGATACTTTCAAAAAGTGATACTTTCTCCTAGTTTGGAAAAAGTGATTCGGAAAAAGTGATACTTTCTCCCCGTTTTGAAAAAGTGATACTTTCGCCCATTTCGAAAAAGTGATACTTTTACCGAAATGAAGCGAAAGTATCATTTTTTCCGAAACGGAAAAAAGTATCACTTTTCCCGAAATAGAACGAAAGTATCACTTTTCCCGAAACGGAGCGAAATTATCACTTTTCCCAAAACGGGATGTGATAGTATCATTTTTCCCGAAACGGGATGTGAAAGTATTATTTTTTCTAAGACGGAAAATTAGTCGATCCATAAACCAAAATATGGTTGCATGATGTATTATGCATCCTTTGTGGTGTTTGCATAATGGCTATGCGTTCAATTTTCGAGAATTGTGCCTAAAATGATAGTATCATTTTTCTTGAAACGGATGGAGTACATCGTTTTATTAGTTGCAATGGAAAATTAGTTGATGCATAAACCAATATTTTGCTACATAAAGTATTATGTATCCTTTGTGATGGTTTGCATAATGGATATACATTTAATTTTCTAAATTTGTGCCTAAAATGATATATATCTCCGATTTTTTCGTAAAAACTCCAAATTTGATAATGTTATTTGTACTTGTTGCGTAGAGTTTTTTATAACCTTTCTAACGAGATAAAATTTGTAAAATTCCAAGGCATGGATTTTTGGATATGTTATATTAAAGTTTGCTTTCCAATTATACCCCTGAAAAGATAGGATAGACAAGGAGTTATAGTAATTGGACTAAAAGGGAGGGACATTTTTGGTTTTTCGGCCCTAACCATTTCCAATCTTTTTGTGGTAATTGATCACTTAGATTTTACAAAAAAGTGGCCATATAAAGGACCTCCCTCGCTTCGCTCGGTCGGCCCAATGACCAGAAGTTATGACTGCCAATCGCTAAGAGATAGTTTTTTAGGCTAAGAACTGAATTCAAAGCCAAGCTAGCTGTCCGGCTTTACGAGAATTGTGAATGTTCACCTAAGAGTTGGTGATATTTCAGCTTACCCGCGTTGTACATCGATGGATACACCCTCCATTAATTTATTACACGACTATTTACAACACATAACAGAACAAAGACATTGACTGCAATAGTTACATTGACTACTCTCATTTGAAGCAAGAGAGACACTTTAACATTTTTACTAAAATAGAACATAATAACAAACAATGAGTACTCTTTCTCTCTTTTTTTTTTTTTTTTTTTTTATCAATACTGAATTTTTCTTTTCTTTTCTTTTCTTATAACTGATTTTTCAACTGAATTTTCATCTGACTTTGCAATAACAAGAGATACAAACACAACATGACACAACTTTACTCAAAAGCTCAAAAATACATTACATGACACTTTTAGCAAGAGGCAGCCCTTTTAGATGCACCCGGTCAAATTCAATGGTTGCTTTTCTTAACGTATCCTCCACCTTCTATCCCAGCCAACCAAAGAACAATCTAGTCAAGTCTCATTCAGTATTCTAAATGATTGGCAGCCTACTTAACCGATAAAACACCTGCCCGAGGCCATACATGCATTGGTAGATCGTGCATGTGCAAATTTCTTATCAACATGTGAATTGTGCTAGAATCAGGGGTGCCTCATCATCTAGACTAAGAATCTTAAGATTTTATATCATGCACAGGCATCATAGATCAAGGTAAATGAACTCCATTTTTCATTTTTCATTTTAAGATGTTAACCATTCACAAGATTCAAACATACCAAATTGCTACAAATTAAGTTCATGTGATATCTACTTGTACCCCCAAACCTATGTTAAACAGTGTCCTCAATGTTTCTAAGGATACACAAATTATAACATGCCATGAAGTTCATGAAGATAAAGAAAGGTTAGAGAGTACTGGATCCAAAAAGTGTTGCCAAACCAGATAATTGAGCAACGATGTAGATATCACAAACAAAACAGAGATTATATACAGCAAACACTAATTTGGCAAACTGAAACCAAAAGAAAGCAAGGAGAGACAAAGGAATTCTAAACCTATGGTATGTACAAGGGGTGAACCAGTTTAGTCCACATAGATGGGATCTGCCAGGTCGGTTGTTTCAATTTCAGGTGGAATTGGTTCAAGGAATGGCTTCAATCTTTGCCCATTGACCTTGAAGACGTTCTTTGTTGCTACGTCTTCGAGTTCTACAGCTCCATGAGGGAATATTGTTCGTACCAAGAACGGGCCTGTCCATCTAGAACGCAATTTACCTGGAAAAAGATGCAAATGTGAGTTGTACAACAGAACTTTCTGGCCAGGCGTGAATGACTTGCGCAAAATGCGCTTGTCATGGAACACCTTCATTCTATCTTTGTACATCTTTGCACTATCGTAGCATCATTTCTCAGCTCTTCCAATTCATTGAGTTGGAGTTTCCGTTGAGTACCTGCCTTATCAAGAGAAAAGTTAAGTTTCTTTATAGCCCAATATGCACGATGTTCTAATTCAACAGGTAAATGACAATGCTTGCCGTACACAAGTCTGTAAGGAGACATGCCAATAGGAGTTTTATATGCTGTTCGATAGGCCCATAAAGCATCATTCAATCTCAAAGACCAATCTTTTCTAGACGGGTTAACCGTCTTTTCAATAATATGCTTAATCTCCCTATTAGAAACCTCTACTTGGTCACTGGTCTGTGGATGGTATGGGGTTGCGAATTTATGAGTTATGCCATACTTGCGAACTAATGACTCAAAAGACCTATTGCAAAAGTGTGAACCACCGTCACTGATTATAGCTCTAGGGGTGCCAAAACGATAAAATATGTTTTCTTTTAAGAACTAAAGTACCACCTTGTGGTCATTTGTTTTGGTTGCAATCGCCTCTACCCACTTAGAAACATAATCAACTGCGACAAGGATATACAATTTACCTTCAGAATTAGGAAATGGTCCCATGAAGTCAATTCCCCACACATCAAACAGTTCAACAATTAAAATAGGGTGCAATGGCATCATGTTTCTTTTAGAAATACTTCCTAGTTTCTGACAACGTTCACATGCAATACAATAAGCATGACAGTCTTTGAACAACGATGGCCAATAAAACCCACTCTGCAAGACTTTTGCAGCAGTCTTCTTGGCACCGAAATGGCCTCCACATGCTTGGTCATGACAAAAAGATATCACATCTTTCTGTTCAATGTTGGGGACACATTTCCTAATGATTTGGTCCGGGTAGTACTTAAAAAGGTACGTGTCATCCCAAAAGAAGTATTTAACTTCAGCCAAGAACTTAGAACGGTCTTGTCTAGGCCAGTGCAATGGCACTCTTTCCGTGACAAGATAGTTCACAATGTCAGCAAACCAAGGAAACTCAGATACAAGCATTAATTGTTTATCGGGAAAAGACTCTCTAATAAGCAAGGAATCATCAAAAGATTCAGCATTTAATCTAGACAAATGATCATCAACAATATTTTCTGAACCTTTCTTATCTCGAATTTCGAGATCAAATTCCTGCAATAACAATATCCATCGGATGAGACGAGCTTTAGCATCCTTCTTAGAAAGAAGGAATTTCAGAGCAACATGATCAGTGTATATGATGACCTTAGACCCTATCAAGTATGACCTAAACTTGTCCAATGCAAAAACAACAGCAAGCAATTCCTTCTCAGTAGTTGAGTAGTTAAGTTGAGCATCATTAAGAGTCTTGCTAGCATAGTATATCACATATGGAAGTCTATCGACGCGCTGTCCTAAAACAGCACCAACAACAAAATCAGACGCGTCACACATGATTTCAAATGGCAATTTCCAGTCAGGTGGTCGGACTATAGGGGCTGAAATTAGAAGAGTTTTGAGTTCTTCCCATGCACGCACACAAGCATCATCAAATACAAAAGCAACATCTTTACCAAGTAGATTACAAAGTGGTCTAGAAATTTTACTGAAGTCTTTAATGAATCTACGATAGAATCCAGCATGGCCTAAAAATGATCTAACCTCCCTCACAGAGCGAGGTTGCGGCAAGTCTTTGAATAAGGTCAACTTTAGCTTTATCTACTTCAATGCCTTTTTCGAGAGATGATATGTCCTAGAACTATGCCCGAGTCCACCATAAAATGACACTTTTCCCAGTTCAACACCAGATTTTTATCTTTACATTTAATCAGCACAAGAGTGAGATGGCTCAAACATTCATCAAAACAAGATCCAAACACAGAAAAATCATCCATAAAGATCTCAAGGAAATTATCTATCATGTCAGAAAAAATGCTCATCATACAACGTTGAAATGTGGCGGGTGCATTACACAACCCAAAGGGCATGTGACGATAAGCAAATATACCATAAGGACATGTAAATGTAGTCTTCTCCTGGTCCTCGAGTGCTATGTGAATCTGGTTGTAACCAGAATAGCCGTCCAAGAAACAGTAATAACTATGCCCAGATAACTTTTCTAACATTTGATCTATGAAAGGGAGAGGGAAATGATCTTTCCTTGTAACTGCATTCAACTTCCTATAATCAATGCAAACTCGCCACCCTGTGGTTACTCGAGTAGGAACTAACTCATCTTTATCGGTTTGAACTACAGTAACTCCTGACTTTTTCGGCACAACCTGAATGGGACTAACCCATTTGCTATCTGAAATCGGGTATATGATACTCGCATCAAGAAGCTTAAGGATCTCACCTCTAACAACTTCTTTCATGTTAGTATTTAGCCGCCTCTGCATTTCCCTAGATGTTTTAGCATTATCTTCAAGATTTATGTGATGCATACAAACTGTGGGACTAATACCCTTAATATCTGAGATTGTCCATCCTAAGGCTTCTTTATGCTCTCTAAGTACTTCTAAAAGCTTGCTCTCCTGTTCTATATCTAAAGCAGACGAAATGATTACATGCAAAGTATTAGAAGAACCCAAAAATACATATTTAAGAGTATCAGGCAATGGTTTCAGTTCGAGCTTTGGTGTCTCAACAAGAGACGGGACAAACTTGGATTCAGAGAGTGGAAGTGGCTCCACTCTAGCTTTCCATTTAGTCGTGTCCATGAGGGGTGCAGATTCAAGCAAAGAATTCACTTCACTTATGTATTCATCATCAAACAGATCCAAGTTAAAATTATTCAAGCAAGCATGCAAAGGATCAATAGACATGTTACTAGATAACGAATCCTGAACCAAACTTTCAATCATGTTGATTTCATGCACATCATCATCATCATCAAGATCTAAATGTTGCTGGCTAGCATTAAAAACATTCAACTCCACAGTCATGTTACCAAATGACAACTTCAACACTCCATTATGACAATTAATAATTGCGTTGGACGTCGCCAAGAAAGGATGTCCTAAAATGACAGGAATGTGACAGTCTGGGTTTTGCACAGGCTGAGTATCCAATACAATGAAGTCCACAGGAAAATAGAACTTATCAACTTTAATCAAAACATCTTCTACCACACCACGAGGAATTTTGATCGACACATCCGCCAATTGCGAGTTATAGGTGTTGCTTTCAACTCTCCAAGACCTAACTACACATATACCGAATATGGAAGTAGGTTCACACTAGCCCCTAAGTCTAGTAACGCCTTATTGACCGTATGGTCACCTATCTTGCATGTGATTGTGGGACAACCTGGGTCTCTAAAATTAGGTGGAGTCTTATTTTGAATGATAGAACTTACCTGTTCAGCAAGAAAGGCACGCTTATGCACATTAAGCTTTCGCTTTTGTGTGCACAGATCTTTCAAGAACTTAGCGTAAGCAGGGATTTGCTTAATTGCCTCGAGAAATGGAATGTTAATATTGACCCACCTGAACAATTCCAATACCTCGTTATACTGCGTTCCTTTCTTTTGTTGCTCTAACCTTTGAGGAAAAGGAGCTACAGACGCATTTGACGGCATAGAAACATTAACATCATCAGATTTTTTAGATCTAGGTACATACTCAGATTGATTTTCAACAACTGGTGTATCATGCAATTGTGACTTAGACACGGACTCACCCTTTCCAGGCATGCTTACATTGTTATCAATTACTTTACCACTACGAAGAGTAGTAACAGCATGATGCGATCTCATTACAAGTAGACGTACTTGCCTGAAATGTGCCTTTTGGGTTTTGCTCAGGCTGACTTGGAAACTTACCCTTTTCCCTGTCATTAAGCGCATCGTAGATCTGACCTATCTTAAGTTCTATACTTGTAAAACTTTGGTCAGTGGTCTTCTGATTTTGCAAAAAATTTTGGGTCAACAGACCGACACTTTCTTCAATGCTTGATAATTTCTTTTCAGAAGGATGTTGTGTGTACGATTGTACCTGGGGGTTTCTAGGATATGAATATCCTTGTGCGTTACCTGATGCACTCCCTTGTACAGGGCCCTTGGACCATGAAAAGTTAGGGTGGTTCCTCCACCCTGGGTTGTAGGTCTGTGAATAAGGGTTATGTTCTTGCTTTTGATACAAAACATGGGCTTGTTCAGGTCTGAACTCTTGAAATGCATGCAATTGTGGACAGTTATCAACAAGATGATCAGAACTATTACACGCATCACAAATAGAAACCTCAACTTGGTTACAAGAAGTAGAAGCATCAGATTTTATATTTTTCTCCAGTTCTAAAGCCTCAACTCTTCTAGCCAATGATACTATTTTAGCATTACCCTCAAAGGCAGACTCTATCTTATGGACACTATCCCTGTTGGTTAACTTCCTAGGTTCTCTAACAGACTCCCATTGCTGAGTTTTCTCGGCAACTTCATGTAAAAAGGTCAATGACTCGTCGGCACTTTTATTTGTGAACTCACCATTGCACATTGCTTCAACCATGGATCGAGTGGCAAAATCCAACCGTTCATATAGAATTGTTGAGAGTCTCCACTGTTTGAAACCATGGTGAGGACATTGAAGTAACAAATCATTGAACCTTTCTAGATACTTGGACAATGTCTCACCATCCATTTGAACAAAACTATTGATACTCTGACGAATGGTGGTTGTTTTGTGATTTGGGAAGAACTTTTTGAAAAATTCTTTCGTAAGATCATTCCAAGTTCTAATGGACTGAGGCCGCAAAGCATATATCCAAGATTTGGCTTTTTCCTTCAAAGAAAAAGGAAACAAACGCAATTTTAGGGACTCTTCTGTCAACTGATTGAATCTGAGAGTCCCACATATTTCCTCAAAATCTCTCAAGTGGTGGTAAGGGTTTTCAGCATCAACCCCTCGAAACACAGGGAGCATATGGATTGTGCTCGCCTTTAACTCAAAATGACCAGCAGTTTCTGGTAGAACAATACAAGAGGGCTGGCTTGTCCTCGTGGGGTACATGTAATCTTTGAGATTGCGGGGTTGGACTATCTCGTCACCCATTGTCTCAGGTTGGTCAGGTCTTTCCTCGACAGACACAGAAATCTCAACTACGTCCTCTCGCTGAATTCTAACTATGCGATTTGTTTGGTCTCTAAAAGTCACAATCATAGCCTAGATAGCACTTCAATCATGTTATAACAACCATTCCAACAAAGCACAACATAATTCAAAAACTCAGGGTCATATGAACGAGTATCAAGATTGTGTAATCACAAAAACACAGTATTTTGCAGAGAGGAGCATAGTGAAACAACAGTTCAGCTAGCAAGTAAATTACCTAAATGTCACAGGATCATACACAAAGATGTTATAAGTGGCAGGGGTTTGACAATGCTCAGCAACTAGTTTCGTTTGCATGCAAGAGGGTATATCATTCAATACAAGGATATTAAAGTTGAGGCACGATACCGCTGGTATAAGACCGGTTTTAGGCACAACCAACAGGTTGTCTCGCAATCTTTTTCTCCTCACCTTTGGTTTGCACAGCAGTATCTCAGGTACCTGTTAAGCTCAAAAGAGGAATTTCAGCACCCAAAATTGCGAAGATAAAACAAAGAAATACAGAAAGTAGCCAACTATCACTGATGTTTATCAACTTAGAATAGCAAGATAAATACTGTGTTGCGACTACTCTGATGTGCTAACTGACGATTATGCTATTAATGCTCATAACAGAATGGAGCTGAATCCGTGACGTGAGTACATATGAGTTGCAAGTGGGAACATATGATATGCAGGAATGCTTGGGCTGATTTATTACAGGGTGATGAGAGTGTTCAAACCAGGTGGTTAACTTGCAGAACCAAAATCTGCACTACAATCACTTAATTCAATGCTTAACCTACAGATGCAAATGTTATGAAAAGCTACAAAAATTTAAGTTTTGCTAAATTATTCACAACTACAGAAATGATTTAAATGAACATGGAAGCTACAGAATGCAATATGTATTACACTTAAGAAAGTTAAAACCAAAATGGATGCAAATATGTACTGAAAGTTGATGACTGAGATTAAGAGTTACAACAAATGCTTATGAGGTTAATTGCAGAATATATCACAAATGAAATACATCACAGGGCTATGCAAAAGAAACTTAAAGACAGACAGCTTTAAAGTGATGCAAGCAACTACATTACACAGAGATGTTTGAACTAGCTGAATTATGCTAATGACTAAAATCTAAACAAGTATGTATACAGCCTACAGATGCAGTTATACGAATAAAAACTAGAACTACAACTAAGATGCTTACAGAACTAAGCTACAAATAACTAATGGAAAAACTACAAAATTACAGCAGGCTTGAACTATACTAGAAAACCTAATAACAATGGAATGATAAAATCTACAGATTCAACAGCAAGAAAGTAAAAGAAAATATATATACAAGAGCTATACTAAAAACAGTAGAGTGGAACTTTAAATCAGCTACACCGCCACCGAATCCCCGGCAGCGGCGCCAAAAACTTGGTAGGACTATAAGAGATACCTATAATTATACTGCAAGTGCACAGTGCCTTATTGTGTATAGTGCAAATACAGTTCGATCCACAGGGACAAGGTGAATGCAGAGTTAAATTCAAAGCCTTACTTTACTAATTCAAATCAAAGAGTTTGTCGAAACGATTAGATGTTGGCAAAGAGAATTGACTGAAGAACAGAATGTAATTTAAATGAAAGGTTGAACACTTGATAAGAGAGCACTAGAGCTATCAATTCCACCACTTAACCTACACAAGATAATTTAGTTACCGAAATTGTTCTTATCCCTTGTAACGGATCAGCGGTGAAGATACGAGTCTTTCGCCTTTCCAAAAGGGTTTCAAAGATGGATAGTTCAATCACAACTAGGAGATCAATTCCTAGTATTAGTTATCTTATTACAGCACAACTAATCACAAATTGAAAACATACAGTGAAGAGTGAGTTGATGTAACAACAAATAATTGATCTAACAACCTAGGATGCAAGACATACTAGGTGAAAGTTATAAGTTGCAACATAAAGACTAAACCAAATCCTTTTCAATTAAGCTCTACAAGAACAATCTCATTAACATAAGACACTAGCATTAAGCTAAGGGTTTCATCAAAGCTCTAGCTAAGAAAGTTAGAACATAGCTTTTATAGAAACAGATGAAGTTTTTATATTCATAAAATGGAAGCTCTTCTCCTTTCAACTGAATTCTGTTAAGTCACTTAACAACAAAAGCAAGAGATGAATAATAAGTTCTCCTCCGCTCACTCCTTGCATACCTTTACACAACATAACAACCCCTATTTATACAAAGATTTCTCCCCAATTTTCAATCCCTATTCTCAACAGAAACATTATAATATTTGGGGATTTCGTTTCTCGAAACTCACCACTTTTCAAGACTCTTCCTTCATCAACCGCCACTGCACTTATCCTCATCCATTTGACTGATGTTGTTGATGTAGAGGTCTGAAAATTCAGACCTAGCTTTCACGCCTGACCTTGTCTTTGACTAACCCAATTTGTGAATAAACTTCATTATAAACAGCCACCATAATTTAATCGATTGCGCTGATGTTGAGATGTTTGCATAAAATCAAATCCCTAAATTGTCCGATGAGTCAAAGCCTAGGGTTTCGACTGAATGGATGGTGAATGATGAGAGAAAGGGTGATTCGCAATAGAGGGAGATGAAATTGTCGAGAGAAAACGATGGAGAGATTGATTTGAAATGAAAAATAGGGACAGAGAGATAAGACTGACAGTGTTAGGGTTGATAATTGATGATGGGTTGTCGGGTGTGTAGGAGAAAGTGAAATGGAAGATGGGTTAAGGGTTTGTTTGGGTGTTGTTCATGAATACCTGTTTTTGGTAAATGAGAGTGGAACTTAGACCTGGCTTCTTTTCTTTAACTCCCAACATGGGTATCACTTGGATTATGGCCCATTACTTCATTTCATGTTCAGATGATTCTTCTTCTTGAGATTTTCATCTACTAGTAGATCCATTAGCTTCACAAGTCTGCTGGCACCCTGGCTGCCTTCTCCACTGCACTTGCCTGCTTACTATGGTTTGGTAACTAGCTTGACAGGGTCTTGTAGCTCCACTTCCTCCAAAGCACAAGTTCAGACCATTCTTTTAATTCCCCTAGAATTGCAAAACAAAAGTCATGACAATTGCTACACATTTTACTTGCAACGAATAAGAAGTACAAGATACAAAATTTGGCATAAAAACAAGCAATTGGGTGCAACAAAATGGCATAAACACCTACAACAAGATAAGAATGTATGCAATATTAGGTGCCCATCACACATATTTCGAGAAATAGATAGGCGAGTTAAACTCGGCTCGAAATAGCAAATGTGCATAATAAAAGTCTATACGTCAAAACAAATTTTGTCTCAAGAGTAGGAGATAGAGTAAATAGACTTTTGAGTGACAGATAAGTTCAAGTCTCCACATACCTTTTAGTCGATGAATTTCCACTGGTTCCTTGAGTAGTCCTTCGTCTTGTATGATGATTGCCATGGAGTTCTTGAGCTCAACTACACTTTCTACCCTAGTCTGAGACCTTTAGCTACATAGGCTAGAAATCAAGACTTATAGTTTTGATCACTAACATTGACAAACATGCTTGAGATAGCAACGCATGCGAGTTCGACCGAGCAATGCTCTACAATCTCCCCCTTTGTCAATTTTAGTTACAAAACTATTAATACATGTGGAATACAAAAAATAAATAAATAAACTTTTGTAGCTCCTATTCCACATGTATAATCTTCAACATTACTCGAAATCTTCGTCACTTCCAAGTACTCCAATGATCCCAAATGTTGTAAGTTTAGTATCATCCTTGTTGAAAATCCGTAGCTATAACAACAAGAAAACAAAAGTTCTCAATCATTGTTATACAGTGTCATAGTATCATTATACAGCGTCAAAGTTCAATTGTATCACAACTTCAACAACAATACTATGGTGATATGTATCACTCCCCCTTAGTAAATACTCCATCTCACATGGAAACCACTCCCCCTTACATAATGATCCAAAAACCATATGTATTTGTAGTGTGAACTACATATTAATTCTCCCCCTTTTTGTCAATAAAATTGGCAAAGGTACAAGAACGGGATCCTAATGAAATTTCCGAAAGAGACATTTCATGACCAAAAGAAAGAAACACATATCATCTTATTTAGATGCAATCATAAAGCCGAAGCTAAATGCATTCATCAAGGAGTTTAAAGATACAAGATAACCCCTATAATATTCCACAGCCGCACTCCCCATAAAGATTTGGCAATTAAGCACAAGTTCAAAAAGAACTCTCCCCCACAATATGTCATTCCCGAAAGAACAACAAGAGCGACCTTAATTTCGAAAGAAAAGAAGGATTTCTTTGGACATAAAATACTCAATTAAATTAACCACAAGAGAACCTATGATTAATTTAATCGAAATACACAACCAAACTAATCACAAAAGTAATCAATTTAATTGGTCATACTCACATAAAAGAATCTATGGAGCAATGACTAAGTTAATCATGAAAATAATCAACCCAGTCAAAAACGCTCAAACATAAGAAGACTTATGGAGTTATAACTAAATAACCAAACAATATGATCAATTTAGTTCAAAAATGCTCGGCATAAAGTACCTTACGGAACAACAACAAAGCTAATCATAAAATAATCAACTTGGTCGTTTAGTGCTCAACATAACACACATTACGGAACCTCACAGTAATACATAAAATATGGATCAGGGAAGATCAATTACTGCGGAATACACAAGGATTCATTCTATTTTCCATCATCATTTGCACAATGACAAACAATAGATATAATCCTTGAAAACAAAAGATTTTAACCTATCTTCCATCAATAATTGATAATATAGGCTTAACTTTTGTATTTTTCAAAAGTCTATTCATTCTTTTATCAACATAAGAATATCGATTTACGAAAGACTTTACTTTTGACAAGATATGGGACAATCATAGTTCACGGACGCAAACATATATATCCCATAAAAATTGCAATATATAAAACCATAAAGATTAGTACTGCAAAAATCATCTTCCAAACAAGTTTAGAGTTTAAACCAATAAATCTAAAAACATGAAGATGAAAATGTTGGACATAGCTATGTGTAATCACAATAATGGCTATTCCAAACTCTAGTTATTCTTCTAACAAAAACAGAAAAATAGAAGATTTACTAGATAACACAATTTACTCATCTTCTTCTTACTCATCGGAGATACACCAAGATGCTTGAATTGTATTCAATTCTTCCTTGAGTTCGGGAAACTTCGTTGCAACCAAAGACAATTGTTCTTGGACACACTTCACCCTTGAATCGACTTTACAAACACCTTTGTGAATTTTTTGAAGAAGACTCAAAGTGGTAGGGTCACAATCGTTGAGTGAAGCATCTCTTTGTCTATACTTCCTCCTAATTTGAATGGACTTTTAATCTTCGCCTCACAAACGTACATATATTATATATTTACCCCACTCCAAATGGTTATTATACGTGCACCTAACCTCCGCTTGACCAAATATAGTTTGATCCGAATTATAGACCAAATATACTCTGAATTTTGGTTTTAGTCCGTACCACTGTGATTGGTTTTTTTGACCAAATTTTGGTTTTTACTCGTCCATCGTGGACGCTTAAGAGCGTCCACAATGAAGCGACCATACTAAAACCAAAAACTAAAAAAATTGGGTTTGGGAATGTTTCAACACAATGGTGTTGGAGCAAAATTATAGTCAGGCGTAACTTATATGTACGCCCCATGTCATTTGCATCGTGCCAATCGTGTGTGTGCTAAGTTCAGGCGTAACTTTTAATCTACGCGCGAATGAGGCGAACATTCTTTCTACGCATGACCATGGAACGGAATAAAGTTTTACGCCCCGCTTTAAACGTAGATGGTATTTACGCCTGATACCAGACGAACTTTTAATTTACGCCTGACTAAATTTAGTTTTACTCCAGCTTCTCACCCAAATTTACTTCGAAACACATTCTCTCTCCAACCAAGTATGGTTATACGCTTGTCCACTGCGATTGATTTTTCAACCAAATTTATTTATACTCCACCTTTTACCCTGGACCATTGGAACAAATACACTTAAAAATTAGGGTTTTGCTCCGGTTTTATCTCCGATTGTGAAATCTAAGGTTCGTGAGTTTTTGGAAATCTTACTCGCTGTTTTGGATTTTCTAACGTCTTTCAGAAATGGGAGATCACTCCCCTGATCCTCCCAGGATTACTAGATATCGTGATGCTGTTATGGGGAAGATTATTCGAAGTAGGGAACCAACATCCGTAGATATTGAATCCCTACCTAAACCGGTTTTTATCGCCGGGAAAGGCAAAGGTATTATTATTACACCTGGGTTAGAAGTTGAATCTATGGAGGACATGCAGTTCAGTTTAATTAGTTGTATTGATACAAAGAAAATTGACATGAAGTTTTTAGACGCAACACAAGTTCTGTTATCACAATGGATGATTAATGGTGACTGTCGTTTTATTCCGCTCCTTAGGGGTTATTTTACCATGACGTTCGGTAATGCTGCAACTGCTAATAAGGTTTCAGAAGATGGTCCTTATATCATGGAAACTACAGTTAAAGGAATCAAAGTGATTCATGCAGTTCGTGTTCAAGAATGGACTGTTGGCTTTAATCCTGATAAACAAAAAGTTACGTCGACATTAGTTTGGGTTCAATATCCAGGCTTAAGACAGGAATATTGGTCCGAAATTTTTTTTACTGGGTATGTCAGGAACCCTAGGAAAACCTGTTAAAGTGGATGAACAAACTTTGAAGAAAACTTTTGGTTATTATGCTTCAGTTTTGGTCGAGATTGATTTTTCAAAATCAGTTGATAAAACTGTTTACGTTCAATCAAGTTGGGATCCTGGGGGTTATGAACAGGTGGTGGACATTCCAAAACATCCTGGGTTTTGCGAGCACTGCAAGGTTTTAGGTCATTCTATTGATCAATGTAAAGCTAAATCACGGCCTGTAGCTGAAAACATTGATGCTACTACGTCAGGTAATGTAGCATATAATAGAGTTGGTCCTAATAATAATTTTAGAGATCGTAGAAGCGGTAACAGGAACAGAGACTTTGTTCCCCCCAACGACTGAAGAAGTCAACAACAATAATAAATTGTTACATGCGCGAAGACAATCTGTATTCGAATTAGCTAATGTACAAAAACTAAATTGAGTGATGACGATGCTGCAAATTCGGGTAACGTAAGCACTGGTAAGTTTGATGTTCTTAAAAATATGGACGGATCTGAGGCAGATGATAAGATGGGCGATAACCAAGAAAGTGAGGGTGAAGAATTGGAAAATGTTTATGATGAGTCAACTAAAGATGTAGGGGATAAATCTATAACTCCTGAAGTTGATATCAGTAGTCAACAATCGAGAATAACCCCGGAAATTATTGGAGCTGTTGGAGTTGTTGTGAATGAAATCATACCTGAAACTATTGTATCGGAGAGCAGTTTCTCAGTCATCACCTCTACTATTCAAAACTCAGTAATAGTAGTTGATGATCCAACTATTACTGAAATTATATAGGGGGATGTTGCTGGTTGTTGATACATGAAAAATAATGCCCCTTCAACGAGCCCGAGGTCCCCCTAAGAAGGGAGGTGAGCCTAATATAATACATGGGGACTTGGGAACCAAGTCCAATCCAAATGAGAAAATACCCATTAGGGAGGAAGGATAAGGAAGGAATTAAAAAATAAAGAGGAGGTTATATTAAGGAATGGCATTAGGAGTAATTAAAGGATGTTAGTACATGTGTCATGATGTCATAAAAAGATGGGCTTTTGGGAAAGCCTATATAAGGAAGGACAAGGTACAATAGAAAGACAACTCTTTCTCTTACCATTCTTGGTATAGTGAGGTCACCTGGTGTAGCTAGGACGGGTAGAACCTAAATACAAAATCACCCCTCAACATTTGGCGACCACAACCGGAGGCTCGTGCCTAGCTCACCATGACACACTTAAGAGGCACTAGTTCAAGCGCGACAAAGGGTCCAAACATCCCACCACTCAACCCAGAAGGCGAGAGAGTAGGGATAGTGTCAGATCCGATCACACAGGCGAGAAGATCAGATGCCACGCGTGAAAAGGACAAACAACAAGAAGTCGAGGAAGCGCCGCTCATCCAACCTTCTCTCAAAGAGATGCAGAAGGAGCTAGAGGACCACGTACGCAAATAATAAGAGTTGAGAAAGCTCATGAAAGTGGCCAGCGCCGAGAAGAATGCTAAAGAAGCAACGAAGAGCGCGGAGGAAAAGGAAGAAGAACCTGTAGCCATGACGCAAGAGGCGATGGATAAGTACCTAGAGATGAATTACAGGGTCGTGAAACAAGATAACTGTGATTTCATGGCTAGCCCTTACTCCTCCGAAATCACAGAATATCAATACCCAGAAGACTACACTTCGCCGAAATTCAAGGTCTACAATGGCCAAGGAAATGCGAGGGAGCACCTTAGTCGATTCCAATCTACTATGAATGATCATGCAACTAATGGGAAACTATGTGTGAGAGAGTTCCCAAAGTCGCTAACTGATACATCATTTACTTGGTATGACAACCTAAAGTCAGGAAGCATTAGCTCATGGTCGACCATGTCTACGCTCTTCCTCAGAAAATTCTATTCAGCAAAAAGGAAAGTCACAACTATAGACCTGAGCAAGTGTAACCAGCGCCCAGGTGAAGAAATAAGAAAATACATCGCCAGGTTTCGTATTCTCACCCTGGATTGCCATGAGGATGTCAAGGAGAAAGCGCTAGTAGAAATATGCGTGCGAGGAATGACTTCATCCTTTAATAAAAGCTTAGTCAATTTCCATTTCCCCACGTTCGTCGAGCTAGAGGAAGCAGCCGCAAGAATCGCTGACTGTATCGAGGAGCCCAACTCAGATTATGTCTGGCGTAACTCAGTCAATACCGTATCAACTGTGCCTAGAAATACTCGCGAAAATAATGGTCGATAGGTTTGGGGCACACAAGCGCTTCCCCCGCCCTTGCTCTGCAGTAAAGAACAGATCGTGGGCTTGTTGGAACAATGGATAGCGAACAAAAAAACTCAACTGCCTCCAACAAAAATGGACCCCAGCGTCATTGACAAGAATGACGCTAGGTATTGTCACTTCCATTGAAGGATACAACACCCCACAATCGACTGCTTCAACCTTCGGAGGATGTTTCAGAAAAAGCTGGAAATAAGCGAGATCGAGATGAATAATCTAGAAGGTAGCAAGGCGATCCAACACCAAGTCATGATGCTTTCTCACGACCCGAGCGGAGATGTCTGGAAGCCATGGAACGATAATGAGGAAGAGGCATGCGAAGTCGGAATGGAGAACCCCGCATTAGCAAATACAGATGGCGTATCTAGCCAATTTGCTAAAACAGTGTTGGCTCAACAGTTCTTTGACTCGCTTGGCTTCAACAAAAATCAAATCAAAGAAGCGTCCAAGGCTATAGTGGCGAGAAGGCCTTGTGGCCTCCTCCCCAAGGAGGCGATCGTGTTCACGGATGAAGATTTTTGTTACCCGGGGGAACACCTTAGACCTTTATACATAACGGCGTACATCAACAAGCAACCGCTAAAGAGATCTTTCATCGATGGAGGCGCGTCTCTGAACCTAGTCTCCATGCATACACTAGACGTCCTGGGTGTGCATCGGTCCACGATCAGAATGAAAGTCACAACGGTAAAAGGGTTCGGAGGTCATGCTCAGACAACCATTGGAATCGTTAACCTGGGCATGAAGGTCGGTCCTATCCGAGCGCCCACGCCGTTCTATGTACTGGAAGATGACACCACATTCCATGTATTACTAGGGCGAGGATGGCTACTTAATCATAAGGTGGTTGCGTCAACATACCACCAATGCGTCAAGACCAACATAGGAGGCAAGCAGTACCGGATTCCAGCCACAAGCAACCCTTTAGACCCAGAGGAAGCATACATGGCGGACGCAAATTTTACAACGAGCCAAAGGAAATAGACGAAGTTCCTGAAATACAACTCATCCCCTACCTAAGTGGGGAGAGGAAGAAAAGTCGGAGCCAGTCAAGTCTGTATTTAGCCCTTCCAGGATGGTATTTCCCAAAGAAAGGAAAAGGAAGCAAGAGGAGCAGCCCAATTTCCAGCGTTTCTCTAAGCCGGATGGAGGGCATGTATACCGCTTATAGCAATTAACCGAGGGAGCGTCCGTGGACGTACAAGATTATGCCGATGTATCAATGAGCAAAGCGGAGACTCCCTATGAAAGTTCCGAACAAAGTTTATCCGAGCTTCCTTACAACACAATTGATGACGAGGAGCTGCGAAACCAGCTAACAGACACTACCGCCAAGACCACCGAAGAGCGAACGCCAGGAGATCTCACTATGGATGGTATGGAGGAGGTCAATATAGGAATGCAAGAGGACAAGCGCCTCATCATGATAAGCGAGAGCTTAGATAAAGAAGAGAAGGAAGAGTTGATCGCGCTACTTAAAGATTACAAGGATGTCTTCGCCTATGATTACGACGAGATGTCGGGTCTGGACAGCAATCTTGTGGTCCACAATCTTGGGGTATCACCTGAGTTAAAGCCCGTAAAACAAATGAGCAGGGAATTCCCTAGGCCACCGATCTCGCAATAAAGGAAGAGGTGGAATGGCTTCTTAAGGCCAAGTTCATCAAACCAATCCAGCACCCTACTTGGCTAGCTAACATTGTGCCCGTGGTAAAGAATAATGGGAAGGTCAGATGTTGTGTGGATTATAGAGACCTAAATCGAGCATGCACAAAGGACGACTTCCCGCTGCCAAACATCGATATGATGCTAGACGCAACGGGAGGGAAGGGGCGATACTCCTTCATGGATGGCTTCAGTGGATACAACCAAATAAAGATGGACCCATCGGACGCAAAGAAGACCGCCTTCCAAACCCCATATGGTAACTTCTACTATGTAGTGATGTCGTTCGGTCTGAAGAATGCTGGCGCCACATATCAGCGAGCCATGACCTCCATATTCCACGACCTGTTACACCAAATGGTAGAAGTGTACGTTGATGACATTGTGGTTAAAACACAGGAAGCTAAGGATCACGCCTCTCACCTGAAGACGTATTTTGAGAGATGTAGGAAGTTCAAGCTCAAAATGAATCCTCTCAAGTGTGCCTTTGGGGTAACATCAGGGAAGTTCCTAGGCTTCGTGGTGACTAATGAAGGAATCCAAGTGGATCCAAGCAAAGTTGAGACGATCATGATGATGGCACCACCAGGAAGCACAAAAAAGCTACAGGCTTTCATAGGACGGATATCATACATACGACGCTTCGTGCCCGGTTTAGCGCAGCTAATGACTGTGTTCCTTCCCTTACTAAAGAAAGAGTACCCTTTGTGTGGGGAGAAATGCAGTGCGCTGTGTTCGAGAAACTAAAGCAATGCCTCGTCATCCCCAGAGTCATCAGGCCCACGATACGAGGAGTCCCCCTCTATCTCTACACGGCATTTACCAGCTCGGCGTTAGGCACAGCCCTCGCACAAGACATCGAGGAAACGAGCTGTCACCCATCTATTACGTTAGCCGAGTTCTGCGTGATGCGGAATTGAGATATTCGGGTATAGAGAAAGCATGTTTGGCCTTCATATACGCGACACATAAGCTACGTCCTTATCTCTTAACGCACGAGACCATTGTGGTGGCAGCGACAAACCCCATAGCCTACTTAGCTTCGAAGCCCGTCCTAACAGGGAGAACTGCTCGGTGGTTGTTACAATTGTCGGAGTTCGAGCTCAAGTATCAGCGCCCAAACACGGTAAGAGGACAGGAAATAGCCGATCTGACAGCCATGTTTCCAGGAGAAGGAGATGATGAAGTACATGAATGCATACCCGAAGAAGTAGCAGCTGCAGACGTTGACAAGCCCTGGACCATGTTCTTTGATGGATCATCATATGGTACCGTTGGAGGAGCCGGAGTAGTATTCGAAACCCCACGAGGCGAACTACTCTCGTACTCGTTCAAACTGGACTTCACGTGTAGTAACAATGTTGCTGAATACGAAGCATTAATTCTGGGACTCCGAATGGCAAAAGAGCTCAATTTTGGGAGCATAGAGGTTAAAGGCGACTCAAGGCTCGTAACAAACCAGGTAAACGACGACTTTCACGTCAAAGAACCACACCTGGCACCCTATCGGGCGGAGGCTCAGAGGTTGATGAACCAAACAGGGTCAACATTGCACCATACTGACAGAGGTGGAAATAAGCACGCAGACTCCTTGGAAACCCTAGCAAGTAAGGTACAATTAAATGGTGAAGAATAGGGCACAGTCACGATACGAAGAAAGGAGCTTCCCAGCACTTGGAAAGAAGACCTGGCTTTCGAAGAAGCAGACGACTGGAGACGAGTATATATTGAAGACCTGACTCGGATGGACGAAGGTCGGGTGATTCCCACCCAAGCCTTGAAGCAATTTTTGATGATCCAAGGGGACTTGTACTATAGGGCCGCTGGAGGATCCCTCGCGAGGTATGTGAAGCGTAGTTCCACGGGAGCATCACCCTATTCACTAGTCTATAGAGAGGATGCGATACTGCCTGCAGAGATAGCGGTCCCATCTGCGAGAGTGGCAATGGCTATCCATACCACACCATATGAGATAAGTCGTTTCGCCCACTTAGATACGATAGAGGAAAGGAGAGCACGAGCGGAAAGATTCGCGGAAGCCTACAGAAAACGCGCGGCTAATTACTACAACCAAAGCGTGAAGGAGAGGACATTTAAGGTGGACGACTTGGTCATAAAAATCGCCTCTCTCGTACAAAGGAATGCCAGCGCTGGTAAGTTTTCCGAAAACTGGGAGGGCCCGTTCAAGATAAGGAAAGTGGAAGAAAGCGGATAATATAAGCTTAGGAGTATGAATGAAACCAAAGTCAAAACGCCCATCAACGGCAAGTGGTTGAAAAAGTTTCACGCATGAGTCACCCCATGTATAAACATCTGCCCTAAGCAATAAAAGTAAGTTATCAAAAATGGTGTGAATCTACAAAAGTCTCAGGTTAGCCAAAGGCGCCTGATTGACTGACAAATCTACAAAAGGTCTCGGGAAAGCCAAAGGCGTCTGATTGACTGACAAATCTACAAAAGGTCTCGGGAAAGCCAAAGGCGCCCGATTGACTGACAAATCTACAAAATGTCTCGGGAAAGCCAAAGGCGCTCGATTGACTGACAAATCTACAAAAGGTCCCGGGAAAGCCAAAGGCGCCTGATTGACTGACAAATCTACAAAAGGTCTCGGGAAAACCAAAGGCGCTTGATTGCCTGACAAACCCGCAAAAGATCTCAGGAAAGCCAAAGGCGCCTGATTGACTGGCAAACTTACAAAAGATCTCAGAAAAGCCAAAGGCGCCTCATTGACTGGCAAATCTACAAAAGATCTTAGGAAAGCCAAAGGCACCTGCACGGCGGACATAGGCATGTTTTACTAACGCCCACCCTTTCGAAATAAAAAGAGGGGGGGGAGTAGGCGCGTTTTACTAACGCCCACCCTACCCAACACCCTTTCGAAAAAAAAAAGAAAAAAAAGAGGGGAGAGTAGGCGCGTTTTACTAACGCCCACCCTACCCGACACCCTTTCGAAAAACAACAGGGGAGTAGGGGGGCAGGTAAACGTGTTACCCACTAGCCCCGTTCACCTATCACATCCTTTAAAAAAAAGGGGGAGGGAGGTAGGCACAACATAACCACCTGCTAAAATAAACACATAAGAATAATATCCTAACTCAAATAAAATCTTATCCATACCATGTTCCAAGCAGACGCATAAGAAAAAAAAACGGGACATCAAAAAAAAACACCCTCCAAAAGGACACAAAATCTAATCAGCCATTAATGCCCGACAACCAGCAATATTTGCATCCAAGGCCTCCACCATCAAGCGCCCGTCATCACACTGCGCGGTAGCTAAACAACGATCTTGATCAGACTCATGCACCAACTTATGGATGTCTCGAATAATTTTACCCTTGGCTTCAGCTCCATGAGAAAACAAAAGAGTATCCTCATGCTCATCATATTCTTTACGCGCTTTGTACTGACGAATCAATCTGAGCGTCCATAGCAGGCCCCCTTCTTCCCTCAAAACCAACAAACGCGCCAACTCATCCTCAAGGTAGGGATGAGGCACAAGCAAAGACACGGCAGCTAAGGTCAGAATGTGTCCAAGAAGCGGTAGGTCTGCCTGGCCAGAAATCCACAGACGACAGTCAGAAATAACACGATCTATAGTAGCCATCATTATCGAGGAATCCGCGAATAATCGCTCAGCCGCATCACGAGCAGTGACAGCCTCATCCAACGCATGTTGGATCTCCAATGACATGCGACCCGATAAATCAGCCCTCTGGGCAGCTTGGTATGCCTCGTCTCGCTCCCTAAATTTGGCACGCATATTTTTTCTATTCGCCACTCTCTGCTCTTGAAGTGCTTCAATTTCAGCCTTCACGAGCAACAATCGCTTCATCTCATCGTTCTTAAACATTGCCGAGACCAACACGGGGACAGGCGCCAAGGATAACACATACCCATGAAGAGAGCTAGACATACTGACGACTTGTTGATCAAAATAAGAAAGAAGACGGTGAAGTTGAAAGGAAAATAATGACCAAAACTAAGAAATGAGAACCATATATAAAGGGGATCGCGTGGTTTACGATGCAATGACCACCTACGTCTCCTTTTGCATGCTATGATACGTGTCAACCCACGTTAATGATATGCGGAAAATGATGCTCCTTAAACAGGCTTTGGGTACCCCTAAAAAAGAGAGCCCCGATATAAACACTGGGGACTCGGGGACTAAGGCCCGAAGCCAGCATGGCAACATCCATAAGACGAAAGATAAGAAAGGAATCAACTAGGAAGCAAAGTTTGGCAACATGCAACAAAAAGAAGTAAATACACAATCCAAAAGAAGAGAACCCCAGAAAAACAAGTGCATAAAAAGGAACAATAAACAAGGAAAGTCGTCCTCAAAACAGTACGCAACCTAGCCGGTTATCAATGCGCGACAGCGGGCAATATCCATGTCCACGGCTTCCGCCATGAGACGCCCTTCATCACACTGAATGTTGGCTTGAGACAACTCCCAATTGGCGTCACTTATTAGCTTACGAATGTCCTGAATGATCTTTCCCTTAGCCTTTGCTCCCCGGGAAAACGCAAGAGTGCCTTCATCCTCGTCGTGATCTCCACGCGCCTTGTCCTGACGGATTCGTCTAAGAGTCCACAATACATCTACCTCTCCTCTCAACACCAATAAGCGCGCGAGTTCCTCCTTAGGATAAGACGGATTTATGAGCGCAGAAACAGTCGCAAGAGATAGAGTGTATCCAAGAAGACGCGGGGCCGCTTGACCAGAGATACGCGAACGACAATCACTAATGGCATGCTCTATAGTCGCCTTCATTACTGAGGATTCCATGAGTAGTGAATTAGAAGCATACCGAGCTGTAAAAGCGTCATCCAAAGCACGCTGGATTGCAGACGTTAAGTGTCCAACCTCCTGAGCGGCTTGACATGCTTCGTAACGCTCCGCAAACTGAGTGCGCATAGAGTCCCTATTCGCCAGCCTATGCTCACAAAGCGCCTCAATCTCAGTCTTTACCAGCAATAAGCGCGCTAATTCCAGCTCTTTGAACATTGAAACTAGCGAAGGGACCGACACCAAGGATAATAAGTATCCGTGAAGAGAATAAGCCATCAGAGCAGGGTATTCGACCGGCAGAGAAGAAAATGGAAATAAAAGTGAGGAACTGATAACCGAACTAGAGGCATGGTATTCCTATATAAGGAAAATATCGCCATAAATGATGTCGCAACCGCCCTGTCCCCGACAACACGTGGTGATTGAGAGTGCAAGGTGATTTGACTATTGGGTTATCTGATAATTAACCCAATAGTCAGGGGACTAATGTTGATACATGAAAAATAATGCCGCTTAACGGGCCCGGGGTCCCCCTATGAAGGGAGGTGAGCCTAATATAAGACGTGGGGACTTGGGAACCAAGTCCAAGCCCAAGTAAGAAAATAGCCATTAGGGAGGAAGGATAAGGAAGGAATTAACAACTAAATAGGTGGTTATATTAAGGAATGACATTAGGAGTAATTAAGGGAGGTTAGGACATGTGTCATGATGTCATAAAAAGAGGGGCTTTTGGGAAAGCCTATATAAGAAAGGACAAGGTACAATAGAAAGGCAACTCTCTCTCTTACCATTCTTGGTATAGTGAGGTCACTTGGTGTAGCTAGGACGGGTAGAACCTAAATCCGAAATCACCCCTCAACACTGGTAACAATAAAAGACGTAAACGTACGAATAAATCTAAAGAGAATCTCTCGGATGAGGAAATACGTATAAATAAGAAGAGATTGGAGGAAGAGGGGCAGGCAATGTCAAAGTTCGCTCAAGAAATTATAGATACTGCAGCAAATAATCTTATTGATGAATTAGCAGAGAAGGTGGCCAATGAGGATGTGGAACAAGTTGAAACAAATTATAATGAGGGGATGGATGCTGCTATTAATCGATCAGCGATTGTACCTTATATTCTAGGGGGTCTATAATAAACTCTCCTAACAAAGATAAAGGGATTGATCCTATTGCGGAGGAAGAAGCTCAGATAGTCTTGAATTTCATAAATATGAAGTTGGTTATTGCATCAGTTAATGGTAATACATCGAGGAGTAGTAAAGTGCGTGGACCTTTACAATCACATAAACCCCGTTTTAAATGAAGTTATGTTGCTAGAATGATGATTGCTACGGACATGAGTAATCTGTAGGGTGCTTGGAGTTCGTGTGATATTAATGCTTGAAGTTTAACGGGTGTTATAGGTTTTTACGGTTTCCTGTAAAGGCCTGTTTTGCCCATTTCTATTCATTTTTAGATTTTTTGAGGTTTTGTCTGCCCTTTAGCTTTCTAAAGGGTTTGGGACCCACGGGTCCCCTGGTAATTACTTGTAATTACTGTTTTTTGCTTTAATATTATGACTTAGATAAAAAAATTTGTATGGATAGCTGTATCTCCAGTAATATAGGATAGCCTGACTAGGTAAGTCTACAATTAGTCGATGCTTATCTCGTATATCCATTATAAAGCTATGTACTGCCATAAACTGTTCAGAACGTACATGCTGAATTGATCTAGTTGTAAACAAAAAAGTTAAGACTGATGAGATGAAGCAGTTTGGAGGAGTATCATATCGGTATTGGTATCGATACGGGTATGGCCGCTCCCTTCAGGTACTGGAGCAACCCAGCTTACCGTATATCATCCGCGGGAAACATTTGAAAGAATGATCAAGTGAGGTAACTTTGTAATCGCTCACTTTCAACTGACCAGTCCCCCAAATGGAGATTCTATTTTTTTTTTAATCAGCTGGACTAAGAAAGCCCAAAAACCAAAACAAAAAACAAGACAAAGGCAGAAAGCCTTGCAAGAAAAATAAAAACAGAACTATCTCCAGTAGAGTTTACCACTACTGTCCTCTAAAAGAATGAGACTAAACTCAACCAAATGGAGATGTTATTTAAACTTAATTATGATTCACGTCTCGAATCAAGTACAAGACAGAGAGGGATGAAACTAAATGAAGGTACATAGTAGATATATGCATATGTAGTACCCTTTCAGTTAGAGATGTGGATCATACACGAATTTAAAGCTCATTGAATCGGATGTATAACCACCTTTCCAGTAGCTCTGCCTGCTTCAAGATAAGTAAACGCTTCGACGACTTGAGAGAATGGAAATGGACCCTTGGGATCGATCATTGGTTTAATCTTCCCACTTTCCAAATATGGGTTCAGTTTATTTAACACCTCTTTGTTGGAAGTGACTACAAATCTAAAACCGGGTGGAGTGACTGCACCTGTTAGCACCACAACACTTCCGCCTTCTTTAATGGCTTTCACCGCCTTATCTGACTGCCCTGTTTCATAGAAAAAGGAAAATGTATTTAGTAACTCGGAGGTTTAAACTGTTGCTTCAATTCAAATATTATTATCACTGTAGGAGATTGCCAATATCTTACCAACTGCATCAAACACAACATCGAATTTCTCTGGAAGATCTTCAAAATTTTCCTTGGTGTAGTCAATGGCCAAATCGACACCCAAGCTTTTCAATAGCTCTATTTTCCCCGTGCTAGAAGTAGCTGTTGGAAATACAGTAGAACTTCGATAAATTAATCCGCGATAAATTAATAACTTCGCTAAAATAATATTTTTTTGTCCGTCCTGTAGTTGCAGGAAATCCCACAATACACCCCTCACAAGAATTTACTTTACTAATCCATTTGAAGATGAATATCTATATATTTTTATTGATTATCTTCTTGAAATGTTTACAAGGATAGATAGAACAGAGCTAAAGAAATTACGATCACTCTAGATTTTCTCTCTCCTAATGACTTGCTTAACAATTCAAAAAGAACTCTCCTTCAACAGATTAACTCAACCCTTTATATAGGGTAATACACAGTGGATGACAGCTAAGCTGTCCTTTATTTTCGGGGATAACTCGCGAAGTGTCGCGAGTGTTATAAACATTCTTCTTTGCGACACTCCTAAATCTCGCCAAGTCTTCACACTTTTCTCATGTTTTGGCTGTCGTCATTCATTGCGTCATTTATATTACTTCCTGCGACGCCCTTCGCAATGTAGTCGTTTATTACTCTCGCGAAGTATTGATGTCGCGATATTCTGCTCCTACATCTTGCCTCTTCTCATGTCTTCTCTGCGAAGAAGAGAATGTCATGAGAACCAATATTTTAAAATGCCGCAACTGCTCATCTTTATCTCGCGATTGTTCATTTTTACTCCTTTTATTCATGTACGGAATTTATTACAGGTGTTTCTTCTTCCACTCTTCTCTTGACACGTCTCTTTCAACCACTTATTCTTGACCATTCACGTCCCATCTCGCATTAAATGCATTTGTTTTCTCGAGGATTCTCTTCTCTATATATAGTTTTCTTACCCTTCTCTTTTTCTCTTTTATTTTCCCTCTGCAACTTTACTTTAACTTTCTTCCTCCGCAATTTGCGCTTCTGCTACTGTAATCCTCCCCTTCAATTCCCTCAATCTTCAATTCTCCATTCATTCCCATACTACATCAATGGCTTCACTTGGTCGTACATATAAACCCCTTTTTGAAGAAACTCAAAAGAAATTGCAAGAGAAAGGTTTCACTTTATCAACCATTCCTGATCATAAATCTTCGTCTATTCTCTCTGCAAAACTGTTTTCTGATCATCAATGTGATGATCAGAAAGTCATAGTCTCGCTAGGTCAACTCCTCGCAGGCCTTCCCATTCCTTTATACAATCCCGAGATACCGTTATTCTACGAAATTCTTGCTCATGAGAAATTCTCGCGAGCTATTTATCAAATGAGTGGCGATTGCATTCGTCTGATGCTTGAATTTTCCAACCGTGGCGCTGGTAAAGGATCTTTATATTCCGATGATGTGAAGGATCCTAGGTTCGCAAACTTAGAAATAGTCGCTGAGAAGTATACCGTGGAAAACTTCTTTGAAAATTATAAAGTAATAAACATGAGAAACGATAAATCTCGCTGGGGTGCTCGGTTGAAGAGAAAAGATAATATTTCCGATGACAAGCTGCTTATGCAAGATATTGATTGGCATTCGGGCAACAATAGTACTCATCATCATTCCAAAGATGAGAAATGGTGGGTTGTTCCTTTATTTTTGAGTGGACCTTACATCGCAGGTTCACATGTTCTCCCTGCACACCTCGCGAATTATCATCCTTGGGAGTTTAAGTGGCCTGAGAAGGCAATAGAGGTATATTTCCTTTTTCAATTTCGCTTTGCGACATTTTTTTTTTTTTTTTTTTTTTTTTTTTTCAAAAAAATTTAGATTGCCAGACTGAGAAAGAAGTATAAATAAGATCCAAAGGCGAGTACCACAGCGATACTCCGATCGCTCACGGATGAAGTAAGAAACATTTTATTTTGTTATTTTAAACAATATTGTTGCCTCTGTTTCTTATCTTCATGCGTATGCGAAGGTTGACGTTGAAGAAGTTTGAAGGCTGCGAAGGTTAAAGGCAAAGATAAAATCACTTTTCGCAAGGACAAGTCTTACGCTCCGCTTTCTAAAAAACGGAAAACCCATCCCTCTTCTCATCGTAGCTCTCAAACCAGTGAGAGTTCTAATGAGGATGAAAATGAAGTTGGTACTTCCTCCGCGAAAGAGAATCACTCTACTACTTCTGCTATGGCGCAACTGTCTAGTGTTTTCTCTGATTCCATGCAAGGAATGGAATATGATCACTTATCTGCAACTTGTGTAGCTCTCGCGAAAATCTGCGATGCCCCGCTATTAGAGGATAATGAATCTTTTCGCGGAGTTTCCCGAACATTGACTTCCAGCCACTTGAATGCTCTCAATGCTTTGGTATGTTCATATTCCTTTGCTTCTATGTAATTTCGATTTTAAGCTTTATCTTAATAATTTCTTTATTTTCCTTTATAGTCTGGGAGAGCTTCCTTTGTTGTTGCCTCAGATCTCGAGAAAAGACGCGACAACCTTGAAAAGAAAAATCTCCAACTTAAAGAGAAGATCCGAGAACTAGAAACTGAGGTTGCGATGTCTCGCAAGAAAGATGAAAGAATTCAACAATTGGAAACTAAATTCACTTCTCAGGAGACTAAAATATCTACTCTTCAAAGCGCAAATCAACAACTTTATGGTACAAAAATTTTTGCTCTTCAAATCGTCTTTACTTTGTCATCTACTATTCTTTGCCTGATTTACTATTTTCGCAGACATATATAATCTCTCTGAAGAAGCCATTCTTCTCCATTCATTTCCCGAGCCTATGGATAATGATGTTCTTCTCACCCATCTCAACGAGTCTTTAAGTAATTCGTCAAACAAAGTTGATTCCCTTTCATTAAATGAACTTCAAACCAAATATCGTCTCTTAGAGATTGAGCATAGATCTAGTTTAGGTTTAGCCAACCGATTTAAACAAATGTATCTTGATTCCCATAGAAAAACCGAACTTTTAAGGAAGAAAATTAGTGACCTTATAGATGACAAAGATCGCATTGCTAATAAAGGTGCACAGGCATTAGCAACATTTCAAAAATCTATTCTCGAAGTACAAATTGAACGAGATGAATCTCTTCGTCAGAATGCTATACTTAATGAGCGAGAAGATCAAATTCGTTCGCTTCTTGTTATAAATAATGATGATGAATTCGCTTGGGCTGCGAAGGTTCTAGATAATGCCAGGAATAATTTAGGTGTTGATGTTAGCCTTCATGCCGAGCATACTGCCTTGGTTAAAGACATGATATCTGACAGAGAAGGTTGTTTATTATACTTTACTGCTCTTTATCTCTGTAGTACTGTTATTGTGTTGTTAATTCATTATCATATGTTTTGCAGAATCCGAGAAGAGATTTCAAACAAGGATTGAAGAACTTGAGTCTGAAAAGGGGGAACTCGCAGAAGACCTTTCTCTTCGCAATAATAAGTATTCTAAGTTGAAGAAACAACTGCAAGCTACAGTGGCGAATTTCAACAATACTGCTGTTCGTTTTCGCAATCAAACTATTGAAATGGTTTGCAATGATCACCGCATTCCTCTTAGTTCATATCCTTGTCTTCGCGATGATATTCCTGAAGATACACCTTTCTCGGATGTCTCTGATAGTGAAGCTAGCGAAGAAGAAGAATCTGGCGAAAAGAATGATGGAACGGAAGAATCTGACCAAGAAGAAGAATCCTCCAAGAAATAACTTCTTTTTCTTCTTTCGCTTCTTGTAATACATATACTCTTTCAATCTTCTTGGATTGTCAAATATGAATTCAATCTTCGTTTTCTTTACTTGCGCGTATTCGTCAAGCAATTCTTCTTTATAATTAAACTGACCATCATTATGAATACATAAATCCATCATGTGGAAATGAATAACATGATTTTATCCTATTCATTCCCATACTTGCCTCTGTTATTCATTTTCAAATGAGAAATTTGACCAATTATATCTGAGTAATGAAATCTCTGACTTCATCCTTTATTATTTGTAACTCTATGATGGAACATAATCGTTTTCGCAAGCTTACTCGCTTCCTCAATTGTATATATGTCTGTATTTTTAGTTATGTTGAAGTTCATTATTGCGACAAGATCGCAGGATGTCTTTACGAATGAAGAAATCCATTGATCTTGTCTTATCATTCTTGTGTGGTCTTATTTTGCCTTCCTAATTAAAGGTCTTATTTCGCCACCCCTCGTTGCGACAAAATCGCAGGACGTCATTACATTTTCATGTAATGACCCATTGACCTTGTCTTATCATTTGTTAAGTATTTTTGCCTCTGCAGGATATTTTATCTGCGACAATATGACAGGCTTAAATACTCCTGCGAGTGTAAAATCCCATGACATTGCCGTCTTCGCGACGAAATCGCAGGACGTCTTTGTATTTTCATGCAAAAACCCATTGATCTCGCCTTATCCTTGCGTCAGTATTATTGCCTCTACAGGATCATCGCACAAATATGACAAACCTAAATTTCCTTGCGAAAATAAAGCCTCATGACATTTGCGTCTTTTGACACTTATCAGCTCCCTAATGGAGGGTGCCGCCCTTATCTTCTCCCTGGTTGCCCCTTCAAGGAGGCGTACATCGGCCATACAAGACTAGCTCCTCCCATCCGGTCTTAACAACAACCAGTTATTTTCGCAGCCTCTTATCCCTTATACCTATATGGTTTATGGTTACGAGACTGCACCCTAAGTGGAGTTTTCTTCGGGCCGAGTGCAGCATATACCAAGACTTGCAAAGAATGGCCGAGACACTTCAAATGCCCCAGGCACTCTTGGCTCAACCGTGTACCCCGGCGCCTTGAGCATACACTGACTCCTTGGAAGAGACCCTCGGGCGTCCAACCAGGGTATAACCTTATATATATATAGTTGGAAATCCAAGGTATCTCCCCCGGATAGGCTTTCATGGGCCCCAAATCTCCATGACTCAGGTTCCAGGAGCGGTGTAACCTTTCCCCGAGCCATGTCAAGAGATACCCCCTTATATGACGCACTTTAGGTCTTACATTTGCCTCTTGCGAAATATCATTCGCGAACTAGGGTGTACGCCATAAAGGTTCGTCCCATTCACTCACTCTTTCATTTTTGTTAATTCATTCAATCATTCATTTTGTTTGCATAGCTATCGCGCAATCTTACATTGTTTAATCATTTTTGTTTTTCAATTCTTCAATCAAATTGTCATACATTCTTAATGGCGAGATCCTCGCATATTTCCTCTCCAATTATTTTTTCTTCCTCTTACCCTTAACAAGCTTTTGTTATTGCCTTTTGATGATTACTCACTTCTTACACTTTTTGCTCCTGCTACTCTCTGCCTCTGCACCATTCAAAACAAATTTTTAGCTTTCGATCCAACTTCTATTACGAATGTTTCTTTTCCCTTTGTTGAATTTGTTCTGTGCATTTCTGGCGGTGGCGGTAATGGCTGAACTTTCCCTTCACTTTTTAGAAAATGACTTAGCTTTCCTTGGTCAATCATTCTGAGGATGATTCTTTTTATATTTCTGCAGTCATTTGTTAAGGGTCCATGAAAACGGTGGTAAGAACAGAACTCGTGACTTCTATCACTTAGTGGTGGCTCATTCCCCATGTTCCATGGCGCAGGTATGTTTTCCATCAAGAGTATAGCTTCCCATATTTTATTCAACGCTAGCATTTAATGGTGGCATTTTGATTTCTTCCCATACTACTCTGTGACGTCGCTGACCTCCATGATAATTCTGCCTTTGACTTCCATAAGTTTCTTGCGGATGATCAAGTCTCTGAATTTTGTTATTGCCGCCACGGTTATAGTAGTTTCTTTCTCTTTCAAACTCTTCTTGATCTCGGCTTCCCATGGCTACTAACTTTGGTTGTTCATCATTTATCACTCTTTCTTGCTGCCCTTGCGAGGTACTCGCCACTGTGTGTATTAATTTGGGTAACAAACTTGCATTCGCAGCATTTGAACTTGTATTCGCAACCGGGTATGACTCCACCTCATTTTGCCTTTCTTCCAAAGTAATATATTCCTCTTGCAGTTCTCGCAGCTCCGTCATCGTGATCGTATTCTTGACTCTAAAAATTTGAATATATAGCAAATTGGTTGCGAACATAGCGTTTATAAATGATAAAATGAGATATCTTTCATCCACTCTTCCAGCCATGTCACTACACATCGTCTTCCATCTCACAATTAGGTGTCTTAAACTTTCGCCAACTCTTTGTTTCAGTCCAAATACATCTTCAATTCCTGGTCGCGAGGAGTTGTTACTTATGTATGCCCCTAAAAATATAGCTTGTAGATGGTTGAATGACGTGATGGTGTTTCTTGGTAAACCTTCAAACCACTTCAGTGCTTCTCCTGTTAAACTTGATGCGAAATATTTGCACAATATAGCGTCATGATTTTCCCACTGTAACATACATCTTACATACGCTTTGATGTGTTGTATTGCGCAAGTTGTTCCATCAAAAATGCTGGTTAATGCGGGTAAATTGCACTTTGGAGGTATTCCTCCCAACTGCACCTCTAGTGTAAAGGGGGTTTTTGCAGCTTCTTCAATTGCCTCATCCAATTGTCTCCTTCATCCTCCTCTTCTATTGTTCAACATTCCTCTCATCTCTGCCAACTCTCTTAAGATTTGTTCATTTACATCCGGGTTCGAATTTATTGGTCTTTTTAGTTCCGTTTCTCTCCTTATGCGTTCATGTCTATCTTGATTTTCTTGTTCAGCATTTTCTTCTCTTCTTTCTCTGCGATTTTCTCCTCCATCTCGTTCTCGAATTCGCATACCATTATATCCATCGTTTTCTCTTCTTGGTTGTCTATCAGCTCTCCTTTGTATTCTTTCATACTCTTCATTGATATTTCCATTGTTGCGATTTTGCTCGCGCCTTCTTTCTCGATTGTCATGATTATTCTGCCGAATTGCTTCCTCCAATTCCCGTTCTTCCATTTCTACTCTTAATCTTTCTCTTTCGCGAGCTAGATGCGCCTGCTCAATATAATGCTTTTCGATATCATCTTCAATCTCCTTTTGTTTTCTCTGTGTTTCTCTTCCATGCAGTATTCTTCTTCCTTCTTCCGGATTTTCTTCATCAATTGGATTATTTTGCTGCCTATTTCCTTGATTTCCATTATTTTGGTCACCCTGTAAAATCTCTGGACGCGGAATACACACCATTTCCCTTCTTTCGCAGTATCCTTCACCGAGATTTAGCTCTCTTTCTAAATTTTCTTCATTAACATTTTCTACAGGTAATATTCTCCTTCTATCATCTCTAACCGATCCTGACCTTGACTTGTATTATTTCCCGACCTCCCATTTTGCAACCTCATATTTTCCATTCTTAATTCATGGTTTTGCCTTGTTAAATTTGCACGTTCTTCCGCTTCTAATCGTCTTTCTTCATGTATTGTTTGTCTCAACGTTTCTAATGCTACGATTTCTTCATTTCTATGAGCTGTTTCTCCCATTTCTTCTCGATTTCTCTCCACTTGTTCATTATTTATCAATTGTTGCACTTCTTCTCTTTCTTCCACAGAATCTGATCTCCATGTATGCACGCTCACCCTATCATAATCTACTACTCTATTCGGTACTGGTTGAATTGGTGGTTGAATTTGACCTTCTTCTCTATCTCTTGCGTTTATTCTTGATGGTTCACCTACTTCATTTCTCCTTTCTCCAGCTAATCTCCCACTTCTCCTCACAATTGTTGGTTGTTCTGATGCATTCCTTCTTCTAGCCATTTCTCAATTTTAGTAAATTGTTGAGAATTATTCGAAATTTCTTTCTTGTTACTCCTGATTCTTTCAATTCACAAGGTTGATCTTCTACTCATTCCCTGTTTCTAGCGCATATGTAGTTGCAGGAAATCCCACAATACACCCCTCACAAGAATTTACTTTACTAATCCATTTGAAGATGAATATCTATATATTTTTATTGATTATCTTCTTGAAATGTTTACAAGGATAGATAGAACAGAGCTAAAGAAATTACGATCACTCTAGATTTTCTCTCTCCTAATGACTTGCTTAACAATTCAAAAAGAACTCTCCTTCAACAGATTAACTCAACCCTTTATATAGGGTAATATACGATGGATGACATGACTAAGTTTGTCCTTTATTTTCGGGGATAACTCGCGAAGTGTCGCGAGTGTTATAAACATTCTTCTTTGCGACACTCCTAAATCTCGCCAAGTCTTCACACTTTTCTCATGTTTTGGCTGTCGTCATTCATTGCGTCATTTATATTACTTCCCTGCGACGCCTTCGCAATATAGTCGTTTATTACTCTCGCGAAGTATTGATGTCGCGATATTCTGCTCCTACAAGTCCCGACTCGGGCCAGTGTACTAAATTAATAACCTCGTTAAATTTATAAGATAATAAAAATTTTAAGTGTCCAATAGGACCCAACTGAAATATAAATTAATAATAATTATTATAGTGGATAGTAAAATAATTAAATTAATGAAATATAAATTAAACTAACTTGGAATGATTTATATCATTCCAAGTTAACATATAATGAAATATAAATTACATTACGGGTGCCTTACTAAAATAAAATTCCAAAGTTGCTTGTTTTTTGTTCTCATTTATGAAACAATAGACTTTATCTCTAATTTTTATAATCCCTTGAGGAGTTCAAGACTACGTTTTTCAAATTGTAGGAGGAACTCATTCCTCTTAACATCACGTATATAAATTTATGCACATATATGCCAAAAATTTATTAGAAATTAATTTGAACTGAAAATAATATCTCATCAATATATTTGTTATTACAGGAAACCTTTAAGTTTAACATAAATATTTTATTTAATTTTTGGAATTTAAATTTGGAATGTTTCAATAATTTAATAACTTATTAATTTATCGATAAATTAATACTTCGTTAAATTGATAGAATTTGGTAGTCCCAACATTATTAATTTATTGAAGTTTTACTGTATATGTTTTAAAAAGATTATTTATTTCCATTTACTATTTTTGTTAAATCTGTTTTTAATAGTCTTAATGATCTTCATAAAAGAAATTTAATTTTTGTTATAAATTCCTTGACCGTTTCATGTTACAAGAGTAAATGGTTTTTATTAAACCATATAAATGTTTTCATTAAAGTCAATTGAAACTCTTGAATACAAAAACAGATTTTTGGTTGGAAACTAAAAGAAGAGAGTTTTCATTTTTAATGTTTTTGGAGTTCTAAAACAAAAATAAGAATTTTTTTGAGAGAAAGAAAACTGGTGTGTGATCATCACCTGTTTTCTACAAGTTTGATTTTGAGCAAGAATAGAAGTGTACAAGTATCACATACTCTCAAAGTGCAAGAGTGATTGTGAAAGAGATTTACTCGGCTGTTTTATCCTGGGGACGATGCGACATGGAAGAACTGCTTGCACAATCTTGGGCAGAGCCGCGAAACGTCTTAAAGAGAGCGACCTGGTCGTGACTCAGCCATAACATTTTTTATTTGTTTGGTTTATGATTGTTTTGCAGGCGGATTTCAGCAATTGTTCCAACAATTTTAAGACGTTATATTCTGCCACGGATATCAAAATAAACGATTGCTGAAACACGATAAGCATCGTTGTCTAATTCGTTTTATAGAATTATATAACAGTATAATTTTACTTTTGCGATAAACCATGATGCTTGGAATAGGTTACTTGATACCTAAAGTAAATTTTATGTCTGATTTTGATGGACTAGGATTGTAACAAGGATAATATTTTTCTCATGAATATCTAACATAAAAAATATTGTTGATGTTATAAAAATGGATTTTAACATGCCGTAGAGTTTTATTTTTATCTCCTACACGGAAGTGAATTGGGCCTTGAAATTTTAACCATAAATATAATACATCATGAGGATAATCTCCTCCAAATTTCATAATTTTTGGAGCCCGAAAAATATTTTTAGAGTATTTTACAAAACTGAATAATGTTGCTGCAAATTTCTGACGATTAGAAATTTTATATTGATTAATTTAGTTTTTCTGATCTCTGTGCTGATATTTTGGGTTTGTGTATAACATGAAAATTTTAAATCATGAACTTATCTTCGAAATCCATTTTGAAATTTACCGTTTGGATTTTTAGATTGAGAGATGTGGTGATTTGGAAATCATTATGTATGTTTGTCCAAAATATGAGATGATACATGACATTAGAGATTAGAGATTGAGATGTAATAAAATACATTAAAATTCATGTTTTGATTTTGATTTTTATTACTTCATACTCTTGTTTTGGAAATGAAAAAGAAGATCATAGTTAGAAATCAAACTAATGCAGCACATGTGTTTGATAATATGCTTAGTAGAAAGTTTTAACTATATATGTATGATGTTATAACTATATAACTTTGAATTTTGGTTTGAAACTTAAGAGAAACATGGGTGCTATGTTTTATTTGATTTTCAAGTAATTATGTAACTGCATACCTTACTTATTTTTTGGTTTCAAATGCTCACATGTACATGATTGTGACAGGTGCAATTTCACTTACCTGAGCAAGTTTTTATTTTCTAATGATATAAAAATTGCGGGAGATTAATCGATGTGTGGAGCAATGAGGTTGCTGATTTCTTTGTTGGTGCGCAGAGAATGGACACTGGTTTACAACCAATTGATCTTTAAAAGAAATTGAGGTATGTTTGATGAACAATTTGTAGCTATTGTAGTGATCAAATAGTTCCATTCTGCATTGAAAATGAATTGATTCTTCAATGTTAGAATGAGTTGTACGGAAACTAGATATTGAGAATTATTGTTTATGACAATAAATGAGTGACTCATACAAGTTTGGAACTTATGAGATAGAACTTGATACCAAACCAAAACCGAAAGAATAAGAAACCTAGTCAAAACAAATATGAATATCAAATCTCACCAAGAAATGAACATAATATTAATTATGAAGTTATTTGCTACGCTTGCATTAAACCAAGTCTTACGACACGGCATTGCAAGAATATAAAATATTATTAACAATGCTTTTCAAGCTAAGTTAATGTGAATTGTGGATACGGTGAGAGGTTGGTATATATTGGTGTTTTACACCATGTTTGTTTTGATAGGTTATGGTTCAAAAGTTGAACGGAATCGTTTGAAAGAAAGTGGTGTTGAGTTATACTCACATCTATAGGATTCTTGGTATTGGTATGGTCTGAAAAGTTTGCTTCTGGTAGAACTATCTTGTTAAAGATGTTCATACCACCAAAATGAGAAAGAATCTAGTTTCTGCCTATCTTGTTTTTAACAAAATTGAGATTAATTTTTTTGTTGAACTTGATCATTGCACTACTACAATAGATATGTTATCAATGGAATGTTTGAACCAAATATTGTATTTATGATATGACTGAAGCTTTGGAGTGCTTGAAATATGTGATTTTATCTTGCTTCTATGAAATTTTTTGAGTTAGTGAGCATGCTGTGTTTTCCTATAAAATTTCTAAGAATTTTTTAAGTGACATGTATCAAATTTTACCCAAGTCTTCAAAGCATGTAAACTCCCAATCTTACTAGTTTACAAAAGCATCGAATGAAATAAAATGTTTGAGAATTTTATAAGATATTTTTGGTGTTTCACGAAGTCTAACTTGGTGACTAAAATTGATCTTTTGAGTAGTGAATAATGAAATGATGTCTTCATGAAAAAATGTTTGTTTGGTCGTCCTCTATATTCTGCCAAAAGGATTTTGAAATTGGATAATTACTTTATTAGTAATGAGCAAGAACACATAACGCGTCAAATATGAATTTAGAGAAATTATTTGCACTTAAAAACATTATTTCTAATTTTTGTATGAATGAGGAAACTTTCTGGTTTTTGAATTGGTATTAAACACCGAAATATGACGTCTAACGAAGTCTATAGAAATTTTTGAATGAACGTGGCTAGAAATGCAAATTGCATAAGTAACTTCTCAATTTTATATTTTGTTGTTGATTTGAAGTTTCCTTTGGTCGAGAAATAGTGGGGGTTCTCTACCCTATGTATGTTTGAATGCTAAACTGAGATTAAAGAGCTAGCTAGAAATGGAGATCACAAGATCATTAAGAATTGATGTGTAAGTAGTATGACTAAAACAAACTTTAGTCATAATTATTATCTTGTTTGAGATACTTAGCTCCTCATAATTTTAATCTTTGGAAAAAAGGTTTTAAGAACCAAATATTTTAGTTTGAAAAATATGGAAAGGGTAATTAATTTCAATACTTGCTTTCATGTCGCTTGATTTACATTCTTGATTGGTGATGTTGTTTCTACGATGCGTGATTTGTTGTGTATCATATGTAGAAAAATATATGGAATGTATAAAAGATGAGAACCTATGTAGACCAAGCATGAAAAATTGTGTAGTTTCTACAAGAACAGAATGGATATAAGTTAGATAAGTCATCATCATATATATTCTGAAAAAAACTTTGAAACAATTGAATGAGACAAAATTAATTTTTTGATTAGTTTGAATAATTTCAGAATTTTTGAAAATGAAATGCATAACGCTCGTTGTTGTATATGCATAAGTGATTTGTGGAATTTAAATTCTAACTTATATGATGTTAATGAAAATGAGAACATGCTTAGTTTACTATTTGACATGAAAGACTTGAGGGAAGATAGTGTATATGCTTGAATTGAATTTGTTCTTCTCTTGAATATATTTAATACAATGGAAAGAAATAGAAATATATATAGTCTAACTGTAAACTAGTTTTCACTCATTTGATTTAGTGCCAATGTTTTTGAGATTGTGTGTGATTGCACTAGACATGAGTATGGTAGCTTGGTATGTTTCTTTTCTACGTGATTGACTATATATATATGTAGTGGGGGTTTAATATATTTCTTCCATAGTGGGGGTTTTATATTCAGATTTGCCAATCCTAGTATGGAAAATTGGTAAAATATTGAGAAGGTTATGAGGTGTTTCAAACACATCTTACACCTAGAAAAAACACTATCTAAATGTTTACTGAAATCCTTTATGGATATTGTGAAGCTGATTGGAAATACTTTCAGATGAATCCTCTATGGGATGGAGCGATTTAGTCCTCTACTAGTTAGAGGAAGAACAAACATAATAATCCAATGCGATAGTACCGCGGCTATTGCAAGAATTAAAAACCGTTAATTACAACGGTAGAGTCGACATATATGGTGATAGAAAGGCATCTTTGATGCTATGAGAGTGGATTATATATGGTCTGAAAAAAAAAAGAGTTATCGTTGATCCTTTGACGAAAGGATTAATAAGAAGGTGTTAATACATCTTATGGGATGATGTTGATGCCCATTAAAAATTGAGTCATTTGTGATGGATACCCACCTAGAAATAGGTTCAAAGGGAATAACGATTCACAAATGATATGGACATAGTTGTTCGTGATGGACACTCAACCTATAACTCAAGATTTCAGAAGTAGGTTCAAAAGGTAATCCCTACCTATGAATGGAGATCCCAAAACGTAGGTTCAAATGAGGCTAAGTCACTGATAATATGTAGACAGAATCATGCTTTTGAGAATTCATCCCACGCATGATATCCTGAAGCGAGTTAAGGTTGAGTTTTTGTTTCTAAAACTCTTAATGATGTCTATATCTCTATTTAGAGTGGGGTACTTAGCTATAGGAGTACTCTTGATAGACTCACCTATATGGATGTGAAAGTGTGGCCGCTTTCTATGAGAATATGGGCAGTTCTCTAGACCATTCATTAAACCGGGATTCAAGCACATGGTCGTAATGTGCAGGCTTTAGACTTTACACTAGTATAGTTTTGTGTGTGTTAGACAATCTTCTTATCTCCTAGAGTTCAAAGACTTATGTTCACTATATGGTCAGATTTTTCGAGAGCCTAATACTATGTAAAGGTTCAAAATCGAAAGATACCTTTACTTATGCACATCATTATATAGATCTTGCTCAATGTTTTAAAAATTTAAGTGGGGGATTGTTGGAAATATATGTTTTAAAAAGATAATTTATTTCCGTTTATTATTTTTGTTAAATCTGTTTTTAATAGTCTTAATGATCTTCATAAAAGAAATTTAATTTTTGTTATAAATTCCTTGACCGTTTCATGTTACAAGAGTAAATGGTTTTTATTAAACCATATAAATGTTTTCATTAAAGTCAATTGAATCTCTTGAATACAAAAACAGATTTTTGGTTGGAAACTAAAAGAAGAGAGTTTTCATTTTTAATGTTTTTGGAGTTCTAAAACAAAAATAAGAATTTTTTGAGAGAAAGAAAACTGGTGTGTGATCATCACCTGTTTTCTACAAGTTTGATTTTGAGCAAGAATAGAAGTGTACAAGTATCACATACTCTCAAAGTGCAAGAGTGATTGTGAAAGAGATTTACTCGGCTGTTTTATCCTGGGGACGATGCGACATGGAAGAACTGCTTGCACAATCTTGGGCAGAGCCGCGAAACGTCTTAAAGAGAGCGACCTGGTCGTGACTCAGCCATAACATTTTTTATTTGTTTGGTTCATGATTGTTTTGCAGGCGGATTTCAGCAATTGTTCCAACAGTAGCTGCGACTTTTGATGCCCCAAATACCTGCTTTGCCAGCTTTCCTCGGAAAGAAAACAAAATTATTCATTTATTGGTTCCATCCAACACAATCACACAAAAAGCATAGGGACGAAAAGCAAAAGATACCTGAATTGCCAGTGATCCAACTCCACCAGCACCACCTAAAACAAGAACTGATTTACCGGCCGATAACCCCGTTCTTTCAAGACCTTCATAAGCCGTTTGGATGGCGAGTGGAAGTCCAGCCCGCTGATCAAGTCCAAATTCTTGGGCTTTAAAGCCAACAATTTCTCCTCAACTGCAGTGAACTCAACTAATGATCCAAACTGGTCGGGGTTCTCCAAAGCCTTCTCATTTATGTTTCCGTATACTTCATCGCCATTTTTCAAATTCTTCACTTGGCTTCCAACTTTAACAACTATACCAGCAACATTGTAGCCCGGAACAGTCTACACAGAAACTCCCATTTAATAAATGAATAAATCCATCTTTCGCAATGGTCGCAGCCATTGATCCACTTACTCGAGACATCAAACATGTCACAAACTGGGGGATACTTACTGCAGTATTGGTCTGACGGTTTACAGCTGTTTATGGGTGAAAACTATTCCTGTCGGATTTGGTAATTTGGGGTGTGTGGATGAGGAATGAATCTAAACCCCTAAACAAATGCACTGCGCGGTGAGTGCTTGTAGATTCGGAAATCAATCTATGCAAGTCCAAGCCTAAACCAAGAAATGGCCGTTCCAGACTTGTTTCGGTCACAAAGTGAAGGAGATGGGGTTGATCTTAGGGAGGGAAGCGAAGAAGGTGTTGAGATTGTGAAGGTGTTGGCTTGCTTATGACTTGTAACAGAAAGCTGAACCGGCTCACGGGATGCAAGCTATCAGTTCCGGTGTTTTGTATTAACACTTGGTTTCGTTTTTATCTGGACTTGCTCTGTTGGTGGAAATAGGGAGGAGAACCTATTTATACAAGTCATTGAGCCTTATTCACGTCTCTCGTGGGAAGTGGAGGAAGTGGAGGGATGGAGTAGTGGAGTTGTGTGTCGGTGCTACACGATCGGTCTTGCCCACTTTTCCCGTCATCGCTAACCGTCCATAACTTCCTAACACGTTCTTGTGATGGCGCGTTGCACGCCGCACGCCGTAAACCGCCAGGACCAATACCCCAGTATGTATCCCCCGGTTTGTGACATGATTGATGTCTCGAGTGTGTGGATCGTGGATCCACGAAAGGTAGCATGTAATCTTTGAATTGAATAACTGCGTTATTCGGGAAGTTGATACTTGTGAAGTATCATGTGTATTTTATGTGCAGTGCGCATCCCGGTGTGGTAGAGTGATGGGTGGTGATTACCATGACGCCTCACCGACTAGTTAACTCGACCAAGGTTGTATAACCAAGCCGGTGAAGTTGGACGGACGAGATGATCTTTGAGACACTCATCCGCGACCGTTGGTGGAATTAGGGTTTTTGAAGAGGTGCGCAAGCATCACTCTTGACTTGGTCGAAACCAAGCATGGGATATAATTTTGACAAGGCCGACCGTGCATGTGTGTAGACAACATGACGGTGTAGGCGCCTATACCCATTACCTCACGAAAGTATGATCCGGGCCACTCAATTCGTCTGGTGAAGTTGAATGGTCGAGATCAATTTGTGACAGAAAACCAGTGCCGCAATAGCCGCGCGTCATGCCCACTTTGGGCGCACGTTCCAAGGTGACCAATCTTGGTCGGTCTTGGCCGATCGGTCTGAATATCCCATGAAAACGTGATCTGGGCCACTCAAATCGTCCGGCGAAGTTGAGCGGTTGAGATCAGTTTGCGGTTTGGGAGGTGTGACCACGCTAGTTTGGGCGCGCGTCTTGGAACAACCAGGCATGATATGCCTTGGCCGATCGGGTGAGGGTATAGATGGGTCCACGGTGGTCATGTTGGTATGACCAGACCTGCTTAATCTAATCTTGGACCCTCCATTCGTGCCGGAGAAGATGGATGCTCGTGATGCTCAAAACCCTAATTTTGGGTTTCAAGGTCGTGCGTCAATGCTTGATTCGGGGTACGAATCAGGATGACCAACCATGGTTGGTCCTGACCGATTAGTCAGGTATGTAGGCGGGCCCACGGTGATTGTGTTGATATGCTCTGGGCCCTTTGAATCTACATCTACACCCTCCATCTATACCTGCGAAGATGGATGGTTGAGACTGTTTTGCGACACATGTAATATGCCGCAAACCCTAATTTAGGGTTTTCCGCCTATACGCTCTGGTTTGGACGTTTTGGCAAGCTAGGCCAATCTCTGGGGAGGCCGACCATGCGGGATCCGCGTTGGTTCGGCAGTGGATATTCCATACCTGCTTTGGGGTGATGGAATTGATCTGGGTCATCCAATCATGCTTGTGGAGTCGGATGATCAGATCATATCCTGGATCGATACGATCAGTCCGGGATGCTCAATCGGGCTAGTATAACACACCGAGAGGGGCTCAATCGGGCTAGTATAACACACCGAGAGTCACCACATGTACGGGTATTTCGTACATGGTTTCATTATAATGCTTGGAGGTTTGTGTTGCTCGTAAGAGCAACACTCGATCGTCATGCCGCACCGATAATGAGTACGAAATACAAGGCTGATTGCGCATTAATTAATAATGCTAGAAATTCACAGGGTATATGGGATTGTTGCTACATGCTCCAACCTGGATGAATTTCATGTATTCACAGAATGGGATTGTTGCCACATGCTCCATTCTAGGTGAATTAAGTGAGGGAGTATCCAACACTTATTGATGGCTTTATCTTTTACAAGATGTCAGCGCATGATTTTCTGGTTTTTATAATTTTAACCTTAAATGAAAATCCATCATCAACATTAAGTCCCCTGCCTAGCACGTAATGGTTACACCATTGTGGGGTAGGCATGAGATGGTGACAGTTAAAGACAAAGCTTATGAGATAAAGTTAGATGTTACCAGGAGAGACGGGTCATCCTGTCCTTGGAGCATGTCACGTTCAAGAGGCGTCAAGGCGAGTGTTCCCCTAGCATGATGTCGGTCTTGCCTGCTTCGATGGACTGTTACGCCTCTTTCGTTCGTGGGGCTACTGCACCTACTTGATCGAACGTGGGCTTGATGTGCCTGTTTTGGTTAATCGTGGCTCCGCTGCGTCTGCTTGATTGAACGTGGGACCCGATGTAATCATGCTTGATTCGAACATGGGCAGATGTGCATGCTTCGATCAAACGCGGGACCACCGTGTACATGTTTCAAACGTCGGCCATGTCCTGTGCCTTCTTTGACCGTACGGTTGATGTACTTGCTCGAGTGTCATCTTGCTACTTCGACCAAACACCGACCCAGCTAATCTTGACTAAACACCGGACTTGATGCTTTGACCGAATACCGGTCTTGTTGTTTTCTTTGCTCGAACGTGGGACCCGATGTGAGCAAGCTTGCTTTTTAAAAAATGAACCTTGTGTGCTCAAATGTAAATGTGGGTCCTGTAGAAAGCGTTGAAGCAGCTTCTGGAACAGGCCCGGGAGAGCGTTGAAGTGTTGGAGCTGAAACGCCTTTTTCTGGAGAGAGAGCTTTGATTGGGGACGGCTGTGTCTGCTTCGACCAATATGGGGATGAGATCAAGTGGGACCTGCCGCGTGCCTGACTGAATGTCGACCCTGTGTTTCGACTGAAAATCGGCCCTGCTACGTGCGCATGTTTTATTCGAATACCAGCCTTGTGACTTTGATCAATACTTGACTTGAAACTTAAGCAATACCGGACTTGTGACTTGATCAATACTGGACTTGTGACTTGATCAACACCGGACTTGAAACTTGATCAATACCGGACTTGTGACTTGATCAATACCGGACTTGAGACTTGAGCAATACCGGACTGGTGACTTGATCAATACCGGACTTGAGACTTGAGCAACACCGGACTTGAAACTTGAGCAATACCAGACTTGTGACTTGATCAATACCGGACTTGATACTTGCAATACCAGACTTGTGACTTGATCAATACTGGACTTGTGACTTGATCAACACCGGACTTGAAATTTATACCGGACTTGAGACCAATACCAGACTAAAACTTGTACCGGACTTGAAACCAATACCAGACTGAAACTTGTACCGGACTTGAAACCAATACCAGACTTGAAACTTGAGTAATACTGGTGTTTGGACCTAATCCCAGCTTTTGTGCATTTCAACGTGTCTTGTCGTGCGTGACTACAGCTTCATGTGCTTTTCATACAAATTCTAACTCCTGTCTTTTATTTCATTGTGGAATGAAGAAAAGAATTCCTGTTGAGATGTCTTCCGGAGATAATGCTGGTGCCAAGTCGGGAGGTGTTGACAGCTTCAAAGATATGCCGAACATTGATGATGAGTTGTTCACCGCGCCGTTTCAACTATATGAAAATATCCGTTCCACAAGATACCCCTTCTCCTATCGACTTCAAGGTTTTTCATGCTCCAATGGGCCCTCATGAAGGATGGATGAGACGTATGTTGAGCAATGAGTACATCAAAGATAACTTGACCAGAGCGCAGATTATTGATGCAGCTTGAGTGTTGAAACGGCTCGAGAGGATGCTAAAGTGGTTTCTGGTGCGAACGTTGAGGTGAATCCTGGAGAGAGTGTTAGGATTCTGAAGCGAACGTGGGTCCCAGAGAGAGCGTTGAGGCGGCTCTTGAATATACCATTGAAGCACCTTCCGCTAAAGGGAGCGTTGAAGTGTTTCCCTCTTCAGTTCGATTTACCCTTGCGAATTCCATGCTTCTTGACTGACCATCTCTCTCATGTTGAAGAATTCCTTGACTGATGGTGAAGGAACTTCATGCTGAGCCTCAGTCCCCAAGCGTGGTTTACATGGTTTGTTCGTAGTGGTTGTTGTCGATTCAGACATGGAATATCTTGGACATTGTTTCATCATTGTGGGAGTCGTGCATGTGGTACTGGAGTTGGAGTTGACGGACCGCAGGATGTTGTATCACGGTGGTTTTCCTCTTGCTTTCGCTTGTGGAACCGCTTACGTAAGGTGAAGGTTGTATCGCCTTTTGGTGAGATATATGCCCCTGCAAACATTATGAGGCTCTTCATTACCGGCAGGCCTGGTTCTTTCTATCAGGGCATATATTGTTGTAGATGAGCGTTCAACAGCTCCAGAGGATGACCAAAAGCGCGGATTCTCCAACGTAGCATGATAGACATGTACCACTGTCTGATAAAGTGACTCGCCCGGATCTTGTTCGACCACCTGCATCTGATAGAGTGACTCGCCCGGATCTTGCTCGATATGACTCGTGGACATCGTTATCTTCTTGAGGCTGCTCCCTTGAGGTATCGGCTCCAGTGGAAGATTGCCGTCATAGAGCGTTGATACGTTGCACCGGCATTCTTTAAACCAAATGGCAGTATGGTATAATAAAAATTTCCGAGAGGAGTTCGAAAAGCTATCTTACTTGCATCATGTTCGTACATCCTTATCTGGTTGTAGCCGCTACATCCATCCATGGAGGAGAACATGCCGTGTCCGCTGGTTGCATCTACTAACATGTCGATGTTAGGTAGAGGAGGATCGTTTTTGGAGCAAAGACTGTTCAAGTCTCTCAAGTCTATGCAAAGACTCGATCTATATATTTTACTCATGTCCGAACTACAACCGTTTAACCGACTTGGATCCGTGGTATGACATGTAGATGATGGGTGACCAATTTTCATCTAAATCTGGCATTTCTTCATATCTCCAAGCGAATATGTTCTGGTACTCTTTGAGAAGTTCCACGAGCTTCGCGCGTTTATCCGTGCACAAGGTTGAGCTGATGGAGATAGGCCTAGGAGATTCCTCAACGATTTTAATCTCATCAGTTGTGGAGTTGGTGCCATCTTGCAGATGTTGTGGAGCATCTAGCACTTGTTCTTGTGGTTCGTTGCTGTTGTAGCATTCCATTGGGTGGAGAGACTGGGTAACAGTCTCCCCTGCTAATTTATAATGGCAGTGTCGGTATACCGTTTTCCCTTTCTGGTCACGACTCACCATAAAAGTTCGTTCCCTCTTCGTGTGAATGTGGGTCGTGGCTTCACAGGATGGAGAAGAATGCTTCGTCAGCAAAGATGCATCGTGGGTTTTAGCCTTCAATGATGCAAGCCGGTCTTCTTCCTGAATTGACGCCCACGTGGGGAGTGGGATGCAACGAACTTGTCTGATTCTTTCGGCAGATCTTCTCCCGTATGTGCTGGTTTGGTTTCCCTCGAAGTCCGTCATTGTGGTAGGCTTCCGTACGACCTTGCCTAGGAGAACCTTGGATGTCCCGAGAGTCTTGAGAGTAATCACATTCGAAGACGCTCCTGTGTCGATAAGGGCCGTCTTGAACTCTGAATCCTTGATGCGTGCGGTGACATGTAGGGCACGATTGTGAACTTCCTCTGGTTGATTGCAGCAAAATGTCTCCGTGCGCTGATTCTTCGAGAGGTGTGAAAGTTCGCATAAACTTTCCAGTAGAGAAAACGCTTCCCGATCCACCGGCCTCTGGTTCATAGTGAAACTATTGACTTGACTTGAGGAGGATCGTTGTGAGGATCAGTCCCCAGTGTAGGAGTCTCCATGACAGGACCGCTCATATCTGATGTCGCTTCTTTGATCAGGTCCATGGAGGTCCGCGCCGCTGAAGTACCTTCTCCGGTGCGTTGAATGCGTTCCTTTTTGCTCCAGGGGCTGTCACGGATCTTGTGGAAATCGATCAGTTAATGTCTTAAGAAAAGTGAGTACCTCTTTCGAGTTGCTTTGCCATATCCGTTTGAGTCTTAGCAAGAACTTCCTGCTTCTCCATCAAGTCTGCAATGGTAATGGGGGATGGTCCTCCTCTCGTCCCTCCGGCTCCTCATCCCGATAAAGGAGTGGAAGTTTTTGCCCTGGTGACTACCGAGAGGTGTTACACTTGATGAGATGCCGGGATTTGCGGTCGCTCCGGCTCGTGATGGGAGGTGTTGTAATATCACCGTTGAGTGATCGAATTGAAAGTTCCCATCCTCTCGTACTCACGTGTTCCTTGATTGATCTCTCCTTCCTCAAGCATTTCTTCACGGCTTCGACAAGGGTCTTGAGATATAAATCTTCCAGCAGGGATCCGTAAGCTGCAGGCTCCATTTCTTTATCCCAGACGTTGTAGTACCCGGACAAGTCTTTTCCTCTCGTGGAGTTGCCTCGAGTCTTCGTTGTCGGCTGGACCATGTTGTTCGTCTCTCCCGAGTCCCATGTGATTACGCGCTCTTTCGCATCTCCACCGGTAAAGGTGTGACTCCCGACTAAGGATCCGGTGTTTCTTGCACTTTGTTTGAGTAGATGCATGCCGACCCTTCTTGTAATTGCGCTTGTTATATCATTCAAAAGGCGGAATGTCTCGCTCTGTCTTCTAGCGATACCGGCTTGATTTGCCAAGACATCCTCCAAAGATTCTAGCTACACTTCCCATGATATCTGAACCACCTGTGGTCTCCGAGTGAGGATACATCGCGAGATGAAAACTGAAGAATTGAGAATTCAATTTTTGTAACCGAGAGATCAACCTCCCGCTGTGGTCGTTAATTGTTTATGGGTGAAAACTATTCCTGCCGGATTTGGTAATTTGGGGTGTGTGGATGAGGAATGAATCTAAACCCCTAAACAAATGCACTGCGCGGTGAGTGCTTGTAGATTCGGAAATTAATCAGTGCAAGTCCAGCCTAAACCAAGAAATGGCCGTTCCCGGACTTGTTTCGGTCACAAAGTGAAGGAGATGGGGTTGATCTTAGGGAGGGAAGCGAAGAAGGTGTTGAGATTGTGAAGGTGTTGGCTTGCTTATGACTTGTAACAGAAAGCAGAACCGGCTTACAGGATGCAAGCTATCGATTCCTAAGATTTTGTATTAACACTTGGTTTATGTTTTTGTCCGGACTTGCTCACAGTGGAAATAGGGAGGAGAACCTATTTATACAAGTCATTGAGCCTTATTCACGTCTCTCGGGGAAGTGGAGGAAGTGGAGTGATGGAGTAGTGGAGTTGTGTGTCGGTGCTACACGATCGGTCTTGCCCACTTCTCCCGTCATCGCTAACCGTCCATAACTTCCTAACACGTTCTTGTGATGGCGCGTTGCACGCCGCACGCTGTAAACCTCCAGACCAATACCCCAGTATGTATCCCCCCAGTTTGTGACATGATTGATATCTCGAGTGTGTGGATCGTGGATCCACGAAAGGTAGCACGTAATGCTGAATTGAATAACTGCGTTATTCAGGAAGTTGATACTTGTGAAGTATCATGTGTATTTTATGCAGGTCCTGCATCCTGGTGTGGTAGAGTGATGGGTGGTGATTACCATGACGCCTCACCGACCAGTTAACTCCCCGGCAGGGGTTGTATAACCAAGCCGGTGAAGTTGGACGGACGAGATGATCTTTGAGACACTCATCTGCGACCTTTGGTGGAATTAGGGTTTTTGAAGAGGTGTGCAAGCATCACTCTTCAGCTTGGTCGAAACCAAGCATGGGATATAATTTTGACAAGGACGACCGTGCATGTGTGTAGACAACATGACGGTGTAGGCGCCTATACCCATTACCTCACTAAAGTATGATCTGGGCCACTTAATTCGTCCGGTGAAGTTGAATGGTCGAGATCAATTTGTGACAGAAAACCAGTGCCGCAATAGCCGCGCGTCATGCCCACTTCGGGAGCACGTTCCAAGGTGACCAATCTTGGTCGGTCTTGGCCGACCAGTCTGGTGTGAAGGTGGTAGGCTGGTGTTCACGCCTATACCTGAATATCCCATGAAAACGTGATCTGGGCCACTCAAATCGTCCGGCGAAGTTGAGCGGTTGAGATCAGTTTGCGGTTTGGGAGGTGTGACCACGCTAGTTTGGGCGCGCGTCTTGGAACAACCAGGCATGATATGCCTTGGCCGATCGGGTGAGGGGATAGATGGGTCCACGGTGGTCATGCTGGTATGACCGGACCTGCTTAATCTAATATTGGACCCTCCATTCGTGCCGGAGAAGATGGACGCTCGTGATGCTCAAAACCCTAATTTTGGGTTTCAAGGCCGTGCGTCAATGCTTGATTCGGGGTACGAATCGGGATGACCAACCATGGTTGGTCCTGACCGATTGGTCAGGTATGTAGGCGGGCCCACGGTGATTGTGTTGATATGCTCTGGGCCCTTTGAATCTACATCTACACCCTCCATCTATACCCGCGAAGATGGATGGTTGAGACTGTTTTGCGACACATGTAATATGCCGCAAACCCTAATTTAGGGTTTTCCGCCCATACGCTCCGGGTTTGGACGTTTTGGCAAGCTAGGCCAATCTGGGGAGGCCGACCATGCGGGATCCGCGTTGGTTCTACAGTGGATATTCCATACCCGCTTGGGGGTGATGGAATTGATCTGGGTCATCCAATCATGCTTGTGGAGTCGGATGACCGTGATCATATCCGGACTGATACGGTCAGTCCGGATGCTCAATCGGGCTAGTATAACACACCGAGAGGGGCTCAATCGGGCTAGTATAACACACCGAGAGTCGGCCATGCGGGTATTTCGTACATGGTTTCATTATAATGCTTGGAGGTTCGTGTTGCTCTGTAAGAGCAACACTCAGTCTTCATGCCGCACTGATAATGAGTACAGGAAATACAAGGCTGATTGCGCATTAATTAATAATGCTAGAAATTCACAGGGTATATGGGAATGTTGCTACATGCTCCAACCTGGATGAATTTCATGTATTCACAGAATGGGATTGTTGCCACATGCTCCATTCTAGGTGAATTAAGTGAGGGAGTATCCAACACTTATTGATGGCTTTATCTTTTACAATATGTCAGCGCATGATTTTCTGGTTTTTACAATTTTAACCTTAAATGAAAATCCACCATCAACAACAGCGTGCGGCGTGCAACGTGCCCATTACGAGAACGTGTCAGGAAAGGACGAACGGTTAACAACGATGAGAGTAGTGGGTGAAGGCGTGACCACGTGACGATCACCACCTCTTACACAACCCCACTACTCCACTACTTAATCTTCTCCACTTCCTACGAGATCAGGGTTGCGCTCAAATGACTTGTATAAATAGGTTTTCTACCTATTTCGACAACAAGAACACAAGTGTTATCAACACAAGTAACCAGAAACCATTTTCTGATACAAGTCATAAACAGCCACACCTTCATAATTCAACATTCTGATCTCAAACACCTTCTCCACTTCCCTCCCTAAGATCAACCCTTCTCCTTCACCTTGTGACCGAATTGAATTTGGAACGACCATTTCTTGGTTTAGGCCAGAGTCTTACATATTGATCTCTCGAACTCAAAAGTACTCCCGCACAGTGCATTTGTTTAGGGTTTAAATTTGTTTCTCATCAACACACCCCAAATTTACCAAAAACCACAGAATCAGTTTTTACCCCAAAACACAAGGGAATTGGAGAAAATGAACCTTAATTCCTATTTCGCGACATCCAGACTAAAGGACTATTTTGATGTTTCTTGGTCTGTGTGGGATGCTCCAAAGTCACTTAAGAAGAGGCATAAGATAAATGACTTTAAAAGAACAAAATCTGTTTCTCATTCCTTGAAAGGAATAGATTCAGAAACAATTTCTGAATATAATGATGTGTCATATCTCAAGAAATGGAAGAGGAAAGATAGTCAAAAATAATACACTGTTACAATATAACAGATTTCTACTTACCCAAACACTCCGCGTGTTATAGAAATTTGTTTATAATGGGTAACTCCATTTATTTCCTCTTAAGGAAGATTTCCGAAAAATCTACAAATATATCGAATAAAAGGCTTCTTTTTATAAGAGGACAAAAATCTTATAAGAACCTAACGCATATTCGGATCTTTTATGAATTCCTTTGAAAAACAATGAAAGTCCTAAAAATTGCTATATCAAATTTGATATACTCCTGTAGATTTCAAGATCTTTTAACTAGAAAGATTCATATAATCCTTTTCTCTAGGAATGAGAGGGTGTACAGTGAATTTGTTGGAGAATACTACATTCACAAAGTTGAAAGTGTTCTGGACAACTCTAATAAGAGAAGGTTCGAACTTTGTTCTGAACTCTGCTCGTATCAGATCATGCCCTCTTTAACATAAGTCAGGGCAACCAATCTTTGTGAAGGAGTTTTAGATCTGGTTTCTAGAAAATAACTCCTAAAAGAATTGTCCTCAATTGCTCACAGGGAAATTATTTTCCATGGTGTTTGTTAGGCATCCTATAGAGATTTTCATGATCTTCAAATGATTAAATTTCACGCGGACAATCTGGAAATTTTTGAAGAAAATCTTGATGAAATCATGGAAACCGAGGACAACAAAGATGAGTAAAATTCTATGATCCAACAAAATAGACATTAGTTTTTGATTATTTCAATTATTGTAAAGGTCTATTACTGAATAAAACTATCTATTATTTATGAATAAAATTATTATTTTATAATTTTTCTTGTGATAATTTTTCGATTACATAGCATGTGCTTGAATGCTTTATATTATTGTTATGTGTTTATGGGATGATTGATTTCGGTTTTCTTAACCTTAATATTCGATCTCATATGATGTGTGAACCTTTATGGTTTGTGTGGCTTTTTGATTTAGTGGGATTAAGTTTTATCCCATGTTGGTAGGCTTTATCAAAGGATCATCAGGTGTTCAGATTGAAACTCATATGTGAAAAAGTCACAATATGTTGAAACGATTTGTGTTTAACATAAAAGTATATGTGTTTCGGGTTTTCAGCTTTTGCTATTGGCAGACATTAGTTAAATCCGATTCAACCTTCCTCTGGTAAAGGTTGCTTTTGTTGTTGTTCCTTTTTTCTTGCGAGAGGATGACAACACAACGGGGGAGAGTTCTAACTTGAACTTGCGCTTAATGATATATCTTTCTGGGGAGAAGAGGATGCGGGATCCGAGGTAACGAATTTGTTAGTTAATCATTTTCCTATTTAAGAAAAGCTTGAGTTTATTGCACATTTTTTGCTTTTGCTTAACAAAATTCGGTACAAATGATGTTGATTCCATAATATGTGTAAGGATGTATGTGTGTGTGATTCAATTATTTCCGGTTAATAAAAACTGGTTTGATATCTTTCTTTATTGTTTGGTATCAATTTTTTTAGACTTAACGAAATTTCGGTGCAACTGTGGTGCTTTAATTTCTATGTTTTTTTAAATTGCTTCTGGTTAAGAGAAATAATTATGCAAGTCAATTTATTTGGTTTGTATGTATTTTTTATGTATTAACAAAATACGTGATCATTTGTTCAGTCCAATTTGATTCCGGATAAGAGAAACTAAGTTAGTTCTGCTCTTACTTAGACTTATCAAAGTAAACGGAGACTTTCACGTCAAAGAACCACACCTGGCACCCTATCGGGCGGAGGCTCAGAGGTTGATGAACCAAACAGGTTCAACATTGCACCATACTGGCAGAGGTGGAAATAAGCACGCAGACTCCTTGGAAACCCTAGCAAGTAAGGTACAATTAAATGGTGAAGAATAGGACGGTCACGATACGAAGAAAGGAGCTTCCCAACACTTGGAAAGAAGACCTGGCTTTCGAAGAAGCAGACGACTGGAGACGAGTATATATTGAAGACCTGACTTGGATGGACGAAGGTCGGGTGATTCCCACCCAAGCCTTGAAGCAATTTGTGATGATCCAAGGGGCCTTGTACTATAGGGCCGCTTGAGGATCCCTCGCGAGGTATGTGAAGCGTAGTTCCACGGGAGCATCACCCTATTCACTAGTCTATAAAGAGGATGCGATACTGCCTGCAGAGATAGCGGTCCTATCTGCGAGAGTAGCAATGGCTATCCATACCACACCATATGAGATAAGTCGTTTCGCCCACTTAGACACGATAGAGGAAAGGAGAGCACGAGCGGAAAGATTCGCGGAAGCCTACAGAAAATGCGCGGCTAATTACTACAACCAAAGCGTGAAGGAGAGGACATTTAAGGTGGACGACTTGGTCATAAAAATTGCCTCTCACGTACAAAGGAATGCCAGCGCTGGTAAGTTTTCCGCAAACTGGGAGGGCCCGTTCAAGATAAGGAAAGTGGCAGAAAGCGTATAATATAAGCTTAGGAGTATGAATGGAACCTAAGTCAAAACGCCCATCAACGGCAAGTGGTTGAAAAAGTTTCACGCATGAGTCACCCCATGTATAAACATCTGCCCTAAGCAATAAAAGTAAGTTATCAAAAATGGTGTGAATCTACAAAAGTCTCAGGTTAGCCAAAGGCGCCTGATTGACTGACAAATCTACAAAAGGTCCCGGGAAATCCAAAGGCGTCTGATTGACTGACAAATCTACAAAAGGTCTCGGGAAAGCCAAAGGCGCCCGATTGACTGACAAATCTACAAAAGGTCTTGGGAAAGCCAAAGGCGCTCGATTGACTGACAAATCTACAAAAGGTCCCGGGAAAGCCAAAGGCGCCTGATTGACTGACAAATCTACAAAAGGTCTCGGGAAAACCAAAGGCGCCTGATTGACTGACAAACCCGCAAAAGATCTCAGGAAAGCCAAAGGCGCCTGATTGACTGGCAAACCTACAAAAGATCTCAGAAAAGCCAAAGGCGCCTCATTGACTGGCAAATCTACAAAAGATCTTAGGAAAGCCAAAGGCACCTGCACGGCGGACATAGGCATGTTTTACTAACGCCCACCCTTTCGAAATAAAAAGAGGGGGAAGTAGGCGCGTTTTATTAACGCCCACCCTACCCAACACCCTTTCGGAAAAAAAAAAAAGAGGGGATAGTAGGCGCGTTTTACTAACGCCCACCCTACCCGACACCCTTTCGAAAAACAACAGGGGAGTAGGGGGGGCAGGTAAACGTGTTACCCACTAGCCCCGTTCACCTATCACATCCTTTAAAAAAGGGGGGGGAGGGGAGGTAGGCACAACATAACCACCTACTCAAATAAACACATAAGAATAATATCCTAACTCAAATAAAATCTTATCCATACCATGTTCCAAACAGACGCATAAGAAGAAAAAAAAAACGGGACATCAAAAAAAAAAAAAAACACTCTCCAAAAGGACACAAAATCTAATCAGCCATTAATGCTCGACAACCAGCAATATTTGCAACCAAGGCCTCCACCATCAAGCGCCCGTCATCACACTGCGCGGTGGCTAAACAAAGATCTTGATCAGACTCATGCACCAACTTATGGATTGGTAGGCTGGGAAAGATGCCTACGACTATGTCTACTGCAAGTGCACAGCGTCTATTGGAGACAGGGCAAATACAGGTCGATCCCTCAGAGACTTGTGGAGTGCTATGTTGATTCTGAGGCTTTACTACAACTGACTTTTGACCTAAAGTGACACAAGTTGGTTGTTTTGGTGTCTTTACGACAATATTTGGATGGTGAACAAGTGACAAATGAAATACAGATTGTAAAGAAAGTGCTAGAGAGCACTAGGGTGCTAGACTTCACCTCATAACCCTATGCGAAGGCAAAACACACTCCATTTATGTTCTTGTACCTCCCTTTGAAGGCCTCGGGTGGAAGAATTCTTTAGCAAACTCTCCTAACTCACCCCTAGTATAGCTTGTCTTCTTACAAGACAAACTATCACAAGATCATTTGGCTTGTTAGCTAACTAATTACTCCTAAAGCAATTCAACCGATCTCACTAATTCACCCCTAGTATAGCTTGTCTTCTTACAAGACAAACTATCACAAGTTCATTTGATCAATACAACATACAATTACTCATTTCAATTAAGCACAAAGAAGAACACAAATTTTGAACATGAGTTAACTCAACATATGATTATGAGTTTCATCTACACCCTAGCAAATGTAATTAGAACATGCTAAATATCATTAGCATACAATTAAAACTAAGTTGGTGCACTGGCTAATCCAGGCATGAGCTTTTTACACTCAATTCTCAACCCTATTTATACAAAAGTTCTCCTCTAACACTCAAACTTGGAAATGAAATGCAAACTCACTCACCATCACTCCCTGAAATGGTTGTCTCCTCCTCCACCCGCCTCCGGAAGCCATGCGTGAGTCAGAGAAAAAACCCTAGTTTCAACCATCTCAACCCTAGCTTCTAGGGTATGGGAGAAGCTAAAGATGGAGATGGGCAGAACTAGGGGTGCGGAGTGGGCGACTATAATGGTGGTTGTTGCAGTTGCTGTCAGAGGAAGGAGATGAAGGAGGTGATGTTGGCCTGCCATGGTATGGGAAGAAGAAGGTGATGGCTTCTCTGAAACTGTCGGGGGAAAGAAAAGAGAAATGGAGAAGGGTGCGTTTGGTTTGGGTGGTTAAGGGGTTGATGGATTCGGTGTTGAGCAGTGCAGCGGCGAGTTTGATGAGCGAGCAGAGCGACCGTTGGATTCGGGGAACTCGATGCGAGGGCCGATGCGGCCGTAAGATGTAGATGGGTGAAATCTAATGGCTCAAATGGTGCGGGCTTGGATCCGGGTCTTGGGTCTTGGACTGCTCAAGCCCATATCTTGTAAATGGGTTGCTCCTTGTTGGGTTGCAACTGATGCGCGCGCAGGCTTTGGCTTTCTGCTCCATAGACGCTCGTCTCCAATTTTCTGCTCTTTTGGCTCCTTAATTTCTCCAAGCTTTATTTACTACCTAAAAACACAAAATTAATTAGTACAAATATTTATTCTTGAAAACAAAGAAAATACAGAATCTGGGATAATATCTGATTTCTGATCACAAAAGATGAGCTAAATGCCAATAAATAGATGTAGAAATATGCAATATTTGGCACTCATCATGGATGTCTCGAATAATTTTACCCTTGGCTTCAGCTCCATGAGCAAACGAAAGAGTATCCTCATGCTCATCATATTCTTTTCGCGCTTTGTACTGACGAATCAATCTGAGCGTCCATAGCAGGCCCCCTTCTTCCCTCAAAACCAACAAACGCGCCAACTCATCCTCAAGGTAGGGATGAGGCACAAGCAAAGACACGGCAGCTAAGGTCAGAATGTGTCCAAGAAGCGGTAGGGCTGCCTGGCCAGAAATCCACAGACGACAGTCAGAAATAACGCGATCTATAGTAGCCATCATTATCGAGGAATCCGCGAATAATCGCTCAGCCGCATCACGAGCAGTGACAGCCTCATCCAACGCATGTTGGATCTCCAATGACATGCGACCCGATAAATCAGCCCTCTGGGCAGCTTGGTATGCCTCGTCTCGCTCCCTAAATTTGACACGCATATTTTTTCTATTCACCACTCTCTGCTCTTGAAGCGCTTCAATTTCAGCCTTCACGAGCAACAATCGCTTCATCTCATCGTGCTTAAACATTGCCGAGACCAACACGGGGATAGGCGCCAAGGATAACACATACCCGTGAAGAGAGCTAGACATACTGACGACTTGTTGATCAAAAGAAGAAAGAAGACGGTGAAGTTGAAAGGAAAATAATGACCAAAACTAAGAAATGAGAACCATATATAAAGGGGATGGCGTGGTTTACGATGCAATGACCACCTACGTCTCCTTTTGCATGCTATGATACGTGTCAACCCACGTTAATGATATGCGGAAAATGATGCTCCTTAAACAGGCTTCGGGTACCCCTAAAAAAGAGAGCCCCGATATAAACACTGGGGACTCGGGGACTAAGGCCCGAAGCCAGCGTGGCAACATCCATAAGACGAAAGATAAGAAAGGAATCAACTAGGAAGAAAAGTTTGGCAACATGCAACAAAAAGAAGTAAATACACAATCCAAAAGAAGAGAACCCCAAAAAAACAAGTGCATAAAAAGGAACAATAAACAAGGAAAGTCGTCCTCAAAACAGTACGCAACCTAGCCGGTTATCAATGCGCGACAACGGGCAATATCCATGTCCACGGCTTCCGCCATGAGACGCCCTTCATCACACTGAATGTTGGCTTGAGACAACTCCCAATTGGCGTCAATTATTAGCTTACGGATGTCCTGAATGATCTTTCCCTTAGCCTTTGCTCCCCGGGAAAACGCAAGAGTGCCTTCATCCTCGTCGTGATCTCCACGCGCCTTGTCCTGACGGATTCGTCTAAGAGTCCACAATACATATACCTCTCCTCTCAACACCAATAAGTGCGCGAGTTCCTCCTTAGGATAAGACGGATTTATGAGCGCAGAAACAGTCGCAAGAGATAGAGTGTATCCAAGAAGACGCGGGGCCGCTTGACCAGAGATACGCGAACGACAATCAGTAATGGCATGCTCTATAGTCGCCTTCATTACTGAGGATTCCATGAGTAGTGAATTAGAAGCATACCGAGCTGTAAAAGCGTCATCCAAAGCACGCTGGATTGCAGACGTTAAGTGTCCAACCTCCTGAGCGGCTTGACATGCTTCGTAACGCTCCGCAAACTGAGTGCGCATAGAGTCCCTATTCGCCCGACCCTATGCTCACAAAGCGCCTCAATCTCGGTCTTTACCAAGAATAAGCGCGCTAATTCCAGCTCTTTGAACATTGAAACTAGCGCAGGGACCGACGCCAAGGATAATAAGTATCCGTGAAGAGAATAAGCCATCGAGCGGGGGTATTCGGCCGTGAGAAGAAAATGGAAATAAAAGTGAGGAACCGATAACCGAACTAGAGGCATGGTATTCCTATATAAGGAAAATATCGCCATAAATGATGTCGCAACCGCCCTGTCCCCGACAACACGTGGTGATTGAGAGTGCAAGGTGATTTGACTATTGGGTTATCTGATAATTAACCCAATAGTCAGGGGACTAATGTTGATACATGAAAAATAATGCCCCTTAACGGGCCCGGGGTCCCCCTATGAAGGGAGGTGAGCCTAATATAAGACATGGGGACTTGGGAACCAAGTCCAAGCCCAAGTAAAAAAATACCTTTTAAGGAGGAAGGATAAGGAAGGAATTAACAAATAATAGGAGGTTATATTAAGGAATGACATTAGGAGTAATTAAGGGAGGTTAGGACATGCGTCATGATGTCATAAAAAGAGGGGCTTTTGGGAAAGCCTATATAAGGAAGGACAAGGTACAATAGAAAGGCAACTCTCTCTCTTACCATTCTTGGTATAGTGAGGTCACTTGGTGTAGCTAGGACGGGTAGAACCTAAATCCGAAATCACCCCTCAACACTGGTAACAATAAAAGACGTAAACGTACGAATAAATCTAAAGATAATCTCTCGGATGAGGAAATACGTATAAATAAGAAGAGATTGGAGGAAGAGGGGCAGGCAATGTCAAAGTTCGCTCAAGAAATTATAGATACTACAACAAATAATCTTATTGATGAATTAGCGGAGAAGGTGGACAATGAGGATGTGGAACAAGTTGAAACAAATTATAATGAGGGGATGGATGCTGCTATTAATCGATCAGCGATTGTACCTTATATTCTAGGGGGTCTATATTAAACTCTCCTAACAAAGATAAAGGGATTGATCCTATTGCGGAGGAAGAAGCTCAGATAGTCTTGAATTTCATAAATATGAAGTTGGTTATTGCATCAGTTAATGGTAATACATCGAGGAGTAGTAAAGTGTGTGGACCTTTACAATCACATAAACCCCGTTTTAAATGAAGTTATGTTGCTAGAATGATGATTGCTACGGACATGAGTAATCTGTAGGGTGCTTGGAGTTCGTGTGATATTAATGCTTGAAGTTTAACGGGTGTTATAGATTTTTACGGTTTCCTGTAAAGGCCTGTTTTGCCCATTTCTATTCATTTTTAGATTTTTTGAGGTTTTGTATGCCCTTTAGCTTTCTAAAGGGTTTGGGACCCACGGGTCCCCTGGTAATTACTTGTAATTACTGTTTTTGGCTTTAATATTATGACTTAGCTAAAAAATTTGTATGGATAGTCAGTATCTCCAGTAATATAGGATAGCCCGACTAGGTAAGTCTACAATTAGTCGATGCTTATCTCGTATATCCATTATAAATCTATGTACTTGCCATAAACTGCTCGAACGTACATGCTTTGAATTGATCTAGTTGTAAACAAAAAAGTTAAGACTGATGAGATGAAGCAGTTTGGAGGAGTATCATATCGGTATTGGTATCGATACGGGTATGGCCTCTCCCTTCAGGTACTGGCGCAACCCAGCTTACCATATATCATCCGCGGGAAACATTTGAAAGAATGATCTAGTAGAAGTCAAGTGATAAATCTTCATTAATGGAAGATGAAGTTCTTACAGAAAAGATTCAATGGAAAAATATACAGACACATTAAATGAACAGACACTGGAATATTTATCCAGCCTGTCTCTACAGACAAGAGCCAATAGGAATCAGACAACACACAACTACAGGAGCTAATAGGAAATGGACAACACACAACCAATAGGAATCAGACAACACATAGACTAGACAATATAAAGCTATGTGTTATTAGCCCCCCTCAAGCTGATATGAGCAGACTTGGGAAGCACTTTCAGCTTGTTTCTGAGAAATTCAAAGCGTGGCCCTGCTAGTCCTTTGGTGAAAATATCAGCAGCCTGATCAATTGTAAAGATGTAAGAAATATGCAAATCCTTGGAATGAACCAATTCTCTGACAAAGTTGTAATCGATGGCAAGATGCTTCATGCGTGTGTGAAAAACAGGATTGGATGAAAAAGAAATGGCACTTTTGTTGTCACACAGAAGTGATGGAGTAGCAGGTAGAAATATATGAAGGTCAGTAAGAAGCTTACACACCCAAATGACCTCTGTAGCAGAATTTGCTAGACTGCGAAACTCAGCCTCAGTTGAAGATCTTGCCACAGTAGCTTGTTTCTTGCTGGACCATGAGATTGGATTTGAACCAAAGAATATACAATAGCCGCCAGTACTCCTCTTAGTATCTGGATCACCTGCCCAGTCTGCATCACTAAAGCCATGCACAGCAGAGACTCCTTTGGTAAATAGAATACCATGTTCAATTGTATGCTTGATATATCTTAATATCCTCTTAGCAGCCACCAAATGATCTGAAGTAGGTGATTGCATATGCTGACAGACCTGATTAACTGCAAAGCTAATTTCAGGTCTTGTCCAAGTTAGGTAGTGCAAAGCACCCACAAGAGACCTGTAAGGAGTTAGATCTGCAAGAATAGTTCCTAAGTTTGCAACAAGTTTGAAGTTGGCAGGTACTGGAGAAGAACATGACTTTGCACCAGCCATATCAAACTTATCCAACAAGTCCATTGCATATTTAGTTTGAGAGAGAAATAGACTGTTTTCATTACGCTTGACCTCAAGACCTAGAAAGTAGTGGATGGGGCCTAAGTTCTTCAAAGGAAAATGGTGTTGTAATTGAGCAATGAGCTCATCACAGTAAACACCAGAGCTACCAGTAATGAGGATATCATCAACATAGATAAGAATGATGGTAATTCTGTTATGATGTTTTTGGACAAATAAGCTGGAATCTGCAGTAGAAGGCTTGAAATTGTAGGAGAGTAAAACAGTAAGAAGTTTGTCATACCAGGCTCTTGGAGCTTGCTTTAGACCATAAAGAGACTTATGAAGCTTGCAAACATAGTCAGGATGTTCTTTGTCTACAAAGCCAGGAGGTTGAATCATGTAAACTTCCTCTGTGAGATCTCCATGGAGGAAAGCATTGCTAACATCCAATTGAGAGATAGACCAGTTGAAATTAACTGCTAAGGAAAGAATGATTCTGATAGTTGTTGCCTTTGCAACAAGACTAAATGTCTCAGTATAATCAAGCCCTTCTTGCTGGTGAAAACCCTTGGCTACCAACCTTTCCTTGAATTTGTCAAGAGAACCATCTGAATTTTGCTTGATTCTGAAGACCCATTTGCAACCTACAACATTCTGAGCAGGATGAGGAAGAACAAGAGACCAAGTACCTGCATTCTGAAGAGCAGTATGTTCTTCAATAAGAGAGTTATTCCATTTTGGATGTTTCTGAGCTTGACTAACACAGGTAGGTATAGGAGGTAATTGTTGAGCTTGTAAGGATGCAGAAAGAGCATGTTGGGTAGAGTAGACTTTAGGTTTGAAAATACCAGCCTTTCCTCTAATAGTCATCTGATGATGATTTGTAACTATGGGAAGTGAAACAGGAGCAGCAGGCTCAGCTGATACAGCTTCAGTGAAAACTTCAGATGTTGCAGTAGATGATGTTCTGGCAGATAAATCATCAGAAGAAGTAGTAGGAAGTATGGATGATGCAGTAGATGATGTTCTGGCAGATAAATCTTCAGAAGAAGTAGTAGGAAGTATGGATGATGCAGTAGGCAAAGTAGCAGAAAAATGATCCAATGTGGAATGTGGTGACAAAGCAGTTTTAAGTGGAAAAACAGATTCTGAAAAATTACATGTCTTGAGACATAAACTTTGCCTGTAGAGATATCCAAACATCTGTAGCCCTTATGCATATTACTGTAACCAAGGAAAACACAAGAAGAGCTCCTAGGTTCAAGTTTGTGAGCTGTGTAAGGTCTTAGCCAGGGAAAACATAGACAACCAAATGTTCTGAAATAAGTATAGTCAGGTTGTCTATGATATAGCATCTCAAATGGGGATTTAAAGTTAATGGACCGTGTTGGAAGTCTGTTAATAGTGTAATTAGCAGTTGTGAATGCTTCTACCCAAAAGGATGGTGAAATACCAGATTGAATTAAAAATGTTCTGCCAACATCAACAAGATGTCTGTGTTTAGACTCTGCAACACCATTTTGTTCCGGTGTGTGGGGACAACTAATTTCATGAAGAATACCTGAACCAGTGAGAAAAGAAGATAACTCCTTGTTGATAAATTCACCCCCACCATCTGTTCTAATGGTAACAATTGTAGAATGTAATTCATTTTCAACTTGAAGTTTAAACCGATAAAAGATCTTTTTGAATTCGACTTGTCATACAAAGGAAAAATCCAACGAGAACTTAGAATAGTCATCCACAATGTTGACATAATATCTAAATCCTGAAATACAAGTGACAGGACAAGGTCCCCAAAGATCTAGATGAAGTAGTTCTAATGGTTTAGAGCTACAATGAGTGGACAAAGTGAATGGAAGTTTATGACTTCTCCCTAACTGACAATCGGTTTAAAAAAGTGGACTTTTGATTACATTGGATAGGTGAAGAGAACTGCAGACATGCTTCATGGTTTGAAAAGATGGATGAGCCAGTCTCTTGCGCCAAACTTCAGCAGATATGTTAGTTGTAACACCAGATAGAGCTTTATTTGGAGAATGGTGAATGAAGTGAAGTGGATACAAACCATTATTGTGAGGGCCTTGTAAAAGTATCTTCCCAGTGAACAAGTCCTTCACAGAAAAACCAGATCCATCAAATGTTATAGAACAATTGTTTTCTGAGGTGAATTTATGTACAGATAGCAAGTTCTGAGATGCTCGAGGAACTAAGAGAACATTGCTAAGTTTGAATTTATGATTAGGTGTAGATTTCAGAGAAAAACCAGTATGGGTGATGGTCATACCTTCTCCATTAGCAGCATGAATAGCCTCAGAGCCATTGTAAGTATAAGAATCCTGAAGCTCAGTTAAATCAGGAGTAATGTGGTTGTTTGCTCCAGTGTCAGCAAACCATGGATTTTCCCCCATTATGTTAGCTGAAGCTAACATGGCATTAAGATGATGTGGTGTGTGAATATTATGATAGGAAAAATTTAACCTGTTTCTGCATTCCAAAGCACTATGACCAGCTTTTCCGCATATTTGACATAGTATTTCTTCATCAGGTGACATTAAATGTGATGGCGGTGGAGCAAAGAAAGGATGAGAAGTAGGAGTAACGAGAGTTGAAGTAGAGGCTTGAGAAGAACCTCGACGAACTTTGGGATCTTCCTCTACCAAAAGAACCAAATCTACCACCGTAGCGACTAACGAGGGATTAAAATAACCAGTTCTACCACCATTGTATCCACCAGTGTAATTATGATAGTTGCCTCTTCCAAAAGCACGATAAGCATTCATTTGAGCAAGAAAAGCCTTATTGTTGGACTCAAAGCAAGTAAAGATTGATTGCGTTCACTAATGACAACCTCTTCACCGAGAAGATTGTTGTGTAACTCGATACTGAGTAATTGGTGGAAATCGATGGCGCATAGCAAGAGCAAATGGAATATAATCGGGTGTAAGAGCGAGATAGAGTAACTACAACAAGTTCATTGTCGGAAACATATTCTCCAAAAAGACTAATTGATCAGCTAAGGACTTGATATCACTAATTAAAGTTGGAATTGATTTGGTACCTTGTTTGATAGACAAGAGTTTAGTACGAAGTTGAATTGAATGCGTAGATGAAGCACGAGAGAAACGTTCATCAATGTTTGTCCAGAGCTGATGAGAGGTAACAAAATTGGAGAAGTAAGCAATTACTGAATCCGAGATTGTTGAGTGAATCCACATGATAATCGTGTTGTCTTCATCAATCCAGTCTAAGTACAATGGATTTTCCACACCGTTGGATTGATTTCGTGGATTTGTGTACTGAAGTGGACAAGTATGAGATCCATCAAGAAATTTCATGATCTTGAATTTGCGAATAACAGGAAGCATCAGATTCTTCCAGATGATGAAATTATCATCTTTTAATTTGAGATGAACAAAACCTGTTAATTGATTAAGAGGTACTTTGGTGATTGAATTTGAGGTCGGATTATCCATAATCGATGAGGTTTCTGGAAAATCTTGAATCATGAACGAAGAAATAAAGAGAAAGAAAATCAAGAAACTAGATCTGAGATGAATAGAGAATCACATCAAGGAAAGAAAAAAAAAGATGAACCGATGGAGAGAAGAACAATTGAAGATGAAAAGAAGCAGCGGAAAAAGGATCAAACCCTGAGAATGTACCAGATTCTCAGTCTGATACCATAGTAGAAGTGATAAATCTTCATTAATGGAAGATGAAGTTCTTACAGAAAAGATTCAATGGAAAAATATACAGACACATTAAATGAACAGACACTGGAATATTTATCCAGCCTGTCTCTACAGACAAGAGCCAATAGGAATCAGACAACACACAACTACAGGAGCTAATAGGAAATGGACAACACACAACCAATAAGAATCAGACAACACATAGACTAGACAATATAAAGCTATGTGTTATTATGATCAACTGAGGTAACTTTGTAATCGCTCACTTTCAACTGACCAGTCCCCCAAATGGAGATTCTATTTTTTTTTTTATTTTTTTTTTTAATCAGCTGGACTAAGAAAGCCCAAAAACCAAAACAAAAAACTAGACAAAGGCAGAAAGCCTTACAAGAAAAATAAAAACAGAACTATCTCCAGTAGAGTTTACCACTACTGTCCTCTAAAAGAATGAGACTAAACTCAACCAAATGGAGATGTTATTTAAGCTTAATTATGATTCACGTCTCGAATCTAGTACAAGACAGCGAGGGATGAAACTAAATGAAGGTACATAGTAGATATATGCATATGTAGTACCCTTTCAGTTAGAGATGTGGATCATACACGAATTTAAAGCTCATTGAATCGGATGTATAACCACCTTTCCAGTAGCTCTGCCTGCTTCAAGATAAGTAAACGCTTCGACGACTTGAGAGAATGGAAATGGACCCTTGGGATCGATCATTGGTTTAATCTTCCCACTTTCCAAATATGGGTTCAGTTTATTTAACACCTCTATGTTGGAAGTGACTACAAATCTAAAACCGGGTGGAGTGACTGCACCTGTTAGCACCACAACACTTCCGCCTTCTTTAATGGCTTTCACCGCCTTATCTGACTGCCCTGTTTCATAGAAAAAGGAAAATGTATTTAGTAACTCGGAGGTTTAAACTGTTGCTTCAATTCAAATATTATTATCACTGTAGGAGATTGCCAATATCTTACCAACTGCATCAAACACAACATCGAATTTCTCTGGAAGATCTTCAAAATTTTCCTTGGTGTAGTCAATGGCCAAATCGACACCCAAGCTTTTCAATAGCTCTATTTTCCCCGTGCTAGAAGTAGCTGCGACTTTTGATGCCCCGAATACCTGCTTTGCCAGCTTTCCTCGGAAAGAAAACAAAATTATTCATTTATTGGTTCCATCCAACACAATCACACAAAAAGCATAGGGACGAAAAGCAAAAGATACCTGAATTGCCAGTGATCCAACTCCACCAGCACCACCTAAAACAAGAACTGATTTACCGGCCGATAACCCCGTTCTTTCAAGACCTTCATAAGCCGTTTGGATGGCGAGTGGAAGTCCAGCAGCCTGACTGAAGTCCAAATTCTTGGGCTTTAAAGCCAACAATTTCTCCTCAACTGCAGTGAACTCAGCTAATGATCCAAACTGGTGGGGGTTCTCCAAAGCCTTCTCATTTATGTTTCCGTATACTTCATCGCCATTTTTCAAATTCTTCACTTGGCTTCCAACTTTAACAACTATACCAGCAACATCGTAGCCCGGAACAGTCTACACAGAAACTCCCATTTAATAAATGAATAAATCCATCTTTCGCAATGGTCGCAGCCATTGAGTCCCTAGTCATGCTTACATAGATTAGGCAGGATATGATACACTAAACTTTGATTTCAATTGGAATTTTGTACCTAATAGCTAATAGAGAGGCAAGAGAGTTTCAGTTTTTGCCTTTCATGGTGTGATTCTGTCCATGTATGGCACTTTTTTTGAAGACTTGATAGAAACTAGTCAGCCACAATAAAATTCAACATTGTCCCCTCACAAATTATGGCGCACTTACCTATGCATCATGCAAATCTTTCATGTGTAGCAAACAGATTCCAAGTAGAAGCAAACAGATTCCAAGTAGAAAAAAAAACTAGAAGAAATTTCAGAAATCCAGAAAAGAACTTACAGGTAGAGGAGAATCAGTTGCTTTAAATTTTCCTTGCCTTCTCTTTCCATCAACTGGATTGAGTGCTGCAGCAACAACCTTGAGTAGAACTTGGTCCTCAGTGATTTCAGGAACTGAAACTTTTGAGTCAAACTTAAGAACATCAATGCCACCATACTCTCCATAAACCCAAGCCTTCATTTCAGAAGGTACAGCAGAAATTGCAGTGGCAGTCTCTGTTGAAGAAGCAGGAGAAGATGCAGAAATTCTTAGAGAAGGGTATCTTGAAGTTGTGGAGATAATGTTTGCTCTTGTTCGTAATGTTTTGGAGAAGAGTGAGCAAGGTTTTAGAGAGATGGCTAATGGGCGTAGCGATGCCAGAGAAGAATCACAGAGAGGAGCATGAAATTGGTTAGTGTTGGTACATAGAGCTTCCATTGCTATTTGCTAGCAGCCTAGCAAGTGTTGGTGTACTTTCCTTCTTTTCTTCCCCTACTTATCACTTCCCTGCAGCTTTTATATCCAAGTGTTCTTTTCTTTTTTCTGTTGCAGGATATAATTACTTTTGCTATTCTTTTATGTTTAGCACCAATAGTAGTAGTACCATGCACAATTGATAATTCACTCGTTACAACTTAAAAGATCAGTAGAGAGGGATAAGAAAAGGATTGTGATCCACAATATACGCGCATAGGATAAAGAAACTGGCGTTATTTCCGTCACCCACATGAAAAGTGAGTGAACAAACTCGTCCGTTCACCAAATAAAAATTGTGGCCTTGCACCCGCACTAGATCAGTGGTTTGCGCATCTGAAGAAGCAAAGATCACACAAGCGGATATAAAAAGACAGATGCCGTGGAATGAGTAATTATAGGATTCTGTATATAGCATTGAAACGTTGAAGAAGAAGGTATGATTCTTACACTCAAGAGTCTATACATTGATACAAAAAAAATTAAACAGGTAGACAATAATATACATTGCACAACAAGAAACCCCTTGGAAATTGGGGAATTGGAAAAAAGACCCGAGGAATTCGCATGGAGAAGATGAAGTTACTCAGTATTGTGTTCATCAAGTGGGGGACTGGTGCTTTTTCATGTTGAGTAACGATTAAGAACATTCCCACGGTATCTGTCTCAACTGGCCACCACTAATGTATCTCCGACTTTGGAGAGCCTCTCATCAAAGGATACACAGATAAAATACTACAACAATTGACTCACTCCGGTAGTTTCAAGCGGCTGAATAAAACAAGGAAGCTTTGCTCTGGCACAACATACAGGAATCCTAGATCTGCACCTTTGATATATGGTCCCATGCCCTGCGCATCAGGAATTAGGAGAGAGTTAATATATGAAATGAAACTACTCGACCATTGAAAGGAACACTAAAAACTTATGAATATCCTCTCTTTAATTACCTTTCCTCTAAGTTGCAGTAGTTCACCATCAACCCACTGTGGTTTGCGAAACCCAAATTCTGCTATTCTTCCTTGACCTTTGTAACTAGCAACCTGGACACCAGTTAACAAATCAGCTCCTAGAATTTAGGAAATGGACAGCAAATCTTTATGGATACCCAATGGAAGATATATTTACCACTCCAAGTTCATCTGGAAAAGCCCCACGGTTGGCATTCCTGTTTGCTTTACCAATTTTAGCTCGAAACGTTACCTGCACAACAAAATTTAACAAAAAAATGCTTAATTTATTTCACAGGATGAAAAGAGAAGAAACATCTAATTACATACAGGGTTTTGATAAATACCTCCCCAGCAGGAACATTAAGATCCCCAGTCAGTTTTACTGCCTCAACGTACTCAAAAAATTCCACATTTTCTACATCATCTGTACTATTCCAGTAACCGAACTTACGGGTTAACTGTACCACCTCTGGACCATATGGGCCAAAAGCTCCAATATAGAGACCTGCATATTGATGAGCTTGTGTTATCCGCAAAATACTGAAGTGTTGATACTTCTATAAAGTCAAGCTGCAGAACAAGTAAATGGAAGTAACTCACCAGTAAAGGGATCGGAATCATCATTTGAGATGATTCGGCTGAAATTTGTATTCGTTGATAGTCTGTTGTGCTTTTGAGCCTGACTAACTGCAAGCTTGACAATCTCGCGAACATCTTTTGAAATCTAATAACCAGCAACAAGTAATAAGATCACATATTTGACCACAAATGACACCTAAACCAAATTGTTTCTTCACAGTACAACAGATTCTAACTAGAATAAAACATGATCTAAGACACACTGCATATACTTTCCAACAAAAGGAGAAATGAACGGCCTATAATGCTTTACATAACTTTCCTATGTTACTATGTACCCAGTTGCATACTAGATACTCGCATAAACCATCGAAGGACCAACATATCAGTCTGAGAAACAACAACTAAAAATATCTAACTTTGAGGTAGTCAAAGTAAATTTTCAACAAAATGAAAGCATTGTTTCTCCACAACTAACTCACCTTAGAAGGAACCTTATCCACACTCCAAAATGCCTTGGCAACATCACGGGGCATGAGCTCAGAAACTCCCTCAGCTGCAACAGTTGCCAATTTGACCTCAGACACTTCCATCTCACCAATATCAGCATCCACAATTTTCTCGGGAATATGTAGGACAAATGAATCCTTTTCCATATCCCTTATTTCTGCAGGAGAGCGTACAAAATCATCTTTTAACGGTATATCGTCCTTGTTGTGTAGTACGCCACCAATAAAAAGTTTCATAGCCAAACTCTTGCTCTCATCCCTTGTGCTGGGACCTTCTCTCAGTTGAATACCCTCCGGAAGAACCTCATCTAGGCTTTCAGTTTCGTCTTCAGAAGTCTCAGAAGCATCTGTCTTCTCATTTTCATTTTCTTGCACTAGCTGCTCCAAGGAATCACCATCTTCTATTATCTCCTCTGACACATTTACATTCATGACTTTGAGTTTTAATCCAGGAATTTTATCTTTAAGAAAGTTAATAACTCCTTTTATCCCTTCTTCACTTGTATCCCTAATGTTCACGCTCTTCGTATCCTGACTCTTATGTGGCTCATCTTCTTCATTATCCACACTCTTGTCTGTAGCATTTTCAGAATCGACACTGGGTGGATCCTCTGACACTTTTGATGGTGATGTTGATGATGATGACGACAAAGAAACTGTCGAACTTCCTTTGTTTCGTCGCAAAAATACCACCTGTCCAGATACAAGAATGTAATCATCGAACCTTCAAATATCACTGAAACTAATAGAAGAGATCACACATCATTAACTTCACAACCATACGTTTCCGCTTAGTCAAAACAAGTCTCACTTGTTTTAGCGGTGACATTAATACTGAGAAACACTGTATGTTTTGCTCATTTGAAGGAAAACCCAATTCGATTCAATATAGAAATAGGCGTAACATAACTGACTTTGAACAACCAATATTCAGTACAAGCACATTGGTTTCTGACACAATCAATGCCCGAAATATTACCTGCTGCATGTATCTATCATTGGCATCTTTGACGACAAAAATTTCAAATAAGGGGGTCCCCGAAGATTTAGTAACCAATTGCCTGGAACAAACATAATCCATTTTTCAAATTTGCCGTCAATAGAATCAGTGAAAACCAAGACAATAAATGATATGCTAGAAAAAGTGTCCACCTTGGAGTATAACTCTTGGCCACAAATCTACCAACACCAGGGGTTATTCTTACAACTCTTCCAAAAGGATCATCAAAATCCTTCGAACAGCCAACCCACCAGCCTACCTGCAAAAGTATAAGAATATTATTGACCCAGTACTCACTATTTTTATCTCTTTAACTTTTATAGCCAGTTATGCTAGGGTGCACATGTCCCACGTGGATACCCTATTCACTGATGGATGGGCAACCCATTCGGGTAAATGCTTAGCATGTACAGAAGATAGGACACCACACGCACCATATGCTAGAGCAGTATAACATTTTTATTTACTTGCTTACTAGTTTCTTGTATGAGACTACTAATACTAAGTGAACAAAATCATGTCTAACAAAAGATAACAAGTAACATCTTCTGATGACTAATGATTACGAAAATTACCAGGTTGCTTCCTGAAATTCGACATAGTTTCGATGCATCATGGTAACGCTCTTCATCTATCGCATTCTACCAAAATAGACATACACATTCACAGTCAGTTGCTTCATACAAGTATATGTGTATTCGCAGCTTTATATGAATCCTTAAATTACCTTCAATTGGGACATGATTTCAGCTACAGAATCCTTAGATGTCGCTTCTGCAATTGCGCTTTTTAGCTTTACAGCTTCTTCAAAATCTTCCTTCTCAACTGCATCTCTTAGTTGATACTGTAATATACATAACATAAACACTAAACATCGAGAATAAAATGGCACTTTGGTTATTTTTTGCAAAAACATGGGTGTTAATATTACCTTAAGAACAGAAGAGATACTCTCAGTTTCTTCAATTTCTGAAAAACGTTGATTCCAACGTGACCAATCCCATTCAGTAGAAGATGACGAAGATGAAGAAGATGAATTACTACACCGACAAGAGAAATTCTTATTACTAAGATTTCGAGATTTTCTTAGTGTTTTTTGAGGTATTGAACAGAAAAACCTGAGATTAGTTTCTTTTCTAGTGATGAGTGAAAAATCTGATTGAGGTTTTCTCATTTGGAATATAGGGTTTGCATTCTGCAATCCTAATCCACTTGCTACCACCATCTCTTCTTTTTCTTTGCAAGTCTTTCTCTAGAAGGAGTGAAGGACTGCTCAGGAGAAAGAAGAAGAAAGGAAGCAAATATTTCACAACAGTATTCTAAGGATAAAGGTGGAAAATCTTTGAAGACGTGGCTATATGTTTGTTTGCTGGTCAAAACTATTTATACCGTGAATATTCCCAAGCTACAAACATTTGCAGCCCTGCCGAGAGAGGAGCACTTTTTTTTTTTTTTTTTTTAAACAGGGATAACCCCGAAGTTACACAATAGAGTATCTTTGCTCATGCATACTGGATTGACAATTCAGATCATTCTGTTTATGGGTGAAAACTACTCCTGCAGAATTTGGTAATTTGGGGTGTAGATGAGGAATGAATTTAAACCTTTAAACAAATGCACTGCGCGGTGAGTGCTTGTAGATTCGAGAGATCAATTTGTGCAAGTCCTACTAAACCAAGAAATGGCCGTTCCAGGACTTGTTTCGGTCACAAAGTGAAGGAGATGGGGTTGATCTTAGGGAGGGAAGCGAAGAAGGTGTTGAGATTGTGAAGGTGTTGGCTTGCTTATGACTTGTAATGAAAGATGAGCAAGCTCACGGTTGATGCAAGCGTGCTCGGGTGTTTGAATACGATTTGTATTAACACTTGGTTTTTCTATCTCTCGTCTGAACTTGTGTTCTTGTTTGAAATAGGGCGGAGAACCCATTTATACAAGTCATTGAGCCTCATTCACGTCTCTCGTGGGAAGTGGAGGAAGTGGAGTGATGGAGTAGTGGAGTTGTGCGTCGACCAGTCTTGCCCACTTCTCCTGTTCATCTCTAACCGTCCATGACTTCCCGACACGTTCTTGTGATGGCGCGTTGCACGCCGCACGCTAAAACCGCAAGACCAATACCCCAGTATGTATCCCCCGGTTTGTGACATGATTGATGTTCTGGAATGTGTGGATCGTGGATCCACGAAAGATAGCATGTAATCTTTGAATTGAATAACTGTGTTATTCAGAAAGTCGATACTTGTGAAGTATCATGTGTATTTTATGCAGGTATTGCGTTATGGTGTGGTAAAGTGATGGGTAATGACGCCTCACTAACCAAATAACTCCTGACCAGGGTTGTATAACCAAGCTGGTGAAGTTGGACGGATGAGATGATCTTTGAGACACTCATCTGCGACCGATTAATGAATATTAGGGTTTTTGAAGAGAAGCGCAAGCATGACTCTTCAACTCGGTCGAAACCAAGTATGGGAAGAATTTTGGAGAGGACCGACCCAGGACGTGTATGTAGATGGCATCTTTGGTGTACACGTCCATGTCTCACCGTCCCATGAAGGTGTGATCTAGGCCACTCAATTTGACCGGCAAAGAGGAGTGGTTGAGATCGGTTTGCGGCAGAAATCCTTGCCGCAAAGGAGTTGGAGATCGCATGACATTCCTGCACGCGTTTCAAGACGACCCATCTTGGTCGGTCTTGGTCGATCATACCAAAGTGTGTAGGTGGTAGGCTGGTGTTCACACCTATACCTGACTATCCCATGAAAATGTGATCTAAGCCACTCAAATCATCCGGTGAAGTTGAGCGGTCGAGATCAGTTTGCAATTTGGGAAGTGTAACCACGCATGTTTGGGCGGGCGTTTTGGATTGACCGGGCATGGGATGCCTTGGCCGATCGCATGAGGAGGTAGATGAGCCCACGGTGGTCATGCTGGTATGACCGGCCCTTGCTTAATCTAATCTGTGACCCTCCATTCGTGTCGGAGAAGATGGACGCGCGTGATGATTTGAAACCCTAATTTTGGCTTTCAAAAGCCGTGCGCCACTCCTTGTTTGGGTGATGATTTTGTCACGGCCAAACATTGTTGGTCTTGACCGATTGGTCAAGTGTGTAGGCGGTCTCACGGTGATCGTGTTGACATGCTCTGGGCCCTTTAAGTCTACATCTACACCCTCCATCTATACCTGCGAAGATGGATGGTTGAGACTGTTTTGCGACACATGTAATATGCCGCAAACCCTTATTTAGGGTTTTCCGTCCATAATGCTTGGTATGAACGTCTTTTGGCAAGCAAAGGCCAATGGCCAACCATGCGGGGTCGGCCGTGGGTATTCCATACCTGCTTGGGGATGATGGAATTGATCTGGGGTCATCCAATCATGCTTATGGAGTTGGATGACTGCGATCAGATCATATCCGGACTGGTACGGTCAGTCCGGATGCTCAATCGGGCTAGTATAACACACCGAGAGGGGTTCAATCGGGCTAGTATAACACACCGAGAGGGCTCGGGCTAGTATAACACACCGAGAATCAGCCTGTACGGGTATTTCGTACATGGTTTCATTATAGTGCTTGGAGGTTCGTGTTATTCTCAAGAGTAACACTCGGTCGTCATGCCACACCGATAATGATTACTTTGGAAATACAATGCTAATATGAAATTCACAGGAAGGGATTGTTGCCACATGCTCCAACCTGGAGGAATTTCATGTATTCACAGAATGGGATTGTTGCTACATGCTCCATTCTTGGTGAATTAAGTGAGGGAGTATCCAACACTTATAAATGGCTTTATCTTTTACAAGATGTCAGCGCATGATTTTTCCGGTCTTTTACAAATTTAACCTTAAACGAAAATCCACCATCAACATTAAGTCCCCTGCCTAGCACATAATGGTTACACTATTGTGTGGTAGGCATGAGATGGTGACATACATATGTGAGAAAGACAGGATAAAAGGAGTTTACCCTAAGAGTGTTGGCTGACCGCTAGTTTCCCACGCCGTCACGCTTGTATGGAATCCTTGGTGGGGCCGGTTTCTTTCTTTGTGTATTTGAATCAAAAGAGGAAACCAAATAAGGGAGGAATCCTTCTTCTATTGGGATTCTTCTAATTTTTTTTTTTGTCTATAAAAAGAGACAAAACCCTTTTTCTTTTCTCACGAATTTTTTTTTTGTTTGCTGCTCTCGTCCGCAGCCTTGCTGCCGCCGCCAACCGCTGTTGCTGCTGCTGTCCGCCGGAGCTTGTTGCCGGAATCGTTGCCGTTGCCGTCCGTCCGTCCAAGGTGAGTCTCGGTTTTTTTTTTTTTTTTTTTTTTTTTTTAGCTTGCTAGGTAAACACCTTTGGTAAGATGTGCATATGCTTAGTCTCTCCACCATTACATGCAAAACCTAGCTTTTAGGTTGTATCTTGGAAAGGAAAAACCTTGGCTTGAAATCTCGCATACACGATTCCCATGAATAAAGAAAATCGTGTTATGATGCGTGAGAATGAACGTGGGCCCGCCGTGTATGCCGGAACGTGGGTCTTATTCATATATGCTTGACTGAAATTTTCACCGAACTTGAAACTTGTACCGGACTTGAAAATAATACCAGACTGAAAGTTGTACCGAACTGAAACTTGTACCTGACTTGAAATCAATACCAGATCGAAACTTGTACCGGCCAAACTTTGCACGACTTGAAATCAATACCAGACTGAAACTTGTACCAGACTGAAACTTTGCGCCTGACTTGCAATCAATACCAGACTGAAACTTGTGCCTGACTTAAGCCAGTGTTTGGGCCGGTTTTGTGTGCTCCGACGTGAGTTATGTCTTGCCGTGTGACTACATCTCTCATGTGCTTTTCATACAAGTTCTAACTCCTGTCTTTTATTTCATTATGGAATGAAGAAAAGAATTCCTGTCGAGATGTCTTCCGTAGATAATGCTGGTACCAAATCAGGAAGTGTTGACAGCTTCAAAGATATGCCGAACATTGATGATGAGTTGTTCACCTTGCCTTTTCCAAACACCAGAAGGCATCCTTCTCATAAGATAGTCCTTCTTTCCGATTCAGAAAATATGGAGGCCGATCCGTTTTCTTCTTCAGCACTTGTGGTGAGATTTTGTCTCCAGAGAAATGAATATCCGCCTTCTCCTATTGACTTCAAGACTTGCCATGCTCCACTGGGTTCTTATGAAGGATGGATGAGACGCATGTTGAGTAATAAGGGCATTAAGGAAAATTTGACCAAAGCGCAGATCCTCAATGCGGTCATGGCATCCGCTACTCTCGAAATTAGGAAAGACATCGCGGGTTTGATCACCTTCATTTCTCGGTGGCGTATTTCTACTCATACAGCCATATCTAGATGGGGAGAAATGACTATTACTCTGGAGAGTGTAGCTGCATTAATGAACTTGCCTGTTGCTGGAAGTCTTTCTTACGAGCTCTCGATACGGAGAAAAGTAACTATGGTGCTATACTTCAAAAAGTGGCGAGAATTTGACAATCTGGACAAGGAAGAGAAAAAGGATGCGAGATGCTTTTACACCTGGTGGGTGTCGGAGTGGTCTCTGCGGACCCGGAGCGGACTAAGAGTTGGAAAACGAGCTCGGTGTGATTGCATTCTGTCTTTATGGCTATCCGAGGATATATTCGACGATGGTTCTGGAAAGAAGACCATTAGAAGTGACCTTGTTAAGATTGCTATAAAGGTCATGAAGGGTGAAGTTCTTCCTCTGGGCTCATTGTTCCTTGGATCACTTGTATTCTCACTTGGATGCTTTAGCAATGGACATGCATGCTTCTAACGGGTACAAGAAGGTGGAGTCGCACATTCACTTCGCTTTTCTTCGAGCGCTCTTATGGGAACACTTCAAAAGTTACGCTCCTACTCCTGGAAATTCGCTCAATAGCTTATATGGTGGCTCGAGAATACTCCGTTGGAATAAAAGGCGTCCCGAGAGGTGGTGCGAAACTTGTGGACGTATTTGACAATGTGTCTTACAGTAGATTTCCGTCCATGGGGGCCGGTCCACTCTTCCATTGTTCAGCCAAAGACCTTTGCTATCGCATCTGACGGTCCTGATGCTGTGTTGTGTACCGATGTCGAAACTATGAAATCTGGAGAACTCATTTACCTGCGCAGCTGCATTCCAGGATATGTTCCGTCTCTATTTAACGGAGAATTTTCTGTGACTCCGTACAATATTGACAGGGCTGCTCGTCAAATGGGATTTGATCAGGGTGTCCCATTCATTCGTTCACCAAGGGTTCCGAAAGAATCTCTCCCGAATATTCTTAATGCTAGCATGTTTGTAGAACGGGTGAGCCTTCCCTTCTGGCCTATTGGGAGAAACCCAGTGACAACCGATAAGTATAAGGAATTTTGGGGGAGACAACTGTTGGTTTTCCAAAAATTTTCGGAGAGTGTTGTGACAGATTCCCGTAGTGAGCCATCTTCCCCGACGTCTTGACGAAGCATTTCGGTTGAAGCCACTTCCGGCCAAACGGACCGGAGCCGAGGGTTGCGGTCCCAAGTAGGAGGGAGACCTAAGAGGCAAGCATGCGGTCCAGTAATCCTTAATTCCTCCAATATGCGGGTATTTAAATCTCCTCCTATCGGTTCTTTCATCTCTCCAGTGTAAATTCTTCTAAAAACGATCCTTGCTTGAAATCGGGAATTTCGAAAGAGAATGTCTTCACCAGGTTGGCGCGCATTCAAAATGAGAAGGTCAAGGCGATGCGATCTTCATCTTTGAGAAGTCTGGAGAAACCGATCTTCATCTTTGAGAAGTCTGAGAAACCGATCTTCATCTTTGAAAAGTCCGGCGGCACCGATCTTCGAAGTCCTGCAGTATCTTGATCTTTACACCGAGAAGTGCTGGGAAACCACTTCTTTTCCGAGACCATGACAGGGATGATGCAAGCTCATTTGAACAAGGCGCTTCCCTTAGTGATCTTGTTGACGGGTCGTGATGGAAATTAGCACCCGAGAGCGAAATAGATGCGGAAGGAATATGAGAGAGGCAGTGCCTGCTATGGTTGAGACGGCTCCCCTTGAGATCCATCCTGAACAGGTTCCAATCAATATGGCTATTGTGGTGACCCTTTCTGAAAGGCCTCCTGCAACTGACAAGGCTCCTGCGGTTGGTGAATTACCGGTGATGCAACCTGGGGCCTTGTTCGATCCTCCTTTACTTGTCCCTTATCCGAGGTCATGTGTTGGTCGGTGGATTCGGCGTGCTTGGGTTCGGTTCAAAGAGTTGTACACAGCGATATGGGAGAAGCACGGTCACATTGCTACCACCACGAAACTCAAAAGTCGTCTTGCGTTGGTCAACCGCGTCCAAGAAGCTTTAGTTTCCATCCAGGGGATGAGCGTCACGACTGGTCGAACAGTTTCTGAGGAGATGATTGAAGATTGGAAGTGCCATCGAGACGTGTTTGCGCAGTACGGTTTCAATGCCCCTTGGTTCTTCGAAGGGTTCTCCAAGATTCAGGAGCTCCAGAAATTACAGGATGAAGTTCCTTCTGCGGACTGTGTTGGTCGCCAGGAAGAAGAGGTTGAGAAGTTGTCTAAGGAACTGGAGCTGAAGCAGGCTGTGCTTCAAAGGATGAAAGTCTCTCTCGCCCAGAAGGACGAGTTGTTCTTGTCAAGGACTTTCCTTGAAGTATTCATGCTATATACTTGTCTCTTCTTTTAGATGTTTTTTCTTTTTGAGTGATAGTGAGGATTTTCTTTGATCTCCGGTTTTGGATTGATAGGTGATTGAATTGGCTTATTTTGAGATAGTTTTGTGAACAACCTTTTTGAAAGAGATTATGTTAAATGAAATTTGAATCTTGGTCATGAATGATTGCACATATCACATGAAATTGTAAATGTTATGCAAAAGGGAGGTACGGATGGAAACAAACATGGCGTTGATCATCGAGCCTCTTTCTCCACGTGCGGTATGCCAAGTCCCCAAAGTGGATTCCAAATTATCTTTCTTGTAAAATTATTGAGTAAAACTTACTTGCTTTCGAAGCCTCACTTGTATCGAACCGGAGTTGCCTTTCTAAGAAAATCCTCCGCACCAATTTCTCAGAGTTATCGATCCGGACCAAGCTTCTCTGAACAATGCGCTTCAAAGCGTTGCATTCACTTTGGTGGGGTGATGAAGGAACCGGTGGTAATGACAAGTACCTCGGGTCCATTACTTCTTGATCGGTGGGCGGACGCCATACACGGGGTAGCCCCACTTCTCCATTTCGTACCCACGCCTCCGGTAGCTCCGTAATCTTCTTCATCGGGAAGGGGAAATGTAAGTACGTTGTGTCCGACTTTTCTGCGTCGGTGGGCGTTGTAACGTCTCTCCGTGGCTTTGACGTGGAACAGAGATGAAGTTGGAAGATTTGCGAGTGCCATCATATCTGCGGATCGCTCGCCTAGGTAAAGGGATGTGGAAGGTGTCGTGATGTCACTGCCGAGTGATCGGATTGAACGCTCCCATCCTCTCGTATTCGGGTATTTCTGATTGATTTCTCCTTCCTCAAGCGTTTCTTGATCGGTTGAAAAGTCGACGCGGATTGGACGAGTCTTAGGGCTTCAAAGAAGAGTTTTGAGATACAAATCCTCTAGCAGAGCCCCATAGGCAGCAGGCTCCCTTTCTTTATCTGGCAGACATTGTAGTACTCCGGACAAGTCTTTTCCCCTGTCTGGACCGTGTTGTTTCTTGATTCGTTTTCGACTGCGTGCTCTCTTTGCTTCTCCACTTGTAAAGGTGTGACTCCTGGCTGAGGATTCAACGTTTCTTGCACTGTCTGAGTTGATGTCTATTGACCCTTCTTGTAGTTGTGCTGCTATATCATTCAAAAGGCGAAATGTCTCGCTCTGCCTTCTAGTGATACTGGCTTGATTTGCCAAGACATCCTCCAACATTCCAGCTATGCTTCCCATGATATCTGAACCGCCTGTGGTCTCCGAGTGAGGATACATCGCGGGATTGATGAGCACGAAAGTGCGACGCATTTTCACCCATAAATATATTAGCTTGGCCTCATTTTATCACTAATAAACTTGTTTGTAGGTGTTTTTGTCAAATAAGCTTTTATGGAAAAAGTTGCTCGAAAAATGGTTTTTGTACCCCGGAGGACGCACGTTATTCGGACTCTCAGCATCGGTTAAGGGGCACCTCAATTACTAAGGGGCACCCTCTTCACTATTTGCACCCACCTGCTATGGGCACCCCGGGACCGGATAGGGGGCACCCCCTTCTTCATCGTTCAAAAGGTTGTTTTGGCGGGAAATTTTCAATCTCCCCTGAGTATATTCTGTCATTGTTTTGGAGTAGATTCTTTGAGATTTTCTTGCTACTTTTTGGTTGGGAACGTCCTGTTAAGCTAAAACAGGAATGATGATGTGGGTAGTTTCGATATAAAAGGTTAGAACATGCAACCACAAGAAAACAGGGCAGTCGTGTGATTCTTGGGATTCTCGGTTATATATAAGGAGTATTTTTCGTGTGGCTGGAGAGTTCAAGTCCCTGTGAAGTACGTTTTCAACATGCTTGGCGTGTGTGAACCACCAGAAGCCGTATACATTGAAGAAAAAGGAAGTTTCCTTTGTTATCTCACCAAACAGGGCATCGGATATTTGTTCTTTTAATTGGAGGATACGTATTGAATAGGATGAGATTTTATTCTCTGAATTATCCAAACTCAGAGACGTGTGGAAGTGTCGAACAAAGAAGAAATTTGACCGGGAATTTTGTTGATTTGGAAGAATACAGGGAAGAAAATATATTGAGATTCCATAGGTGCTATTTTAGGAAGAAATGCTCGTGGCTGCTGCATGATTAACGTCAATAGAGATATGGACTGAAGATGTTTTGAGTGTGTCGACATCTAAAGATACGCAAAGGAGGTAAAAAAAAGAAGAAGGGAAAATAATTCCCGTACTTGGCAGCGTTAAAGAGAGAAGATATCGTTGATTTTTGGAAAGCCGTCTGGATATATATTTGTGTTTCTCGAGTCATAGAGGGATATCGAGAGTCGGGGGAGAAGAACAGAGAGCGGCAGAGCAACTTCTCTGCTGCTGCAGAGAAGAGGAAGAAGAAGAACACAGACGACAAAGGAGGTCTGTCGTTTATCAACGGTCGCAAGTTCACATCTTAGCGACCGTTCATCTCGCGACGATTTCCAAATATAGTAGTTACAGAATGAAGCTTAAGCTGTAACGGTAGTTTGTAGCGGCCATTAACCGTTGCAAATTCCCGGTTTATTGTATTTTCTCTTCTTTTCTTCATTGTAAGCACCATTTGAGTAATAAAAATCCATTTTGAGCGTGTCTACAATATGAGGAGTTAAACCCCTACACTGGGTCAATGGAGGAAGCTGATTTTCGCACATGGGTGAATTTATTCTATTTTCTATTTGACTTTTGCACTAATTTATAATAGAATTATGATTTGATAAAATTAGTTGTGATTCAATTAGATAGGTTATGCTTTGAATTAAGATAATCTATGCTTAGGGGATACAATTAATGTTTTGAAGATCTACTTTGGCAAAACAAGAGTTGATGTTTTATTTATTCACTGAGCGATAATTGTTGAGAATGAATAATGAACCTCGTGTTGTGAATTCGGTGGAATCTAAGACTCAGTGACTCTCTTTTATTTATCTTTTTATTTAAACCTTTTAATTTAATCTTAACAACATCCGAGAGAACGAATCTTATAATACTACTACGAAAACTAAGAAAAATCTTAAATCAGGGATGAAAACTGAAGGATTGAGAATTCAATTTTTTGCAACCGATAGATCAATCTCCCACTGTGGTCGCCAATTGTTTATGGGTGAAAACTACTCCTGCAGAATTTGGTAATTTGGGGTGTGGATGAGGAATGAATTTAAACCTTTAAACAAATGCACTGCGCGGTGAGTGCTTGTAGATTCGAGAGATCAATGTAGTGCAAGTCCGGCCTAAACCAAGAAATGTCCGTTCCCAGGACTTGTTTCGGTCACAAAGTGAAGGAGATGGGGTTGATCTTAGGGAGGGAAGCGAAGAAGGTGTTGAGATTGTGAAGGTGTTGGCTTGCTCATGACTTGTAATGTGAAAGATGAGCAAGCTCACGGTTGATGCAAGCAGGCTCTGGGTGTTTGAATACGATTTGTATTAACACTTGGTTTTTCTGTCTCGTCTGAACTTGTGTTCTTGTTTGAAATAGGGCGGAGAACCCATTTATACAAGTCATTGAGCCTCATTCACGTCTCTCGTGGGAAGTGGAGGAAGTGGAGTGATGGAGTAGTGGAGTTGTGCGTCGACCAGTCTTGCCCACTTCTCCTGTTCATCTCTAACCGTCCATGACTTCCTGACACGTTCTTGTGATGGCGCGTTGCACGCTGCACGCTGTAAACCGCAAGACCAATACCCCAGTATGTATCCCCCAGTTTGTGACATGATTGATGTCTGGTGTGGATCGTGGATCCACGAAAGATAGCATGTAATGCTGAATTGAATAACTGTGTTATTTAGAAAGTCGATACTTGTGAAGTATCATGTGTATTTTATGCAGGTACTGCGTTATGGTGTGGTAAAGTGATGGGTAATGACGCCTCACTAACCAAATAACTCCTGACTAGGGTTGTATAACCAAGCTGGTGAAGTTGGACGGATGAGATGATCTTTGAGACACTCATCTGCGACCGTTAATGAATATTAGGGTTTTTGAAGAGAAGCGCAAGCATGACTCTTCAGCTCGGTCGAAACCAAGTATGGGAAGAATTTTGGAGAGGACCGACCGGACGTGTATGTAGATGGCATGCTGGTGTACACGTCCATGTCTCACCGTCCCATGAAGGTGTGATCTAGGCCACTCAATTTGACCGGCAAAGAGGAGTGGTTGAGATCGGTTTGCGGCAGAAATCCTTGCCGCAAAGGAGTTGGAGATCGCATGACATTCCTGCACGCGTTTCAAGACGACCCATCTTGGTCGGTCTTGGTCGATCATACCAGTGTGTAGGTGGTAGGCTGGTGTTCACACCTATACATGACTATCCCATGAAAATGTGATCTAAGCCACTCAAATCATCCGGTGAAGTTGAGCGGTCGAGATCAGTTTGCAATTTGGGAAGTGTAACCACGCATGTTTGGGCGGGCATTTTGGATTGACCGGGCATGGGATGCCTTGGCCGATCGCATGAGGAGGTAGATGAGCCCACGGTGGTCATGCTGGTATGACCGGCCCTTGCTTAATCTAATCTGTGACCCTCCATTCGTGCCGAGAAGATGGACGCGCGTGATGATTTGAAACCCTAATTTTGGCTTTCAAAAGCCGTGCGCCACTCCTTGTTTGGGTGATGATTTTGTCACGGCCAAACATTGTTGGTCTTGACCGATTGGTCAAGTGTGTAGGCGGTCTCACGGTGATCGTGTTGACATGCTCTCTGGTCCCTTTAAGTCTACATCTACACCCTCCATCTATACCGCGAAGATGGATGGTTGAGACTGTTTTGCGACACATGTAATATGCCGCAAACCCTTATTTAGGGTTTTCCGTCCATAATGCTTGGTATGAACGTCTTTTGGCAAGCAAAGGCCAATGGCCGACCATGCGGGGTCGGCCGTGGGTATTCCATACCGCTTGGGGATGATGGAATTGATCTCGGGGTCATCCAATCATGCTTATGGAGTTGGATGATCTGCGATCGGATCATATCCGGACCGATACGGTCAGTCCGGATGCTCAATCGGGCTAGTATAACACACCGAGAGGGGCTCAATCGGGCTAGTATAACACACCGAGAGGGCTCGGGCTAGTATAACACACCGAGAATCGGCTGTACGGGTATTTCGTACATGGTTTCATTATAGTGCTTGGAGGTTCGTGTTATTCTCAGTAAGAGTAACACTCGGTCGTCATGCCACACTGATAATGATTCACGGAAATACAAGGCTAATATGAAATTCACAGGAAGGGATTGTTGCCACATGCTCCAACCTCGGAGGAATTTCATGTATTCACGAATGGGATTGTTGCTACATGCTCCATTCTTGGTGAATTAAGTGAGGGAGTATCCAACACTTATAAATGGCTTTATCTTTTACAAGATGTCAGCGCATGATTTTTCCGGTCTTTTATAAATTTAACCTTAAACGAAAATCCACCATCAACACATTCAAAAAAGAACTATCAGATCAAGACTTAGATAAGCCTTCACTTAGACACATATCCGCTAGATTACGAGTAATACCATTTTCAGACTCAGGAATTTTAGTAAGAGTTTTAATTCCTTTCATACAAAATTTAAACTGAGAACTGTTGCCTTCTTGCACCCCAGCTGCTTGTTTTGTTATCTTGTTGATTTCCCTCCTAGTAGCTTCAAGGACTTTCAGATTATCTCCTTCGATTTGTACAATCTGGATGTTCAAGTCTCGTGTCCATCTGATCGTCAGTGAAGCTGCCCTGTCCTCTAGATCCTCTTGGCTAATACCTGTCGTAAAGACACATCGCGCTCCTGAATACGCTCCTGCATGATCAGAAACTGTTAGAGAAATACCAGAAACATAGTTTCTATTATCCCACATGACTGCAACATTTACTTTCATAGTTAGAACATTAGGATTTAACATGCCATTTGAAACAGAAATGTCAATTTCCTCCTCCTTATCACTACTTTCTCTACTTCTAGCATTATCTCTAACTAAGGAAGTAATTATCCCTTTAGTTCTATTTACATTTGGTTTGACTTTCCTAAAGACCAGAGCACACCTAGTTTTCCAAATCCCTCACATTATGGTTGCCATTATTTCTGGCCAAATAAATATGCCTCTCTCCTTAGTATCGGCTCTTATGAACCAATTCTGACACCAACCAATGAAATGGTCCTGATTGTTCAACACAAAATCAATGTTAAGCCCCATACATCTAAAAACATTTAATGTAAAATCACAATGCATAAAAGTGTGGGTTAGAGTCTCATCCTGCTTCCCACACATGGGGCACAATTTGTTGATGGTTGGAATGATTCTAGCAATCCTCTCATTCAGCGACAATATATCGTGTACACACTTCCACGCAAACGTCTTTATTCTTGGAATTGTTACCATCGACCAAATTCTTCTCCACATTTCTTTCTCATGATGATGGTTCTGAAGTTGGTAACCCCTTGTGACAATTTGTTTGTACATAGATCTAGTAGTAAAATTACCACTTAGTTCCAGCTCTCCCATACCAGTTTATCCTCCCTGTGTTTGTTGATTCTTACAGTGGTCACTAGCTCAACTATGTTTCTTTCAAAACATAGCTCCAGCTTAGATCTATCCCAGACCCCTACATTTCCGCTGTAGTCCATCAATTCCACCACAAAAGTGAAACTCATACTTACCTCACTGACCGGTTGAATAATGCCCACCACTTCCATGCACCAAAAGTCCTCCCATATTCTAATGCGCTTGCCGTTTCCAACCACCCACCTCGAATTGTTTCTTATACTAGACATTTCTTTGTTGATGTTCTTCCAACCCCATGAGGCCGTTGCTGGACATTTTTTCTGATCATTAAGAAGACTGTGAGTGGGATAATATTTACCCTTCATCACTTGTGCCAAAAGCGAGTCAGGGTCCTTTAGGAGTCTCCAAGTCACCTTAGCTAACATGGCTTCATTAAACTTCCGCAGATTAAGAAAGCCCATCCCACACATATCCTTCGGTTTACACGCATTAATCCAAGTCATTAAATACACACCCATATGCTCGGGAACATCTTTACCCCAGAAAAAATCCCTTTGCAGTTTGTTGATCTTATTCAAGACTGCCACTGGGATCCTAAAACAATTCATTTGATACATAGGGATTGTGGAAGTAGAGGTATGAATTAGAATATATTTACCAGCACAAGACAAGTTTTTGTTTTTAGTTTTCCAGATTTGAAGCTTGTTCACGACTCTATCAACCACATTTTGAAAACAAATTACCTTAGAAGTGTGTGTGAAAAAAGGTGATCATAAGTACCTGTCATTGAGGGGTATCCTACTGACCCCTAAAATAATGCTAATTCCATCAATAGTGCTTTGCTGAGAGTTCGTACTAAAAAAAATCCCTGATTTTTCAAAATTAATCAGTTGCCCAGAAGTCCGACTAAAATCAGTAAAAATTTCAAAATGTTTTGACTTTCAGAAACAGTTGCATTAGAAAAAACCAACATGTCGTCGGCAAAGAGGAGGTGAGATATAGGAGGGGCAGTGCACCCCACTTTTATCCCATGAAGCATGTCACTGTCCTCGGCTTTTGAGATTGCCCTCGACAGAACCTCCATACATATTATGAAAAGGTAGGGAGATAAAGGATCTCCCTGCCTAAGCCGTCTAGAAGGGACAAACTGGTCCCCTGGGACTCCATTAACTAGAACTTGAGATGAGACAGTACTTATGCATTGACTCACAAGGTTGCACCAGGTCTCACTAAACCCAAACTTTTTCATTACATTTAACAAAAAGGCTCACTCTACCCTGTCAAAGGCCTTTGACATATCTATCTTGATACCCATCAAGAAACTATTTCCTATTTGATTTCGCATGGTGTGAATGATCTCATGTGCAATTAGCACATTATCAGATATTTGTCTACCCTGAACAAAAGCCGCTTGATACGGTGATATTATCTTAGGCAGCAAGATCTTTAACCTATTAGCTAAAGTTTTGGATATAATCTTATAAACTATGTTACTCAAGCTAATTGGTCTATAGTCACTGGCAGATTGTGGGAACTCAATCTTAGGAATCAGAGATATGAAAGTTGCATTTATCTCTCTCAGAATATAACCAGAAGAAAAGAAAGAGGTTACCATACTTAGCACATCCTGGTTAACCAAATCCCAATTTTTCTAGAAGAATCTAGGAGTGAAGCCATCCGGTCCTGGTGACGAGTCCGGCTCCATAGAAAATACTACCTATTTCAGCTCCTCCATGGTGGGAGAGCGAGTAAGCATTATGTTTTCCTCAGACGTAACCACCTGGTTGATGATGTTCAAGTAGTTAGTGTCTGTTTCTGGATTTGAGGTAGACGCCACATTTCTGAAATGATTAGTGATTGTAGCGGCAATGTTCAGTCTTCCTTCTACCCAATTTCATTGGTTATTTTTTATTGCTTCGATTCTGTTTCTTCTCCATCTGTTCTCTATCTTTATGTGGAAGTAACCCGTGTTTTTGTCTCCCAGTTCCACCTCATGTTCCCCACTTTTATCCTTCCAAAAAATCTCTTCCACTTTGTACCAATGAGCCAATACTTCCTCTTTCTCCCTTATTACTTGTGACCTGTTGATGGTATTGGGTGTTTAAATGGCTTTTTCTAGGTTGACTTTGGCAATTTTGATATTGGTTTGAATATTCCAAATGAATTTTTGTTCCATAGTCTTATGTTGTTCTTCGTTGTGCTTAGCTTTTGGACTAACATGTAAGCATGACTACTTGATACCTGACAACTCTATCTCGTGGCTATGATGTTCAAACATGATTATTCTCTCAACCATATGCCCATAACTTTGAAAGGTTTATGCCCTGTATTCGGTTGAGGATTGGTATCCAACATTAAAGGAGCATGGTCTGAACCCATCACGAGGAGATGTTTGATTGTTACATTTTTGTTGGAGACGCAGAACTCTGAGCTTCCTAGACCTCTGTCTAATCTTGCTTCTGTTAACCCATCATCATTTCTTTTGTTGGACCAGGTATAGTTGTATCCTACATATCCCAAGTCTTGCAGGTTAGCCACGTCCAGCAGATCAATTATCCTATCAGCTTCAGTTCTATTGAAGTAGCCTTGGCCTTTTTTCTCATGAGCATGCAGAGTGAGGTTGAGGTCTCCCATCACTAACCATTCTTTGGACAAATTGTTAGCCAAGCTTGCCATATACTTCCAGAAAGAGAACTTTTGATGCCAATTTGAAGGACCATACACACATGTTAAAACCAATTCATTTCCTGTTGCAGTATATAGAATATGGCAGTTTATCATATTATCACAGTACGATCCAATTTTGATGTTGATGCCTACTTTCCAAGCAACCACAAGACCCCCTGATAAACCCACCGGATCCACAATAAAATAAGATTTGTAACCTATGCCCCATATGAATTTACTGACAAATTCACTCTTGTTCTTAGTTTCACAAAGAAATATTATATCAGGATCATGACATTTTACCATATCTTTTAAGTAGGATTGAGTTGCCTCAATACCTAGACATTGACAGTTCCAGCATATAGCTCTAAGATTCCCAACATAATGCATGTAATGATTAATGAAAAGATGGAATTCGAAACAAATAATGAGCTTATGAAGAAATTTGCAATCACATTTTGAAAAAGCAATGTATGACAAATATATGTTCCTACAGAAATGAACTTGAGATTGTTTAGAAGTAGAGCAGTGTTTTACCCGACGACCATGGATGGTTGGACTATTCTGGTGTGTCTGTTGTGAATCATTTACCGCGTCGGTCTCCTTCTCATCCACAGTGCTTTGTTGCTGAATATTGTTACCCCCCATTGGTGAAAGTGCAACAATTATAGAAGAATTAAGGTTTAAAGGTGTTCTTTCTGGTTTTATGGCTTTTTTTGTTGGTCCATGGTAACCGGTTTGGAGTAGCACTAACGCTATACTATCCTTGTTTCAAGATCAAGTCATTAGCATTCCATTTCATGTGTGCATTATTCCATTGAAACTTCTTTTTCCAACCTTTTTTTGACTGGCCTGAATTGTTCTTTCTCTTTGCTAGAGAAACGATATCCTTCCCGATTGCGTACTTTATGTTATCATCTTTTTCCAAATCTTCCCCATATCTAAGCGTTATCCCTTTTTGGGGCATAACAAACTCATTTAAGTCGATGACATTACATTTCTTCTTTTGTCTTTCCACACTTGCATTCATCATATTAATCTCTCCAACTATGAGCCTTGTCTTTCCTTTTCCAACACCCAAGCAGTTTCTGATTTTACCAATTGTTACCCCCATTCTACCTTCCATCATGGAGACCTCAGTTTTTTGAAGGACAGAGTTCTGTTTTTCCTGCCCCCATTCTTTCACACCTTTACCACTTTCAGAATTTGCATTAGTCTTCCCCTTTCCCCCATTAGTGCTCCCTCCAAACTTACTACTTTGAGGGACAAAGTTCTGTTTCCCCCCTCCCTACTTTTTTCACACCTTCACTGGTTTCATAATTTGTATTAGCAGTCCCCTTTCCTCGACTGGTACTCCCTCCAAACTTACTACTTCGAGGGACAAAGTTCTGTTTTTCTTGCCCCCATTTTTCACACCTTTACTGCTTTCAGAATTTGTATTATCAGTCCCTTTTTCTCCAATAGTACTCCCTCTGAACATATTTTTTTGAGAGAAAAAATTATGATTTTCCTGTCCCTCAACAGCACCACTAATTTCTTGACATTGCCTTCTTCCCTCAGTTATCTGCCTACAATGATCTATTTCTTGATATTTTCCCCCAAGTTTTGTAGGTAATAGATCATAAGAATCACATTTGATAACAATTTTTTTTCCAACATCAAATACTGCAACCACTTGTCTTACGTTCTTTTCCATGAATTTTACCAACACTTCAAACAATACCTCATCTTCCAGCATAATTCTTTCAAAGGCTCAGTGACGTGGGTCATGTATATGGTATATACCTGTTTGTTTTACCACCCTTGCTAGGCCTTCTTCAGTGATGCATTCCTTAAGTATTTTTTCCTTGTTAATTCTGACCCTATAAACGGTTAATTGTATTTGCATATCTGCACAAAAGATGATTTTCTGATGGTAAGGGTTGCTGATGGTTAATTTTGAATGGTCTGGGACTTGATTAAAAGGTTTCTTGATGGGTATTCTTGGTGGTAAATTGACTTTGATTAGGACATTGGCTTTAATGCCTAGCGCCTTCTCTGACTGTAGGAGACTCATGATGGTAGAGGGACTAAAAATAATAAAAGTGATCCTTGATCTGGCGTTATCAACGTCTGGTATTGAAATTAGTCTGTAGTTGTTACACTTCTCCACGTGTGGCTCAAAACCAACCTGTGTTCCCAAGGGTGAGAAAACATATTGTACGGGTAAATGGATCCGTGTGTTGTTGACATTCTGCCCAACCAAATAGTCCAGCCCTCCAAACGGGCCTTCAGGTACCTGAAAAAGCAAGGGAAATTGTTTTATTGAAACAACGCGGCCCATATGAGGGACCGAGTTAGAAATGAGTAAGCAAAAACAAGACGTTTCGAATTGAGTCGAAACGTTAGATTCAGCAATGAGTTGAGGCTTGACGGAGGAGACGAAAGATTTTTTCTGCAACCTATGAGGTAATCTCCGGGAACTTATGATATCATTTTTCCTAGATATTTTGAGGATAAGCTTTACCGGAAGATGTGACCAATCCTCCTGAAAGATCTCTTTTGATTTACCTTTCCTTTCTTTATGAAACTCAAATTGTTTAGCTATCAAAACCAGAACCAAGAGAAAAAAGAAATCCGTGAGATCAATCCAAACAACGTGGTGATGTATGTTAATCTCATCCGAGTAAACAATAAGATGAGGCAAGATTTCCTCAAAACTCGTTGTATCCAACAGAGCCGGAATGTGGATCGGTTCTGGTGTGCTTCTGAATAACCATCGCCTGAAAAATTTGATGAAATTGAAATCTCTTTTGATGATGAATGAAGAATTATTATTGCCTGCCAAGTAGTTGTTGTTCTTCTTTTTATTCTGCTTACTCTCTTCTGTACTTCTTTTCCTTTTTCTAAATTCCTGTTTTGGTAAAACCATTACTGTTGAATTTCAGATCCAAAATAAACTCTACAATTTTAGGTCGATCTAGTTCTAATGAGATTCAAAATGAAACCTAACTTACACGCCTTACTAGATCAACTTTGAAAAACCAGTACAAATGACTGATTGAACACTATAGATATCTGAAAGCGGCAATTTATAAATCGTTCCACCTTCCACTCCCTGAAACCCAATCGAAGAAACAGAATCCAGCTAACAAGACCACGGTAAACGAATCGCGAAAACAAGAATCATTGTAACAAGAATCACGGTAGGAAGAATCACGGTCAAACTAATCGATCTGAAATTACACGGCCACATAGATTCACAACTTGTCTATTCTGATAGAGGTGGACTAGGTTGGATCATAGTATTATTATCTTCCATTACCTTCTATTTTCTGTCATTCACGACTTGCCTAGAGAGGAGCACGACCAACCACTTTTGTTAGTCGATCCCGTTCGTTTACAAAAAGAAATGAAAATAAAAAGGCTTTGTGAAAACTACCACCAACCCTATGGGTTAGGCTGGTTCTAAGACTGAGTCTTATGGAGATGTCCAAGGTCTTCCCAAGAGAAAAAACCGTGGTGTGAAGCCCCTCTTCTTGCAAGCCTTCCCTAGTGTGCGAGAATCCCAGCGGGAAGACTCTGGATACGGCTAACGATTAGCCGTTTTTAAAAAGTGAAAAACGGTAAATCATTAACCGTTCTACCTCAAAAAAACTGAGAACGATTGTTCGTTCCTTAATAACGGCTACTCATTATCCGTTTTGGGGCTTCTTTGAACGGGTAATCAATAACCGCTCCTTGACCATTTTTCGTTTACACTCCATCTACACTCATTTTCAATTTTAGTGGTGTTTAAACAAATATTGTTACACTCTACGGGTAAACTGTTCCGAGATTTCTTGGAGTAAATTTTTTTTTTTGTGTTGGATCTACATGTCTAAAGGTGCATTCTTCTAGACGACTCACATTATTTTAAATTTTTTTAAACCTACAACGCGTTTACACTCTGACGACTTAACTCACATTGTTTATAGATAGTGCATGTTAAGCCTGGGATATCTGTTTCTGTTAGCCTTCGGATTCTTATCAATATCAATACACTGTTATTGATATCTTATTCAGATAGATATCTCTTTATCCTTATCAACACACTGTAATTGATAGGATGAAAAACGGAGAATTCTCTTATAAATAAAGATCATTTTTTCCTACAAATACAATCCATTAACCATGCAAAGAAACACATACCGTGAAGCATAAAACCATTCTTGAAATATACACAGTTATAAATGAATTCTAGTCGCAAAGGAAAACAGATAGTATGTGTGGATGCAAACCAAATTTGTCCACTATGTTTTCTTGATGACCATTCCGCAATGCAGTGGCCTTGGATGTATTCCAAGTGCCCCCAGAGAGGTTGTACGGGCATCAAAATGTTACTCGAAACGGAACCGGGACAGAGTAGGTACTTGCGTTGCCAATTCGAGAATTGTCGTGAAAAAGCACAGTGGTTGGAAGATGTAATCAAGGCGAAAGATGATAGAAAGGTAAATGAACTCTGCAAAAACTTCAAAGACAAAGGAAAAATTAAGGTTGAACACGAAAAGGTGGCGCCATGCCCAATCCCTGATTGTAATTTTGTTATGAAACTGTATTGTTCTAAAGATAAGAACACCTTTGGTGAACATTTCTGGAAATGTCCTGGGTGTCAGTTGGTGGAATGGGCTGACTAAGTTTATTTTATGTTGCTCAATAATTTTTAGTGTGTTATTTTGTGTTTATGATGTAATGTTTAATCCCGTGTTTTAGTTTGGTCAAGACTAGTTTGTAATGTAATGTTTATGTTTTATGTTTATGAACTGTTTATGATGTCATGTTTATGGTGTAACGTTTCATGTGAGGTTGTATGTTTTAGTTTGAATTAACGATCCGAAGAAATGATTATGATATTAGATGTTGTTTGGGTAGGCTTAAGTTTCGACAAAGCTTAATTCACCCCCACCCCCCCCCCCCCCCCCCCACCCCACCCCCCCCACCCCACCTTTCGTTTAAAGCTACATTGCCCAACTAAATGAATCAATGACTATCTCTTGATAATTCAATGTCATTGATGTGATCCAAATAGTGGCTTTCGTAAAAATGTAAGGACGATTGTGAACATGAAACCAAATTCGTAAAAAAATAAGGACGATTGTGAAAAGTTAACGTCTATTGGGAAACGGGTGATGTCTGTCACAGTGTGACGAGTAACAATGGGCACCTTAGCTGCCAGTAGTGTTTAGTTAGGTGTATTTGGTCTTTTTCTGTTGTTAGTTATTTGAGTATCTGTGCCCGTTGGATCTGAGAAACGTGCTGCTCATCCATTACTAGCACATTATGGTTAATCATTGAGTATTAAAGCTGTAAGAGAACCTTATTTTCTCATTATCTGAAATTAATGAAAACAACAACCATTTGGTTGCGCATATTTGCACAGATCTTGGCATGAGTCTTTGATTCAGGAGGTGTTTAACACCATTTATCATTCCATTCTTCGATCTACTTGTCTAACTGTTGTATATTCACAACAATTGGCATCAGAGCCGTTCGAATCCACACACACACACACACACACACAAAAAAAAAAAAAAAAAAAAAAAAAAAAAAAACTTCACAGTGACTTTAAAGGCAGTTGAAGAAGAAGTAACCCAATTAAAAGCTTCCCAATCTCAACTTCAGTCTGATTTCAATACTTTGTCCTCTGAACTTACCACCAAGTTCGATTCTCTGGCAACCAACCTCAACAACACATTACATGAGAACAATCAAAATCTAGTGAGATTATTCAGTCGGCCATATAACACCCAACACCAAAATCATACTGAAGATGCAAGTGGATCTAATATACTTGATATAGATGATCAGGGCTTTGCTCACCATCGTCAACCCACTTCTTCTCATCGAATTCCTAAGCTGGATTTTCCCAGATTTAATGGTGATAATCCTCGTGGTTGGATTCAGAAGGCTGATAGATACTTTCAACTCCATGACATTGAAGAACATAAAAAGGTGGATATTTCTGCAATCTACCTTGAGGGTAAGGCTGAAAAGTGGTTTTTGAATTTTCAAGTTAATAGGCATCGAATTACTTGGCCAGATTTAGGCAAACATTTATGTGCTAGATTTGAAAATCCTGTAGAGGAAAATTTTGTGGGTAGTTTTAATAAACTTGTGCAAACCTCCACATTAGATGATTATTATGAATATTTTGAATCCCTCAAAGCTTTAATGCTTCATATGAACCCATCACTCACTGAGACATATTTTGTTATGAGCTTTCTTAGTGGCCTGAAGGATGAAATAGGCAAATCTGTTTCTATGTTTCACCCCCAAACTTTGGCATATGCTTTTTCCTTGGCCAGATTACAAGAACAAAATCTCCATTTAGCCACTATAGCCTCTAAGCTATTTACTAAATATTTTTCTACTAGCTTTAACTCCTCCAGACACTACTCGTCTGCACCTTTATCACCTAAGACAATTCTTACCTCAACTAAGTTTGTCCCTACAACTCCAAAACCTTTTTTCACCCCCACACCAAAGGCCAACCCTCCAAACCCAATAATAAAAAGATTGTCTCAAGAGGATATGGACAAAAGAAGAGCTCAAGGGTTGTGTTATAATTGTGATGTTGTCTATAGACCAGGACATCTTTGTAAAGGGAAACAAAAAGTCTACATGCTTCATATGGATAATGTTGAATCTCCAGATACTACGGAAGAGGAGGAACTATTTGAGGAGGCAATGGAGTCTCCTATTCAATCTGATATGGAGATTTCTCTTCATGCACTCACATGAAATGTACCTGGTGAAATAATAAGGATTCCTGGTACTCTCAATAAACATAAAATCTCTATACTCATTGACACTGGAAGCACCAACAATTTTATTGATAGTGCTTTAGCTACTTCCTTAAGCTCCTGCATTGAATCAACTAAACCAATGATGGTCATTGTTGCTAATGGAGAGAGGACAGTCAGCACTGGTATTTGCTCAAATCTGCAATGGACCATGCAGGGGCACCACTTTGTAGAGAATCTGAGAATTTTGCCTCTAGGTGGTTGTGATATTGTTCTTGGTGCAGATTGGCTCAGGACTTTAGGTGATGTTCTTTTCAACTTTTCCAAGCTAAGTGTCTCCTTCACTCACCAACACAAGCAGATTACCTTACAAGGTACTCCACCACAAACTTCTTTACTTCAAATGAGTAGTGCAGCAGTGACAAAAAAAATTTCTACTACTTCTCATGGTCTAGTGGGCCAATTATTTTCTATTTCTCCTTCTAACCCCACACCCACCACTCCTGAGGTACTGCTTCCATTACTGAATGAGTTCCAAGATATATTTCATGAACCTACTCAGCTACCACTGATAGACACATTTTTGTGTCTAAATTGTCTCAATTCTTTATATTGATAGTGCTCATTTTTGTACTTATTATGGTGTTTTATGCGTGTGTAGGTATTTTTGGCCAATAAACATTTTTGGAAAAATCGGCTCGAAAAATTGCGCCCGGAGGACACCTACTATTCGGACCCTCACTACGGATAAGGGGTACCCAAATTACTAAGGGGCACCCTCAGGACACCCCAAGGCAGCTGCTAAAGGCACCCCTATTCTGGATAGGGGGCACCTCATCTTCAAGAATTCAAAAAATCATAAATTGGCGGGAAAAATGGCAGCAGCGAAGCAGATTTTGTGTTGGATTTCTCGGCGAGTTTTGATGAGATTCAAGGGCTGAGTTTCGTTGGGCTGGACTTCCGGACTTCCTGAGAGCATAACATCACTTGAATGGATAAGCCTTTAAAAAAGGAAACAGTCGTGAAGAAATAGTCGAGCTTGTTGTTTGGAATTTTGGGAAAGATACAGGCAGATAAGGAAATAAGATTTTCTGTTGGAGTTAAGATTATCTGTGAGAGAGTTTGGGACGTTGGATTGGTTTGGAAGACGCGTAAAGAAGGCTGCAGAGAGTTATTCTCGTGACTTTTGGCCGAAGAAAAGTTTTTATTTTTGGAAGATTTAACTCGAGTTTGAAGGCACTTTATTGGCTATATATAAGTTCTTTGGGAGGTCAAGGAAGGGTTACGAACCGATTGGAGCAATTTCGGAGAAGTTTAGAACACCACGAGAGATCAACGGGGAGGAGTTGCGGAATTGGAGTTCTGCTGGTGTAGAAGGAAGAACACGAAGAACAAGGGCCATCTAGGACAGTCGTTTAAGGGGTCTTAAAATCAACGACAATCCAACAGTGTTTACAACAGTTCCATTGTAACAGTTCTATTATAACAATTGCTTTGTAACGCCGATACACTGTTACAAATCGGCTGTGTTATTACCTTCTCTTCTTTTTAATCAACTTTGGAGCAACAAACATGTATTTTGAGCAAGTGGTTAAAATGAGGAGCTAAACCCCATTGCTGAGGCGATAGAGGAAGCTATTTTTCCAACAAAAAGTGGTATATCCTTATTTTTCTATTTATTTGCAATTATTACATGATTATTTTGCCTTGATCGATAATTGTTTGAATGATTTTTGTTAAGCAATTGTGATTTCTTTTGATAGATCATGCTTGGACTTAGGTTTTTGATGTTCTATGCTTCGGATTTACACTTGTTATTTTGAGAATCTACTTGTTGCAATAGTTCAGAATCAACTTGAATGAGAAAATTGCATGAATATAAATATTGGATTAAATCACTTTGAACTTGGAAAAATACCGGAATCTTAGCCTCAGTGTTCTTTTAATATTGATAACATCTTTGTCAGAGTTTTCTATAATTTTTAGTGAGTTTTCTATTTTTGTTTTGAATTTAAGTCTAAAAATCCTTCACAAGTTCGAGTTGAACGAATCTTTACTACCACTTTCTACAACAACATAAAAATCACATCAATTTTTGGCGCCGCCGATGCGGACTTGTTTTTAGGGTTTTAGATTTATTTTTTTATTTTTTTATTTTTATTTTTGTTCTTTTTTACGTTTTTGGGTGTTTATCTTTTGTATACAGGTTCTGGATCATAAAGAAAATTGAGCCAAGGAGTTTGGTGATTTCGTAAAGACTTGGAGCGAAAGATTAAAGCGAAAAGAACGGAAAGAAGACAATTTTATTTTAGATACTTTTTTTTAGGGTTTGTTTATTTTTAGAAAAAAAAAGAAAAAAATTGTATTAGGGTTTATTATTTTTGTAATTTTTCTTTTCTTTTTGGACTTTGGACTTTTGGACTTTGGACATTATTTTTATTTTTACCCTACGGAAGGGTACTTTAAATATAAACTGTTTTGCGAGAGAAGGAGGACAATTACGATATTGTCTCTGCACCTTGGGTTCGTACACTGACATAGGAGTCAGTGGCCCTAGTCGACTACAACCGATTCATCCCCCGTCTGGAACGGGAGGTAAGATTCTGAACACTCGCGAATCCCCTGTCAGCGAGTTACTAGACTCCTTCGTTTGCATATATGCTGAGGACTTGAATACGGTTGTTTTAATTTTCTAGTAAAGGGCAAGGCCTGGCCATACAAGATAAGGGTTCGGATTTCATCACCGTTCTCTTCTTGCCCGCCTTAGGAACACGTAACCTACGCGAACCTAAGCCTTAAAATTTTGACTAGAACAAGACCGATAGGGTAACGAGCTTAATAGGAAAGTCATTCGAAAAATATTGGTTACTCTTTTAAGCACACTTCGAAGTTCATAAAGGTTTCTGTGAGTTGAATGCGTGACTGCGCAACATTGTAATTCCGGTGAGGCCTTGGGTATCAAAGCTCCACCGAGCTTCCCTCGCCTCTATTCAACTTACTTTGACTCGGATTGATTCCAGAGGGGTTTGCTTAAATTGTAACGAATTCCCTTTCGAAAGTTTAGAAGCTGGTCTAGAAACAATCTAAGTGGAGCCATCATGATTTTTGTTTGCTAGAAATCTCTAGGTTTGCTCTGGTTGAGTCGGCCTTGATTTGTGATTGCATAGAATCCCCTTCCTTATTCTTTTGCATGCATGAACGTAAAAGAGACGCCCTAGGTAGATTTGTTAAAGAGAAACCTAGTAGCTCTAAGCGTCTCGATTACCTCAATTTAGAAAGTCCGATTTTTGAAGAGTCCGTTTTTGAACCTCAGTTTGAGGAGACAATCCCCAATATTCCAATAGTGCCAGAAATGGCAACTTTGAAAGCCTTGTTGAACCCGACTAGGGCTACTCGTCCCTCGTGTATCAAGTTAGCTGAAACGGAAGCAACTTATGAACTTAAACCTGGGACCTTACAGCTGCTCCCAATCTTCTTAGGGAAAGAAAATGAAAACCCCTATTTTCATGTTAGGGACTTTGAGGAAATTTGTAGTACCCTGAAGATTAGAAACCTTGATGATGATGCTTTGAAACTCAGGTTATTCCCTTTTTCCTTGAAAGATAAAGCCAAATCGTGGCTATATAGTTTGGCTTCTGGTTCAATCGAAACATATGAACAACTTACATCTGCCTTTTTGAACAAGTTTTTCCCTAGGCACACAAAATCGTTTATTAGGACGCAAATTTGCACGTTTTCTCAACAGGAGGGAGAATCTTTGTATAGGTATTTGGAAAGGTTCAATGATTTATTAGCCCAATGTCCTCATCATGGTCTCGAAAAGGTTAGGTTAGTTCAGATCCTTTATGAGGGTTTAGATTATTTCACTACAACCACAGTAGAATCTATGTGTACAGGTGGGTTTGAAAACCAAACAGTTGATGAGGCGATGACTTATTTGCATGAAATAGCCGAAAAGACCCAAAGAATGGGAAAATAGTAGGGAACCCAAGAAAACAATTCTTCTAGGAAGAGGAAACGTTAATAGGCTAGAAGGAGGCTTTGAATCAGATGCCAAAATTGCAGCAATAGCTAAAAGGTTAGAAGCTTTAGAAATGGGTCACACTAGTGGTAGAGTAGAGCCTTTTTGGGAAGGCCAGACTATTGAAGAGCAAGCCAATGCTCTTTATAATAATAACACTAGATTTGATAACCGTCAAAAATTTGACCCATATTCAGAAACCTATAATCCTGGTTGGAGAAACCATCCGAACCTCTCATGGTCTAAGGACCAGAATCAAAGTCAGTTTAGTAATTCGAATGCTCCCCCAGGTTTTGGCTATACTAAGAATCCTTCAGGAGTAGCTCAGTTTCAAAATCATTCCGATAAGAAAATTTTAAGTCTAGAAGAAACTCTTGCCTCATTTATTCGAAACACTGAAAAGATGCACCAATCACTTTCACAAAGTGTAGAAGCTAGTAACAGGATAGGGCAAGAAAACAGTCAAGCTATTGCCGAGTTAAAAACGCAGGTTACTCTGATAAATGAGTCCTTGAGAGAAAAAGGTAGGTTCCCTAGTCAAACACAACCCAACCCTAGAGGAGTTCATGAAGTAGGTGAAAAACCATCACACCAGTTGAATTCAATTAGAACCCTTAGGAGTGGTAGAGTAGTAGACAATCAGGTAACCATGCCCGATAGTGAGCATACTATAGTTCACCCCTCAAGACCATCCATAGCTGAGGGGACTGATAAAATCTCTGATGATGCCAATTCGGTTCCTGAGAGGCCTTATTTTATGCCTAGAGCCCCATTTCCACAGCTATTAGTACCAACAAAGAGTGAATCCAACTTTAATGACATAATGGAGGTTTTTAAGAAAGTTACCATAAACCTTCCGTTACTAGAAGCAATTAGGCAACTTCCGTCTTATGCCAAATTCCTTAAAGATATGTGTACGAAAGCGCAAGCTTAGTGTCCCTAAAAAAGCCTTTTTAGCTAGTCATGTAAGTTCGATCATTGAAACAACACAACTCCTAAATATAAAGACCCGTGCCCCTACCATTGCTTGCACGATAGGAAAACATCGGGTAGATAAAGCTTTACTTGACTTAGGAGCTAGTGTGAACTTACTTAGTACCATGTGTACTTACAACTAGGACTTGGTGAATTGAAACCTACCAAGATAACACTGCAGCAGCTTAGATGATAGGTCTCATTAAAATTCCTCGTGGTGTGATAGAAGATGTTCTTATTGAGGTCGACAAGTTTATTTATCCTGTGGATTTCGTGGTCTTAGATACCCAACCCGTCCACGACCCGAGAGAACCGGATACATGTGATTTTAGGTCGCCCATTTTTAGCTACGTCTAATGCGATCATAAACTTGTCGAAATGGTATTATGAATCTATCTTTTGGTAATATGACTATTGAGTTGAATATTTTTAATGTCAATAAGCTGCATTCTGAGCTAGATGACACGTGCATTGAAGAGGTGAACATGATAGGAACCTTATTTCAGGAGTCATTACCAAACATCATATCGGAAGATCCATTAGAGAGTTGTCTAGCTCATTTTAGCATGGATTTCGACGATGATAGCAACATTGAACAAGTAAATGCTCTGTTGGATTCTATTCCTATGTTAGATACCGATACATGGAAAGCTAGGTTTGAACCATTATCTTGTTTAGAAGAACCTCCTAAGTTGGACCCTAACTATGCATTTTTAGGCCCATCTGAGACTTTCCCAGTTATTATAGCTCCCGATTTAGATAGTGATCATGAGAGTAGGCCAGTGACCGTACTTCAAGACAATAAGGAAACTTTAGGGTTGCCCATAGAGGATATGAAACATATAAGTCCTACAGTTTGTGTGCCTCAGATGCATTTAGAGGATGAACCACCTGATTATAAATTAGAGAAAGCAATTGGCCTTTTTCAGGAACCTAATGGTCTAGAAATTAGGAATATTGTGACTAGTCTATCTAGAGACACCGAAAATTCTAAGTTTGGGGGTAGTAATCGTCAAGTATCCCTATTTGAAGTCCCTAACTTGGGACTCGAGCCTAGTGTGTCCGAGGTATTACAGAGTCTCTTCCGACTCCACAACCCGATCCTCCCGATACTATCCAGGAGGAAATCCAAATTATTTGAGACTCGTTATTTGGGTAAATCCGTTTATCAAGACACTCATATGAAGCCCAAGTGGGCACCACAGAAAAATCCAGTTGTCTTGCAGGAAACCTTGGATGAGGATGTGCTCCGTCTGTTCATTTTTATGATTTGGTGCAGTTGTCTCACAATTGTGGCAGTTTTAATTGATTTTGATGATCCACAGTTGTTTCGACTATTGATATACGATTTGAAAGGGTAATTAGCCATTTTATGGGTACGTAATGTCGGTCAAGACGTTAAACATAGCACTTCTTGGGAGGTAACCCAATATTCATGCAACACGGTAATATCTTTCCTTATCTCTTTTGCTTCAAATGGTAACAGTTTCTCCTTGTTCATGCTTTTAATTTTATCTTTAGAACATTGAGGACAATGTTAGATTTAAGTTTGGGGGTATGGGAAAAACGTTTTAGTTGCATTTTTAAACTCCAGAGCCTAGAAATTTATGCTTATTAAGGATGGCACTAACCAATCTAAGTGGATGGAAGCATTTTGGTTGTAGGAGTTGAGGAACCAATCTGATTAGATGGCAACATCTAAAGAGTCTATTCATAAAAGCACAGAGCTCAGGTGTTAGAAATAACATGATAGTTTCACCAATCTCGTTGAGTCCTTTTCACTTCTATTTTTATTTTTATTTTGTTTTTAAACTATGTTTCTCTAAGTGATTAGGTGGGGCCCACGAATCAAGTTGTTACCGATGCTAGGGTGAATTAGAGTGATTGAGATACCAAAAAAAAAAAAAAAAAAAGTGAAAAAAAAGTGAAAAAAAAAAAAAGTTGAAAAAAAAATGTGTGAAAAAAAAAAAAAAAAAAGAAACCAGACCATCTGACCAACCGGAATAAATTCAATAAAGTCGACCACTGGAACCCTTGTATATGCCAGTTGTGTTGACCTAGAGTTAGGATTATCGACTACTGGTTCCCTTGTATATGTCAGTGTGTTGATATTAGTCCAGACCGGTATCTCAGTCCATTAGGATAGGTTCAGTTTGGCGGAGGCCTTCAGACAGATATGGGAAACACCATTCACTTAGTAAACATCAAAACCATCTATGTTTTTCTCTATATCCATCTTCTTGATCTATCCATGTGATTAGTTTTGACTCCGGGTATTGATGTCCATAGTGCGACTATCTGAGTAGAGCTCGTGACTTATATATGAATTTTAGTATGTTTGAGTGCAAACTCGTGTACAAGAATTGGAATTTCGCATCGGGGTACTTCCTCCTGTAGTCAATAAGTATGCCAACCAAGGAGATTCTTTAGTGCCTTCCAAGTTACGTGTAGATAGTTAGGTGCTGGTATAAAGGTTTTGTGGGTACACCTCTGGTAAACCCTCTCGAGACTATAACTCGGCCACTAGGGCCACCTAGGGGTTTAAAGGCTTATTGCATACGCTAAATGCAATCGACGATGCCTGCGACAGTGAGTTAGGATTTTATTTTATTTTTGCTCGAGGACTAGCAAATAATAGGTTTGGGGGTATTTGATAGACACATTTTTGTGTCTAAATTGTCTCAATTCTTTATATTGATAGTGCTCATTTTTGTACTTATTATGGTGTTTTATGCGTGTGTAGGTATTTTTGGCCAATAAACATTTTTGGAAAAATCGGCTCGAAAAATTGCGCCCGGAGGACACCTACTATTCGGACCCTCACTACGGATAAGGGGTACCCAAATTACTAAGGGGCACCCTCAGGACACCCCATGGCAGCTGCTAAAGGCACCCCTATTCTGGATAGGGGGCACCTCATCTTCAAGAATTCAAAAAATCAGAAATTGGCGGGAAAAATGGCAGCATCGAAGCAGATTTTGTGTTGGATTTCTCGGCGAGTTTTAATGAGATTCAAGGGCTGAGTTTCGTTGGGCTGGACTTCCTAGAGCATAACAGGGCTGGTACGTTCAATTGGATCGCTTGAATTGGGCTGGATAAGCCGGAAAAAGGAAACATAGTCGTGAAGAAATAGTCGAGCTTGTTGTTTGGAATTTTGGGAAAGATACAGGCAGATAAGGAAATAAGATTTTCTGTTGGAGTTAAGATTATCTGTGAGAGAGTTTGGGACGTTGGATTGGTTTGGAAGACGCGTAAAGAAGCGGCAGAGAGTTATTCTCGTGACTTTTGGCCGAAGAAAAGTTTTTATTTTTGGAAGATTTAACTCGAGTTTGAAGGCACTGTTGGCTATATATAAGTTGCTGGGAGGTCAAGGAAGGGTTACGAACCGATTGGAGCAATTTCAGAGAAGTTTAGAACACCACAGAGATCAACAGGAGGAGTTGCAGGAATTGGAGTTCTGCTGGTGTAGAAGGAAGAACACGAAGAACAAGGGCCATCTAGGACAGTCGTTTAAGGGGTCTTAAAATCAACGACAATCCAACAGTGTTTACAACAGTTCCATTGTAACAGTTCTATTATAACAGTTGCTTTGTAACGCCGATACACTGTTACAAATCGGCTGTGTTATTACCTTCTCTTCTTTTTAATCAACTTTGGAGCAACAAACATGTATTTTGAGCAAGTGGTTAAAATGAGGAGCTAAACCCCATTGCTGAGGCGATAGAGGAAGCTATTTTTCCAACAAAAAGTGGTATATCCTTATTTTTCTATTTATTTGCAATTATTACATGATTATTTTGCCTTGATCGATAATTGTTTGAATGATTTTTGTTAAGCAATTGTGATTTCTTTTGATAGATCATGCTTGGACTTAGGTTTTTGATGTTCTATGCTTCGGATTTACACTTGTTATTTTGAGAATCTACTTGTTGCAATAGTTCAGAATCAACTTGAATGAGAAAATTGCATGAATATAAATATTGGATTAAATCACTTTGAACTTGGAAAAATACCGGAATCTTAGCCTCAGTGTTCTTTTAATATTGATAACATCTTTGTCAGAGTTTGCTATAATTTTTAGTGAGTTTTCTATTTTTGTTTTGAATTTAAGTCTAAAAATACTTCACAAGTTCGAGTTGAACGAATCTTTACTACCACTTTCTACAACAACATAAAAATCACATCAACCACCAAAGAGAAATTTAGATCATACTGTTGATGGTGGTTTTTAGCTTAGGGCGAAAACCGTAAAAGTCTGTTTACCTGACCCGGCATCAGAAGTAGTAGACCTTGATATATCTATATTCCGCATGGAATTTTGAGAATATATCAGAATTTGATGAGTGCCTATGTCTCTCTTCATATTATATTGAAACTCAAGCTCCTAGATGAATTGTTCACTAGTAAAGAGCCTAGCCGATAGATATTTAAGCTTCAGCATTACTATTTAAGCTTCTATGTTCCCAGCATTAATTAGTCCATTGAAAGATGTATAATAAAGAATGTTTATTGATTAATTTCCTGGAATTACACCAAATAAAACACTCTTAAACTTTCTCTCTCCTAATGAGTATTCCATCTTGTGCTATGTTCCCTAATCTCGCGACACTTCTTAACCTCGGTTCCATCCCTTTCATTGACATTTTAGTTTCCTGCGACTCCTTGGCAATTTATTGATCTCGCGAGCCCATGCATTGCGATATTATGATCTCTACATCTTGCCTCTTTTTTTCCTTGAATATTGCTTGAAGAGCGATCTTGAAGGAAAAATTTAAGCTTTGAAATCATATTGGTATGATTAACTTTGTAATTCTTTTTCTGCCATTGTTGTTTAGCAAACAACCAGCGAACTAGATTTATCGTTGAAGGACCCTCTTCGTTCTTTGGGCTCGCCATCCCGAATCTACCTGCAATGACTAACCCATTAGACAACCAAAGTCCAAAAATCTATGGCTTCAAAAAGAAAGCTTGATAAGGTATTTAAAAACACTTATTTTTACGTTTTGCCTCTTTTCTTATTTAACTTGTTACTGATGGAAATTTGACAAGTCTGTGTTCCATTTCCTTCATTCACACCTTCATCTCCTAATATCTAATATCCTATGCCTCAACTCCTCAGGCCAAGTTCCTTCGCATGGTGTTATACCCCCTCTACTCCACGCGTCCTATTTCTCCAATCATTTCTCTCCGAAATTTCCTGGATGATCAAGTTGTCCACAAAGATCCGACTAAAAAGCTGGCTAAAATCTATCATGAAGGTCTGCAATGAACATCCATTGGCCAGAGTGAAAGGTGACTTAATCATTAACTTTGTTTGCAATTGCCCTTTTGTTTTGAGAGATTAAATCCCTTGTTGAATAATCCTCTTATTTTCTTCTTAATTATGACTATAATCTCGCAAGCTTATTCGCTTACATTTTATGAAATTATTGTATTCTTTTACGATGTCGAATTTTGTCACATGCGGCGGGTCGCGGTATCTTCATGAATGAAGAAACATACTTTTCTCGCCTTATCATTTCGGTAGTCTTTATTTTATCTCTCTTCTTGACAAAATTCGTGACCACCTTACATTTTCATGCAATGGCTCATTGACCTTGCCTTATCAATTTTGTGTGGTCTTCCTGTTAGACCTCCCTAATTGTGAGGTCTCCCCTGCCACGCTTTTATGGCGACAAAATCGCGGGACGTCATTACACTTGCATGTAAAGACCATTGATCTTGTCTTATCATTTTCCAAGTATTTTTGCCTCTGCGAGATTTTTTAAACAATATGACAGGTCTATATATCCTGCGAACACATAGCCCATGACATTGCCGTCTTGCCTGAAAATCGCGGAGGTCAGTTGTGAAGACCCGTTGATCTCACCCTCGCGTTAGTATTATTGCCTCTGTGAGATCATTGCACAAATATGACAAGCTAAGTCTCCTTTGCGAAAACAAAGCCTCATGACATTTTAAATGCACCCCCTAATGGAGGCGTCGCTTGCCTCCCTTTGCCCCTTCAAGGAGGCGAAACATCGGCCATTACAAGACTAGCTCCTCCCATCCTGGGTCTTAACAACAACCGGTTGTTTTCGCAGCCTCTTATCCTTATACCTAGGTTTATGGTTACGAGACCACTAAGTGGAGTTTTCTTCGGGCGGTGCGGCGCATGCCAAGACTTGCCAAGAATGGCCGGGGTAGGTTCATCCATCCGTGCTAACTTGATATAACACATATATAGTATTTAAGCTTCTAGCTGCATTACTCACTAATGTCGGAGCCTACCGAGTATTCATCTTGTGCTATGTTCCCCGGCTGAACCCTTAACATTGGTATGACATGACAATTAGTGTTCGCTCGCAGCTGAGTAGCATGAGTTTCCCGAAATATCAAGATTAAGGTCTGTATGAAAATATCCAATCAGAAGACGTGTTAACTGCTCTCTGAGAATAAAAGAATTTTGTGTTAACACGCGGAATTTATCAACTTTGATCAATTTTGTGATAGCTCACAAGATTCAAATTTTGGCCTAATTAATTTGCAAATTTAGACTTTTTTGCGCCATGCGCAATATCTCGAACCCTAATGGTCGAGACTGGACCTAGGTAAGCTAGGAAATTAATCCACCACAGACTAATAGGAGCAAAATCCTACCAAAGAAAGAAAACGAGAAGTAAAAGAGGAGTTGCGGCCAATAGAAGCAACAGCAAAAGGAGGCGCGGCCACGCCACTTGGCCAGCCGATTCGCCCTAACAGGAGCCACCCGTAGCTGGCCGGCCACGCCCCTTAAGATTGCTTGTCGCCCCCCCCCCCCCCCTTTTTTTGATATCGACCTATCAGATCGCTCTAAACCCGCCACACACACTTTTCAATAAAGTTGGAAGTTGGTTGGTCGATGCGCCTATTCCTTAAGAAATCTAATCTAAACTGCCCATATCATTCTAAAAAAAAAATGATCACAGTCATAAGATTTGGCCACTCGATTTATCAAGTTTACCCGCTCCCTAACACGACCACCATGCCGCGACCACATAGCCGCACGCGCCAGTTATGGTTTTGACATGCCAAACCCTAATTTGGTCGGGCACACTATGTCGCCCCATGCCAAATAACGCCGCCTAGGAATTAAGTTTGATACAGCAACTAGAGCCAATATCGTTGAGCCATATTTGGGTATAACACCAATATGCCAAGATATAGTGGCTGCGGCTACATTACCATGTCACTGGCGCGGCTACATCACCATGCCACTAGAGGGCGCCGCTATACCGCCATGCCACTGGCAGGCGCCATGCTGCTATGTCACTATGCCACTGGCATGTGCCACCATGCCACTGGCAGGCGCCAACACGCCACCATGCCACTGGCAGGCGCCAACACACCACTAGCAGGCGCCATTGCGCCACCATGCCACTGGCAGGCGCCATTGCGTCACTGCGCTACTGGCAGGTGCAAACTTTCTACATATTTTCTACTAGAGACATCAAACACGCCTCAAACTGGGGGATGTTCATCAGGGTATTGGTCTGGAGGTTTACAGCGTGCGGCGTGCAACACGCCCATTATAAGAAAGTGTCAGGAAAAGCGGACAGTTAGTGATAGCCGAGAAGTAGTGGGTGTAAACTAACCGTCTTCTCTCATAGTAAGACGTGGTTTTCAACATTTTTACACGATCCCCACTTCTCCATCACTCAACTACTCCCAGTTCCTATGAGATCAGGGTGCGTGCAACTATGACTATATAAATAGGTTTTCAACATATTTCGACGAACAAGACACAAGTGTTATCAACACAAGTATTCAGAAAAACACAAAAAGAACTGATAGCTTACATCCCGCAAACAAGTTCCAAATTATGGTACAAGTCATAAAACAACCACACCTTCAAAATCCAATATTTTGATCTCAACACCTTCTTCGCTTCCCTCCCTAAGATCAACCCTTCTCCTTCACTTTGTGACTGAAGCAAGTCTGGAACGGCCATTTCTTGGTTTAGGCTAGAATTGTACAGATTGATCTCTCGAATCTAAAGTACTCCTGTGCAATGCATTTGTTTAGGGTTTAGATTCGTTTCTCGGTGGCACACCCAAATTTACCATTTCCAGCAGAATCAATTTTGACCCCAAAATAACTGGCGACTGGTAGGCTGGGAAAAGTGGTTGCCTACAACTTATACTGCAAGTGCACAGTGCCTATTGGAGGCAGGGCAAGTACAGGTCGATCCTCAGGGAGATGGAGTGTGTAAGTTGATCTCAAGCTTTACTAAACTGGTTTCTAAAGCACAAAAGTGGTAGCCAGGGGGGTTTTGAGTGTGTCGAAACGACAAAGAGAGTTGTAGTGAGCAATTGATAAGCAAATAATAAGGTAAATATGTAAGCACAGATTGTAAACAAAGTTAGAGAGCACTATGGTGATAGACTTCACCTCCTAATCCTATACTAAGGTAATACAACTCAACTCATGCTCTTGCACTTCCCTTGAAGATCTCGGTGGATGTTTTATCACCGATCTCACTAATTCTCCCCTAGTATTGGTTGTCTTCTTACAAGTACAACCAATCACAAAGCTAATTTGATCAATCTAGCTAATTCTTACTCCTATTTCAATTAAACACAAAAGAACACAAACTGAAAATTGATTAATTTAACATAAGATTAGGGGTTTCATCTACACCCTAGTTATTGAATTAAAACATACTAAAGATAATTAAAACACAGATTAACTTAAAGCTTGGTGCACTGGCTAATCCAGGCATAAACTTTACATCACACTGCTTCTCCTCTATTTATACATGCAAACCCCAAATTTACTTCTAACATTCAAACTCGGAATTAAATGCAAACCCACTCACCCAAAACCTCTGAATTTGTTGTTCCCTCTGCTAATTCGTCTCTGAACTCCATTAATTTGATGTTCCCCCTGCTGTTGACGAAACCCTAACCCTAACTCTTTCTATCTCTCACTTAGCTTCTAGGGTGAAGAAGCTATGAAAGAGATAAAGGGAGACTAGGAGGTGATGAAGGTGGTTGTCTTTGAGTGCGGTGGTGGTGGCTGTGGTGTCGGGGAGAAGAAGGTGGCGCTGCAACTGTCATGGTTGGGAGAAGAGAGGTAAGGGTTTTCTCTGGTTTTGTCGGGGGAGAAAGAGAAAGGGAAATGAGAAATTGTGTGTTTGGTCGATGGGTAAGGGTATAGGCGGTTTTGGTGTTGAGCGGGAGCAGCGAGAAATGATGTGTAGGGTGGAGCGACCATCGGATTCAGGGGAGACCGATGCGTGTGCCGATGCGACCGTCGGATGCAGATGGATCAAATATGATGGCTCAGAATAGACGGGCTTGGATCCGTGTTATGGGCCGGGTCTTGGATAGCTCAAGCCCATGTCTTGTAAGTGGGTTGCTACTTGTTGGGTTGCAACTGATGCGCGCGCGGGCTTTGGATTTTTGCTCCATTGACGCTCGTCTCCAATTTTCTGCTCTTTTGGCTCCTCAATTTCTCCGAACTTTATTTACTACCTAAAAACACAAAATTAGTTAGTACAAATATTTATTCTTGAAAACAGGGAAAATACAGAATTTGGGATAATATCTGATTTCTGAGCACAAAAGATGAGTTAAATGCCAATAAAAAGATGTAGAAATATGCACTATTTGGCACTCATCAAATACCCCCAAACCTTAATTTTACTTGTCCTCAAGTGAAACAAAAATTAGGAAATCCTAACTATACCACTGTCGCTGGTCTCTCGAAAAGAATCTTTTTCTGATGATCTCTAAGAAAGGAAATCAACCATTAGAAAGGATGGGAGTACTCACTTACCTTCTCACCCGATCGGAAATTAACATTACTCTCTCATCATCCATAGAAATGTCTTCAATCTTCGGTCTTCGGTCTTCAACTGTCGATGATGAACTTCTGAACTTAACAAAAACTTGACAATTTGTAAAAAAAAAAATTCTTTTTTTTTTTTTTTTTTTTTTTTACAATGAAATGAAAATAACAATAAAACAATAAAACTCAATTTTCCACAACTTGTATTGTCTTGATTTCATAAACTTCACTAATTCTCATCTTGTTTTCTTATGTAAACCTTGGACTATTTCAACTTTTCTTCAAATATTCTGATGATGCTCCGCTTGCTGACGATGATGTGTTTCTATGGATCTGTTGATGTTGTTGAGAGGGAGAGAGTGATGCTAACTGCAAATCGAACTACAAGAAGGAGTTTTCATCTTTAAACGTCACCCTCATGATTGACAAAATTAGCACTCAAGAGATCAAAAATAGTCTTTGAAAGTGGTGCGAAGTTGGGTAGCTCACCATTCCTACCCTAATTGACGTACGGTGACACACACTCTAACAGATTTTTTTAGAAAGTCACAAAAATTGAAGGTGGGTGCCTCGCTTGATGTAAAAATGGGTAGTCTCCACTATGGGTGATCACAATTCTACTACCGAATATCTATACAACACCTAATTCGCCCTCCGGTATGGTTAAATCCAACTTTAACGCTCTAATCAACTAAGAAACCCGATTGTGTTCTCCAAGACTTCCAAGTTCGATTATTTCGGTCAGACTCTCTATGTAAACATAGCTAGGAGCATGCTAGTGACTCTAAGATCTCTAAAAGTTGGAGGTTTTTATGCAAGTATTTACAAAGAGTTTTGAAATTTTTGATGCTTTTTTTTTTTTTTTTTTTTTTTTTTTTTGAAATAAAAGACTAAAAACTCTATATGCAAATGCACCCCCAAACCTAAATCAAACATTGTCCTCAATGTGTCAACAGATGATAAGAATTTAAATATTCACATTCCATGAGAACTGTGTTGAGTAGAGAAAAGGGAAGAGATTACCGGTATGTCGGCGAAAGCAAGGTTAAAGCTTCATTAGTCAAGGCTAGAATCCAACATTCTCAGCTGAGATCATATTGGATTAGCACAATATATACAAAAGAAGACTCTACTGATTCAAGATGGAAGATTTTAACAAGACCTACTGGATTATATACAAGAAAAATTCACCATACACCAACAATCTAAAGAGTTGAGGATCAACCCAAGAGAAAATATGCAGAGATATCAACAGCCTTACACAAATATAATATGAGAGTGCAAGAAAGACTGCATATGTGAACAAGTTACCCCTAGACCAAAAGTTGGCAACATAAGTGTTTTTGAGCACAAAATCTTGCAATTTGAGAGACAGATCATGCATAAGGTCTAGTTCAAAGTGAACACTTTTAGGAACGGGCAGAGATACACATTCCAACTGTGGCTCTTCAAAGGCATTGTACTTAGATGCAAAATATTCCAAGAGGACTTGAGAAGCACACAGCTCCAGCCCTAGACTAGGTATTATCTGAATAGTTGGTTTAAAATTTTTGTGACAGGTCAAACCTAGGTTGGGTGGAAATCCATCAACTTGTAGCATGGACAGGGGGCTACATACATCCAATTTGCTCTTATTTATTTGACTCTTAACATCAATACACACTCTCCCTGAGTTAGAGACAAGAATTGCAGTATCATGCTCACAATCATTGAACAAATTAGTAAGTCCCAATTGAGAATCATCATCAATAATTTCAATCTCATGCATATGAAAATCAGGAGAAGCATCATGATGTAACCTAGGCATGGAATCAGACACATCAAAGTTGTTTTCATGCATAGTATCATTGGTGTCAACAAAAATCTCAGCATTCCCCAAGTCACAACAAAGTGGTATAGCATGCTCACCTTCACAGAACAATTGCACAGGCCCAAACTCAGAGTTAACCTCGCATGCGTCTGCAGATTTAGAAGAAGAATCATTCATGAAAATCGGAGCAAAGCCTAATGTCTCTGAGTCCACAGGCTCCACCATATTTTCAGCATACACATGCTCTTCTAACATATCATATTCATCATCTGAGTAATATGCATACTCATCCCTATTAACAGCATTGGTGTTTTCAGTCAACTCATTTTCCTCTAGGTGAGGTTCATATTCAACATTAGTGGATTGACTAAGGGCATACTCCCTTTCTACATTTTGTAAATGACTGAGATTCATCCTTAAGAACGTGTTAAGATGTTCAATTGAAGGGGAGTTTTCAATAGTGGGTATCCTTGTTTCAGGGTAGTCATAACATGGTTGTGCACAAGGTTCACTACAAAAGGGAAATTCAGACATGTTGCTATATGGATGATCATGCATTGCTTTCAATTCAAACCTAGCATTTTTTTGCTCTATGAGTTTGATATTCTCCATTATAGACTGCATACAATGGTTCATTGGAGGACACAATTGTTCAACCTCCCATGGCGGTTGATGACACATGTGGGAATAATGATTAGGGTATGTGAAGTCAAGCTCATGACCCTGAGAAGGTTCATAATACTCCCTAAAGTCATTGACATCATGGTCTGTGGGGGGTTCATATTGTGAAGCATGCCCATAAGCAAGCTCTCTAATTGACCTATGTGATGATTCTTCATCCCTAATGCCATCCCAAAATCCTATCATGCCAGGCAATCAACTTTAACTCAAAACAAAACAAAATAACATTAGCCTAACATACAAGCCATACTAAACCACACCCAAAATGAGCAACGAGTATACAAGCTAGGCCACAGATGATGCTTAGAGAATAGACAGGCAGATTCAGAGTTTCATGGTCGTTCAAGTGCAAAGCCACAACTAACAACGAGATGCAGTCAACCAATGTATACTCAAATGTCACAGATCAATTCTCGTGCACATAAATGCAAGGATGCAAATCTTGATCAGCCAAGACACAAACTGCACACTCAGAGAACTAATGCTTAAAAATGATCCTCAGTCTCAGGCAATAGACGTAGACTATGCTCAAGAGATTTGTAAGGCTGGCCCTAGGATTAGTGTACACAGACAAGCAGTGATGCGCCAATGTGGAAAGTAATGCTTCTAGGGATGGCAGCAGGATTCAGGGATTCACAAACACGCTTAGCACAGATGCACTCAAAATATCATGGGAATGTGCATGGATCCAAGATGTTGCAGTGACTAGCTTGGCAGGTGATCAAGTAACAGGAGATGTGCACAGTGGTAGTCAGGTTATGTTCACTCACGTGCTGTGATGGTGTGTGGCAAGTGACTATGACTCACAGATGCCACAGATGCAAAGGATGCAAAAGCAGATGAACAATAAATGAACAATGCCAGCACTTTACAGCGGATTTAACATGCCAAAGAGCGTTAACTGGTTCAGTTGACCTCAAATTTTTCAGAGGTTATACACAGATATGCAGGGTCAACAGGTTTATGCACCAAAGCTATAAGGCAGATGACTCAACAGGGCTACACAGATGGCCTAACATTCAACTAATGAGGATGACAGCAAGTTGGTAGATTATAGCTCACCCAATATCTCACAGAGTAAAGCATACATAAGGGTACAGGGCATGTGGCATCAACTCACTCAGTTGATGTCAAGAGTCTGAGTTGATATCAACTATCTCAGTTGACTTCAACTTGGGCTTGCAGCAAGCTTGGCTATCCAAGTTGCAGCTCACACTCAACAGCTTCAGGGACTGGAGTTGAGCACAGGGCAGATGGAAGCTAAGGGTTACAGCACAGGCCTTGTAGAGGCCAAGATTTCACAGTAGCAATGAAGCTAGTTCAGTCAACTCGGTCAATAACAAACTCAGCTAACCAAAGTATACATATCAAAGATTATTCGAATGATAGAAAGTTCCAATGACCAAAAGCACAGGTTCATTCAAAGTGAGATAACTGCCCAATGCCAATATCAGATGAATATGGTGAATCAGAGCATTAAAAGTTCAGAAATTAACTGTTGGATAGCAAACAAATGTTTATGGAAACTAAGTTTTAACAATCACTGATGAGAACTGATTTCAGCAGTCATGACAGATATTCAAGACAAATTTTGAGTTTGAGAATACACTACCGCCAGTATAAAACTGGGTTTAGGCAATTCCACCAATTATCATGCTCCTTGTCCTTGCTTTCCTTGGTTTTTTCAGAAGTATTGTAGGTACCTGTGAGCTCAAAGGAGATTCAGTACACAGATTTGCACAGATGGAGCAAGGGTATAAAAACCAACAGATGACAGCTGCAGAATAGTGATGAATACAAATGCAACTAATCTTCAAGCAAGTTTGGCAGTGATGCAGTTCATGCTAATGGAGTGACTTAAATTGAAAGTGACAACTAATGACACTGAAGTGCAGATTATAGAAAATGGTTTAGCCAACTAACAAAGTAACAGTCTAAGATACAGCTAATATGAAACAAATCAGAAGTTAACTTAAAATGAAGATATGAAATTGAAGTTATACTACAACTAATATGTTAATGATCAAGCTACAGCTACAGATGGCTATATATACAGGACAATGATGCTACTAAACCACAGATAGACTAACTACAATACAACAAAGAAAGTGGCAGGTGCAAGTGAACTTTACAATGAAACTAAACAATGATGCAGTTATGCAAGACTAAGTGATAGCATACAATGATAGGCAGTTTAACTAGACCAAGATGCAAGATTTATGGACAGATGGATTAGCTAAGTTATAAAAACAACAGCAAGGAAATTGAACTGAGGGAAAACAGCAAGATAAAAGTATATGCAGATGAAACTTTGAAACAAAATTTACAGCTAAGAAGTTACAGTCTAAGTTACACTAACAACAGAAAGTAAACAAGGGAGATTCTAACACATATATACAAATGTAAAATGAAAATCAGTAAAGAAAGCAAATTATCAACTTAGCAACACTACCAAATCCCCGGCAGCGGCGCCAAAAACTTGGTAGGCTGGGAAAAGTGGTTGCCTACAACTTATACTACAAGTGCACGGTGCCTATTGGAGGCAGGGCAAGTACAGGTCGATCCTCAGGGAGATGGAGTGTGTAAGTTGATCTCAAGCTTTACTAAACTGGTTTCTAAAGCACAAAAGTGGTAGCCAGGGGGGTTTTGAGTGTGTCGAAACGACAAAGAGAGTTGTAGTGAGCAATTGATAAGCAAATAATAAGGTAAATATGTAAGTACAGATTGTAAACAAATGTTAGAGAGCACTATGGTGATAGACTTCACCTCCTAATCCTATACTAAGGTAATACAACTCAACTCATGCTCTTGCACTTCCCTTGAAGATCTCAGGTGGATGTTTTATCAGCTGATCTCACTAATTCTCCCCTAGTATTGGTTGTCTTCTTACAGTACAACCAATCACAGGCTAATTTGATCAATCTAGCTAATTCTTACTCCTATTTCAATTAAGCACAGCAAGAACACAAACTGAAAATTGATTAATTTAACATAAGATTAGGGGTTTCATCTACACCCTAGTTATTGAATTAAAACATACTAAAGATAATTAAAACACATATTAACTTAAAGCTTGGTGCACTGGCTAATCCAGGCATAAACTTTACATCACACTGCTTCTCCTCTATTTATACATGCAAACCCCAAATTTACTTCTAACATTCAAACTCGGAATTAAATGCAAACCCACTCACCCAAAACCTCTGAATTTGTTGTTCCCTCTGCTAATTCGTCTCTGAACTCCATTAATTTGATGTTCCCCCTGCTGTTGACGAAACCCTAACCCTAACTCTTTCTATCTCTCACTTAGCTTCTAGGGTGAAGAAGCTATGAAAGAGATAGAGGGAGACTAGGAGGTGATGAAGGTGGTTGTACTGGTGCGGATGTGGTGGCTGTGGTGTCGGGGGAGAAGAAGGTGGCGCTGCAACTGTCATGGTTGGGAGAAGAGAGGTAAGGGTTTTCTCTGGTTTTGTCGGGGGAGAAAGAGAAAGGGAAATGAGAAATTGTGTGTTTGGTCGATGGGTAAGGGTATAGGCGGTTTTGGTGTTGAGCGGGAGAAGCGAGAAATGATGTGTAGGGTGGAGCGACCATCGGATTCAGGGGAGACCGATGCGTGGGCCGATGCGACCGTCGGATGCAGATGGATCAAATCTGATGGCTCAGAATAGACGGGCTTGGATCCGGGTTATGGGCCGGGTCTTGGATAGCTCAAGCCCATGTCTTGTAAGTGGGTTTCTACTTGTTGGGTTGCAACTGATGCGTGCGCGGGCTTTGGCTTTTTGCTCCATTGACGCTCGTCTCCAATTTTCTGCTCTTTTGGCTCCTCAATTTCTCCGAACTTTATTTACTACCTAAAAACACAAAATTAATTAGTACAAATATTTATTCTTGAAAACATGGAAAATACAGAATTTGGGATAATATCTGATTTCTGAGCACAAAAGATGAGTTAAATGCCAATAAAAAGATGTAGAAATATGCACTATTTGACACTCATCAGCGACCACAGTGGGAGATTAATCTCTCGGTTACAAAAAATCATTTTCCCTATTCCATTTTCAATTTTCTAAATTTCTCAAGATGGTTGATCTTAGGAATGGTTCAGAAACCCTCAATCCCAATTTTACTTCTCCTAGCCCTGAAAATACTTCACATGTTATCCCTGAATCTGTTCTTTCATTCAAAACCCTTGTCGAGGCTATGGAGTCTCGATATTTAACAATTATTCACGATTTGACGAAAATCTTGAATGATATTGTCGGGAATCAAGCTACTATTGTCAAGACGCAAGACGGAGTATTTATGCTTTTGAAAGTGCTCACATATCAACTATCAAAGGAACCAACACGTATTCATTCTGGAGGAAACGCCATCAACAATTCATTTTGGATCAATGCTGATGGTAGTAGTCCTTCTTACAAGACTCATATTCCTATTCCTGGTGAGGAAGATGAAGTCTATGGTCACGTTGTATGGGAAGGTAGCCATCAACTTAACTTGTCTACTCATCAAGATCAAGAGATGTTTCCTCAAGCTCATAAAGAATACTCGTGGGATTTATCACGTTCTCATCAGAGTCCACGCAATGAAAAGGTGATTTCATTATGTGCGTCCTTCCTGGAAAATATCAACTCCCATATTGCATCAGAAGCTGCTAAGAGATCCACTGCTGCTTTACTCAGTCGATCTGAACCGTCCTAGAATGAAGAAGCTCGTAAAGATGTTCAGGAAAGCAAGCGTCCCTCCAATAAAAGATCCAACCTCCAGTCAATCGCTAGTGAGTGTGGAAAGAGAATTTATCTGGGGAATAGCTATCAACAACCCAAACGTGCGGCACCAGCATAACAGACAGCTCAAACCCAAAAAGCTACGGCTAAGGCGCATGCACAGCAACAGGAAACTGGAGAAGCCGCTCTAACCTTCCCGTTTCCGATTGAAGAGGTAATCGAACTCCAAGAAGCATGGATTCAAGATGACGCCATCAAGCTACCTTCTCTCAGACGTCCACCAACTGAAGAAGAGATGGCAAATCCCAAATATTGCCGTTATCATAGGTTCGTCAATCACCCAACCAGTGACTGCAACAAATTGAAACGCATTTTCAAGGAGAAGGTAGATGCAGGTGAACTTCAATTAGACACCGAAGGAGTTCACAGAGACCCTCTTCCCATCATGAGCTGCATGATTTCTGGGGACTCCGTCCACAAAACCGTACAGTCTATGATGGAGCATTTATGTTAGATTCTATATTTCTCCAAGGTACAGCGTCAAGACATATTTGCATCCCTCAATCGTGTTGTGTCAGGCAAGCGGTTGTTTTCAGTCGGGGAAGCCGCTCCCAAATCCCAACCTCTTCTAGAAGGTGCCTCTGGTAAATGCAATTGGGGACTGCTGACCATTGCCCACTTGAAGGATGTCGAGTTCGACAACACGCTGATTGACGTGGCCTCTGACTTCAACATTGTTACCGTCAAGACTCTGAAAGCCGCAGGAATTTCAAAGCAGGAAGCTGTGCACGCCCAACTATGATCAAAAACCCAGAAAAAGAATAAAAAAAATGCTTATGGGTACATTAATCTCGAAATCAAGGTGGGAGATTCCCTAACGCACGCCAAATTTCATATTGTTAAAGAATGCCCAAATTATGATATGGTTCTGGGGCGCTCATGGGTTCATAGCAACAAAGCAAAACTAGGAGTATGTCCTTTTCCAGTGTCTATACCTGAAGGGATTTACAACAAGCCATCCAACCCTGAAGATTATTTGTTGTCGCATCAACAACTTGCCAATGTGACCCAATTGCCTGGAGATAGCCCGGCGACATTTGTTCGCCGATTCCGAACACAAGTAAGTTTTATTGAGCAACCCTTTTTGCAACCAGTCACTCCTGGGGACTCGAGCCAGTTATCAACCCAGCTGTCACTAGGAGGTATGAATGTGATGCTGGTCCTTTCAAACATTTTATCAAATGTTTAGAAGTTGTCTCGGTCAAAGATGATGAGTCTAAGATCCAAGTTACTGAGCAACGCCCAAACCCATTCCAAGTTGGAGATATGGTTGTAAGGATTGTTGCTCAACCCCCACCCGATTCCGCAGAAGGAAAAGATGATCCGTACCTAGTGGCAGAAGTTATCTTAGGAGGTTACTGCAATCTCATCAATGCCGACAAACTAGAAGGCATGGTAATGCACTCACGATGTCTCAAGCCTTTCAATACCTAAGATGTCGTACTCCCATTTTCCTCCAGCGTTCTCATTAGTGTTTCCTTTAGTAATTTCCCTTTTCATGCAATATTTGTAATTCCTCCAAAATGATTGCACTACTTGCATTCATAATTAGGGTTTCGATTTGTCAATTAATCAAATATCATTTCCCTTTTAGAAATCTCTTTACTCCTGAATCATCTCAAGGAAAAGTATCGAGTAAACCCAAACCCTCACAAAATCATTACCTATTAATTCGAAACCAGAAAAAAAATCAAACCATGCTAGAGATGTCTCAAAAATACCGAAGAGGGGAATATGTAAAGGAAAAGAAAACACAAGATCATCAAGCAGCGGCACATTCTTTCTGGGGCAAGCATCTTTCGCATCCGAAGAGCAGCCTGCTTAAACCTTCGCCTGACAAGATTTCTAAAAGAAGTTTTGTTGTCTGCAGTTTTCCGAATTTTGGGAATCCCCTTCACGGAATAAAGAAGCAATGAATTTGAAGTCAGCACACATGACACTTCTGGTTTGCAACTACTTCTTCAGAAACGACGCATCGAATCACGTTACACGCGCTATTAATTGGAGATGAAGCCTCCTCACCTAACAAGCATAGATTTTAGATTTCTTACTCCGTGGAAATGCGTCCACGCTTCTACATACCTAGCCGGCACGCCAAAAATATTCAAGAAGCATGTAGTCTGCACCGTGGATTATCAAACAGAAGAATGGGAAGAACTCGTTTTTCGAAATCAAGGGTTAATGGCGCACTCACTAGAGTTCTCTCCAGAAGTCTCTTCAACGTTCTCTCCAGAAGCCGCTTCAACGTTCTCTTCAGAAGCCGCTTCAACGTTCCCTCCCGAAGCCGCTTCAACGTCCTCTCCAGAAGCCGGAGCCGCTTCAACGCCTCAGCAAGCCACACAGACCAACCGCCTCATGTCTGCCACATCGGCCGACAAAGTCAGATTTGGTGCTTTTAGATTTCCAATTTCCTATGGATAGGGTGCATGGACGGCCAGATATTTGGATACAATACATGTCTATCAAGTGCCACTCCCAGATTGATCAACAAATGACGGATCCAAGAGATTACCGTTTTCGTCAATTCGCCAGTCATCTTACCAGCAAATGCAATGGAAGTACATCTTCCAAGAGAAAATAGGCTCGAGCCACATGAATTTCTCAACATGAAGTCGTACACGCATCAAATATACCAAAGGAAGATCCAGAGATATTGATGGCCGTATCACCTTTGAGCAAAACCAAACACGACATCAGCTGCGGGACCTGCGTGATGATCAGCAGTCCAGACTCCAAGCAACTTAAATTTACGGCCTCTTACAATTGAGCGCAATGGAGTTTGGAAAATTTTGAAATCCACTGGAGAGGCTGGATGCTCATTTTCTGGAGACAAAACCTTATTACACATTCCGGAGAGGATCGATGGAGTTCACTCAGGATTTGATGAAATTTCAAAACCGTTGAGGTTATACGTACAACTAACGTTCATACTTGCAAAAAGAAGAAAGAACAAGATGTACTTACCTTGCTACTGACCGGTTGTCAGCCGAGCAAAAATAATTTCACTTTCTTACTCACTAAATATAAATGAAGTACAAGGTAAGGAAGAGTTCGTTTCCACAGAGAGGCAATTGTTGTTATGCGATTTTCAGTTCCTAAGGTAACCAAGGGGGGATTTTTGTTGTTTTAGCGAAATACTAAAGTAAAAATAAAATAAAGCAAAGCAAATAATTGGAATAATCAATAGAGAGAAGATATTGGTCACGGGATAGTATCATTCACAAACATGTATTTTCATCAATGATTAGAATTGATATTTTAATCTCTCATTTACTAAAAGTCCTAGGATACCTTGATCGCAAGTATATCCCGCTAATTCCCTAATTTCATCACAACCACATTAAAAGATGCATATGTGAATTCTTCCTAGAAAGCAACCTAAAGTGTAAAAGCACAATTAAGTTTAACTCCCTCAAAACAATAAGTTCTATGGAATAAGACTAATCAAGGCAATCAAACGTGTAAAAGCACTAATTCAATTTAACCAAGGTTATGATTCATATGCAATTATAAAGATGTATCACTACAAGTAATAACCACACTATGCTACTTAGAATCAGGGATAAACAACTATTTCGTATTGAAAATGATGCGCGTCGTTTACACAACAAATTATTCAAGATATTTCCCACTAATTAACTGGTAATATAGCGGTAGTAAGAGATCGATCCCACAGAGAGCTGTGTAATTGATAGGTTATTTGATCAGCAAAGTAAAGTAAAAGACAAATGAGGGATTGGTTTAAAGTGAAATAAAAGAAAAAATAACAAATAAAAGAAAGATGATTAAGGAATCATTCGCCGTCACTGGAAAGAAACTTAATAGAAGTACTTGTTTATTTCTTGTAGAATTTCTATATCACCAACCGTAGAATAGCAATAAGCTCTGCTATCCTCGGAATTCCTGTTGCCACTGGATACGGAAGCGCTCGACTACCAGATTCTATCCATCTGAGCCACCATGAATAAGCTCTCAAGATGTAACCCACCGGATGCATTACGTTTTGTGAATTAGGTTGATCCTAGCATCAGACGCATAAGCTCGGTCTGCTTACTAGTGTCATCTCTATACACAATTGCTTAACAGAATCCCTCTGTCAGCTTTTGCGATGTACTACTTGTGTATGGAACTGAGTGACTATTACACGTATCACCAATCCCAATACTAGTAGAAGAATTACTATCAGGTGTATTCAAATGGCCAGTTGAACAACCCAGTAATAATCTTAGACAATAAAAATAATAGAGACAATCGACAAGAAAATTAAACTCAAAATAAACTTGTAAAAAGAATTAAAGTTTCATAAACCAGGACTTTGAAATCATACCTTAATCAGTAAAATTTAGCCACACATGGATTTACTAAAACCCATAAAAATATATATAGAAAAAGAAGAAAATAGCTTGGTTTCCCCCTAATGGGGTTAACCCTAGATATGAAATAAAACCTTTCCTCTATTCTATTCTCTGTATTTTTCTCTCCCAAAAAGTTGTATAAGAAATAATAAAAGAAGTAGTTCATTTTTTCTTTTTGTTTAGGTAGCTATTTATAGGCATCAAATACCCTAGCCGATCCACAAAATTCGCACAAGATAAAGGTTTCAAAGTCGGTGGAGTTTATCTCAAATAGGTGCTGGTAATTGAGTGTTGTGCGGTGCATTCTATTAGCGTGCGTATAGCTTCTGATCCGTCCGATCCTATGAGGAACCCTTGTATCTTCATCTGCACCGTCCACCTATCCATCCCCAACGCTACACGATACATTGAATCACCGCATTCTCCAAAATGCGTCAAAAACTCTGCGCAAAGCGGCCCCACCACACGTCTTCTTTTCTTCAAACAGAATTCGTTCGGGTCCCACGGATGACGTCATCATTTCTTCATCATCCAGTGGCAGGAGCCATCGACCATTCCCCTGTAACTATCTCGTCTGCTTCACTTCAATGGCAACATCCATTATACTCAGTTCCATCGTCCTCATGGCATTAACGCAACTCCATCAGTCTTTATTGTCGATAAGCAAACAACCACCATTACCGAGTACCATCATCACCACATCACACAGCATCATCGGAAATGGCAGTGTCCAACACCCGTGAATCACAGCGACCATCAACTCCTCTATCAATCAATCATCACTGCCAGAGCCTCGCTTAACCTTCGACCGCCATAAAATACAGCCATGTCTTTTGCTGCTATCTTCCCAAGCTCCGATGTCGCGATCGCCAATCTTCATCATCTATAGCCATCACCGAAATCAATGGCGGAACTCCAACGGACCACTAAACGATCAATCACCAGCCAACCCAAGTCTTCTAACTGCTACTTCACCCCATTGAAACGTTCGAATTCGAGAATCACTCAAAATCGTCACATCTTGATCATCATGATCATCAGACATCATCTCCCCGAACCTCGCTCGAGCCCTTTGATTTGAAATCGACTCCTACCCAAGATTCATATCATTCTCCACGAACCCGATGATGTATTCAAATTTGAATATCACTATTGATCAAATCCATCGCCATCGTGATCATCATGATCATCGAGTTAAATCTGCCATTCCTATGTTCTGTTTAAGAACAAGAAGATGAAGTGCCCTTAGTAATAAGGCAGGTGCCTTTAGTAATGTTTGAATTCTGGCTTCCCCCTTTGTAAAAGACTGGACTCCCTTTAGCACTACCCTTGAACTTGACTACCCCTTAACAGGAAGGTGTCCCTTATCATCCGGTTGGGATACCAATAGCGCTTCCCTTGGAAAATGACCATTTTGTCCTTTGCTTATGAGTTCTTGTTTTGCTCATAACTTCTTCATACGAACTCGAATGACTCCGTTCTTTCGCCATTGTCTTCACCTTCTCGTCCTCTACACAATGAAAAGTAGAAATCTTGTATTTGAACGAGTTCCAATTGGTCTTTGGCCCTTCTCCACTTATAGCTAGCCTCTTTCCTTGCACAATTAAGTACAAATTCACTTCTTTTGGATGATTTCCCTAACAAAACACAAATAAAAGAAAACAAGCGTAATATACAATAATTTGCAAGAAAACCAACAAATACTAGCATGGAATTGACACCAAATATATGTGAAATATGCACTTATCAAATTCCCCCACACTTGCCTTTTGCTAGTCCTCGAGCAAACTAAACTAGACTACAACAACTCCGTGTCGTCGAGGATACGGTTACTTTTAGCGGAATGTAACAAGCCTTTAAACCCCTAGGTGTCCCTAGTGGACGAGTTATAGTCTCGTGAGGGTTTACGAGAGGTATACCCACAAAACCTACTCCAACTTCAAAGCGTTCCAGCTTCCCGAGCATCCAAAGAGCTATGAGGATATAGAGTTTCTGCATGCTAGTAATAAGAAGTTAGAAATACCAAAGAACATATTCTCATTCTTAAATGTTGAGTGAGAAATAACCACACCATAATGAGAGAACGCGTGTTTGAGAGCGATCAATAAGCATTTCGCCTCGACTTCTGCCTCACTTAAAAGGATTTTATGATAATTGCACTCAATAAGACAGCTTTTTTATGGGTCTCACATGTGTGCAGGTAGGAATGAAGATAGAAATCCTACACACGTTGAATGGTGGGAAGGAAACCTTCCGAAATATTTCTGGAGACTCCACAAAATCGTGGAAAATAAAGATATTTTTCTGATGATCTCTAAGAAAGGAAATCAACCATTATTATCGAGGATGAGAGTACTTACCACCTTCACATCTGATTGCAACGATGAAAGCACCACTCTCACAGCATCCAATAGAAACGTCTTCCTTCGGCTCGTCTTCTTCATCTTCTTGGTCTTCGTCTTCGGTCTTCGGTCTTCAACTGCTGATGATAATCTCTTGAACTTCGTAGAACTCTAACAATTTGTAACTCTTTTCCTCAATTTCCTTGTTGCTTGAAACTTCCTTATAAATTTTCTTCCCCATGGCCTTATTAAATAACAACCTAAATGCAAATCTTTTTTTTTTTTTTTTTTTTTTTTTTTTTTATTTTGTATTTTTTTTTTTTTTTTTCATTTTTTTTTTTCTACTTTTTTCTACATTTTTTTTTGTATATTTTTTTTTTTGTATATTTTTTTTTTTTCAAAAAGATTGCAACTACAAAAATAATAATGAAATTAAAATAACATGGCCATGAAAGAAGTATTTTACCACTTTGATCTTCACAACTTGTAATGTCTTCGTATCATAAACTTCAATAATTCTCATCTTTTGATTTTCTTCGCTCTTGTAAATAAGTCTTCATACTCGGATATAATTTATGCTCCTTATGTGTAAGTCTTCAACATATATATATATATATATATAAATCTGCTCATTGTATGTTGCTTTACTTGGATATGAAATTTTGCTCTTCCTTGAATTGTTGCTTAAACCTCAAACGTCTTTCCTTGTAGATTTTGATGTCGCTCTTGTTGATGATGATGTGTTTCTATGGATCTGTTGTTGGCGAGAGAGAATGATGCTACTGCAAATCAAACTACAAGAAGGTGGCTTTCATCTATAGACGTCACCCTTATGATTGACAAAATTAGCACTCAAGAGATCAAAGAGTAGTGCTTCTATTGGTGGGAGGTTGGGTAGCTCACCATTCTACCCGGAATTTACGTACGGTGACACACACTCAAAAGAAAGCTCTTTAGTCAGCTACAAAGAAATTTGGTCTGGTGCCTCTGTTGATTTGAAAAAGGGTAGTCTCCACTAATGATTGATCAGCAACTCTAATAATGCATTTCTCCCTGCTCCTAATTTGCATCACCGGCATGATTAAATCCATTATTTAACACTCTAACAAGTAAGAAATCCAACGTAGTTCCCTAACACTTCCAAGTTCAGTTATGTCGGTCAGAATTCTCTATGTAAACATACCTAGAAGTATGCTAGTGACTCTAAAATCTATACAAGTTGGAGGTTTTTTATGCAAAAATTTACAAAGAATTTGAAAATTTTGACTCAAAAAGGCTAAATACTCTATATGCAAAATATCCAAACACTCCCCCACACTTAAACTTTACATTGTCCTCAATGTAATTGACTCGTCCTAAGTAAAGTCAAGGTGGGAAATCCTAATATGATATGCAAAATAAGAAAACTAAAAACAAAAAGATAGAAAATACAAAACCTATGGGTTGCCTCCCATTCAGCGCTTAGTTTAACGTCCTCAGCCTGACCCTCTGGTTATCGTCCGTAAACCAATAATCTGAAAATCTGGTAGTCTGCCCAGAAAACAATCTGTAATTCTAATAACAGCTTTATGAAAACATTAGCACAAGATATAAATATAGAAACTATCACTTTATTGAAGTTTCCCCCACACTTCGTCCTTTCTACACTCGGAAGTGGATAAAGAACATAAAATTCGGGAACTTCAAAAGGTTCTTCAGCTTGGTGAACCTGCACAATTCTAGAATCAAACACATCAAGTGGTGGATACTTAGAAGCAAAATAATCCGTTAAAATTTTAGAAGCACACAACTCCAATCCTAAGTGAGGTATTTTCTTAAAAGTCGGGTTAACAACTCTTTGAGAAGCTACTTCAATTGGATGGAAAGGATCAATAGATATAGAATTATGTAAAGGATTAGACAAACCTTGTTCGAGATCCTCATATTTTATCTCCGGTGAATTATTTACCTCAAGTATATCGTGGTCCTCTATCGAACTTTTAATTTCTGCTTTAACCAAAATCTCAGCATCATTATATTCCTTGACAAGCTCAATTGGGTCTTCCACGACTTTAATCATTTTGGTTTCATTCTCAATCTCTATCTCTTCAACAACCTCGTCATCGGAATCAGAATCATCTCCTAGGAAGTCTAGTTCATTGGTGCAAATCTTAAAATCTTCACTTGTGTACGTTACACCATTGATAACAACGGTTATCTCATATCCATTCTCCTCCTTTTGAATAGGCGAGTGATCGTTATTATGATCCGGAGATGGAAAAACTTTACCATTATTGCAAGAACTTTCTAAAGGTTGCTCATCTTCATAATCATTACTGATCAAGTATTCATTACTATCCACGGGGATGTCAGAATAGTTTTGGTTTTGAGACCAAAGTTCTTCTTTATTCCTCTCTTCTTTAATTTGATCAAGTTCTCTTCTTAAGTTTTGGACACTTTCTTGAAGTTCTTGGAGTGATTTATCAACACTCTGCGGATATTGGTCCAATCCTTGTTGATGTTGTGCCATTGCTTGGATCAGTTGGTCAAGACGTTCTTCGAACTCTGTATTTTCACTCACCACAAAATTTCCAGACCAGGTCTCCTCCTTTTGAATAGGTGAACGATCATAAAAACGATCAGGAGTTTGGTTATATATATTGTAGTAAGATCCGGTTGATGTATTGTTCTCCATGCTTGGTTCTTCATTAAGGGGTTCCGGCGTGGATAAACTGGTCTTTAACTGAAGAATCAACCAATCAAGCTTCTGCTCATCATTAGAAGATAAACGATTAGAAGAATAACTATCCCCCCATCCTTGTGATTGTTCACTTACATGCCCGTCATAAGGTTGTTGACATGTATGAGAATATCCATAAGGTTCCGTGGAATATTGATCATAGCCAAAAGATTGGTTCTGATTATACCCATAGGATGGTTGGTAGTTGTCATACGAATGAAATTGAAAACCAAATTGATTACCACTATTATATGTTGATTGGTCTTGTGCTCCGTACATGTTATTTCCATAAGGAAACATGACGACTCACAAGAGCAAAAGAGAAAATAAAACAAAAATCTAAAAATAAATAAAAACAAGCTAAACAAATAACAAATCAATTAGCAACCGCTCCCCGGCAGCGGCGCCAAAATTTGATGCGCGTCGTTTACACAACAAATTATTCAAGATATTTCCCACTAATTAACTGGTAATATAGCGGTAGTAAGAGATCGATCCCACAGAGAGCTGTGTAATTGATAGGTTATTTGATCAGCAAAGTAAAGTAAAAGACAAATGAGGGATTGGTTTAAAGTGAAATAAAAGAAAAAATAACAAATAAAAGAAAGATGATTAAGGAATCATTCGCCGTCACTGGAAAGAAACTTAATAGAAGTACTTGTTTATTTCTTGTAGAATTTCTATATCACCAACCGTAAATTTGATGCGCGTCGTTTACACAACAAATTATTCAAGATATTTCCCACTAATTAACTGGTAATATAGCGGTAGTAAGAGATCGATCCCACAGAGAGCTGTGTAATTGATAGGTTATTTGATCAGCAAAGTAAAGTAAAAGACAAATGAGGGATTGGTTTAAAGTGAAATAAAAGAAAAAATAACAAATAAAAGAAAGATGATTAAGGAATCATTCGCCGTCACTGAAAGAAACTTAATAGAAGTACTTGTTTATTTCTTGTAGAATTTCTATATCACCAACCGTAGAATAGCAATAAGCTCTCGCTATCCTCGGAATTCCTGTTGCCACTTTGGATACGGAAGCGCTCGACTACCCGATTCTATCCATCTGAGCCACCATGAATAAGCTCTCAAGATGTAACCCACCGGATGCATTACGTTTTGTGAATTAGGTTGATCCTAGCATCAGACGCATAAGCTCGGTCTGCTTACTAGTGTCATCTCTATACACAATTGCTTAACAGAATCCCTCTGTCAGCTTTTGCGATGTACTACTTGTGTATGGAACTGAGTGACTATTACACGTATCACCAATCCCAATACTAGTAGAAGAATTACTATCAGGTGTATTCAAATGGCCAGTTGAACAACCCAAAGAATAATCTTAGACAATAAAAATAATAGAGACAATCGACAAGAAAATTAAACTCAAAATAAACTTGTAAAAAGAATTAAAGTTTCATAAACCAGACTTTGAAATCATACCTTAATCAAAAATTTAGCCACACATGGATTTACTAAAACCCATAAAAATATATATAGAAAAAGAAGAAAATAGCTTGGTTTTCCCCTAATGGGGTTAACCCTAGATATGAAATAAAACCTTTCCTCTATTCTATTCTCTGTATTTTTCTCTCCCAAAAAGTTGTATAAGAAATAATAAAAGAAGTAGTTCATTTTTTCTTTTTGTTTAGGTAGCTATTTATAGGCATCAAATACCCTAGCCGATCCACAAAAGTCGCACAAGATAAAGGTTTCAAAGTCGGTGGAGTTTATCTCAAATAGGTGCTGGTAATTGAGTGTCGTGCGGTGCATTCTATTAGCGTGCGTATAGCTTCTGATCCGTCCGATCCTATGAGGAACCCTTGTATCTTCATCTGCACCGTCCACCTATCCATCCCCAACGCTACACGATACATTGAATCACCGCATTCTCCAAAATGCGTCAAAAACTCTGCGCAAAGCGGCCCCACCACACGTCTTCTTTTCTTCTGCTGCACGTGAAACAGAATTCGTTCGGGTCCCACGGATGACGTCATCATTTCTTCATCATCCAATGGCAGGAGCCATCGACCATTCCCCTGTAACTATCTCGTCTGCTTCACTTCAATGGCAACAGCCATTATACTCAGTTCCATCGTCCTCATGGCATTAACGCAACTCCATCAGTCTTTATTGTCGATAAGCAAACAACCACCATTACCGAGTACCATCATCACCACATCACACAGCATCATCGGAAATGGCAGTGTCCAACACCCGTGAATCACAGCGACCATCAACTCCTCTATCAATCAATCATCACTGCCAGAGCCTCGCTTAACCTTCGACCGCCATAAAATACAGCCATGTCTTTTGCTGCTATCTTCCCAAGCTCCAGTAATCGCGACTGCCAATCTTCATCATCTATAGCCATCACCGAAATCAATGGCAGTAACCCAACGGACCACTAAACGATCAATCACCAGCCAACCCAAGTCTTCTAACTCGCTACTTCACCCCATTGAAACGTTCGAATTCGAGAATCACTCAAAATCGTCACATCTTGATCATCATGATCATCGCAGATCATCTCCCCGAACTCGCTCGAGCCCTTTGATTTGAAATCGGACTCCTACCCAAGATTCATATCATTCTCCCGAACCCAATGATGTATTCAAATTTGAATATCACTATTGATCAAATCCATCGCCATCGTGATCATCATGATCATCGAGTTAAATCTCGCCATTCCTATGTTCTGTTTAAGAACAAGAAGATGAAGTGCCCTTAGTAATAAGGCAGGTGCCTTTAGTAATGTTTGAATTCGGCTTCCCCTTTGTAAAAGACTGGACTCCCTTTAGCACTACCCTTGAACTTGACTACCCCTTAACAGAAGGTGTCCCTTATCATCCGGTTGGGATACCAATAGCGCTTCCCTTGGAAAATGACCATTTTGTCCTTTGCTTATGAGTTCTTGTTTTGCTCATAACTTCTTCATACGAACTCAGAATGACTCCGTTCTTTCGCCATTGTCTTCACCTTCTCGTCCTCTACACAATGAAAAGTAGAAATCTTGTATTTGAACGAGTTCCAATTGGTCTTTGGCCCTTCTCCACTTATAGCTAGCCTCTTTCCTTGCACAATTAAGTACAAATTCACTTCTTTTGGATGATTTCCCTAACAAAACACAAATAAAAGAAAACAAGCGTAATATACAATAATTTGCAAGAAAACCAACAAATACTAGCATGGAATTGACACCAAATATATGTGAAATATGCACTTATCAGAAAACCCTAATCTAGCAATAGAGATGAATGTAAATCGGATTGATTCCGGACTCAACCAAACAAACAATCAAATCATATGATAATATTAATAATGAATCATAAACAATAAAATATTGAGACAAAACTAATTCATTGAATCATATAACATGTTGTGAAATCCACTTTATCCCATAACCAATAATAATTGTTTAGCTACTCATAGCTATGGAGTTCATCATAAAAATATTAATTGAATAGAAGAAGATGAACAAAAGCAAACCTTAGAAGCGTAAACAAAAGCGGCTCTCCAAGTTCCAAGAATATGTGTTTTTTTAAAGTTGTAGAAGTCTTTCCTTTAAATAGCTCTCTTGTTTCCAAAATTAGGTCTAATCTCAAAGGTCCAAAAGATAGAAGTCCACCAAGCCCGTGTGTGAGAAAAACCCATGTAGAACATATGCCAAAAAACTGTCGCCGGAAAACTGGTATTATGGTTTAAATTGGCTAATCCGGACACGGAAAAGAGCTCAGGTGACCGGCACAGTCAAACCGGTCACCAGTCAACTGGGTCAACTCAGAAGTCAGACCGAGTCAAACCGGGTCATATCATGAGTCAGTTCCAATTCAGACGAGTCAGGTCTGGCTCAGTCTGATTCACTTTGGCCTAAGCCATTTGCACTAGCCAATTCTTGTGATGCACAATCCTTGTGCTTCCAGCCATGATGGCTATTCAACTTATAACTCTGGCCTGCAATCTCAGCTCAAGCTCAGATCCACCATTTCATGTCTTCACACCACTGCAATATCAACACCACCATTTCCCTGGCAAGCAGCAACTTGAAATAACCTTCAGCAGCACCAAATGACTGCAATCCAAGTCTCCTTAGTACTGAACCAACACCACCTGCAATGCTTTCCATACACACAGCTGCAACTGCAGCTCACAATCTCCATGAGTCTTCCCCAGCACCATCTTCTCATCTCAGTTGCACCATCTTCTTCATCTCAGTCAGGCTACCACCAATTACTTAACTCAGCTGCAAGCAGCTAAATTCTTCACAACCAATGCACCTGCAACTGCCACGGCCTTTCAGTCTCACCATCTCAGCCTTAACACCTGCAACCATCCATACCTACACATATATTTAAGATCACCACCAGGTCATCTGAACAATAACCTAGACACAACTGCATCTCCATATGCCAATGAACCACCAAGTTCTATCATCTCCAACTGATCTGCAGCTGCACCTCAATTCCCTGTAACTTCATGGCTGCAATGCCATGCCAACAACCACAAGCCTGCAGCAAGCATCAATCCAAGAGCAACCCATCTCAGCTCAGCTGCAATTTCAGACCTGTAGCTCAATCAAACCATAGAAGCAGCCTTCTTTATTCATCTTACTTTCGACTCTTTCAGACCACCAACAACAGATGCTCCATCAATCTATAGCCCCACTGTAATTTCATAACATGCACTATCTTAGCATCAGCTTGCTCAAACCTGTCATTCATTGATACCACTGCAACTTCTGTAGCTTACAACCACCATCTAAGCTTCACTCCAATTTGTTGCTTCATTATCAGCACCTAACTCTCCCTGTAACTCATATGACATAACAATCATCTCTGCAAACCCTGCGCTTTCACCAGAACCACAACTCCCTCAACAACAGCATCACCAACTCACTGCTGCATTAACATCAACAACTGATCAACTTCAGCCTCCTAAACGTACATCTAAGCTGTGAATCTGCTCAAGCATTTTGTAAACCTCTTATGAGCTTCATCTCATTTGTAATCCATTTCTCCATCTGTTGCAGCTCAAACACAACAGCAGCAGCTCTTGCACACAGCCATTCTAACCATCTTGCAATGTCAGTACCACCACAAACACCAGCTCAATCCCATCCATCCATGCAGCTCCAGTTTCACAATCCCAACACTCCATTTGAACTGCAACAATAACCCAATTGCAGCATCAGTTCAATCTCACATATCAAACCCATGAAAATCGTATACAGCTGCAGCTACCTCCATCTCTTAGTTGACCAGATTCTCCAATTCTTCTGTAATGCAACTCCATAATCTAAGCTGCAAACTACCTTTACCAGGTCTAACCCCATCTTAAACTTTTCGTTCTTGACCCCAAATTCACAGCAGTAATAACACTATCTTCTTCAAACCCTCTTCCATCTCGTTCTTCTGAGCCTCAAACAACAATCTAGGACAACAAACTCATTTCACAACCCTGACCTAATTCTTCACAGGCTTCAATCGATTCACCAACAGAGACCCATCTCCGATTTCCTCTTCTAATCTCAATTTCCACCATAGGTGTCAGCAGAAACACCCATCTCTAGCTGTTATTCTCGATTAATTCTTTAGCCACAGCTCCAATTTCTCAATCTCTCCTGAATTTCACCTCCCTATCTTCTCTTATAGTATCAGCTTCTTCCTTAATCAGATCTAGTTTCTTCAACAGCAACATCACTTCAAATGTTCACCCAAATCTGCATCTGAATCTTCACTCTTTTGAATTTCATCATCCCATTTCTCATCGAGATCTCTTTCTTTTACAGCAGCCGTTTTCTCTCGGCTCTAATGTTGAGAGGATAATGATTGAGAAATAATACCCACAGAATTCCAGGGTTTTTGGTAATGAGTAAAACTGATATATGCACCAGATTTCGGATGAGGGCTACACGTTGATATTTGGCTTGTCGGTTTCAGCAAACTGACTGCCTAATCTGTTTCTTTGTTCATCTGTCGGTTGCGGGGAACTGACAGCTCATTATTCGCCTGCGACTTGATCTTTCTGCTCCTTTTTGCTCCAAATGGCTAATTTCTTCTTCTTTTGCTCGTAATGACTCCATTGCACCTAAACACTCAAAACTAAACATAAGAGATACAATTTACAAGGATAATAGCAAAGAAAGCATAAATACTAGATATAAAATTAGGTGTTTTACAACACCTATCAGCTACCGAAAATTGGCGCACTTGTGATGGAGTTGCTGATAGTGACGAAGGGGAGTCGGCTGCTGCAGACGAAAGCACGAAGCCAGACGAGCAACAAAAAATAGAAGAGGGTCGATACCCCTTTTTATCCGAACAAAGTTTCCAGAGTTCGAACGGAAGGAGGATTCCTTCTTGCTCCATAAACGGGAATAGATGGCTGGCCCCACCGCACTCATACCCATAGACGAGCTAGCAACACGCTAATACGAAGGCCATTGGCCACGCGATCCCGCTGTTGAAGGCCGACTTGGATTTCCCTGGTAATATCTACATGTTTCGTCTTTTCAATTTTATTTTTCGCCTGTCACCATCTAGTGCTTACCCCGCAACAATGTCACTGTTATGTGCTAAACAGGGGACTTAATATTGATGGTGGTTTTTATCTTAGGGCGAAAACCGTAAAAGTCTGTCTACCTGACCCGGCATCAGAAGTAGTAGACCTTGATATATCTATATTCCACAAGGAATTTGGAGAATATATAAGAATCTGATGAGTGACTATGTCTCTCTTCATATTATATTGAAACTCAAGCTCCTAGATGAATTGTTCACTAGTATAGAGCCTAATGAGTATTTAAGCTCCTAGCTGCATTACTCACTAATGCCGGAGCCTGCCGAGTATTCATCTTGTGCTATGTTCCCCGGCTGAACCCTTAACATTGGTATGACATGACAATTAGTGTTCGCTCACAGCTGAGTAGCATGAGTTTCCCGAAATATCAAGATTAAGGTCTGTATGAAAATACTCAATCAGAAGACGCGTTAACCGCTCTCTGAGAATAAAAGAATTTTGTGTTAACACACAGAATTTATCAAATTTGATCAATTTTGTGATAGCTCACAAGATTCAAATTTTGGCCTAATTAATTTGCAAATTTAGGCTTTTTTGCGCCCTGCGCAATATCTCGAACCCTATTGGTCGAGATTGGACCTAGGTAAGCTAGGAAATTAATCTGCCACGGACTAATAGGAGAAAAATCCTACCAAAGAAAGAAAACGAGAAGTAAAAGAGGAGTTGCGGCCAACAGAAGCAATAGCAAGAGGAGGCGCGGCCACGCCACTTGGCCACCAATTCGCCCTAACAGCGCCACCCGTGGCCGGCCAGCCACGCCCCATAAGATTGCTTGCCGCCCCTTTTTTTGCTATCGACCAATCAGATTGCTCTAAACACCACACACACTTTTCAATAAAGTTGGAAGTTGGTTGGTCGATGCGCCTAATTCCTTAAGGAATCTAATCTAGACTGCCCATGTCAGTCTCAAAAAAAAAAAAAAAAACGATCACAGTCGTAGGATTTGGCCACTCGATTTATCAAGTTTATCTGCTCCCTAACACGACCACCATGCCGCGGCCACATAGTCGCACGCGCCACTAAGGGTTTTGACATGCCAAACCCTAATTTGACCGGGCCCACTATGCTGCCCCATGCCAAATAATGCCGCCTAGGCATTAAGTTTGATACAACAACTAGAGCCAATATCGTTGAGCCATATTTGGGTCTAACACCAATATTCCAAGATATAGTGGTCGCGGCTACATCACCATGCCACTGGCGGGCGCCGCTATGCCGCAACATGCCACTGGCAGGCGCCAACACGCCACCACGCCACCGGCAGGCGCCATTGCGCCACCACGTCACTAGCAGGCGCCATTGCGTCACTACGCCACTGGCAGGCGCCAACACGCCACCATGCCACTGGTAGGCACCATTGCGTCACTGCGCCACTGGCAGGTGCCAACTTGCTACATATTTTCTACTCGAGACATCAAACACGTCACAAACTGGGGGATATTCATCAGGGTATTGGTCTGGCGGTTTACAGCGTGCGGCGTGCAACACGCCCATTATAAGAAAGTGTCGGGAAAAACAGATAGTTAGTGATAGCCGGGAAGTAGTGGGTGTAAACTAACCATCTTCTCTCATAGTAAGACGTGGTTTTCAACATTTTTACACGATCCCCACTTCTCCATCACTCAAATACTCCATGTTCCTATGAGATCAGGGTACGTGCAACTATGACAATATAAATAGATTTTCAACCTATTTCGACGAACAAGACACAAGTGTTATCAACACAAGTATTCAGAAAAACACAAAAAGAACTGATAGCTTACATTCCGCAAGCCAGTTCCAAATTCTTATACAAGTCATAAAACAGCCACACCTTCAAAATCCAATATTTTGATCTCAACACCTTCTTCGTTTCCCTCCCTAAGATCAACCCTTCTCCTTCACTTTGTGACCGAAGCAAGTCTGGAACGACCATTTCTTGGTTTAGGCCAAAATTGTACAGATTGATCTCTCAAATCTAAAGTACTCCCGTGCAGTGTATTTGTTTAGTGTTTAGATTCGTTTCTCGACGGCACACCCAAATTTACCATTTCCAGCAGAATCAGTTTTTACCCCAAAACACATACAATCCCTTTTCACCCAAATTCTACACCTGTTAACCTCAGAGCTTACAAATTCCCTTATATTCAAAAAGATGCAGTTGAACAAATTGTCAAAGAGATGCTTCATTCGGCATTATTCAGCCAAGTCACGACTCTTTTGCATCTCCCATTCTTTTAGTCAAAAAGAAGGATAACACTTGGAGGTTTTATGTGGATTATAGGAAGTTAAATAGTATAACCATAAAGGATAAATTTCCCATTCCTATTGTGGATGAACTGTTAGATGAGTTATTTGGCTATGCAGTTTTCTCTAAGATTGATCTAAGAGCTGGCTATCACCAAATCGAGAATACATGATTTGGACATCTTCAAAACAGAAGATTTAGAACTCATCGTGGTCATTATGAGTTTAAAGTCATGCCATTTGGTCTGACCAATGCCCCTGCTACATTCCAAGCCTTAATTAATAAAAAATTTCAGCCATATTTGAGGAAGTTTGTGTTGGTTTCTTTGATGATTATACTCATTTACAGTTCTAGCATGACTGAGCATTTAGAACATCTTAAGATTGTCTTCTCTTTACTTAGACAACATCAACTATTTGCTAAGCTGTCTAAATGCAGTTTTGGACAATCCTCATTGGAGTACCTTGGTCACATCATCATAGCTGAAGGGGTTAGTGCTGATCCTGCTAAGATTGACTGCATGAAAAATTGGCCACTTCCTAAGAATATCAAAGACCTCAGAGGATTTCTTGGCCTCACAGGTTATTACAGGAAGTTTGTTCAAGGCTACGACTCCATCGGAAAACCTCTCACTTGCCCTTCTTAAAGAAGAATGCATTCACCGGAGCTCACCAAGCTACTCTTCGCTTTGAATGACTCAAGACCGCCATGTGCAATACTCTTGTCTTGGCACTTCCGACTTCACCAAAACATTTGTGGTTGAAAGTGATGCTAGTGACTCTTGCATTGGTGCAGTTTTACTTCAAGAAGGCAGACCTATTGCTTACTATAGTGAGCCTTTGGGTCCAAGAGCATCAGCTCTCTTCACTTATGAAAAGGAATTTATGGCCATAGTTATGGTTGTTCAGAGATGGAGGCATTACTTACAAGGCACAAGATTCACCATTAAAACTGACCATCAAAGCCTCAAATATTTCCTAGAGAAAAAACTTACAACCTCACTCCAAAAAAGATGGTTGATCAAACTATTGGGTTTTGACTATGACATCCAGTGCAAGAGAGGGAGTGAGAATATGGTTGATAATGCTCTCTCAAGGAGGCCCATAGAAGCTGCTGCTTGCAATTCCTTATCACTGTCTACACCAAATTGGGTTCAAGATGTCATAGGTAGCTATGTCAATACCCTAAAGCCACCCAACTTATCTCTGCCCTTCTCATAAACCCTCTCAGTATCCCTAATTATACTTATAAGGAAGGGGTTTTGAGGTACAAGCACAAACTATACATTGGCACTGGAGGCAATGTCATACAAACACTCTTAGCTTCTCTACATGCTTCTGCCATTGGTGGCCATTCTGCATTCAAGAAACTTCGTGAGGTCCGTGGAGCCACTTTTACTCGGAAGGGAATGCACATGGACATAGTGCTTTTTGTTTCTCAATGTGATATCTGCCAAAGAAACAAGAGTGACAACACCAATTCTGCTGGGATTCTCCATCCTCTCCCTATACCTGATCATCCATGGCAACATATCACAATGGACTTCATAGAGGGCTTACCTGTCAGCAACAAGAAAAGTGTTGTACTTGTCATTGTAGACAGGCTGACAAAATATGCTCATTTCTTGGCTCTTCAACATCCATACACAGCAGCTTCAGTTGCTCATGCTTTTCTTTCTCAAGTGTTCAAATTGCATGGCTTACCATCCTCCATTATGTCTGGTAGGGACAAGGTCTTCACCAAAGAATTTTTGGCAAGATCTCTTTAAAGCTTTGGGTACAAGTCTGAACTTAAGCACATCATATCATCCTCAAACAGATGGCCAAACTGAGAGAGTAAATGCATGATTAGAAACTTATTTGAGGTGTTTGACTGGCCATAAACCAAGCAAGTGGGGTCATGTGGCTAGCTCTGGCAGAGTGGTGGTATAATACAAGCTTTCATACCGCCTTGAAGATGTCTCCCTTCCAAGCACTCTATGGGTATATCTCTCCTCACTTGGCCTTCCCCACCACCGCTACCACTTCAGATTGATGTTGTTGAAACTTATTTGAAAGAGAGGGATTCTCTACTTGATATTCTCAAGGAATCCCTTCATACAAAACAAGAGATAATGAAGCTCTATACCGACAACTCACGCAAAGATAGGAGCTTTAAAGTGGGGGACTTGGTATATCTTAAGCCGCAACCGTACGAGGCAAGCATCTCTGTCTCACTTAGGAAGAACTTCAAGCTCTCTTCTAAGTTTTATGGCCCTTTCCCATTTCTCGCAGCAAAGTTGGTAAGGTGGCCTACAAGTTGCAAACTTCCTTCCCATGCACTTATACATTCGATTTTCATGTGTCCCAATTGAAGAAGCACATTGGCCTCAAACACACTCCATCTCCTTACCTCCCAAAGGTTGATCATGAGGGTCAAATCATTATGCTGCCTGATGAGTGCCAAATAATGCATATTTATACACCTTTTTATTGGCATTTTACTCATCTTTTGTGCTTAGAAATCAGATATTATCCCAAATTCTGTATTTTCTTTATTTTCAAGAATAAATATTTGTACTAATTAATTTTGTGTTTTTAGGTAATAAATAAAGCTCGGAGAAATTGAGGAGCCAAAAGAGCAAAGAATTGGAGACAAGCGTCTATGGAACAGAAAGCCAAAGCCCGCGCGCGCAACAGTTTCAACCCAACAAGTAGCAACTCATCTACAAGACATGGGCTTGAGCTAGACCCGACCTATGACCCGGATCCGAACCCGCTCATCCCGGGGCCGTTGAGATCTCTCCTACTGCATCCTACGGTCGCTCCTTCGCTCACATCATTTCTTGATACTCCCGCTCCACACCAAAAACCGCACATCGTCCTGAGCCGTTAAGATCTTCACTCGCCACATCCTACGCTCGCTCCGACTTCCTCATCAAATATCGATACACCCGCTTCACAACGAAGTTCCCTAACCCTATACCCTAGTCGACCACACTCATTCCTCTCTTCTTCTTCTCTTTCTTCTCTCGAGCAACCCCTCTGCAAAACCCTTACCTCCCTCTTCTCTTCCCATACCGGTGGCAAACCATCATCACCACCACCCTATCTCCTGTCGCCATCGCCTCTAGCTACGTCACCACCTTCTCTGCCACCCTCGCATCACTCATCTCCATCCGTAGCTTCTCACTTACCCTAGAAGCTAGGGTTGAGATGATTGAAGTTAGGGTTTTCACCAACAACCCCAAAGATGGACGATTCTCGAAGCGGGAGAGAGGCGTGGGTTCGCTTGATTTGTAAGTTTGGTTGTTAGAGAGGTAGTTTGGAGAGTATAAATTGATGTTTTGATTTGTGAGAGAGACAAATCAATTTTTAGGGTTCATAATAGTTTACAATTTCAATTTGAAGTCCTGCTTTATGTTTAACATGTTCTAATTTACCTTGCTAGGATTAAAAATGAAACCCTAAATCTATGTTCTGTGGTTCAACTTCATTTGAATTGTTCTTGGCATGTTTTAAGTTATAAGATAAGCTCAATTTTAACACCTCATTGCTCTGCTCTCACAATGAATGCCTTTTATCCATTGTAGTTAGGATAACATTGTGTTGAGTGTGTTTCACTCTTGTTTTAATTATCATTGCTAACTCTTTGACTAGTTGTGCTTAGATAGACAACTAGTGCTCGTAGTAGTATTCTTAGATGATTAATTGAGTTATCCCATGGTGAAACCTCCTAGATAAGTGATAGAGTTGACATACTATCCTTACCTCGCCATAGGAACAAGAATATTCAAATTAGTTGAATTACATAACTTGAAATAGTGGTGGATTTGCTAATCCTAGTGCCTGCAACCTCATTACTTTTACATCATTTTGTTTTTAGTCTTGTAAACCTTCAAACTCAGTCGTATCGACACCAAGTTCAGTCCATTATTGTGTTACACTTACTAGAAATCAGTTAAGAGAGCCTTTAGATCAATCTACACACTCTAGTTCTCTGTGGTTCGACTCAGTGCTTGCCACTGCCTCCAAAGGCACTGTGCACTTGCAGATTAAGACGTAGGAAATAAACTTTTTTCCTACCAAGTTTTTGCGCCGTTGCCGGGGAACTGGTAGTGTGTTGTTTGCTCTTTATTGCTTTACTCCACTGATTTCATCCATCTTTGTATATTTCATCCATGTGTTCATATATGTTTTGAATCCTTGTTTTAGTTTCTCTTAGCATAACTTAGCTGTGCTATCATGCTGTAACTCTGCATCTTTCATTGTGTTCTGCAATCTCATGCTGTAACTTAGTGCCATCAGTCTGTCATTGCATTCTGTTCTTCTGTCTCACCTTGTAACTTTTGTTTTGCATCCACTGTCTTGTAGTATAATTACCTGTATCTTGCTTCATTTCAAATATTAGTAGTTTGATGCTCGCTTTAATCAGTGCAATATTGAAAACTAAAACTCACTCTTGAGTGACAGTCTTCTTGTGCAATCCAAGAAAGAAAAGGGAGCAAAAAGCCATTGGTGGATTTTCCTAAACCCAGTGTTATACTGGCGGTTTGTATCTTAGCCTTGCTTACTTACTTGAATGGATGTTATGGTATGTTTGGTTGTATGATTTTCTGTGTAGGCATATGTATAATTTGTACATGAACTGAGACCTTGCATGATAAATTAGAAGCTGTGAATGAACCCTGATTTTTGCTTAACCTTGTATTGCCTGAGCATACACTATGAATTAGCTACTCTGCCACCTTGCTAGCCCCCTGAAGCTGCAAGTTTGAGTTAGCCTGTGAAAGCCAAGTTAACATCAACCCTACATCTTGCAAGCTCTTTGTCCTGTTGTCAAGCATGTTAAACATATTGATATGATTGTATAACCATTTGTGCTGTGAAAACCAAAGGAGTCAACTGACCCTGTTGACATCAACCAAACTTGTTGAAACACTGTCATCTGACTATCCTAGTCATTTGCTGAGCATGCTATAAACCCCTTTGACAATTAAGCCATCTGACCTCAACTGAGTAAGTTGACTTCATCTGTCCTGCACCCTGAGCATGTTGTGAGATGCTAAAGCATATTCAATTGTGAAAATTTGCCACTTGCTGCCTGTATGCATAAACTGTTCAGTGACTATTCTGGTGTTAGCATTGATCTGATCTGTATCATGTTGATGGTGTGAACCACTTGCCCTGCAAATTATCTTGAAATTGTATATGCTGCTGCTATATCTGTGCACTTGCATCTATAACTTGTATGTGACCCTGTGGTATTTGAGTGAGTGTCAAGTAGCAGATTTGTGTTAGCAATTAACTTGTTTTTCAAAAACACAACCTAGCACATGCTTCACCCCTGAGTGAGCACAACCTTTCCCCTGTGCACCTCCCACAGTCTTGTTGATTTTCTTTTGCACTTGCCAATCTGGGCTGTGCTGTGTCAATTCCTGTGTGAGTTGTTGATTGCTCCTAGCTGTACTGTGTCATCTGTGAGAACCAGTGCATAGGCTGTGCTGTGTCTTCTGTTTTGAGAGTTTGCTTAAGCTGTGTATTTGCTCAGCTGTGCTCTGCCAGAGCTGAGTACAAGTCTAGCATCATTCTGCAATCTTTGCATAAGCCAGTGCTGTTTTGATAGCACAAGTTGCACTGATCTGTGCAACAAACTGGGTTCCCTAAACTGAAGCCCAACCACTGAGCTTTGCATTCTGCCAACCTTAAGCCCACATACTGGGCTGTGCAACAACAGATGAAGCCCACCTTAGTTGAGCTGCTGGGCTGACAGAAACCCACATACCTGGGCTGAACAAAACCTGGGCTGTACATTTTTTACACCCAACCTGGGCTCTGCTTCTGCACCAAACTAAGCCCACATCTTTTGGGCTAGAGTCAACCTATTCAGTTGGGCTTCATAACTTCAAAAAGCCATCTTTTGGGCTTGAGTCTTGTTTTAGTGGGTCACTTTTGAGTTTTTGCTTATCTGTGTTGATCTTGCTTGTATGTTAACATGCTAGATGCGCTAGCTAGGCTATGATTGTGTCTTTTAGAGACCAAACAAATCGACTAGTTAGAATCCGCCCGGACGAAATCGTAAGCATACCCAGGTTCTTCAACCGAAAACCCAAGCCCGGACCTATCTCAAACAGAGACCATGAGTGATGAACCAAACCCACCCCGTAGTCTCAAGGACTACATGTACCCAACTAGGGCAAGCCAGCCCTCTTGCATCATTCTCCCAAACTCGATGCTTGTCGGGTTTTGAATGAAAGCAAGCACCATTCACATGCTACTCGTATTTAGAGGGGTCAATGCTGAGAACCCCTACCATCACGTGAGAGACTTTGAGGATATTTGTGGGACTCTGCGTTTTAACCAAATGACAGAGGAGTCCCTCAAATTGAGATTGTTTCCTTTTTCTCTGAAAGACAAAGCCAAGTCTTGGCTACATGCCCTACAACCACAGTCCATTAGAACCTGTGATGACCTCACAAAAGAGTTTTTCAAAAAGTTTTTCCCCAACCATAAGACGGCGACAATTCGCCAAAGTCTAAATGGTTTTGTGCAATTAGAAGACGAAACTCTAGCAAAATACTTGGAGAGATTCAATGAATTATTACTCCAATGTCCCCACCATGGTTTTGAAAAATGGAGACTCGTCCAAATCTTGTATGAGGGTCTAGATGTTAGAACCCGTACTACGAGTCAATGTGCAATGGTGCATTTATTGACAAGAGTGTTGATGACGCTTGGACTTTCTTAATCGAAGTCGCTGAAAAGACTCAACAGTGGGAGTCCATCCGTGAACCGAGAAGGACTACCCCTGCACAAAATGTTCATAGAATCGAGTCTGACTTCGAGGGAAATGCAAAAATGGCATCTTTGGCCCGGAGAATAGAAGTGCTTGAGTTGGAAAAGAATGTAAAATCTAATGCCCCTACTCTCCGTGACCAAATTGATATGGCCACTTGTGCCGCATGCCATAGTTCTGACCACTTAGTGGATAGCTGTCCAGACTTGCACGCATTTCAAGAGTCTAAAAACGAGCAAGCCAATGCATTGTACCAGAGGCAAGAGAACAACCCGTATTCTCAGACCTACAACCCAGGGTGGAGGAATCACCCTAACTTCTCATGGTCCAAAGGACCGGTACAAGGGGGACCAACAAATAACAACCAAGGATACTCCTGTTAAGTGCATATTTTGCATATATTTTGTGTCGAATCCATGCTAGTAATTGCTTAGTTTCTTGCGAATCATTGTATATTACGTTTGTTTTGTTTTATTTATGTTTTGCGAGGTGAATCATCCAAAAGAAGTGAATTGGCACATATTTGTGCAATAAAAGAAGTTAGCTACAAACAAAGAAGGGCCAAAGACCAAACGGAAGTCGTTCAAATCGAGGAGTTCTTGATAGCATCGTGAAGAGGACGAAAAGACGAAGCCACCGGCGAATGAATGGAGTCAATCCAACGTCATATGGAGAAGTTATGGGCGAGACGAGAAGTTGAGCTTGTCGCTTCCTCGGAACTGACAATATAACGGGAGTGAAGTTAGAATCGAATCGTCGGTCTTGTAAGACTGACAGTTGAAAGCTAGATACTAAGAGCACCAAATTGGATAAAGGGCTGCCGCTATCATCTTCTTCACCATGCATTCACGACCGATTCGGGGTTCATGCAGAGGTTAACGGTGACGAGATTTATGAACTTGCCGCCATTGCCGTCCCCGTTTACGAGGTATGGCAGCTCGAGCATAACAGCTAACGAAGAGGAGAAACTCAGGTGGAGTTTGTGATACAAACAAGTCAGAGAAGAAGTCTTGCCGAAGATGGTGATATTCAGTCTTGATGGCAGCTGGTTACGAGAGTTGAGAGAAGGAAAGTACAAATGAGAATGATGGTGCTTTGCTGTGGTCGATGGTGACGAGAATGGAGCAATGCTGTGACTTGAGCATGGCAGAAAAGAAACAGCAGAGATCGAGATGGTCTTGGCTGTGGATTAAACATGAAAGGTGTTGGCTGTGGCATGCTCGAATGAGAAGAGAAACTGGAGTTGAATTAAGACACGGAATGGACGGGAGTTCTGGTGGTTAATGGCGTTTCTGCCATGACCATTTCTGATGTTAAACTTTGGTTGCATGGAGATGAAGGTTGAGCCTGATGAACGGAGATGGGGTTGCTCCAGTGCAGTGATGAAGTGTTTGGCAGAGAAGACGATGGCCATTAATGGTTTTTGGTCGAGCTTGGCAGTGACGGAAGAATGGTGTTTGAGCCGAGAAGAATAGCGGCTTGCTGTGAAGAAATAATTGGAGTTGTAATTCCCAAAACAGAGCTCGAGAGTAAAATAACAGGGAAGCTAATGGTGCAGAGATACTACAGATGAGAATGGCGATGGAGCTGAGCTGTTAGGAGTTCGAACTGAGAAATGAGTCGAGCTTTGGATGACACTATGCTAGCTGATTGCCAGAGAACGATGCTAGCTGTGAAGAGAAGAAGTTTTGTTGTAATGTTGAGGCTTGAGATAGGTTTCTCAATGATGAAGAAAATAGATGGTTTTCACGGAGAGCCTGGTATACGCGGGAGCAATTGATGGTATCGAAAAACTCAGGAGAAAATAAAACTCACGGTTACCAGAGTAATCGTGGGAGTTGGTCGAGAAATAAAACTCCCGTAACTTTTTATTTTCACGAAGGGTGAAGTGTCCGTGAGTCTGACGGGAGAAATTACAAAATCCAGGGAGTTTGAAATGTCACGGAGACACTACTATCCGTGATTCTGACGGAGGAAATAAAAGTTCAGGGAAAGAAATATTTCAGGAAGGGTTGTCTATCCGTGGGAATATGTTGTATTGAAGATACATTGTCGGGTTCCACTAACCGACAATTGAATTAACAAGCCAATAGTTTATGGGTGGGCTTATCTCCACCGCTTGAGTCCGTTAGCTGGGTTGGTATATTTTTGACATGGTCACACTTTGGCGGTGTGACGTACTTTGGGATATTTGGCGAGTTTTGGCAACCACTTCGACCGGGATTGGCGCACGGGCACTTCTACTACTTGGATATCTATATAAGAGACACTTCTTAACCTAAGAGAGAATAATATAGAATATAACTCTACATCTCATAATACACTTTTGTTCTTCATCAATATTTTAGGGTTTACCCCTTTAGGGGGAAACCGAGAAACGGTGTAAACATGAGAGGCTAAACTTTATTGATTAAGGATGAATTCAATGTTCTAGCGTGAAGCTTTATTATTATACAAGTTTGTTATGAGTTTTAATCATCTTATCGTTTGTTTTCACTACATCTAATTTTATGAGTGATTCTTAGATTGATTTGGGATGCATACTAGATTAGTCTATTAATTGTTCTATTGCTAGTATTGGGTTAGGAGATAAGTAATCGTCGAATAATTCATACACAAGTAGAAATCGCGAGATCTTGCGGAGGATTCTGGGAGCAATTGCGGGTGAATACAACACCCCGCAAGTGAACCTTGAGCTAAGAGTTTAACTACTGGGATCAACCTAATTCACAAAGCCTAAAACGTTCAATCGGATTACACCTTGAGTGAGCTACTACTTGGTGGTTCGGTTGGATAGAATCGATATTGGAGAGCTTCCGTATCCGTGGTAAAAGGAGTTTTGAGGATAGCACTGAGCTAGCTGCTTTCCTACGGTTGGTGATGAATGGTTCTAACGAAGATAGATAAGTATACTAATCCAGTTATCGCTTGGTAACGGCGAAGGATTCCTTGATCATATCTTTCTTTTATTCGTTATTCTTTTTATTTCACTTCAAAACAACCCCTCTTTGTGTTTTATCTTTTATTTGCTATCTAAATAACATATCAATTACACAGCTCTCTGTGGGAACGATCCTTACTACCGCTATATTACTAGTTAATTAGTGGGAAATATATTGATTAATTTGTTGTGGTTACGACACGCACCAAATTTTGGCGCCGCTGTCGGGGAGCGGTTGTTAATTGATTTGTTATTTGTTTAGCTTGTTTTTGTTTTTAAATTTTTTCTTATGTTCTTGTGAGTCGTCATGTTTCCTTACGGACATAACATGTACGGAGCACAAGACCAATCATCATATTATAGTGGTAATCAATTCGGATTTAAATCTCATTCATGTAATAACTACCAACCATACTCTACGGAGCCTTATGGATACTCTCATACATATCAACAACCTTATGACGGGTATGTAAGTGAGAAATCAAAGGGATGGGAGGATAGTTATGCTTCTGATCAGTTGTTTTCTAGTAATATGCAGATGACAGAGAGTGTGGAAAGACCTACTCCTCTTTATCATGTTCTTTCGTCATTTATGTCAAAAGAAGAGATACAAATCTGAAAATTCCATCGTGAATAATGGCGAAAACGTATTAATATCGTAAAACTTTCAAAGCAATATGATCAGTTAGAAGAAGTCGGAGCATCGAGAAAAGACCCTCGAAGAAATCAACAAGGTAATACGAATGTAACTTCAACGTCGTTGGGATATTGAAGATTATGAGGTTGACGAAGACTCTGATGAAGATGAGCAACCTTTGGAAAATCCTTGCAATAATGGTAATGTTATTTCAACTCCGGATCATAATAACGATCACTCTCCTATTCAAAGGGAGGAGAATGAATATGACATAACCGTTGTTATAAATGGTGTAACGTACTCAAACAATGATTTTAGGATTTGCACCAATGAACTAGAATTTCTAGGAGATGATTCTGATTCTGATGACGAAAGTGTTGAAGAGATAGTGATTGAGAATGAAACCAATTTTATTGAAGTTGTGGAAGACCCAATTGAGCTAGCCAAGGATTATATTGATGCTGAGATTTTGATTGAAGCAGAAACTGACGAAGAATGGCTAAATAGTTTGATAGAGGACCACAATACAAATGAGGTAAATAATTCATTGCAATTCTTTAAGAATGATGAGGATCCCAATAATACAAGAGATTGTGGAAGGTTTGTCTAATCCTTTGCATATTTCTAAATCTTTTGATCGACATCACTTAGGATTGGAGTTGTGTGCTTCTACTTTTAAAGAATTATTTTGCTTCTAAGTATCTACCACTTGATGTGTTTGATTCTAGCATTATGCAGTTCATCGAGAGGAACCCGAAGAAGTTCCCTTATTTTATGTTCTCTATCCACTTCCGAGTGTAGAAAGGACTAAGTGTGGGGGAAACTTTCAAGCTATAACAATTTCATTATTCATATATTATGCTAATCATTGTGTGAAGTTGTTACTAGAATTTCAGATTGTTTTCTCAAGCGTACTACTGATTTTCGTTGTTGGTATATGGACGATAACAAGAAAGTCGGGCTGACGACTTTAAACCAAGCGCTAAATGGGAGGCAACCCATAGGTTTTGTATCTTAAACCCTTCTATTTTTGTTTTTTATTGTTTTCATATCATATTTGCATCCCCATGTTCAAGTTCATTGAGTCCGTAATCTATTTTAGAAGAAAAATTCAGACTGCGCGTAGTTCAGTCCAGAGACCATAACTGTCAGACCGTTTATCGAAACACTGTGCCCTTTTGACACTGTGTAGAAAACACGTAGATGAACAACTTTTGTGAAATGGAGTTTTTCCAAATTCCTTACCAATTTGTACAGTTTTTGCGTTTTATCTGCTGTTACGTCAGAATTCAGAATTTTCAGTTTTACACATTGAGGACAATGTGAAGTTTAAGTGTGGGGGAGCATTTATATGTTTGTATAGTTTGTTTTAGTTTGTTTTATGCCTTCAAAAAAAAAAAAAAAATCAGAAAAATAGAAGAAAAAACCAAGAAAAAAATTGTGCTTTTGAACTCCGAAATCTAGAAACTTGTGCCTTTAGGATGACACCATTAGTGGATTGAACCATTTTGAATGCGGAGTTGAGGAACCAATTAACTAAAAGGGACGAACACATAGCTCAGAAATCACAAATAACATGATAGTTGTTACCATATCTCGGAATATCACCATATCACATTCTATTTTTATTTTTTCCATATTTATCTATTGTTCTCTAAGTGCTTTGGTGGGTCACTAAACATCGACGTGTTATTACTGCTAGGATGAAATAGAGTGATTGAGTTACTAGAAAAAAAAAATATATATGAAAAAGAAAAAAAAAAAAAAAAAAAAAAAAAAAAAAAAAAAAAAAAAGAGACCGACCAATTAGACCAAACGGAATAAGAAAGACACTTGGGAATAGCAAGATGTGTGAAACGTAGTCCCTGTCTCCGTCGCCTAAACAAGCGTGGAATGCAGGATCCAAGGCAACTATCATATACGTGTTGACAAGGAAGCATGCGCTTGGATCCAAAAGATCTAATCATGCCGTCTAAAAAAAAAAAAAAAGAGAAATTGGATCCAGTTTGATCCAATCATATAAAAAAAAAAAAAAGAGAAGAAATTATTATTGTGTTGAATAAAGTCACTCTTGGTTCCCTTGTATATGCCAATTGATTTGATGTAGCATTCAAAGACTAAGTAGCTCAATCCAATAGGATTAGGTTCATCTCAAAAGTGACCTTCTGAGATGAGATATGGGAAACATCGATCACTTGTGAATATTCGCCAACATCTACATCTATATCCATCTTCTTGATCTTTTCATTGTGATTGTGGTTTGTTAGTTTCCGAGTATTGTGGCTTGTTCGACTATCTAATTAGAGCTTTATTTATTTGAATATATGAACAGAATTTGCGCAAGGTACCTCCTCCTGTAGTCATTTTGGATTCGTTCATGAATTTGTCACAAATAGACGGAGTTGGAAATATAGGTTTTGTAGGTAGACCTCTTGTAAACCTTCACGAGACTATAACTCGTCCACTAGGGACACCTAGGGGTTTAAAGGCCTGTTATTCATGCTAAGAGTAACCGTATCCTCGCCGACATGGAGTTGTTGTATTTTAGATAGTTTGCTCGAGGACTAGCAAAAGCCAAGTGTGGGGGAATTTGTTAAGTGCATATTTTGCATATATTTTGTGTCGAATCCATGCTAGTAATTGCTTAGTTTCTTGCGAATCATTGTATATTACGTTTGTTTTGTTTTATTTATGTTTTGCGAGGTGAATCATCCAAAAGAAGTGAATTGGCACATATTTGTGCAATAAAAGAAGTTAGCTACAAACAAAGAAGGGCCAAAGACCAAACGGAAGTCGTTCAAATCGAGGAGTTCTTGATAGCATCGTGAAGAGGACGAAAAGACGAAGCCACCGGCGAATGAATGGAGTCAATCCAACGTCATATGGAGAAGTTATGGGCGAGACGAGAAGTTGAGCTTGTCGCTTCCTCGGAACTGACAATATAACGGGAGTGAAGCAGAAACTGAACTGTCAGTCTTGTAAGACTGACAGTTGAAAGCTAGATACTAAGAGCACCAGCGAATTGGATAAAGGGCTGCCGCTATCATCTTCTTCACCATGCATTCACGACCGATTCAGGGTTCATGCAGAGGTTAACGGTGACGAGATTTATGAACTTGCTGCCATTGCCGTCCTGTTTACGAGGTATGGCAGCTCGAGCATAACAGCTAACGAAGAGGAGAAACTCAGGTGGAGTTTGTGATACAAACAAGTCAGAGAAGAAGACTTGCCGAAGATGGTGATATTCAGTCTTGATGGCAGCTGGTTACGAGAGTTGAGAGAAGGAAAGTACAGCGAGAATGATGGTGCTGTTGCTGTGGTCGATGGTGACGAGAATGGAGCAATGCTGTGACTTGAGCATGGCAGAAAAGAAACAGCAGAGATCGAGATGGTCTTGGCTGTGGATTAAACATGAAAGGTGTTGGCTGTGGCATGCTCGAATGAGAAGAGAAACTGGAGTTGAATTAAGACACGGAATGGACGGGAGTTCTGGTGGTTAATGGCGTTTCTGCCATGACCATTTCTGATGTTAAACTTTGGTTGCATGGAGATGAAGGTTGAGCCTGATGAACGGAGATGGGGTTGCTCCAGTGCAGTGATGAAGTGTTTGGCAGAGAAGACGATGGCCATTAATGGTTTTTGGTCGAGCTTGGCAGTGACGGAAGAATGGTGTTTGAGCTGAGAAGAATAGCGGCTTGCTGTGAAGAATTAATTGGAGTTGTAATTCCCAAAACAGAGCTCGAGAGTAAAATAACAGGGAAGCTAATGGTGCAGAGATACTACAGATGAGAATGGCGATGGAGCTGAGCTGTTAGGAGTTCGAACTGAGAAATGAGTCGAGCTTTGGATGACACTATGCTAGCTGATTGCCAGAGAACGATGCTAGCTGTGAAGAGAAGAAGTTTTGTTGTAATGTTGAGGCTTGAGATAGGTTTCTCAATGATGAAGAAAATAGATGGTTTTCACGGAGAGCCTGGTATACGCGGGAGCAATTGATGGTATCGAAAAACTCAGGGAGAAAATAAAACTCACGGTTACCGAGTAATCGTGGGAGTTGGTCGAGAAATAAAACTCCCGTAACTTTTTATTTTCACGAAGGGTGAAGTGTCCGTGAGTCTGACGGGAGAAATTACAAAATCCAGGGAGTTTGAAATGTCACGGAGACACTACTATCCGTGATTCTGACGGAGGAAATAAAAGTTCAGGGAAAGAAATATTTCAGGAAGGGTTGTCTATTCGTGGGAATATGTTGTATTGAAGATACATTGTCAGTTCCACGGAACTGACAATTGAATTAACAAGCCAATAGTTTATGGGCTGGGCTTATCTCTAGCTGCTTGAGTCCGTTAGGCTGGGTTGGTATATTTTTGACATGGTCACACTTTGGCAGTGACGTACTTTGGGATATTTGGCGAGTTTTGGCAACCACTTCGACCGGGATTGGCGCACGGCACTTCTACTACTTGGATATCTATATAAGAGACACTTCTTAACCTAAGAGAGAATAATATAGAATATAACTCTACATCTCATAATACACTTTTGTTCTTCATCAATATTTTAGGGTTTACCCCTTTAGGGGGAAACCGAGAAACGGTGTAAACATGAGAGGCTAAACTTTATTGATTAAGGATGAATTCAATGTTCTAGCGTGAAGCTTTATTATTATACAAGTTTGTTATGAGTTTTAATCATCTTATCGTTTGTTTTCACTACATCTAATTTTATGAGTGATTCTTAGATTGATTTGGGATGCATACTAGATTAGTCTATTAATTGTTCTATTGCTAGTATTGAGTTAGGAGATAAGTAATCGTCGAATAATTCATACACAAGTAGAAATCGCGAGATCTTGCGGAGAGGATTCTCATGGAGCAATTGCGGGTGAATACAACACCAAAGAAGTGAACCTTGAGCTAAGAGTTTAACTACTGGGATCAACCTAATTCACAAAGCCTAAAACGTTCAATCGGATTACACCTTGAGTGAGCTACTACTTGGTGGTTCGGTTGGATAGAATCGATATTGGAGAGCTTCCGTATCCGTGGTAAAAGGAGTTTTGAGGATAGCACCGAGCTAGCCGCTTTCCTACGGTTGGTGATGAATGGTTCTAACGAAGATAGATAAGTATACTAATCCAGTTATCGCTTGGTAACGGCGAAGGATTCCTTGATCATATCTTTCTTTTATTCGTTATTCTTTTTATTTCACTTCAAAACAACCCCTCTTTGTGTTTTATCTTTTATTTGCTATCTAAATAACATATCAATTACACAGCTCTCTGTGGGAACGATCCTTACTACCGCTATATTACTAGTTAATTAGTGGGAAATATATTGATTAATTTGTTGTGGTTACGACACGCACCAACTCCTATCCTAGAAACCCCCAAGTACCACCACATCCTCAGTACCCTGTAGAGAAAAAGACTAGCTTGGAAGACTGTGTCGTTCTGTTAACCCAAGGTCTTTCAAAACTTGAGAAAACTACCGACCAACGTCTCACAAACCTAGATCTTAAGATAGGGCAAATCTGTGATGCATTGAATGAGAGAGAGAAAGGAAAATTCCCTAGTCAACCCCAACAAAATCCAAAGACTGTGTTTCAAGCAGGCTCCTCTACCTGCAATGAAACTTCACATAGTCAAGCAAATGCCACACCACTCTCCGTAGTGGTAGAATTGTTGAGAACCATGTAGGTGTACCACCTTCAAGCGAGTCTACATCGACTCTCAAGTACACACAACACCACCGGAAACATCTACTGTAGGGAAAGAATCTGAGCCCATTGAGAAAACCAAGAGTCCTACTAATATAGATGTTCCCGTGCCAAGTCATGTTCATGTTGCTCCATTTCCACAACGGTTGGTGCAACGAAGGGGGTACCCAATACAACGAGATTTTAGAAATGTTCAAAAGAGTTAACATAAACATTCCATTTCTCGAAGCAATCGAGCAAATACCGCCTATGCTAAGTTTTTGAAGGACCTTTGCACACAAAAGCGAAAGCTTCATGTGCATAAGCGTGCCTTTCTCACCGAGCAAGTAAGTTCAATTATTCAAAACAAGACACCACCTAAGTTTAAAGACCCGGTAGCCCAACTATCTCTTGTACTATAGGTGAGCATACAATCGTAAAAGCTTTATTGGACTTAGGAGCTAGTGTGAATCTACCGCCATATTCTCGTGTATGTGCGGTTAGGTCTTGGGAATTGCAACCCACCCCTGTCACGCTACAATTAGCGGACAGATCCGTGAAAGTCCCTCGGGAATCGTTGAAGATGTGCTAATCAAGGTTGATAAATTTTATTTCCCCTGTGGACTTCATTGTGTTAGATACACAACCTGTGCATAATCCCGAAAATCATATTACCGTTATCTTAGGACGTCCCTTCTTGGCAACGTCAAACGCTATCATAAATTGTCGTAGCGGGATATTGAATTTGTCTTTTGGCAACATGACTGTAGAACCAATGTCTTTCGTGTGAACCAACAACCCATAGAGTGTGATGATGATGAATTGCACGAGGTTAACATGATTGAGAGTCTGATTCAAGACTCATTGCCCGACATTTTGTCAGTGGACCCCGTGCAAGCATGTTTAGACAATTTTGACTTAGATCTTTTCGGTTCTGAGTATATTAGTGAAGTCCACTCTTTGCTAGAGTCTGTGCCACCCATGGATATTGCTAAGTGGCAGAATGCAGTGGAACCCCTTCCACTCTCTGATACCACATCTGCCCCACCTCTTGATACACCACCTAAGCTTGATTTGAAACCATTACCTCGATACCTTGAAGTATGCTTTCTTAGGTCCTTCGACACTTTACCCGTGATTATTGCATCATGTTTAGACACGTAACGTGAAAGTAGACTCTTAGAAGTACTTCAAGAACATAAAGGAGCCTTAGGTTGGACCATTTCCGATCTTAAGGGTATAAGTCCCACAATTTGCATGCATCACATAAACCTTGAAGAGAACACCAAACCATCTAGGGAAATGCAAAGGAGACTTAACCCCAACATGAGAGATGTTGTCAAGGGTGAGATTCTGAAATTGCTTGATGCGGGTATCATCTACCCCGTCCCTGATAGCCAGTGGGTCAGTCCCATTCAGGTAGTACCCAAGAAGTCTGGCATCACTGTAGTTCAAAATGAGATGAATGAACTTGTTCCCACCCGTGTGACCACTGGGTGGCGAGTTTGTATTGATTATAGAAAACTGAACACAGTCACCAAGAAAGACCATTTCCCCCTTCCCTTCATTGACCAAATGCTTTGGAAAGGTTAGCAAAACATAGTCACTACTTTGCTTCTTAGATGGCTATTCTGCTACAACCAAATTCACATAGCACCCGAAGACCAACAAAAGACCACATTTACATGTCCTTATGGAACATTTGCTTATCGTCGAATGCCTTTTGGGTCTGTGCAATGCACCCGCTACTTTTCAACGTTGCATGATGAGCATATTTTCCGACATGGTAGATAAGTTTCTTGAGATTTTTATGGATGATTTTTCGGTGTTTGGTTCTTCTTTTGATGAGTGTTTGCATCACCTCACTTGTGTGCTGATTAGGTGTAAAGAAAAGAGTTTGGTCTTGAATTGGGAAAAATGTCATTTCATGGTTAACTCAGGCATTGCTCTAGGGCATATCATCTCGGAAAAAGGCATAGAAGTAGACAAAGCCAAGGTAGATCTCATTCAACACTTGCCTCAACCTCGTTCTGTGAGGGACATCGATCATTTCTAGGCCATGCGGGTTTTTACCGCCGATTCATCAAAGACTTTAGTAAAATTTCACGACCTTTGTGCAATCTTCTTGCAAAAGCTGTTGCATTTGTCTTTGATGATGCTTGTAAGGAAGCCTGGGAACAACTGAAGGCTCTCCTTACATCTGCCCCTATAGTCAGACCCCCTGATTGGTCATTACCATTTGAGATTATGTGTGATGCGTCTGACTATGCTGTAGGAGCTGTTTTAGGCCAAAGAGTAGACAAACTCCCCTATGTGATCTACTATGCTAGTAAAACACTTAATGATGCTCAACTGAATTATTCCACTACTGAGAAGGAGTTGCTAGCTGTTGTGTTTGCATTAGATAAGTTTAGATCTTATTTGATAGGGTCTAAGGTCATCATTTATTCTGATCATGCTGCATTGAGATATCTTCTGTCTAAGAAAGATGCTAAGGCTCGTCTAATTCGATGGATACTCTTGCTACAAGAGTTTAACCTCGAATTTCGAGATAAGAAAGGGTCGAGAATGTTGTTGCCGATCACTTGTCTAGGTTGAATGTTGAATCTGGTGATGAGTCTGGTGCTAATTAGGGAATCATTCCCCGATGAGCAATTGATGCTTGTGTCTCAAATGCCTTGGTTTGTGATATTGTGAACTACCTTGCTACGGTAGAATGCCCTTGCATTGGTCTAAACAAGACCGTTCTAAATTCTTGGTCGAAGTTAAACACTTCCTTTGGGATGACCCATATTTGTTTAAGTACTGCCAAGACCAAATCATTAGGAGATATGTCCCCAATTCCCGAACAAAGGGACGTCATCTCTTTCTGTCATGACCATGCATGTGGAGGCCACTTTAGTGCCAAGAAAACTCTTGCAAAGATCTTGCAAAGTGGTTTCTATTGGCCAACACTGTTTAAGGATAGCCATGCATTTTGTGTTTCTTGTGACCGATGCCGAAATTAGGAAGTATCACTAAGAGAAACATGATGCCCTTACAACCCATTTTGATTGTTGAGCTGTTTGATGTTTGGGGTATTGATTTCATGGGACCATTTCCTAACTCGAAGGTAAGTTATACATTCTTGTTGTTGTTGATTATGTCTCTAAGTGGGTAGAGGCCATTGCATCCAAAACCAACGACCATAAAGTTGTTCTTTCTTTTCTTAAGGAAAACATTTTCTCCCGTTTTGGAACCCCTAGGGCAATAATCAGTGATGGAGGTAGTCATTTCTGCAATAGACCCTTTGAATCACTAGTGCACAAGTATGGAATCACTCATAAGGTCGCAACACCTTACCATCCTCAAACCAGTGGCCAAGTAGAAGTTTCTAATAGGGAAATTAAGCATATCCTTGAGAAGACCGTCAATCCTTCTAGGAAAGATTGGTCTTTGCGCTTAAATGATGCTTTATGGGCCTATAGAACTGCATACAAGACTCCCATTGGGATGTCTCCTTACAGACTTGTGTACGGAAAGCATGTCATTTACCTGTTGAGTTAGAACACCGTGCATATTGGGCTGTGAAGAAGTTGAATTTTGATCTTGAATTCTTGATAAGGCTGGAACCCATAGGAAACTTCAACTCAATGAGTTAGAAGAATTGAGAAATGATGCATATGATAGTGCCAAAACGTACAAACAAAGAATGAAAGTGTTTCACGACAAGCGCATTCTGCGCAAGTCTTTCACCCCAGTCGAAAAAGTTTTATTGTACAACACTAGATTGCATTTGTTTCCAGGAAAGCTACGTTCTCGATGGTCAGGACCATTCGTGGTACGTACCGTTTTTCCCCATGGAGCTGTAGAAGTTGAAAACCCAGCAAACAAGAACATCTTCAAAGTCAATGGTCAGAGACTGAAACCATTCCTGGAACATCTTCCACCAGAAGTTGAGACCGTTGACTTGGAAGACCCCATCTATGTGGACCGACCTAGTTCACTTTTGTACATACATATGGACTAAAAATCCATTCTCTTTCCCCTTTATTTTTCTTTTTGCATATTTTTGATGTGTGCTAACCAACCTTTTTGTCTTGCGCTCGTGATTGTTTGCTTTCAAAGCATTCATCTTTCTATGGTTTAGCAACACCCTCTTGCATCCGGTATCTCTTCTCTTTTCTCCTCTCAACATAGTTCTCTTGGTATGTGATTGTTTAAATTCTTTGTATCCGTCGACACATTGAGGACAATGTTTGATTTAGGTTTGGGGGTGTGATTTGCATATAGAGTTTTTAGTCTTTTTGTTTTACTTCTTTAAAAAAAAAAAAAAAATCGAAAAAACTCAAAAATTTGCTTAAAAACCTCCAACTTTTAGAGATTTTAGAGTCACTAGCATGCTTCTAGCTATGTTTACATAGAGAGTCTGACCGAAATAACAGAACTTGGAAGTACTGGAGAACGCAATCGGGTTCCTTAGTTGATTAGAGCGTTAAAGTTGGATTTAACCATACCGAGGGCGAATTAGGTGTCTGTTTAGATATTCGGTAGTAGAATTGTGATCAACCATAGTGGAGACTACCCATTTTACATCAAGCGAGGTACCGACCTTCACTCTTTGTGACTTTCTAGAAAAGCTTTTAGAGTGTGTGTCACCGTACGTCAATTCCGGGTAGGAATGGTGAGCTACCCAACTTCGCACCACTTTCAAAGACTATTTTTGATCTCTTGAGTGCTAATTCCGTCAATCATGAGGGTGACGTCTAAAGATGAAAACTCCTTCTAAATATCGATTTGCAGTTAGTATCACTCTCTCTCTCAATCAACAGATCCATAGAAACACATCATCGTCAGCAAGCGGAGCAACATCAAAATATTTGAAGAAAAGTGAAATAGTCCAAGGTTACATGCAACAAAGAAAAGAAAATAGGATGAGAATTAATGAAGTTTATAAAATCAAGACAATACAAGTTATGGAAAATTAAGTGATATAATCCTTCATCCATGGAGTTAGTAGTTTCATTGTTTTTGTTGTTATTTTCAATTAATGTATATAGTAAAGTTCAAAAAAAAAAAAAAAAAAAAAAAAAAAAAATGTAGTTTATTTTCTTAGTTTTGATACCACCATGGTAAAGAAGAAAATTCCAAGTAACAGGAAATTGAGTAGAAAAGTTAAAAATTGTCAAGTTTTGTGAAGTTTAGAAGTTCGTCATCGACAACCGAAGACCGAAGATTGAAGACGTTTCTATGGTTCTTATGAGAGAGTGATATTAATTGCCGATCGGGTGAAAAGGTAAGTGAGTACTCCCACCCCTTGCTAATGGTTGATTTCCTTTCTTAGAGATCATCAGAAAAAGATTCTTTTGTCCACACTTCGTGGAGTCTCCGTAAAATTATTTCGGAAGGTTATCCTTCTTACCTACAACGTGTGCAGATTTCTCTCTTTATTCCTGCCTGCACACATGAGAGACTAAAAAAGCGATCTTTTTGAGTGCAATTATCATAAAACCCTAATAGTGAGGCAGAAGTCGAGGCTTATGATCACAATCGAATCTGAATTCTTTCATATGGTATGGTTACTTCTCGCTCAGCACTTAAGGATGAGAAGGCGTTCTTTGGCAGTTCTAACTTCGTGTTACTAGCATGCAGAAACTCTATGTCCTCATAGCTCCTTGGATGCTTGAGACTCTTTTACACTCTGAAGTTGGAGAAGGTTTTGTGGGTACACCTCTGGTAAACCCTCACGAGACTACAACTCGTCCACTAGGGACACCTAGGGGTTTAAAGGCTTATTGCATACGCTAAATGCATTCGAGAGACTGCGACATGGGTATAGTTAGGATTTCTTATTTTCTGTTTCACTTGAGGACAAGTAAAATTCAGGTTTGGGGGTATTTGATGAGTGCCAAATAGTGCATATTTATACACCTTTTTATTGGAATTTTACTCATCTTTTGTGCTTAGAAATCAGATATTATCCCAAATTCTGTATTTTCTTTGTTTTCAAGAATAAATATTTGTACTAATTAATTTTGTGTTTTTAGGTAATAAATAAAGCTCGGAGAAATTGAGGAGCCAAAAGAGCAAAGAATTGGACAAGCGTCTATGGAACAGAAAGCCAAAGCCCGCGCGCGCAACAGTTGCAACCCAACAAGTACCAACTCATCTACAAGACATGGGCTTGAGCTAGACCCGACCGATGACCCGGATCCGAACCCGCTCATCCTGGGCCGTTGAGATCTCTCCCAGCTGCATCCTACGGTCGCTCCTTCGCTCACATCATTTCTTGATACTCTCGCTCCACGCCAAAACCGCACATCGTCCTGAGCCGTTAAGATCTTCACTCGCCACATCCTACGCTCGCTCCGACTTCCTCATCAAATATCGATACACCCGCTTCACAACGAAGTTCCCTAACCCTATACCCTAGTCGACCACACTCATTCCTCTCTTCTTCTTCTCTTTCTTCTCTCGAGCAACCCCTCTGCAAAACCCTTACCTCCCTCTTCTCTTCCCATACCAGTGCAGAAACCATCATCACCACCACCCTATCTCCTGTCGCCATCGCCTCTAGCTACGTCACCACCTTCTCTGCCACCCTCGCATCACTCATCTCCATCCGTAGCTTCTCACTTACCCTAGAAGCTAGGGTTGAGATGATTGAAGTTAGGGTTTTCACCAACAACCCCAAAGATGGACGATTCTGAGCAGGAGAGAGGCGTGGGTTCGCTTGATTTGTAAGTTTGGTTGTTAGAGAGGTAGTTTGGAGAGTATAAATTGATGTTTTGATTTGTGAGAGAGACGGTCAATTTTTAGGGTTCATAATAGTTTACAATTTCAATTTGAAGTCTGTTTTATGTTTAACATGTTCTAATTTACCTTGCTAGGATTAAAAATGAAACCCTAAATCTATGTTCTGTGGTTCAACTTCATTTGAATTGTTCTTGGCATGTTTTAAGTTATAAGATAAGCTCAATTTTAACACCTCATTGCTCTGCTCTCACAATGAATGCCTTGTATCCATTGTAGTTAGGATAACATTGTGTTGAGTGTGTTTCAGCTCTTGTTTTAATTATCATTGCTAACTCTTTGACTAGTTGTGCTTAGATAGATAACTAGTGCTCTGTAGTAGTATTCTTAGCTGATTAATTGAGTTATCCCATGGTGAAACCTCCTAGATAAGTGATAGAGTTGACATACTATCCTTACCTGCCATAGGAACAAGAATATTCAAATTAGTTGAATTACATAACTTGAAATAGTGGTGGATTTGCTAATCCTAGTGCCTGCAACCTCATTACTTTTACATCATTTTGTTTTTAGTCTTGTAAACCTTCAAACTCAGTCGTATCGACACCAAGTTCAGTCCATTATTGTGTTACACTTACTAGAAATCAGTTAAGAGAGCCTTTAGATCAATCTACACACTCTAGTTCTCTGTGGTTCGACCTGTGCTTGCCACTGCCTTCAAAGGCACTGTGCACTTGCAGATTAAGACGTAGGAAATACACTTTTAAGCTCCTACCACTGCCTGAGAAGATCCTACGCACCAGAACCATTCTTCAAGGTCGTCGTTTGGTCAGGCAAATACTCTTACAGTGGACTAACTCTTCTCCAAAGAACGCTACATAGGAAGATCTGTCTCACATCCAAGCACACTATCCAAAGTTTATCCTTGAGGACAAGGATCATTCTTTGGGGTAGGCAATTTCACAGTGTGATGAGTGACAATGGGCACCTTAGCTGCCAGTAGTGTTTAGTTAGGTCTATTTAGTATTTTTCTGTTGTTAGTTATTTGAGTAAATGTGCCCGTTGGATCTGAGACACGTGTTGCTCATCCATTACTAGCACATTAGGGTTAATCATTGATTATTAAAGTTGTAAGAGAACCTTAGTTTCTCATTATCTGAAATTAATGAAAACAACAACCATTTGGCTGTGCATATTTGCACAGATCTTGGCCCGAGTCTTTGATTCAGGAGGTGATTAACACCATTTATCATTCCATTCTTCGATCTGCTTGTCTAACTGATTCAGATTGGTTAATGACTTACCATTTTTTTGGCATAAAACTGCTAACCATTAGCCGTCCCTGGATTTCTCTGGGAAAACCGCAAGAGCTAGGCCCTTCTCAGGCTGATGTATAAAGGCATTTGGGAAGAGGTCACATCTCCATAAGACCCAGTCTAATGGTTCTCCAATATTCAACATTTTTGGAGAATTCATGTCATCAAAATTCAATGTCCAACCATAACGGGATCCAAGATTCACGCTGGGACGCCATTTATAATCGCCAGATGCCAAGAGAACCAGTGTCTCCTCGAAATTAACAAAGACACACATCTTAATGGCGTTTTGACCTAATCAAACTGTCAAAATGCTAACCCTGATAGCGTCAGACGTCAACCCTAATACCGTACCAAATTCACTGTAACAGTGTGCGCAGAACAAAAACTCCCCATTCTCTTTTTTTTTTTTTTTTTTCTTGTTCCACAAACGAAGAACATGATTTTGCATGGCTAGATTGATGGGGATTTAGGGTGCTTTTGTGGGAGACTTTAGAATAATTTGTTCTAGTTGTTGTGGAGAATCTATGTCATGAAAGAGTCATGATATGACTAATGGGCTTAGGCCTTTATTTGTTATGTTTCTTTGTAAGGCCTTCTTTAGTGTTATCCTAGGGTTATTTTCTTAGATTTTTGTTTTGTTAGTTGATGAGCTGGGAACCGTCCTATCTTGTGTTGTTGATTGGTCCTTTAATAACCAATCAGTTATTTTCCTGAGTTCATCAATGAAATTATAACCTAGCTTTCCCTTTTTCTCTGTTCTTCGAATCCTTCTTCTCAAGAGCTGTTTCTGAACTAATTTTTAATGTAGATCGTTACAATTGGTATCTGAGCACTCGATCTGAGTGTTTTGTGAGAAAAATGGTTAACCAAAAAGATTCTGATGACTTGCATAAGAAGTTCAACATACTGATGAAGAGTCATGAAGAGATTCTTAGGAAGTATGACGAATCTCAAGGAAGTATCAGCAAATCCATACACACTGAGGTTGAGGCGACGGAAGAAAGGATCATCAACAAGCTAAAGACCGGCGAGGGTCTGCTGCAAACACCACAAGGACATCTATCCCATGAAAGATATGCAAACACAAGTAATATGGGAGGTAATCATCAAATCCCACCTCATTTTCTAATCCACAGAAACCCAAAGTTAAATTTCCTAAGTTCGATGGTATAAACCCTAGATCTTGGATTAGGAAGTGTAGAAAGTTTTTCCAGTTACATATGATGGATGAGGAACAGAAAGTCATGGTAGCTTCCTTGTACTTAGAAGGTAAGGCTGATATTTGGGTTCAAGACTATCAGGAAGGGAAGGATATAATTGTATGGGAAGAATTTGCTTCTGATATAAACTTTAGATTCCAAGAATTGGGTCATGATGATATAATTGGAGAATTCAATAAGTTGAGTCAAGATGGTACAGTGATAGAGTATCAAGAGCTTTTTGAAGAATTGAAAGCCCTTATGCTTGCAAAGAATAAGCACTTGACAAAAGAATACTTCACCTCCAGCTTTGTCAATGGGTTAATAGAAGAACTAAGGTTGGCAGTTCAAATGTTCTCCCCTACAAGCCTTAAGAAGGCTATGTACTTGGCCAGAATGCAAGAAGCTATACTGGATAAGACAACTAGGAGAGTCAGATGTATTCCCAAATTACCTCAATTGTCTATTCCCAGTAGCAGCAACAGTAGAGCATATGTCACTTCACCAAAGACAAATTCTCCTTCCCTAAAGAGCAGGAGCATTCCAAAGCTGCCATAATCAGGAAGATCACATATGTTGAAATGAGGTCAAGGCATGAAAAAGGCATATGCTATAACTGTGATGATGTGTATACTCAGATGCATAGGTGCACTAAATAGCAATTGTTCATGATAGTGGGAGATGATGAACAACAATGTACATTTGAAGAGGAGTCACCAGGCAGCTCTCCCTTGATTCAAGAGCTAGAGGAAGAAGTTGAGATATCATTACATGCCCTGTCAGGTAACATTTCTCACAACACTATTAAAATTCAAGGCAAAACTAGGAATAAGAGGTCTATTACTATATTGGTGGATAGTGGCAGTATACTGGTAGGCCTCGAAAGTGTATGAAAATTATGACCTACATGTTATACCGCAAGTGCACGGCGTCTATCGGAGACGCGGCAAGTACGGGTCGATCCCACAAGGACTTGTGGTGCTCTAAGGTGATCTAATGGCTTTCTCAACTGAGTTTCAAGTGAAAATGTGTAGTGACAAGGTAACAACAGGGGGGTTTTGCCGATACGGCTGGGATGAAATGAAATAAACCTAAACTAAGGTATAAACAGTGACAAAAGGATATGCCAGGGTCTGCAAATCCACCACTAACTCCTATTGTGAGTTTAACTATGTTGAGGTTCTTGTTGTCCTGTGATTGATAGGGGCAGGGTGTCAATTCCACCACCTATCTCTCCCTGTAATGCCTCAATTTAACAGCTAAAGTGCTGACCCAGAGCACTAGTTGTCTAATTTAGTACAACTAGTCAAGGGAATCGAGCATTTGTATCTAAGGTTGAGCTGCAATACACTCAACACAGCTTGTGACCTAACTACAAAGTGTATCCATGGCGTTGGTATACACTTTGTGAGAGAAAAGCATTGGTTATTTGTAATTGAAGACAATTGATAACATTAAGCATTCAAGATGGTTCACAGAGTTAAAACACAACTGGAATTAGGGTTTCATTGAAACCCTAGCTACTAAATTAAAACATCAAAATGAAAATTAAACTACAAAATTAAACCTAATTGACTGCACTGGCTAATCCAGGCGTGTTTTCTAACATCACAATTCAGTTCTATTTATACATGCAACAGACTCAACAACCAAACCCTAATTCACAAAATCGAAAATAAATCAAAAATAAATCAAACCTACTCTAACCCATACTCTCTGATTCGGTTGTTGGCTCTACTCATGCTTCTCTGACTCCATTAATCGATAGCTTACACAGAACCCTAACCCTAATTCCATTTATCTCTTTCATAGCCTCTAGAGTTGTTGAGAGAGGCTAGGAAAGGGATAACTAAAACTAGAGGTGACGAAGATGGAGCGGCTGTTGTGATGGCTTGTCAGGGTAAGGTGAGGTGGTGTTGTCTCTGGTGGTGGTATGGGTGAAGAAGGAGGTGGCGGAGCAGAGCAGAGCTCTGCTCTGATGGAGACGGGAGAGAAGAGAAGAAAGAGAAAGATGGAAGGGAAATGGTCTGCTCGAGTGGGGGTATAAGGTATGGTTGATTCGGTGTAAAGCAGGTGCAGCAAAGGACTGAAGAGAAGGGCCTAGCGAGCGTAGGATGGAGCTGATGGAGATCTGAACGGCTCAGGGATGTAGACGGTTTTGGTGTGATCTAGTGTTGCACGGGAGCAGCGATCTTCGATGCACGTGGAGGCAGCGACCGTTGGATGAGGGAGAAAGAAATCTCAACGTCTCAGAAGAGACGGGCTCGGATCCGGGTCGTGGGTAGCTTTAGCCCATGTCTTCCTTGTTGGGTTGCAACTGATTCGCGCGCGGGCTTTGGCTATCTGCTCCATAGATGCTTGACTCCAATTCTTCTGCTCTTTTGCTCCTTAGTTTCTCCGAGCTTTATTTATTACCTAAAAACACAAAATTAATTAATACAAATATTTATTCTTGAAAACAAGGAAAACACAGAATATGGGATAATATCTGATTTCTAAGCGCAAAAGATGAGTAAAATGCCAATAAAAAGGTGTATAAATATGCACTATTTAGCACTCATCAAATACCCCCAAACCTGAATTTTACTTGTCCTCAAGTGAAACAAAATGAAGAAATCCTAACTATACCCCGTCGCAGTCTCTCGAATGCATTTAGCGTATGCACTAAGCCTTTAAACCCCTAGGTGTCCCTAGTGGACGAGTTGTAGTCTCGTGAGGGTTTACCAGAGGTGTACCCACAAAACCTTCTCCAACTTCGAGTGTAAAGAGTCTCAAGCATCCAAGAAGCTATGAGGACATAGAGTTTCGCATGCTAGTAACAGAAGTTAGAACTACCAAAGAACGCATTCTCATCCTTAAGTCTTTGAGCGAGAAGTAACCATACCATATGAAAGAATTCGGATTCGATTGTGATCATAAGCCTCAACTTCTGCCTCACCATTAGGGTTTTATGATAATTTCACTCAAAAAGATCGCTTTTTTAGTCTCTCATGTGTGCAGGCGGGAGTAAAGAGAGAAATCCTGCACACGTTGTAGGTAAGAAGGATAACCTTCCGAAATAAAATCTGAGACTCCACAAAAGTGTGGACAAAAAGAATCTTTTTCTAATGATCTCTAAGAAAGGAAAATCAACCATTAGTAAGGGGTGGGAGTACTCACTCACTTCTCACCCGATCGGCAATTAATATCACTCTCTCATAAGAAACCATAGAAACGTCTTCAATCTTCGGTCTTCGGTCTTCAAATGTTGATGACGAACTTCTAAACTTCACAAAACTTGACAATTTTTAACTTTTCTACTCAAATTCCTTGTTGTTTGGATTTTTCTTTTTAAACTCTTCTTTACCATGGTGGTAGCAAAAATAAACTACAATTTTTTTTTGATTTTTTTTTTTGATTTTTTTTTGATTACAAAAAGTGAAAATAAAAATACAAATAATGAAACAACTAACTCCATGGACAAAGGACTTTATCACTCAATTTTTCCACAACTTGTATTGTCTTGATTTTATAAATTTTATTAATTCTCATCCTATTTTCTTTTCTTTGTTGCACATAAACCTTGGACTATATCAACTTTTCTTTCAATATATTGATTCTGCTCCGGTTGCTGACGATGATGTGTTTCTATGGGTCTTGCGATTGAGAGAGAGAGTGATGCTAACGGCAAATCGGTATTTAGAAGGAGTTTTCATCTTTAGACGTCACCCTCATGATTGACAAAAACTAGCACTCAAGAGATCAAAAGTAGTGCTGAAATTGGTGCGAAGTTGGGTAGCTCACCATTCCTACCCGGAATTTACGTATGGTGACACACACTCTAACAGCTTTTCTAGAAAGTTGCAAAAAATTGAAGGTTGGTGCCTCACTTGATGTAAAATGGGTAGTCTCCACTATGGGTGATCACAATTCTACTACCGAATATCTAACAGAAGACCTAATTAGCCCTCCGGTATGGTTAAATCCAACTTTAACGCTCTAATCAACTAAGAAACCCGATTGTGTTCTCCGGTACTTCCAAGTTCTGTTATTTCGGTCAGATTCTCTATGTAAACATAGCTAGAAGCATGCTAGTGACTCTAAAATCTCTAAAAGTTGGAGGTTTTTATTTGCAAAAAGTTTGAATTTTTAGAATTTTGAATTTTTTTTTTTTTTTTTTTTTTTTTTGAAAATAAAAGGTAAAATAAAAGACTAAAAACTCTAAATGCAAATGCACCCCCAAACCTAAATCAAACATTATCCTCAATGTGTCTACATATAGAAAAAATTTAAACAGTCACATACCGAGAGAACTATGCTGATAAGAGAAAAGGGAAGAGATTACGGATGTCGGCGGGGAGCAAGGTTGAGCTTCATTAATCAAGGCAAAATCCAACATTCTCAGTGGTGATCATATCGGATTAGCACAAAAAATGCACAAGAAGACTCAACCGATTCAAGAAAGAAAAAATTAACAAGTCCTACTGGATTATATACAATGAAGATAATGTACAGAAACATTAACATTCTTACAAATATAACAAAAAAAATGGGCTTTGGTTTTGTTGGGAGCTTTGGTTTATGTGGGAATTTGGTTTATTGGGCTTTGGTTTGTTGGGCTGGTTTGGTTTTGTTGGGATTGATTTGGTTTTTGTGGGCTTCAATGGTTGTGCAAAGCCTAGGTTAGATGAACATGTGCAGCCCAGCAATTGGTTGGGGCAGAGCCCAGTTGTGTGGAGGTTGGGCTTGGCAGGATGCAGAGCCCAGTGGTTGGGTTTTCTGCTTAGATTGCAAATGCACAGCCCAGTTCAAGTGCGACCCAGGTTATAATGCTAGCCCAGTTCACAGTGGGCTTTGTTTGTGTAGACATCCCAACAACTCAGGTTACGTGGGCTTCAGTTATGCCCAGCCCAGCTATGAAGGTCAAGTTATGTGGGCTGAAGTTTGGAATACACAGCCCAGGTTATGTGGGCTACACAGTGTGTGCAAAGTTGTGAAGTCAATTGGTTGTGAACTCAGTGTGTGCACTGGCTAGGCTAGCCTCTGGTTGTGTTGCACAGAGCAATGTAAACAAGCAAAAACCACAAGGAAGAACACCAATACAAAACTGAAATACACAGAAGTCTTTGGTAAATCTTTGGTAGTTGCTTTGATGAAGAGTTCACAAAGACACCCTCGGTTTAAATGGGCGAGTAACATTACTTGTGCACAAAGACGGGTTTGTGTAAACAGCCCAAGCGAAGATGGTCAAGGTTGGCAGATCACCCGGGCCGGTGGTGGTGGACTCAGTTTTTGTGCAATACAAATTCACACAAATTAACACAACACTCCACAGAAGCGACTTATAAGGCAGAGCTTATGTAGGGTAGGCTTAAGCTCAGCACAGGCTTTAGTGATCACAGGATATCAACAGATTCACAAAGTATATCACTTACAGCATCATACATTCATCAAATTTCAGCACAATGTAGCTATGAACTCCACAGATGCAACAGATTAACAGATTAAGCAATGCTACCACTTACAACATGCTCAGAGTTGCAGGGTTTTCGCAGAGGTTAATGAGCACTAGTTCAGGGAGCATACAAGGGTGACAGCACAGGCTACAATGCCATAAGTAACTCAGGGGATTTTCATGATACATATTTACCCATCTTAAGCAAGCTCAGCACACAGTTCAGCTACTCTTGAAATGCACAGATGCAACAGATGATGTTAACAGGTCAATTGGTTTTCACATGTTATGCAGGGGAGTAGAGGACTCAGCTTGGGTTGACATGGTATCACAAACAAGTTTAGCAGACTTTGTTGCACAATTGACAAGTCACAACAAATAGGGCACTCATTCAAATGCTTTACAACATACCACTGGGTGTCAACAAGGTCAGTTGACCTCAAGATTCAGAGTTTAGGCACAAAAATTACAGGTTTGCACTAATGAGGTTGACAGCATGCTCAGCAAATGACACAGAGGCACCGAATAGCAATCACTCAAGGCTGTCAACAGCTGGAGTTGATGTCAACTATCTCAGTTGACTTCAACTGGGATGTGCAGCTAGCCTAGTTATCCAAGTTTACCCTCACAGCTACAGGGGCTGGAGGTGAACATAAGGTTTGTCGAGGCCTAGGGTTGAAAGTACAGGCCCTGTAGAGGCCTAGATTGCACAACAACTTATACAAACGGCACAACTCAGATAGCTTATGCACAGATCATGTCACTCTCAGCTAGCATGTGGGTAGTTCAAAGATTATGAAAACCAACAATGTGTATTCGCAAAGTTCAGGTTATCATGCAATCAGGGTATGCAACACAAGTAAGCATAACATCAGGTTTTAACACTTTTGTCGACAGAATAGATCATGTAAGGGTCTGTCAACGATTTAAGCTCAACAGGGTCAGGGTTATGCTCAGGGTTGCCTTCACTTGGGCTTCAGCTAACTTGGGTAATCCAAGTAGCAGCTCAACTCCCAGCTTCAGGGGGCTGGAGATTGGTAGCTCAGATGGTCTATGCACAGATTGCAGATACTAGCATGGCACAGCAACTAAGTAATGCTAGAACTCTACAGCATGCTCAGGGAATAGGTTTGAAAACACAGGATTATCACTTAGTTTTCCTAGGCTGTGCTCAAGTCTCAAACAGGGTTAAGCAGATATCAAGGTTCAACATATGTCACAGAGCAGAGTTAGAGAATGATACTAACTTGCCTTAGCCTCAGTGGCTGTGCTCAGCTCCTTGTCTCACCCTGGGGTTGGTTTAGCTGCTCCACAGTAGCACAGGGGTACAGCAGCTGTACCTGTTTACTCAGCAAATCAGTATCAGTTCCCAGAAGTGTAAAAAGATGCAGAAAAACTGAATATCAGCACTGGCAGATGACCAGCTGAGAAGAACTTGGACTGACTGGGGAAAGTCTGATACAATATGCAAGATTTCAGCTGAGTTGCACTCAGCTGAGTTAAACTAAGCTACAGGAAAACACAGATGCAATGATGCAAAAAGTTTAAGCTTGCTAAGATGGAATACAGATGCAGGAATGTAAGGGATGCAAGAAAAGGAAAAAGAAAAAAAAACTTAGCTAAGTTATACTAATACAGGGAAGTAATGGAACTAAGATGCAAGTAAACGAAAACAGCTAAGTTATCATGCTTATAACAGCTAAGTGAAAGAAAACAGCTAAGTTATCATGATGGTGAAAGTAAAAGAAAACAGCTAAGTTACTAAAATGGATATGGAAAGAAAACAGCTAAGTTAAACTAAGTTATACTAATCAAGGATTGATAGAACAATGTAAAATGGATATGTACAGGGTGCAATCAGAAAAAACAAGCCAAAGAACAACAGGGCACTCGCCAAGTCCCCGGCAGCGGCGCCAAAAACTTGGTAGGCCTCGAAAGTGTATGAAAATTATGACCTACATGTTATACCGCAAGTGCACGGCGTCTATCGGAGACGCGGCAAGTACGGGTCGATCCCACAAGGACTTGTGGTGCTCTAAGGTGATCTAATGGCTTTCTCAACTGAGTTTCAAGTGAAAATGTGTAGTGACAAGGTAACAACAGGGGGGTTTTGCCGATACGGCTGGGATGAAATGAAATAAACCTAAACTAAGGTATAAACAGTGACAAAAGGATATGCCGTGGTCTGCAAAATCCACCACTAACTCCTATTGTGAGTTTAACTATGTTGAGGTTCTTGTTGTCCTGTGATTGATAGGGGCAGGGTGTCAATTCCACCACCTATCTCTCCCTGTAATGCCTCAATTTAACAGCTAAAGTGCTGACCCAGAGCACTAGTTGTCTAATTTAGTACAACTAGTCAAGGGAATCAGCATTTGTATCTAAGGTTGAGCTGCAATACACTCAACACAGTTGTGACCTAACTACAGTGTATCCATGGCGTTGGTATACACTGTGAGAGAAAAGCATTGGTTATTTGTAATTGAAGACAATTGATAACATTAAGCATTCAAGATGGTTCACAGAGTTAAAACACAATCGGAATTAGGGTTTCATTGAAACCCTAGCTACTAAATTAAAACATCAAAATGAAAATTAAACTACAAAATTAAACCTAATTGATCGCACCGGCTAATCCAGCGTGTTTTCTAACATCACAATTCAGTTCTATTTATACATGCAACGAGACTCAACAACCAAACCCTAATTCACAAAATCGAAAATAAATCAAAAATAAATCAAACCTACTCTAACCCATACTCTCTGATTCGGTTGTTGGCTCTACTCATGCTTCTCTGACTCCATTAATCGATAGCTTACACAGAACCAAACCCTAATTCCATTTATCTCTTTCATAGCCTCTAGAGTTGTTGAGAGAGGCTAGGAAAGGGATAACTAAAACTAGAGGTGACGAAGATGGAGCGGCTGTTGTGATGGCTTGTCAGGGTAAGGTGAGGTGGTGTTGTCTCTGGTGGTGGTATGGGTGAAGAAGGAGGTGGCGGAGCGAGCTCCTCGCTCCGATGGAGACGGGAGAGAAGAGAAGAAAAAGAGAAAGATGGAAGGGAAATGGTCTGCTCGAGTGGGGGTATAGGGTATGGTTGATTCGGTGTAAAGCGGGTGCGACAAAGGATCGAAGAGAAGGGCCTAGCGAGCGTAGGATGGAGCTGATGGAGATCTGAACGGCTCAGGGATGTAGACGGTTTTGGTGTGATCTAGTGTTGCACGGAGCAGCGATCTTCGATGCACGTGGAGGCAGCGACCGTTGGATGAGGGAGAAAGAAATCTCAACGTCTCAGAAGAGACGGGCTCGGATCCGGTCGTGGGTAGCTTTAGCCCATGTCTTCCTTGTTGGGTTGCAACCGATTCGCGCGCGCGCTTTGGCTATCTGCTCCATAGATGCTTGACTCCAATTCTTCTGCTCTTTTGCTCCTTAGTTTCTCCGAGCTTTATTTATTACCTAAAAACACAAAATTAATTAATACAAATATTTATTCTTGAAAACAAGGAAAACACAGAATATGGGATAATATCTGATTTCTAAGCGCAAAAGATGAGTAAAATGCCAATAAAAAGGTGTATAAATATGCACTATTTAGCACTCATCATATACACAATTTCATGGACCCTGAACTAGCCAAGAGTAGTGGTGTGATGAGTGCCAAATAGTGCATATTTATACACCGTTTTATTGGCATTTTACTCATCTTTTGCGCTTAGAAATCAGATATTATCCCAGATTCTGTGTTTTCTTTGTTTTCAAGAATAAATATTTGTATTAATTAATTTTGTGTTTTTAGGTAATAAATAAAGTCCGGAGAAACTGAGGAGCTAAAGAGCGAAGAATTGGAGTCGATCATCTATGGAGCAGATAGCCAAAGCCCGCACGCGTATCAGTCGCAACCCAACAAGGAAGACATGGGCTTGAGCTAGCCATGACCCGGATCCGAGCCCGCTCACTCTGAGCCATTGAGATCCCTCAGCTGCATCCGATGGTCGCTCGGCCTTGCACATCAACGTTTGATGCTCTCTCTCAACAGCAGAATCACCAGCTTATATCCTGAGCCGTTCAGATCTCTCCCACGCATCCGATGCTCGCCGCACCTCTCACATCAAATCTTGATGCACCCGCTTCACAGCATAGCCCCTATATAAACTCCCTTCACCCAAAACCTAATTCATTTTTCTTCTCCCTCACCCGACAACACCAGCAGAGCTCTGCTCTCCCCCATCTCCTCTCCCCGACCAACCCTCTGCAGAGCCACCTCCGCCACCATCTCTCCATCTCTGACAGACACACCATCCCCATCATCACCCCAGCTACCTGCTCCGCCAAGTGCAGGTGTTTATATTTAAGCCTACATGTTATACCGCAAGTGCACGGCGTCTATCGGAGACGCGGCAAGTACGGGTCGATCCCACAAGGACTTGTGGTGCTTAAGATGATCTAAGGCTTGCTCTAGACTGAGTTTCAAGTGAAATGTAACACAATATTGTTGGTTTTTGGTGTCGATACACGACTGAGGTTGAGTTGTGACAATGAACTAAGGAAATTAAACGGAATGTAACAAATTGGAAGCATCAGGGTGATGAATCCATCCCTAATCTCATGCCCAGACTATATATTTTGAGCTATGTTCTTGTGCCTTCTTATGAAGGTCTACATTGGATGTTCATTAACCAATTTTAGCTAATTATCCCCTAGTATGAACTATCTTCTTACAGTATAGCTCATCACAGGCTAACAAGGTTCATCAGCTAACTAGTAATCCTAATCATCTTATACTCAGCAAAAACACAACTGAAAATAGACATGCTTGACAATAGAAATAGGGGTTTCATCAAACACCCTGGTTAACTAAATTAGAACATTGAAATAACAATTACACTACAAATTAACCCTAAGTGAAGCACTGGCTAGCCCAGGCATGAACAAAAATATCTTCTACATCTTCTATTTATACATGCCAATAAATCCCAAATACCAAACCCTAATTTATTATAAAACAGAAATTAAATCAAAGACAAAGTACTCATACTCTGAATCGTGTTCTCCCTTACTTGTGCGGCTCTCAGACCTCTGAATTGACCATGCATGAGGTTTGGTGAAAAACCCTAGCATCAACCTTCTCCATCCATAGCTTCTACCATAACCTAGAAGCTAGGATTGAGACGATTGAAGCTAGGGTTTTCCACTAACAACCATGCATGGTCGACTCTGAGGCGAATTGACAGGAGGAGAACAAATGATTCGAGTATGGGTGCGAATGCTTTTGATTTATTTTATCTTTAATTTCTGTTTTTGAAAATTAGGGTTTGTAGTTTTGGGGAAAATTTCTTGCATGTATAAATAGAGTTGTGAGGGTGTGTGGAAGGGTATGCCTGGGCTAGCCAGAGCACCAATTAGGTTAAATTGTGTTTAATTTGTTCTTGTTATATTCTAATTTACATTTCCAGGGTGTTTGAGGAAACCCCTGACTTTAATGTGAAGCATGTTTAGTTCAGATTTAATTCTTGTTGTTTTATACAATGTTAGGATTAGTAATTGAACAATGAAGCTTATGACCCTGTGATGAGTGTGATCTTGTAAGAAGACAAACTCATACTAGGGGGAATTAGTGGATTTAGTTAGTGAAAATCTACCTTAGACCTTCAAGTGAAGGCACAAGAATAGAAATTAAGCTAAATTTGCCTGAGCATGAGGTCAGGTGGTGGAATCAACCACCCTTGTGCTTTACAGTTTACTTCTTTGCCTTAGTTTAGTGTCACATTCTCATCTCAGTCGCATCGACAACCAAACAAACTACAATTGTGTTACCACTTCACTAGAAACTCAGTTTAGGAAGCCTTGATCAACATATCAGCACCACAAGTCCTTGTGGGATCGACCCGTACTTGTCGCGTCTCCGATAGACGCCGTGCACTTGCGGTATAACATGTAGGCTTAAAATTATACACCTTTAGAGGCCTACCAAGTTTTTGGCGCCGTTGCCGGGGACTTGGCGTGTGCCCTGTGATCATTGGCCTGTCTTTACTGAGAATCACTCACCCTGTACATTTTCATACTGTATTAACTCTTTTAGTCCTGTTTTAGTGTAACTTGTGGTAGTCTGCTTTCTCTGTAATTTGTAACTTGTATTAACCTTTGCATCATCTTGTGGTTGCATCATTTGTTCTAGCTATTTCTGCTCCCCTGTATATATTTGTATTTAACTTGTTTTAGTCTTTGTATGTGTAACTTAGTCGTTAAACATCTGTGCATAGTGCATTGTAGTTTCGCATTGTAGTTCGTATTTTCTCATTGCATCTCAGTTAGTCTACTTGCATTGTATAAATACTTGCATTGCATTAACTCCATCTGCATTTTCACTTAGTGTTAGCTGTAACTTTCACTTTCCCCTTCTTAGTTTATATCTTGTTCTCTGCTGCTGTCATTGTATGTTGTTCATGGCATTTCAGTTATCTGGTCATTGTAACCTCAGAAGAGCTAACCCTTTCAACTGAGCCAGCAGGTGCATGCTACCTGTGCTGCAGAAGCTGAGCAAAACCAAGAAAGGAGAAGGCGCAGAACTTGAGCTCACAAAGCTCTAAGCAGACTGCAATTCAGGTAAGTGGCTCCATGAGTGAATACACCTGAGTTATATGAGCATGACTTGTAACCCATGTTAGACTAGCATCTATACATGTTTTTATGAGTTGTATGTCTTGTTTGCGCACCTGTGTACCTGGTGGGAAACCTTGTAAGGCTGCCATCACCTGAGCATAACTCTTTATCAGCCCCTGTAGCTGTATTTTCAAACTTTCAATCTGCCCTGAGCTCCAGCCCCTGAAGCTGTTGAGCCTCAGCTGCAAACCCTGTTGAACTAATTATTTGCTTGAGGTAGCCAGGCTAGCCCCTGTATTTCAGCTGTGCATCTGAGTTGAGAATATAATCTGCTTGATCTGTACTATAATTGTTAAACTCAACCATTGTGTATCTGCCTTGCCAGTCATTGAATGTATGCCCTGTAACTTGCTTGCTGAACGAAATTTGCATGCTCTGAGTTGATGTTGCTTGCAGCTGTACTTAAACTATAGCTAGGTTAGACTTTGCTTAAACTCTAAGTTGCAACTGTGATTAGACTTAGCTTGAACTGTGCTTAGAACCTATTTTCCTGCCTAAAGATTTCACCCTGCAACTAGGATAGATCACCAACATCTGGAATTTGCAAATTTTAAGTTTTTGAGTCTTTGGGATGTAGCTTGCTTTTGCCTGAGACTTTGCATAATCTGTGCACCATCTGAATTTTGCAAAGCCCTATCATTGCTCTGCAACTTTACTTGTGATATCTCAATCTTGCAATATTGTGTTATATCTCCCCTGCTATATTCTTGCATGCTCTTAGTTGGAATTTTGCAAACTGTGCTGTCCTTGTTTAATTTACCAGCTGGGTAAATGTTGTTCTGTGAAATCAGCCAATTGCTGAAACTTTGAGTGAGATCAGTTTGAGGGTTTGCTGAGTGAAAAATTTGAGAATCAGCTGAGAGTTTTGAGGGTGTTTTGTGATTGAATTGTGAGAATTTGGCTGAGATTTGGCTGGACTTAGCCCTGCCAGATTTGAGCAACTGAAGCTCTCAGTTGTGAGCTGAAAATCTAAAAATTTTGCTTGATATCAACTACACTTGTTGACTCTGAGTGAGCTGAGTGAGGGCTGAATAGAAAACTTTGACTCAGCTGAGTGAGTGAACTGGTTACTGTTCACCGAGTTGAACCGGCCGAGTTGAGTTGACTCCCTGAATCGCTGAATCACCATATCAGCGATTTACCGAGTTGAATCGGTTTTCATTTTTCAACATAATTTGGGCCGTGCAGCTACTAGACCGAACCCATTCCAACAGTGGCATGCATCAGCCCACATACCGGTCATTCAATTGTTTGGGCTGTACTTGTTCATCTAACTTGGGCTCTGCAACAACTAGGTTCTACACAACCACTAGGCTTAAACCAAACTCAAGCCCACCTAACTTAGCCTTCTTAGTTGGGTTGTGCAAGACTGAAGCCCACAAAACCAAACCAAAACCCACATAAACCAAACTTTCCCAACAAAACCAAATGAAACCCAATAAACCAAACCAATCCCACCAAAACCAAACTTAGTCCACTTCAACTGGGCTTTGAGTTCAATTTGAGTTGATAAATCATGTCAGGATCTGGGGATGGAACCAAATCCATTAGAGAGCTTGCTTACGGGCACGTTTCACAATATGAATCCCCCACATACCATAGTGATTTTAGGGAATTTTACGAGCCTTCTCAGGGCCCTGACCTCACATACCCTAATCATTATGATCACATGTATCATCCACCACAGTGGGAGGTTGAACAATTTTGTACTTCTCAATCTGTGGAGGAAAATCTTAGACTCATCGAACAAAATAATGCTAGGAGTGTATTGCATGATAAACCATATAGCATTGATTATGAATTTCCTACTGTTGAAAACTCTCCTTTTATTGAACAACATAATGAAATTCTAGAATTGATTCAAAACCTTGAGCAATATCAAAAGTCAACTGACCAAAGGTTTGCGAGTTTAGAACTCAAATTGAGTCAAATCTGTGATGCACTAAATGAGGAAAGGGAGGACTTTCAAAATGAAATGTTTATCACCCATAATGAAGTCAATAGTATGCCTAGTCTTACTCGTGCAATTGATATTGCATATGAACCTGTTTTAAATGACGGGACTAGAAATACTATGATTTTTAATAAGGAAATGCATTTCTATGATGATGATGATGATGAATATGATATGTTAGAAGAGCATGTGCATGCTGAAAATATGATGGAATCTTTTGGTTCAGAGACGTTAGGCGTCTCTTCGTGAACCCTATGAATGATACTTCTTCTAACATTCATACATGTGATCTTAACTATGAGCTTAGTTTTGTGAAATTCTTCAGTGAATGTGAGCATGCTTCACAACTTGTTTGTGACTTAGGAAAGGATGAATCTTCTGTTGACACTAATGTTCTTTTGGATCATGATATTATTGTTGTGTCTGATTCCCTTCCCATGTCACAATATGTTGCCTCCTCTGATGAATTTGACATGGAAATTGATGAATTATCCTGTGAAAATGAACATGATTTACCCTTTTCTGACTTTAGGAAAGTGTGTGATGGTGCAAATGATTTTATACATGAAAATAACTTGGATGTACCTAACCTCTCTCTTGAGTCACAAATTGAAACTCCTTCACCCAACCTAGGTGTAGTTTGTCACAAAATTGCAAAACCAACTTTTTTAAAAATGCCTAACTTAGGCCTAGAGCTTTGTGCTTCCCAAGTCCTCTTGGACTATTTTGCATCAAAGTATAACACTCTTAAGGAGCCACAGTTGGAATGTGTATGTCTGCCCTTTGTAATTAGCAAAAATCATTTCGAGTTAGACCTTTTGCATGATGTACCTTTAAAATTGCAAGATTTTGTGCTCCCAAACACACCCGTTCACAAGTTTAGGTTTGGGGAAGCTCATTCACATACACAGTCTTACTTGCACTATCATATTATATTTGTGTAAGGTCATTAATGTGTGTACATATTTTCTATTGGGTTGATCCTCAACTCTTTAGATTGTTAGTGTATGGTGAATTTTCATTGTATATATCCAGTAGGACTTGTTAAATTTTCTTTTCTTGAATCGGTTGAGTCTTCATGCGCATATATTATGCTAATCCGATATGATCTCCGTTGAGAATGTTGGATTCTAGCCTTGACTAAAAGAAGCTCAACCTTGCTCCTGCCGACATCCGGTAATCTCTTCCCTTTTCTCTTATCAAGCATAGTTCTCTCGGTATGTGACTGTGTAAATTTTTTCTATATGTAGACACATTGAGGACAATGTTTGATTTAGGTTTGGGGGTGCATTTGCATTTAGAGTTTTTAGTCTTTTATTTTACCTTTTATTTTCATCTAAAAAAAAAAAAAAAAAAAAAAATCAAAACTCTTTTTGTAAAAACCTCCAACTTTTAGAGATTTTAGAGTCACTAGCATGCTTTTAGCTATGTTTACATAGAGAATCTGACCGAAATAACAAAAGTTAGAAGTACCGGAGAACGCAATCGGGTTCCTTAGTTGATTAGAGCGTTAAAATTGGATTTAACCATACCGGAGGGCGAATTAGGTGTTGTTTAGATATTCGGTAGTAGAATTGTGATCACCCATAGTGGAGACTACCCATTTTACATCAAGTGAGGCACCAACCTTCAATTTTTGCAACTTTCTAGAAAAGTCATTAGAGTGTGTGTCACCGTACGTAAATTCCGGGTAGGAATGGTGAGCTACCCAACTTCGCACCAATTTCAGCACTACTTTTGATCTCTTGAGTGCTAGTTTTTGTCAATCATGAGGGTGACGTCTAAAGATGAAAACTCCTTCTAAATACCGATTTGCGTTAGCATCTCTCTCTCTCTCAATCAAGCAAGACCCATAGAAACACATCATCGTCGGCAAGCGGAGCGTCATCGAATATTGAAAGAAAAATTGATATAGTCCAAGGTTTATGTGCAACAAAGAAAAGAAAATAGGATGAGAATTAATAAAATTTATAAAATCAAGACAATACAAGTTGTGGAAAAATTGAGTGATAAAGTCCTTTGTCCATGGAGTTAGTTGTTTCATTATTTGTATTTTTATTTTCACTTATTGTAATGTAAAAAAAAAAAAAAAATCAAAAATCAAAAATCAAAAAAATATTGTAGTTTATTTTTGCTACCACCATGGTAAAGAAGAATTTAAAAAGAAAAATCCAAACAACAAGGAATTTGAGTAGAAAAGTTAAAAATTGTCAAGTTTTGTGAAGTTTAGAAGTTCGTCATCAACATTTGAAGACCGAAGACCGAAGATTGAAGACGTTTCTATGGTTCTTATGAGAGAGTGATATTAATTGCCGATCGGGTGAGAAGTGAGTGAGTACTCCCACCCTTGCTAATGGTTGATTTCCTTTCTTAGAGATCATCGAGAAAAAGATTCTTTTTGTCCACACTTCGTGGAGTCTCCAGATTTTATTTCGGAAGGTTATCCTTCTTACCTACAACGTGTGCGGGATTTCTCTCTTTATTCCTGCCACACACATGAGAGACTAAAAAAGCGATCTTTTTGAGTGCAATTATCATAAAACCCTAATGGTGAGGCAGAAGTTGAGACTTATGATCACAATCGAATCTGAATTCTTTCATATGGTATGGTTACTTCTCGCTCAGCACTTAAGGATGAGAATGCGTTCTTTGGTAGTTCTAACTTCATGTTACTAGCATGCAGAAACTCTATGTCCTCATAGCTTCTTGGAGGCTTGAGACTCTTTTACACTCTGAAGTTGGAGAAGGTTTTGTGGGTACACCTCTGGTAAACCCTCACGAGACTACAACTCGTCCACTAGGGACACCTAGGGGTTTAAAGGCTTAGTGCATACGCTAAATGCATTCGAGAGACTGCGACAGGGGGGTATAGTTAGGATTTCTTAATTTCTGTTTCACTTGAGGACAAGTAAAATTCAGGTTTGGGGGTATTTGATGAGTGCCAAATAGTGCATATTTATACACCGTTTTATTGGCATTTTACTCATCTTTTGCGCTTAGATATCAGATATTATCCCAGATTCTGTGTTTTCTTTGTTTTCAAGAATAAATATTTGTATTAATTAATTTTGTGTTTTTAGGTAATAAATAAAGTCCGGAGAAACTGAGGAGCTAAAGAGCGAAGAATTGGAGTCGATCATCTATGGAGCAGATAGCCAAAGCCCGCACGCGTATCAGTCGCAACCCAACAAGGAAGACATGGGCTTGAGCTAGCCATGACCCGGATCCGAGCCCGCTCACTCTGAGCCATTGAGATCCCTCAGCTGCATCCGATGGTCGCTCGGCCTTGCACATCAACGTTTGATGCTCTCGCTCAACAGCAGAATCACCAGCTTATATCCTGAGCCGTTCAGATCTCTCCCACGCATCCGATGCTCGCTGCACCTCTCACATCAAATCTTGATGCACCCGCTTCACAGCATAGCCCCTATATAAACTCCCTTCACCCAAAACCTAATTCATTTTTCTTCTCCCTCACCCGACAACACCAGCAGAGCTCTGCTCTCCCCCATCTCCTCTCCCCGACCAACCCTCTGCAGAGCCACCTCCGCTACCATCTCTCCATCTCTGACAGACACACCATCCCCATCATCACCCCAGCTACCTGCTCCGCCATCCTAGCATCAACCTTCTCCATCCATAGCTTCTACCATAACCTAGAAGCTAGGATTGAGACGATTGAAGCTAGGGTTTTCCACTAACAACCATGCATGGTCGACTCTGAGGCGAATTGACAGGAGGAGAACAGCGATTCAGAGTATGGGTGCGAATGCTTTTGATTTATTTTATCTTTAATTTCTGTTTTTGAAAATTAGGGTTTGTAGTTTTGGGGAAAATTTCTTGCATGTATAAATAGAGTTGTGAGGGTGTGTGGAAGGGTATGCCTGGGCTAGCCAGAGCACCAATTAGGTTAAATTGTGTTTAATTTGTTCTTGTTATATTCTAATTTACATTTCCAGGGTGTTTGAGGAAACCCCTGACTTTAATGTGAAGCATGTTTAGTTCAGATTTAATTCTTGCTGTTTTATACAATGTTAGGATTAGTAATTGAACAATGAAGCTTATGACCCTGTGATGAGCTGTACTGTAAGAAGACAGCTCATACTAGGGGGAATTAGTGGATTTAGTTAGTGAAAATCTACCTTAGACCTTCAAGTGAAGGCACAAGAATAGAAATTAAGCTAAATTTGCATGAGCATGAGGTCAGGTGGTGGAATCAACCACCCTTGTGCTTTACAGTTTACTTCTTTGCCTTAGTTTAGTGTCACATTCTCATCTCAGTCGCATCGACAACCAAACAAACTACAATTGTGTTACCACTTCACTAGAAACTCAGTTTAGGAAGCCTTGATCAACATATCAGCACCACAAGTCCTTGTGGGATCGACCCGTACTTGCCGCGTCTCCGATAGACGCCGTGCACTTGCGGTATAACATGTAGGCTTAAAATTATACACCTTTAGAGGCCTACCATGGTGCCCTTGTTGAACCAACTTCAGGTTTTCAAGTTGCAGTGGCAGATGGTAATAAGTTAATCAGTGATGTAAAATGTCCTAACTTCAGTTGGAGCATGAAGGACCACAATTTTTATTTTGATATGAGATTGTTGGCTTTAGGTGGATGTGATATGGTGTTGGGTGTTGACTGGATAGAGAATATTAGTCCTGTGAAATTTGATTTCAAGAAGATGACTATAACCTTAACTAAAGATGGAGAGGAACTTACCTTATTGGGTAACACTGAAGCTGCCAAAATTTCTTTAATGTCAGGGAGTGCTTGCAAGAGGTATTTCAATAAAGACAGTCATGGGATAATGGGTCATCTATATGCCGTAACTGCTGAGGACTCAACAAGTAAAATTCCTGAGTGCTTAGAACATATTGTCCAGTCCTATAATTCCTTATTTCAAGAACCTAATGCACTACCCCCATCAGAGCCCATGACCATCACATTCCTCTCAAACCCTTATCCACACCCCAAAATCAAAGACCTTACAGAATTCCTTATGTGCATAAAGGTGTAATAGAACAATTGGTTCAAGAGATTCTAAACACATGAATTATTAGGCCAAGCACAATCCATTCTCATCACCAGTTTTGTTGGTCGAAAAGATGGATGGAGGGTGGAGGTTTTGTGTGGATTATAGGAAGATTAATGAGATCACTATTAAAGATAAATACCGTATTCCAGTGATATAGGAATTGTTAGATGAACTCAAAGGAGCAAGGGTATTCACTAAAATAGATTTCAGGGCAGGATATTCACCAAATCAGAGTGTATCCAGCTGACACTCCTAAAACTGCTTTCAAGACACACCAAGGCCATTATGAGTTTCTAGTTATGCCTTTTGGGTTGACAAATGCTCCTGCAAGTTTTCAAGCACTGATGAATGACATTTTCAAGCCATACATGAGGAAGTTCATCCTAGTATTCTTTGATGATATCCTAATCTACAGCCCTGACATGGAGACTCAAAAGAAGCATCTGGAGCTAACACTATTCATTCTGAAGAAGCTTTCCTTATTTATTAAACTCAGAAAGTGCTCCTTTGGTCAGCCACAAATTGAATATTTGGGTCACATCATTAATGAACAATGATTCACATCCCTTAATGCATCTATTAACTTCTTGCACCCCATTATAATACAAATTTGATGTGGGGTACTTAATCCCAACAAATTTGGTTGAAGTCACATTAAATAATTCCAAACATTCACATATTCCTTGTTGTCACTCATAATTTGGAAGTATAGTGAAGTCATAATCCGAATCAGCTAGCCAAACAAAAGCATGTCTCAAAGCAATTACATCCTTTAGCATCTTAAATGTGGGGTTCTATCTGGTATCCACATCTAAACCAACAGACCTTCCAACATGAAGCTTAACTTGGGAAACAACACATTCAAATCTCTCTTTTCTAGCCTGAATTGACTTGACATAGTTCACACACTCTCTAATTGCATAGATAAATTGAGCATCTACTTTCATTCCACATAATACAAACAAATGCAATACATGATTGCTACACCTCATTTGGAACAAATCCCCATTAAGAACTAGACAATCTTTGTTATCAAGCCATGACTTCAGACTTGCCATCATAACATCATTGGATCTAGCATTGTCAACAGCTACAGCAAAAAGTTTATAATCTATGTTCCAATCTAGATCTACTGATTTCACTATAGATGAACTTCTCTAGTATGTGGTGATGGCACTAAAATGTATGCTAGAGTTTTCTCAATCAGTTTTCATTTATCATCTATGTGATGCATTGTCACACAACAATAACCATCTTTTGTATGCTTACATGTCCCATATATGTTGTTAAACTACATTTAGATGTTATTGTGTCAAATTGTTCTTATAATTGCAGTTTGAACTCAGCTGTTATTTTCATGATATCATCCCTAACTGTATTCCTAATATAAAGCTCAGCAGCAGGATTCAGAGACTTAACAAATTCTCTAAAATATGGATGCTTAGCTATAGTGATTGGATAACCATGCGTAGCAATAATCTTGAAAACAAGTATCCTAGTAGCATCAGCATCATACTTCCAATTAGCTAACTTAGTTTGTGCATTACTTGTTTTGAATGAAGTAATCTTTCTTTGTCCACGCTTAATATCTGGCTTTTCTCTACAGGTAGCTAAATGGGCATGCAAGCGGCTATTTCCTTGGATACTTGGTGCTTCAAATCTCCTCTTACAATGTTTGAATTCATCTATAGGTACCCCAACCTCCTTCCCATTTTTCAGTTTCTTCTTTCCAACTAACCTTTCAAAATCAATCCATACATCAGACCTTACTGAACATAGTTTTTTCTTTTCTTCAGCTATAACTGGATCTTCCTCTACTTCTTCTTTGGGATGAATCGCAGGTGTAACAGCAATAGGTGTTGAGTTAATTCCTGAACCTTGAACGGATGTGTGTTCTGGACCTTCTGGTAATTGTGATGCAACTGAAAGTAAGTGATTGATTGAGGAACCAACATGGTTTGATGCTCTTTCGCTTTGGGACATGAGTAATTTCACAAATCTGTAATTGAGATGCCCTAATTTCAGAAACCCTAAATTGAAAATTGATTTTTAAGATCGAAATCAAACTCAAAACAAAGAGAAGAAGAAAACCCTAGTTTAATCACACATGATTGGAATATAGGAGAAGATGATTTTCACTGAATTGAGAAGAGAATGAGTTTGCCCTAGTTTTTCTTCTCTCTTTTCGTCTCTTTTGTGTCGACTTAATGAGAAGAGAATGAGTTTTCTGCGAAAGGTATAGGCTAGGTATAGGAATTTGCACGTGCAGTACACACGTTATCGGATATAAGGTTAACGGAAACTCCCTTAACCGGTACTGTTACGTTAACAGAGAAATATCTGATACGTTATCGGAACCGTATATCCTATAACCGTTATGTCGGATATTAACCTAACGGATTACGGATATTAGGGAAAGGGCTAACGGATTACAGATATCCATTGACATGCCTACTTGTAAGTGGTTTATATTTTTACTCCGACCTGTTAATTGTATTCTTCATTAGAAACACTAACCTACTTATGACGTTCTTTTGTAGGATCGGTATGCAAACATGAAATATGCTCGGAATACATGAAGAGAATTCATGTTCTATCAATGCTACTTAATCATGAAGGCAAACTGCCCGGAACTTAACACGATACAACCACCACCTTATCCTCCTCAAGATGGAGACGAAGATTAAAACAACTGCAACAACGACATTACTGGTTTTGTGGGTATACCTCTATGTAAACCCTCACGAGACAACACTCGTCCGTTATGGCCACATAACGGTTTAAAGGCCAGCAACACATGCTAAGTGTTGTCGCGCTGCCTGCGAAAGTTAGCTACGTTTAGAATTCTGTAATCGTTTAGAGTTCTGTAATCAATCAATGTAACCTCAATGTCACTTATTGAAATTAATAAATACATGCTTGGGTCCGTGTACGGCTCGGTCATATTGATTCCCAATGGTGTACCTTTAACCCTCACTCATGGCACCAAAGTTTACAAGGATAGCGTGAAGTAGAACCTAAGAGTGTAAACGGGGTGTAGTATGAAAAAGGTCAAACAAATACAAACATGGGACGCCATTTCTTTGGGCGTCCATCCCAGATGTCGTTTATAACACCGAATATTTCAGCGAATATTGGCTCAGGACACTGGTTCTTCTGGCGTCTGGTGCGTTCAAACAAACTGAAGACAACTCGTTAAATTCAACATTTTAACGACCGAAGAACGACACTTCTGGGGAGAAAGTTGAATCTTACTCCCCCATTAGAGTAAGCCTTATACACACAAAAAAAAAACCACTAAATGGATCCTTCCTTCTTACCATCAAAAGTGGCAAGACGTGGGATTATTCCAAGGATCAAAACTGGCTCTGGTAATCCACACAAATGTGCTGCAGATATTTGCAACCCTGTTCAAATTGTAGTGACAGGCCTTTCCAAAAAAAAAAAAAAAAAAAAAAAAAAAAAAAAAATTCATACAAGGGCAACCGACTTCATACACAGGAAAACATTGGAGAATTAATACAATATTTCAGAAATGGTGGCGTATGGTGTTTTTCTCAAGACATTTCGCCACAGAAATTAGATTCTTGGTTGACAGCGGAAAAAACAAAATATGTTATTCTCTTTCCTTCAATGTGAAGCCAGTACTTGGTGTGGCGAGATAAGTCCAAAAAACCAAACCAAACAGAACACTTAACTCAGGGCTGTACATGGTAATGACTCTCTTAATCCATGAAAACAGTTACATATATAAGCTATATGTATATGTTATCTTCTGTTTCTGCAACTCTCTTACTCCTAGTTCTGCGATGGAGATGATGAGTGAGCAGTGAATTCTGGTACTGACACTACAGTGCCTGCATGATGAGTCCGAGCTACTACTGTTGTTGATCTTCCTTCCTCTACTGCTTCCAAAGCAGTGTCTGAAGCTGTATTGCCTACAGCATTCTCGGTGCGGATTGGGTGTAGAAAACCCTGCAATCTCAACAGATAGCTCTGGCTAGGAGTAGGTTGTGCTTGCACAAAATGTGTTGATGTTGACGTTGCTGTAGTTGTTGCTGTCGTCACACTGGCAGAAGGATGGCCTGTGTCAGCTCCAATATTGGTAAGGGCACTGAGATCAAGATTAGGAAATACAGAACAACGGCATCTTGGACACTTCACATTCAGGCGAAGCCACTCATCGATACATTCCACATGGAAATTATGAGCACAGGGGAGGCCTCGTACCTGCATAAACAAACTTAGTACAGTAATGGAGACTTGAAAATTTGTCACTTGTGTTATTGCATCTAGCCAGTCAGGAAAGCTGTTGAGCAATCCAAGAGGGGATAAAACCCTGCATGATGGGGAGACACTATGATGGAAAATGCAATGAATATTTTTCTAAGTCATTAACTCGTTTGATGGCGAACTAGTGGATAATAATACCTCGTTTCCCATGCAAAACTCCTCAAGGCAGATTGGACATTCACTACAATCAACTGGAACGGCCTTTAGTCTAAATTTAGGAAGTTCCTGAATGAGAGCCTCAACCGCTTCTCTCTGCAAGTATCATCATAATTAATAGGAAGGGGTGGCTTACTAAAACCACAGCAGATATCAACAGCAGATAACATCTATCTAGCTAATGCAGGCATATTTTTATTTATTTTTGAAGCATAATGCAGGCATATACTATCATACTTATAATGCATACTTATAAAAGAAGGTACCAGACTTTACCTGGGTTGTAGTCAAGTAAAACCCTGGATGGTATGCAGCAGCATCTTGACCCATCCCTCTCAACTCCTGACCGGCAGCAGCTTCAAAGGCCCAACCAGGAACACGTACCATGTCTAGCAAAACCTGATATGATAGAATAGAAGCAACATTATATTGCAGATGAATTGGAATTACGATACCAAAAATAAAATAGATGAGATCATTCTAACTCTAAGCAGACAATTGAAATAAACTATGCTTGGTGGAGAGCCAAACAGAAGTATTTTCCCCATTGTTCGTCAAGTTGTATCTTTCCTTTTCCTATTTTCCATAGTAGTTGTTTATAAGATACATGGTGGTCTTTTGAACTATGTAGGTTCCCTAGTTTTTGTCAAGTGGTATGTTTGCTTCCATCGTAGCCTAAGAAGTTTGAAGATCCTTAAAAATCCTGATAAGAAAAACTGTCTGCGGACTCTAGATCTCCCTATCAATAGCATAAGTTGCCTAACTTCGAGTGAAGTAGACACACATGGCATAGACTTCCTGCATTAAATGAGAGTTCTAGAGAAGATAACTGATCGCACCCCATATTCTGATATAGGAATCCCTTGTTGAGCACGTTGCATATGTGCTTCTCTCCTTGTGAACCACTACAACAGAAATAAAAGATTAGGATCGGATACAAGAATATCTTACATGAGCATATCAAGGGCAAAAATGCCTTAATTGGACCAATAAAACTCATGTCAAACAACTATGTTAAACTAGCCTGGTGTAATAAAATGACATGAAACAGGAAACAAAGAAACCCCATTAAAGTCCCATTTACAAAAGTAGACACATAAATAGACAGCAGTGCAACCACGTGCAAAAAGAAGCTTGTCTATACAATATTTTGGAAAATTACTTATTACTAGGTTTTTTTTCTCTAGTTTTCCATTACTTAAGTGTCTGACTTTCAGTGAGCAAGTAGTGTTGTCCTACTTCAAGATATCTGAGTATTCTCTACAATGATAAATCATGAACATTCTCAAACCAGTTGTTTGCTGTGTAACTTGTAAATCTCAAATCGATAAAAGAAACTTTTCGTCTTTTGTTTAATACATGCTTTGTCCATGTGAGAAACTCCACTCGTGGACAATGCATGCGCCATGCAGTATCTATGGGACCATGACTTTTAATCTCATGGAAAACTGTTGACAGGTAACGGATGAAAGTTCTACACTGGTATATAACTTACCAACTTATTCATTTTTAGTTATGCTCGACTCGTAAAACTCAAAGAACCATACCTTCCCCATAGACATGCAAGCAATGGAAACTAGTCCACAATAGCTAAAAAGTAACCATATCAGGAAACCCCATTTCTGACCTTCCTCGGGCAGCTGTGTGCATTTAAGAAACAGATCCGTTAAGAAGTTTTATCCAAATTAAGATCTCAATAACAAACAAACAAAAAATGCAGAACTTACACAGCTCCTTGCGCTTGTAAACCACAGGGTACCAATCACAGTCCAAGCCCACAGAAAAGGGTAAAGTAGCAAGGTAAGAACTGTCAAAACTACAATGCGCCCACAGAAGCGAGTTTTTCTTTGCTGCCAACCCAAATCCCTATAAGCATATAAAATCGAGGGGAAAACAGATTTTATCACAAGCAGTCATACATATCGAAGAAGCAGAAGATTTTTTTCAAAAAGGAAACCCTGTTTGGAGAGATTTAACACATACTCCGCAGTTCACATATATTTTAGAGAACATCTCAAGAGGTCACGCAATTCATAACAAAAATAACCACACAATTCCATGAACCAGTGCTCAATTTTTGATGTTCTGGATATAAGAAAGGATAAAAATAATAAAATTACACCATGCAATATCTACTGAAGTAGATATAGTCTACAGAAAAGAATAACAACATTGTGTTCAATGAGCTTTTATGATCATAAATTTCAAACACACTCACTCAATTTTGCTTGGCAAGAAAAACATCCACAACCTACTAAATTTGCTGAACATTTCAAACACAGGGAGATTGTGCGAGCAATATCAAACTCCAAAACATAAGACACAGAAAATCCATACACTAGTACCAGTCTCAAATGAGAGTCATGAGACTACTTACAAACCCATCCCTGCAGCAAGCCCATTGTCTACGAACATCAAAAGCCGAAAAATGAAAACCGTTGTATAATCAACCTATACAAGAAAAACCAAAGAAATAAAAACATCTGACTATAATTAATGAATGAAATGATCAAAGGAGTGATAGAGAAATCATTTACCACTATCCATATATGCAATGGGTGTGTACAAAGATGGTATCTTTTCCAATTGATAGAAACAATTATTACACTCATTGCTAACATAGACAAGAAAAATCCATCATACCTGAAACAAAAAGCAACAACAACAACAAAAAGACTTACCCCATATATCAATGAACCAAATTCACAAACAACAAATAAACTACTCTGAATCAAAACCTTACCACTTGAAATCAATGCCTCTGATAGCCATAACAGATGAATTTAAACTACATCCAAAAACCCTAGTGCTTTATCAAAATTTCTTCAAGATTCAAGCAATCAGACTAATCAAATGTTAAAATTTTTGAGAATTGATGAATGAGATTGTGATGAATTTATCAATTTGAGGAATTATTAAAACCCTAAAATTTGAATGAGAATTGACTAGCGAGGAAAAGAAGAGTCAAGAGAGAAGAAGTGGGAGTAGACAGAATCAGTCTGAATCAGCAAAGATCAGTTCTTGAGAGTAGTAGTAAGTCTTTTCGTGGAAAAGTTACGGCTGTTATGACGGGGTTAATGTTTAAATGAGTGACGATTACCATACTGTTCACCCACTTGTATTATTGCGTGAATAAAACGTACTCTTATAGACGTGGTATTCGTACCGAAACTGACCTACGAACTTAAATGGGGTATCTTTATTTTCACTATTCCAATGCACATGCATGCCATATCAAGTGGCATATCATGGCATATCAAGTGAAAGAAAAGTCAAGCCGAAAAGAGTCAAGTGAAAGAAAAGTCTAAGCCGAAAAGAGTCAAGTGAAGAGACATGATCATGCTTCCTCAAAGGTGTTGTACCGTTGTGTTCGTAGGTTCACTGATGAAATATCCTATATAATGCGTTATTTTCCTAAACTATGTAATATGCCAATAAATGAATATTTGTGTGATCGAAAAAACTCAACCCAGAATCGGTCTACGTGTGCACGTATAAAACCTATTTATAAAAATCGGTTTATGTATGAACTATCAAAAACCGATTCTGGGTTTAATTGGACAAAGTCGTGTATATTAAGTTGGCTCGGTTTATTGTCTCGACTTTGTCCGTAGACGATCACACTTGGTAACCGTACCTACACGTGTATATTGAGTTGGTTCGGTTTATGTATAAACGTGTATATGGATGTGTATAGTGAGCGGTGGAAACCCTAGAGTTAGATGGGGGCGAATTTAGTTAACGGCTTTGTCCATGAACTGAGTTTGCAAACAGTGGCTAAATTTTTCATGAACTGATTCTTTTGAATCAATCCGATCTTGCTTCAATTGTGTCTTATATACTTCTATGAGAATATAAACAAATGAACAACTCTATGAGTAACACAATTAGATTCATTTGATTACCAATTGATCTAGAAGTGTTAAGATGAACATGGTTAAGAGAAGAGTGTTCATAAACTAAATTAGGTTAACTGTTATTGAGCCAACTCAATATACACGTTTAGGTACGGTTACCCATATCTAAATGAAAGTATATTTCATTTGTGTGTAACAAGCTAAGACGATCTAACGGTGGAAGATATTAGCTTGAATCTTAAATCAGGTTTCATCTAATGGTGAATATTGATTGCTTTGTTCCAAAGTTATCAAACCCTGATTTGAAGACTATATAAGGTAGAACTCTAGCAACTGGGAAACCTAATCCCCACACCTCATGTGTGATACTGCGACTAGAGTCAATTCTCCTTTAACCTAGGTGTTTACTAAAACCATTATAGGTTAACGACCTAAAGACTTCATTGGGATTCTGAAGCTAGACCCAATTATTTTCTTTGTAGTTGCGTGTTCTGATCTTACTTTGTTCTATCGTATTGAGTACTATCTTCTCTAAGATTTTCTCGAGATTTATCTCCGATAGGTAAGATATAAAAAGTAATCACAAAGCTCTTCGTCTCATTCTTTGTGATTCCACAATAACTTGTTCTACTACCATATAGTTAAGTTATTGTGAGGTGATTGACATTACTAGACTGTTCTTTGGGAATATAAGACCGGTGTATAAATTGGTTCCTGTTCACCTTGATTTATCAAAAGACGGAACAAAAACTCATAGGTATTTCTGTGGGAGACAGATGTATCTATTCAATAGACTTTTCTGTGTGAAACGGATTTGTTTATCAAGTCTTCGACTTTGGGTCATAGCAACTCTTAGTTGTGGGTGAGATCAGCTAAGGGAATCAAGTGCGTAGAGTCCTGCTGGGATTCAGAGACGTAAGGAACGCGATTGTACCCTAATAAGAGTGAGATTGGTTATGGCTCAACTACATTCCAGTCCGAAGTTAACTTGTAGTAGGCTAGAGTTTGTAGTGGCTTAATAGCAGTGTGGTGTTCAAATATGGACTAGGTCCCGGTGTTTTCCTTCATTTGCGGTTTCCTCGTTAACAAAACTTCTGGTGTCTGTGTTATTTCTTTTCCGCAATATATTTTATATATAATTGAAATATCACAGGTTGTGTGTAGTTCAATCAATTGGTAAATCCAACCTTTGGTTGTTGATTGAAATTGATTGACACTTGAACAATGGTCTTTGGTACGGTTCAAGTTGTTTCTCATAATAATCAGGCTCGGTGATTTCTATCTGTTTTATTTGCAGATTACAATGAGAAACAGAGATATAACTCTTGGATATATTTTCCTCGATTGAGTCTGACTGTCTAGTTGATTTTATTGGAATTGTATTGGAGTTAGTCCATACAGATTGCCTAAACGAAATATTGAGTGTGGTTGTTAGACCCCCGATTTTTCACTTATTATGAAAATACTTGTGATCGGTCACACCAGTCACTAGGATCGGTTACACCGGTTACAAGAATCAGTTCCATATTCCCATGGTATTGCTTGTGATCGGTCACACCAGTTACCAGGACCGGTTACCAATTACAAGGATCGATTACACAACACTTGTGATCGGTCACACCAATTATAAGGATCGATCATACCATTACATGGTGATTACTTAGGATCGGTTACACCAATTAATAAAAACCAATCATACCAAATCATAAGTCAGGCATTTTGATTAGTTATACCAAGATACATAACCAAGGTTAAGATCGGTTCTACCATCTCACACATATTGGTCATCCAAATATTTGCAATGAATAACCGAACCAATAAGCCCAATGATTTCCCTTTTGATTCACGAAACAAGTTCATGAATGTACTTCCTTTAAACAAATGTAAAACATTGTTTCCTATGATGAAATCTTCACCGTAACCCATTCACATAATCATAACAATATATACAAGATTATGTTGATGTCATATCAACGAAGTTCAGAAGATAAACGTTATACTTCGTAGTCTAATTCCCTAATACTATGATCATACAATTATGACCATGTAACATCACTGGAGTATTATACAATATATACAGTATATACAACTTCGCAGTTATGTTTTCGATATAATTCGACTTGAAAGATACGTTAGGAATGAAACAGTTCGAGTCAATATTACTAACCTCAAGTGGAAGGATGATGTCGTCGTTGTAGTTCGTTACTTCTTCACATTCTTCAGGTCTTCAGAGTAATACTTGTATATCTCAATATTCCTAGACTTTCTAGTCTAACCTAAATGAAGTTGACTCTAATATATAATCAAGCGACTTTAGATGAGTTTTGACACACTAAAATATGACAGCCAAACTTGACATACCAACGATTGGTGAGTTCAACCGAGTTATGATCTAACAGATACCTCGACTGCCTCATTCAGACCGAATGATATCCAAAGCTTTAGACACTTCCAAAGTATCTCCAACTATCGTCCTAGTACCACGCGTGCATATCGAGCTTGCATTGGGAGGAAATCATACACACAAGAGGGTGAATAGTAAGCGCAAATAATATGGGACCTAAAGGATCACCTTGTTGAACCCCAAGGCCGAAGATAATGTGTGTTCATTGTAGTATAATATGGCCGGCTTAGCATAGAAAAATTCCACCCACCTAGCAATGCTTGGACATTTGCTCTGCACTTTTCTAATCATAGTGGACCTGTCCACTAAATTGAAAACATTAGTGAAGTCGACTAGCATCATGGTCATATTATATAGTCCCCCTTTTAAATCCAATAATCTATTATTCGAGTGTAAAATGGCTTCACCACCACATGGGATGCCCACTCTGAATTGATGATTACCTAGGTAAGTTTCCATTTCCTTACCAACGGAAGAAACATCTAGCTTAGAGCACAACCTCCTCCAAACAGTGCCAACGACAATTGGCCTTAAACCTCCTCCAGATTTGAGCAACGAAGTTAAAGGGGCACTAGCCACGAATTCACCAAGAACTAATGGACACCTACCCCCTAACCATAAATTAACCACACCAGAAATGGAAGTTAAGAGGTCTTCGGAAACAGGGACATCGACACCACTAAGAGCATCCAACAAATGTTGCGCTCTCAACCCATCTCTGCCACATGATGTCCCTCTAGGAAAACTCCTTATTGCGCTCAAAACAACTTTAACATCCACGTTAACAACGGCTGTATTAATAGGGCTTGCAGGTATGCAAGGTGCTGGAGCTTGAGGATGTTTGAGCCTCAATTCGTGGAGTGTATCGGGTGTGGAGGGTGCGACACCATTTGAGGAAAGAACACGTATAGCAGCGGCATAATGGCCTGAACTAAGCTTCCTCATACAGGACTCCAAGTTTGTTTTCATCCTTTTGCGATTGTGCTTGTCTTGTTTTTAAGGCACCCATTAGTTTCTTTCCACTGAGCCAAAGCTCGGTTGATACTAGCAGTCTGAGGCCTTTTCCTTTTGCCAGACCTTCCTTCGTTTTCATTTTTAGGAGTATACAAATTTAAGGTGCAAATGGGCAAGAGCAATAATTGAATCCAAGAGGCAAGATCGGCTGATTTCACATCTATGGGTGAAATAGCAGTTAACAAAAATAAGTGGGAGGGAGGATCCTCTCACACTCTTATTTTCACACTATTTTTTTTTCTTCTAAAAGTCCAACCGTAGCATATTTGAAGCTAATATTTTGGAGATATTATAATGTTTCATCATCTACTACTCAGAATATCAACCGTCGAAAAGAAACAAATTTTCAACCGTCGAAATCAAACATATTTCCAAAATATTGTAAGACAAACATATTTCCAAAATATTTGCTTCAAATACGCTATCTTTTAAATTTTTCCAAAAAGAATATCTCCCAGAATATGAGATAACGTAAGCTTAAGAGTGTGAGGGGATCCTCCCTTGATAAGTTTGAGTTTTTGGCTTAACCCAAAATATCTTATTTTTAGTGGTAGGCGTCATATAATTCGAGTAAGCCTCAAAGTACTACCCAAAGTACTTAGGGTCCGTTTGGCACACGAGATTTAACAATGCAGTGTGATTCCCATTACACGCAGTAGAAAGTCGCTGCATAGGAACTACCTGCAATTGAATGTTTGGTGTTTGGCTGGGTCAGGGTACAAAAAGCAAAGGGGTTCGGAAAGAGAGGTGATCTTGCTTTACTGAAGATGCAATACCAAGTTAAAGACATATATATTGATCTCCAATATTTCTCATACAATGCAATAAGGTGTTTGTTTTCATTCTAAATAATCTCGAAAAACTTGTTTGACAGCAGAGATGATCGAAATCAAGATCTCTGTTCGCAAAAAAAAAAATTTTTTTGTTGAGATTTTCACAAAATCGGATATCCATTACATCCATCATACCTCTAATTTGCTAGATCTATATTAATTTCAGTATTTGTAATTCATGGAAAGTGGCGACGAAATTAGTGACGAAGAACAGATGTTGCAGAGAAAGAAGAAGATGAATAAAAGAGGAAAATTCAAATAGTCAACGTAAGTCTAGGTGTAGTTCGAGGATATAGTTGAAGGATGAAAAGGGAAACATTCCGGGATTCGTAAAAACAATTCGTAACGGCTTTGTGGCCGTTACGAAATTCCCGTTACAAATTGTTGTTACCAAAATTTCGTAACAGACACCAGCCGTTACGAAATTTTTTATAGGCGTGCGAGTTACACGCTTGGTCACACTTGGGTCGTAACACCTTTAGAATGTGTGTGTGCCATTCACATGCGTGGTATTATGTTTCATCTTACACCGTATATGCCTAAGGTAATATCTCTGCCCTTCATTCTAGTCTCGAGATGCATCTCAATAATAAAACCCTAGATTTTATTCCTACACCATATTTTTCATCTCTTTCTCTTTCTCTATATGTTCATCTTCGCCTCTTTGTCCCTCTTCCTCTCTCTCGATCTCTCTATACAGTGAGAAGATACATATACTCAAAATCCTGAAAAAAACAAGATCGAAGGGAATCTCATTTCTTTTATTCTTCTTCTTCTTTTTCCTTATTCTTCTTCTGTTCTTTGTTTTTATTCTTATCAGAATGAGAAATTTTTCATATCAATTAAGAAGAAATCTAGGGTTTCAGTCGAAGAACGAGAAGATTCAGATGAGGTTTGAATGGATCTGAAATTGAAGATGGGTTTGATTCAGATGAGGTCTTTGGTTTTGTGGATTGTGAAATGAAGTTGAGGATTCGAAATTAAGGTTCTCGTGGTGCTGCTGGTGTGAACAGTGGAGAGAAATTAGAAGATTGAAATGGGTTGAACATGTTCAAGGTTGTTGTTGAAGATGAATGACTAGATGAATGTTTAGGAAAAGTGCAGGAAGGAAGAATGGGAAAAAGGGTTGAATTCAGATTCAATTGTGAGCTGGTGTTGGTGGTGAATGGGTGAATGTTTGGTACCCAGTTCCAACTCCAGGTTTCTCTTAAAACTCCTTTGGATCTTAAACGGGTAATCCTCTTATCTTTCAGCTCCATTCATTTTTGACCTTTTTTGATTTATTGTTATTGTTCAATGTTCTTCACCATTATTTAAATAAGTATATTTGTTATTTTAATACGATTCGTTCAATCTTAGTTTCGATTTTAGTCTTTCTTCTTCAATTAAATCTAATTCGATTTGTTTTTCTGCGCTCTCTCCTCTCCTCTCATTCTAAACTTAAAAAACCTGACGTCATTAGGGGCGACTCTAAAAGAATTAGGGGCGACTAATAAGACAAATAGGGTCACCCAAAACTAAAATAAAGCCACCCCTTATCTAATTTTTTTCGAAATGTCTAAAATGCCCTCCATAATCGGTAGATAATACTACAATCAGTAGTTTAGTTTAATGTATGTTGGTTTGTGTTACGAAAATTATAATCGGTAGTTAAAATGGTATAATCGGTAAACTCGTGATGTTTATTATCTACCGATTATTCTTTATCTACCGATTGTGGTAGTAGCCTCAAATTCAAATTTTTCAAAACCAAAGGAATTTTGAATTTCTCTATTTGCACAATCGGTAGACTCGTGATTTTATTATCTACCGATTATACAATCGGTAGTCTCGTGATGTTCTTTATCTACCGATTGTGGTTGAGCCCCAAATTCAAATTTTTTCAAAAACCAATGGAATTTTGAATTTCTCTATTTGCACAATCGGTAGACACATGATGTTTATTATCTACTGATTATACAATCGGTAGTCTCGTGATGTTCTTTATCTACCAATTGTGGTTGTATCCCCGAATTCAATTTTTTCAAAAACCAATGGAATTTTGAATTTCACTATTTGTACAATCGGTAGATAAAAAAATACACTAAACTACCGATTATGAAGGGACATATAGGTATTTTCAACCTATTTTGTCTTATTTAGTCGCCCCTAATTCTTTTAGGGTCGCCCCTAATGATGCCAGGTTAAAAAACCCCGGAACTAGTTTATCGTCGAAAGTAGAAACCACTTTCTCTCATCATCTTTAGACTCTTTTGATTCATCCCTCTCACCAAAGATGAATGACCTTCTAACGGTAACTTTTCCCTTCTTCATTTTAGTTTGCTCTGCATTTTCTTGATTTGTCATGTTTGTTTTTGTAGCTGAGACTGTAGCGCCACATCTTTTTAGGTTTCAAAGGATTTTAGGTTTACCCTTTGTCAGTGGAAGCTGAATTGTTGTCATAACTATATATAGCTTTTCTTTCTATGTAATTGGTACATTTCTTATCAGTCTAAATGCTGACCATGTTAATGAGATTGATGTTCCAAGGTTCCCGTTCTTTGACATCCGAAGCCCTGTGTATAGTCATATAACTAAGAAGATGCACACAATTCAGAACAAAAAACTCATCTATGTAACTTATATATTTTATTGCAGAGCTTCTCAAAAGAAGTTAAAGGATAAGATGGATGAATTTCAGGTATTACCTTTATAGCTGAAATTTTCCTTTTCCCACCTAGATTTCAGTTTTCTTTACATCTCATTTGTTGTAATCCCTCTAAAATTGGCAGACCTTAAGGCAAAATATCAGACGAGAGTACCGAGAGGATGCCGAGAGAAGGGTCTTTACAGGTTTGTATTCCGTTCAGTGCTAGATTTAAGTATGTCTTAGTTCTTTAGTTTCAGCAAGTCGACTTACCATCGCCATGGTGATGACTCTATAATCTTGTGTTGGTATCTTTAATCGCCACTCCAGTGACGGGTTCAAGGGATGACGAACAGGTACTATCACCTCTCCTCTTAATAATCTGTTACTTCTAAGTTGTTGCAATTTCGTATGTATTAACATAGTCTGATGTCGTTGTATATCCTACAGACAATTTACCAATTGATCGTGACTGGAGACAGTGATCAAATCTTGCAGAAAGCTATTCAGGAACACGGGCGAGGCCAGGTCTGTTTAATTCTGCCTATATTTTGTTATGTATTTTTGTAATGAAAGAATTTTCCACTGTTTGCAAGTAATGAACACCCTGGCAGAAATTCAGGAACGTCATGGGGCCGTTAGAGACTATGTTCGACATTGTTGTTTTAATTATTGTTTGATGCTTTACATTGTTGTTCTTTGAATGTAAAGGTACTAATTTAGCAAGATGTACACATTTTCGAGGTGAAATCAGGAACTATGTTCGACAACGTCTTGGTCTGCGATGATCCTGATTATGCAAAGAAGCTCACAGAGGAAACATGGGAAAAACAAAAGGAGGTATGAATTTTTATTATTTCTTTTTTTTTTTCGTTGGTTGTTATATCTGGTTTTGAGGTAGATTCTTAATCATGTTCAAAACTCAAATTTATAGGGCGAGAAGGCAGCCTTTGATGAGGAATTAGAACTATGCTTGGGTCGCGAAGTGTGTAGGTATTGAGCCTGGCACGATTTCCATGGATTTGGAGGGCATTGATGGAAGATAAAGAGGATAGGTAATTTATCACATTTGTGTTTTAATTTTTTAAGTATTTATGATCATTGCATACAAGTATTGTTGCTGATTGTATCTTGCTTGTTAAACTCAGGATGATACAACATTTGAGAAGCAAAGTGCTCCTTTTGCTTTGGCGATTTCAGACTTTGTACTGATAAACATGTGAGTTGCAGGTTACAACGCATAATTTCATGTGCATTTCAGGAATGTAGTCTTATAGTTGCTCTATCTTGTTACCATATGCATCACCCAAGTGTTTTAAGTCATCTTATTTGTTCATATAGGTTGAGCAATTAAGAAAGAGGTTTATCTACTCTATTGCTCCAGGAGGGCTTGCCGGTGATAGACGGTGTGTAGTCCCTGCTTCAGGATTTAGTTTTAGTGCACACCAGATATGTTAAAGTTAATCTTAGACAACACCTTAACCTTCCTGCTCATAAGGTCTATAAATTGTTCTGTAGGGAATCAATTTTTTGTTTTATTTTTGATTTCAGTTTCTTCAACATATTTTTTTTTTTTTGTTGTTCAGGTAATAGTTGCAACTGTTCGATGTGAATAGATTGCCAATGAAAATCTCAGTCACTTGACCTCAAATAAGTTATCTATGTAGCTTCATTTTGAAATCCATAGATTCTTATAGAGTTACTTCAAATGATTGTTTTGTACACGATCCAATTTTATTGATGTGACCAGGGTTGGTTGGAACTGGATGAAGCTGTTCAAGCTGGATTTGTGTCAGGCTTCGGAGAAAAACTCAGCTCTATCTTAGATACATATCGTTTTTCTTGTTCTGTTCTGCAGTTTGTGCATCCTACTCGTAAGTCCTTTATGATTACATCATACTTTACTATATACTCTTGTGGGCGTGGATTGACACTACTGACATGTTTACTTTACATTGAGGTTATGTGGTTCTTGGTAAATACCGATAGCCTTTGATTTGCCTCATCCAATTCACATATCTTGATTGTAGGTTTGGTGGGATAGCCTTGGCTTATAAACTATCTACGAACTGATTGGCATCTGATTGTTGCTTTTCAATATTGTAAGTTTTGTAAGTTACAATTTAGGAAGTTTCTATGAACTCAGCAAGTTTTTTAACTTAGAATTTGATACTTACTAGAATTTTGGTACTCAGAAGAATTTATGTTCTTCTTTGATTGAAAGTTATATGAATTGAATGTCCTTCTTTGATTGAAAAGTTATATGAATTGAATGAATGTGATGGAATGAAAAGGGTAGGCAGGCTATTAGAATTCCGACGTATTTCCGGATGAAAATGAACTGCCTGTTAATATTGACCAGGTCAAAATTGGTCGTATTGACTGATTTTGACCAGGTCAATGTTGACTAGCAGTAATTTTTTTGCTATTACAAAAAAGTTCGTAACGGCTTGAAACTGTTTCAACTTGCCACATAGTAACGGCTCGAGCACGTTACTAATGTGCCATGTACTAACGGCTCTGGCATGTTATGACTCCTTTGTTACAAAAAAATTCGTAACGGCCCTTAGCTGTTACCACGTGTCAATTCGTACGGCTCACAGCTGTTACTAAGGCCGTTACAACCAAAATTCGTAACAGCTCCATTGCCATTACAAAAAAATGTAACACCCACTTTTGCAACAGGAAAGAGTCGTTACAACCCGTTTTAGTAACGGCTCAGTTCTGTTTCTAATCCCAGAATTTGGTGTAGTGTTTGGTACCATTCAAATTGTTTCTCATAATAATCAGGCTCGTGGATTTCTATCTGTTTGATTTGCTGATTACATTGAGAAACAAAGATATAACTCTTGGATATATTTTCCTCGATTGAGTCTGACTGTCTAGTTGATTCTCTTGGAATTATATTGGAGTTAATCCATACAGGTTGCCTAAAAGAAATATTGAGTGTGGTTGTTAGACCCACGATTTTTCACTTATTATGAAAATACTTGTGATCGGTCACACCAGTCACTAGGATCGGTTACACCGGTTACAAGGATCAGTTCCATATTCCCATGGTATTGCTTGTGATCAGTCACACCAGTTACCAGGACCGGTTACCAATTACAAGGATCGACTACACGACACTTGTGATCGGTCACATCAATTATAAGGATCGATCATACCATTACATGGTGATTACTTAGGATCGGTTACACCAATTAATAAAAACCAATCATACCAAATCATAAGTCTGGCATTGTGATTAGTTATACCAAGATACATAACCAAGGTTAAGATCCGTCTACCATCTCACACATATTGGTCATCCATTTGCAATGAATAACCGAACCAATAAGCCTAATGATTTCCCTTTCGATTCACGAAACAAGTTCATAAATGTACTTCCTTTAAACAAATGTAAAACATTCCTATGATGAAATCTTCACCGTAACCCATTCAAATAATCATAACAATATATACAAGATTATGTTGATGTCATATCTACGAAGTTCAGAAGATAAACGTTATACTTCGTAGTCTAATTCCCTAATACTATGATCATACAATTATGACCATGTCACATCACTGGAGTATTATATAGTATATACAACTTCGCAGTTATGTTTTCAATATTATTCGAGTTGAAAGATACGTTAGGAATGAAACAGTTCAAGTCAATATTACCAACCTCAAGTGGAAGGATGATATCGTCGTTGTGGTTCGTTACTTCTTCACATTCTTCGGGTCTTCAGAGTAATACTTGTATGTCTCAATATTCCTAGACTTTCTAGTCTAACCTAAACGAAGTTGACTCTAATATATAATCAAGCGACTTTAGATGAGTTTTTGACACACTAAAATATGACAACCAAACTTGACATACCAACGATTGGTGAGTTCAACCGAGTTATGATCTAACAGATACCTCGACTGCCTCCTTCAGACCGAATGATATCCAAAGCTTTAGACACTTCCAAAGTATCCCCAACTAATGTACCATCTTCCAAGTACCACGCGTGCATATCGATCTTGAATTGGGAGGAAATCATACACACAAGAGGGTGACGAGTAAGCGCAAATTCCACCCACCTGGCAATGCTTGGAAATTTGCTCTTCACTTCTCTAATCACAGTGGACCTGTCCGCTAAATTGAAAACATTAGTGAAGTCGACTAGCATCATGGTCATATTATATAGCCCCCCCTTTTAACTCCAATAATCTATTAGCCTAGTGTAAAATGGCTTCACCACCACATGGGATGCCCACTCTGAACTGATGATTACCTAGGTAAGTTGCCATTTCCTTACCAATGGAAGAAGCAGCTGGCTTAGAGTACAACCTCCTCCAAACAGTGCCAACGACAATTGGCCTTAAACCTCCTCCAGGTTTGAGCAACGAAGTTAAAGGGTCACTATCCACGAATTTACCAAGAACTGATGGACACCTATCCCCTAACCATAAATTAACCACACCAGAAATGAAAGTTAAGAGGTCTTCGAAAACAGCGACAGCGACACCACTAAGAGCATCTAACAAATGTTGCGCTCTTAACCCATCTCTGCCACATGATGTCCCTCAAGGAAAACTCCTTATCGCCCTCAAAACAACTTTAACATCCATGTTAACAGCGATTGTACTAATAGGGCTTGCAGGTATGCAAGGTGCTGGAGCTTGAGGATGTTTAAGCCTCAATTCGTGGAGCGTATCGGGTGTAGAGGGTGCGACACCATTTGAGGAAAGAACACGTATAGCAGCGGCATAATGGCCTGAACTAAGCTTCCTCATACAAGCCTCCAAGTTTGTTTTCTTCCTTTTGCGATTGTGCTTGTCTTGTTTTTAAGGCACCCATTAGTTTCTTTCTACTGAGCCAAAGCTCGGTTGATACTAGCAGCCTGAGGCCTTTTCCTGTTGCCATACCTCCCTTAGTTTTCATTTTTAGGAGTATACAAATTTAAGGTTCAAATGGGCAAGAGCAATAATTGAATCCAAGAGGCAAGATCAGCTGATTTCACATCTATGGGGTGAAATATCCGTTAACAAAAATAAGTGGGAGGGAGGATCCTCTCACACTCTTATTTTCACACTATTTTTTTTTCTAAAAATCCAACCGTAGCATATTTGAAGCTAATATTTTGGAGATATTATAATGCTCCATCATCTACTACTCAGAATATCAACTGTGGAAAATAAACAAATTTTCAACCGTCGAAATCAAACATATTTCCAAAATATTGTAAGACAAACATATTTTCAAAATATTTGCTTCAAATGCGCTATCTTTTAAATTTTTCCAAAAAGAATATCTCCCAAAATATGAGATAACGTAAGCTTAAGAGTGTGAGGGGATCCTCCCTCGATAAGTTTTAGTTTTTGGCTTAACCCAAAATATCTTATTTTTAGTGGTAGACGTCATATAAATCGAGTAAGCCTCAAAGTACTTACCCCAAAGTACTTAGGGTCCGTTTGGCACACGAGATTTAACAATGCAGTGTGATTCCCATTACACGCAGTAGAAAGTCGCTGCATAGGAACTACCTGCAATTGAATGTTTGGTGTTTGGCTGGGTTAGGGTACAAAAAGCAAAGGGGTTCGGAGAGAGATGTGATCTTGCTTTACTGAAGATGCAATAACAAGTTAAAGACATATATATTGATCTCCAATATTTCTCATACAATGCAATAGGGTTTCTGTTTTCATTATAAATAATCTCGAAAAACTTATTTGACAACAGAGATGATCGAAATCAAGATCTCCGTTCACAAAAAAAAAATCGAGATTTTCAAAAAATCGGATATCCATTACATCCATCATACCTCTAATTTGCTAGATCTATATTAATTTTTGTATTTGTAATTCATGGAAAGTGTAGATGAAATTAATGACGAAGAACAGATGTTGCAGAGAAAAAAGAAGATGAATAAGGGTGATATAAAACAAAAACAAAAAAGTTATTAATGGGAGATTTTTTTTTTTCAATCCACCCCAAAATCAACTTTCCCTTTAGTAAAAATGGCTTTCCCACTAATAATTATCATGAATAAAAGACGAAAATTCAAATAGTCAACGTAAGTCTAGGTGTAGTTCGAGGATGTAGTTGAAGTCTGAAAAGGGCAACATTCAATTACTTGCTAGAAAGGTGGGCATTGAATGCAGCCCATCCGGAGTAGTTCGAACTACTAGGTAGTTCTTATGTTGCCTATTTGGGACGAGCCAAACATGCTTTTACTGAATGCAGCCCCTTGACCACACCTTGGACTGCACTACCTCCTTCTATTATACCGTCCCAAACGGACCCTTAAAGCATTTCCAATGGAGTATGGGTTTCAAAAAAATATTGACGCCACCTAGGATTTTAGAAGCTCTCAACAAAAAAAACTCTCCAATGGTGGTTGGATAATCAAAAATTATTATGGCGTGGAAGTTTGAGTTTGGAGGAGAGTATGGGTTTCTGGAGACTCCCATTCATACCCACGCCATCAGTTTGTTATTATTTTAATTAATTTTTTGATTTTATGAATTATTTTTTCTATAAATAAGCGACAAGTATATCAAAATAGATATGGATCCAACTATCACTGGAGATAATTATCAAAACAAAATTTGTATTTGGTTTCTATGTTATTAAATACCACTTTTTTTTTAGGACTCCACAAATGATAAATAAAAATAGATATGGATCCAACTATCACTGGAGATGCTTATCAAAACAAAATTTGTATTTGGTTTCTATGTTATTAAATACCATTTTTTTTAGGACTCCACAAATGATAAATATCATACTCCATTGGAGATGTTCTTACCCATGATTCTTTTTAACCAAACTTGGGATTTGGTAGGAAATACCAATAGGTCCTAGAAATAATATATTAGAGAGAGTTTGGTCCAGTTGACTGAGTCAACTGTCTGTTTGGTCCATTTTCAAAATATATTTTTACAGTTTGGTCCTGGGATGACGTCATGGATGATGTAATTGTCATTGTGTGGTGATAGAAATATCATTTTGGGACCACATATATAGAAAAAAATCCTAGAAAATATCTTATTTTCAGATTTACTTTCTCTCTCTTCATGTTTTTAGATTTAGTTTCTCTCCCTTTTCCATTTTTTTCCTGCTAGTGATGAAGAAAATGAAGACGATGATGAACGATTCTCTCTTCTCTCCATTTTTTTCTCTGCTAGTGATGAAGAAGATGGACGATGATGATGATGATGAATACGATGAAGTTTTGCGTTTTTTTTGTTGATGTTTGATGATGAAGACGGTGATGTTAAAGATTCTGCTGCTATTCATGATGATGATGAACCTTTATCATCTTCACATGCTTGGGTAAGTTTCGGATCTACAAAAGAACCTTGAAATCCTTTGATTTCTTCATCTTTTTCTTTTTCTTCATTATCACTTTGGATCTTATGTTTTTGATTTTAGGATCTACTGTTGTTGGTGTTCGTGTTGCTATTGAAGATGATGAAGATGAGAAGTTCATTATAAACCACAGGATCTTAAATAAAAGGGAATAATAATCTCACACATTCCCTCACGTGTATTTTAGGTGACAATTAATAAGTGTGTAGAAGAACGTTTTGATTAATGAACGCCGGCGTTTTTGAATAACGACACCCAAAACAATTGGAAGACACAAAACCTTTAGGAAGTGTGTCCCAAAAATAAAGGGGAACTTAGTCACATCCACTATGTATTACCCTATATAAAGGGCTAAATGATCTTTTGGGAATTGTTAGGCAAGTCATTAGGAGAGAGAAAGTTTAAGAGTGTTTTAACTTCTAAGTGTAATTCTATTTTTCTGTGTAAACACTTCATGAATTCAATCAATTAATGTTCTTGATCTTACATCTTCCAATGGATTAATTAAGCAAAATCGATGGGGTGTAGATGCGCTAGAAACAGGGACGAATCATTGGTAAAAGAGAAAAGATCATTAAAGTTGTTTAAATCAAGAAAATGAGAAAGGAAAATCTCAAATCGAACTATGGTATGCAAGGCCCCACAAGAGCAATGATTAGTGAATTTCATGAAAATATCGTTTTTGAAGGAAAGAAGATTATGGATAGAGAAACGCATCACCTTTGAAGGATTGTAACATCATTTTGGATCACATGTCTCCACCTGGTGATTGCGATAAGGAAGGAGAGAAATGGAGAATACGATGAAAACATGGGTGATGAATGGAGTTTTAATCGATAAGTGTGAACATCATGTTCTATCACGCTTATAAAAATGGGATATAAAGACGAAGATATGATTTTCAATCAATATTCAAGGTTTTGGTAAATCCATAACAAAAGTTCATTTTAGGAGGAATCGAAACACGGGTGATGAGTGTGGTGGATATGGAATCACCATACAACATGTTACTAGGAAGACCATGGGTTGCGATAAAAGTCAAGGCGTCGACGCTTCATCGGTGTATCAAGTTCCCTACACTGGAATCACGTCGGAGGGGGACGCCGCCAAGGGAAGAGTATATTATCAAAATGAAGTAAAGTGTTCAAATAAACAAGCGAAAGAACATATCAAAATACCGCAAAAGATGGCGAGGGCAACTAAGAAAGAAGAAGAATTCGAACTAAGAGCAAAGGAAGGAAATGCATACCCGGCGAGATCTCGGGAGAAGATGATCTTGAAAGGACCAACCCCTATGGGAGAACCGAGGCCGGTTTTAATCAGCTAAAGAAGTGAATATTGGAAACTAAGGAAACCAAGATGCTCTAGCATGGAAGCAGATGAAGAAAAGAACTGAGCTGACCATTTGCGAGATTATAAAGACATCTTCGCATGGGATATGGATGAAATGCTATAGATCCGTCAAATCGCTTTGTCACAAATTAGAAATTGATAAAAATGTGAAGCCATTTAAACAAAGAATTAGAAAGATAGCAACAAAGATATCACTCTCGAGATAAGAAGAACTGGAAGATCTTTGGATTTATTAGACAAGCAAAATATCCGGAATGGATAGCGAATATGGTTATAGTTCCAAAGAAGAACAAGGGAATACGATTGATTTCACCGACTTAAATAAAGCTTGCCCTAAAGACGCTTTTCCATCGCGGATATTCCACAACTAGTCGAATCGCCAGGAATGAGAGAGTATCATCTCCGGAATAAAAGGTTACAACCGATTCCCCTCGCGAGGAAGATCGGGAGCATTAAGAGGATTATATTGCTATACTAAAATGCCGTTTGGTTTACTTAAATGCTGTTCATGGATACATAAAACATGAGGTATACGTAGATGACATGTTAATAAAAAGTAAGAAGGCGAGAAGATCATGTGCGAGACTTGAAAGAAATTTTTGAACAAATGAGGCGTTTCAACATTAAAGTCAATCAGAAAAATGTACCTTTGAGTAGTCGAGAAAGTTCTTGGGGTTACATTATATCAAAGGAAGGAATACATGTTGATCCTGGAGAAAGTAAAAGTAGAGTTCGCGACACCCTAAATGTTCAAAAGTCAAATGGGTTACTAGCATCACTAGGAAGATTCCTCGCGGTCATTTAATTTTCAATTTCGAAATTTAAGTGACTGGACGAATGTGAAAAAGGCTTTGCAAGGGATCAAAGAGCATTTAATGGATATATCCATTATGCGAAGCGAACCGGGAGAGGAATTATTAATATATCTCGCGACAACATCGCATGCCTTAAGTGCGCTTTTTCGCGAATGGACGGCAGAGTAGAAAACCAAATCTATTATATCAAAAACTTTTAATGCTTTGCAGAAGAAATTATTCGAAGATTGAAAACTAATCAAGCGTTAGTCTATAAACTTCGCATATATTTTCGTACTATTAAAGTGGTGACAAAGGTGAAGATGAGAAGTTCATTTCCGAAATAAACTCTGGATTGTGATGAAGATTTTGATGTTTTTTCGTTTGTTGTTGTTGCAGATGATGAAGATGAGTTGCTGATGCTGATGAAGAAGATGAAGATGACGAATTTCATTTCTGGAATGAACTCTGGTTTATATAGGTTTTTATCAGGAGTTCATTTCTGGAATGAACTCTGGTTTATATGTTTTATGTATCGGAGTTCATTTACGGAATGAACTCGGTTTATATAGGTTTTTATCGAGTTCATTTTCTTGATCTTACATCTTCGATGAAATGAACTCTGGTTTATATAGGTTTTATCAGGAGTTCATTTGACGAATGAACTCTGGTTTATATGTTTTTATCAGGAGTTCATTTTGACGAATGAACTCCTGATAAAAGGAGATTTCTGAAAAAATATGTAGAAATTAACAGGAGTTCATTTTGACGAATGAACTGCTACAAAAAAATAAGTATAAATTAACACGAAAGGGTACTTTGGTCCATTTAATATTTTTAAATAATTATGGACAAAGAGTATTACATTAACTAGTTGGAAGCCTAACAAGCTAAGCTCCAATAACATACTACTACATTAATTTAACAGGTTGCTAAGCTAACCTACCAGCGAGCCTCATGGGTAACCTAGCCAAGGGAGTCGAAGCGGATGGGGGCTGAGATTGTGTCACAAGGGGGGCAAACTAACTCTACCTTCCATGTTAATTTCTGCAATATTACGTCATTGGGGGCTCGAACCTGGGACCTCCTGGAACACATGAAACTTTTTAGGGAACGAGGATGACCAGCTGAACTAAGTACCCGTTAAAAAAGTGATTACGGACCAAATAGAAAAGGTGATTTCTGAAATGACCAAACTGACATGGAACCACTTAAAAAATGACCAAACAATATTTTTCCCATTTGCAAATCTATTGCCAATCTATTGCCACCACCGCTGGGAATGGCAAGATCCGTATGCGTCACACCACCTACTTTTTCATTTGTGCATAATCAACACGTAAATTATATCGAATCAAAGACTAACACGTAAATAAATCGCATGGCTCCAACCGTAAATTACCAGAAATTGATTAACCCTCATCGGCCAATCATAAAAACATCTATCATTTCCCTCAGAAGAGAGAAGGAAAAAATAATCATACTCATTTTCACTCATTTTTTTTTTTTTTTGGGTTTCTTATTATTATATATCTCTCCACACTGTTTAAATTTCTAGGGTTTCTTTGGATCATCGTAGAATCTTCATGTGAATTTGTAATTCCTAGTTGATTTTTAGATTTATTTAAGGTTTGATGGAACTGGGTACGTAATAGTTGTGATTTTGTGTGCCTTTTTTGGTTGGATTTGGATATGGGAGCTTACAGAAATGAATCAGATTACATAAGAGAAACTCGATCTCAATATTCTAATATGGAAATTGGTGGGATTGGGAATTTGGTTGATAAGTTTTCAGAAATAGATGTTCATAATCATCAACACCAGGAATCTTCTTCTCCTAAAGATAATAGTTTATTTCAGGTGATGAAAGCTGTTGAAGCTGCTGAAACTACTATTAAACAACAGGTTAGATAAATTTCTCATTTTTTTTTTTTTACCTATTTGAAATGGTTTTGTGTAAGTTTATTGAATTAGGTTATAAAATGTGTAGGAATTGTCTATGATTTAGGCTTAAAATGTAAGCATTTCCATGTTAAGTGAGTTTTATCTCGGGGTCTATTAAATTCATGTACCCTAGATCTTGGTTTGGTATATTTGAATTTACTTATCAAGCATGCTTTAGGCAGTTATATATAGTTGTAAGTGATTGAATATGTTTTTGAGTTTCAATAACTCTGGGAATTTGGTAGAATTCTTTAACACGTAAGAGAGCCGGTAACTGGAGGCCATCTAAAAAGTCAAAGTACGAGCTATTCGTAGTGCAAGTAGCAGTGTCAAAGATAGAGTAGGAGGGAAAAACAAAAATACAATTCAAGTGGCCGCCCGCTTATACTTGGATATTTTAATACTGCTGAGGCGAAGGAAAACATTCCCTCATAATAACATTAGTTGAAAGAAGGATATTAGTCATTTCTAACTTTTGAATGATCCAAAGTGCATGTTATAGCTGTCTTTACAGAGGTTCTTGAGGCAACCTGCTTGATGTACATCCAGTGCCGCAGTTCTCGGTGTAACTTAGAGCGCCAATGTTGTTTGGTTGTTTTTGTTTCATTTTTCTACTCTGCAACTTCTTCCCTTTCTATTGGCTCAAGAAGAGTGGGGCTCATATTGTCTGTAAACATATTCCTAGGTAGAAGAGAATAATCGCTTACGGGCGGAGCTTCAGAAAAGAACACAGGAACTTGACAGATATGTAAGTGCTCATACTTTTATCATTCTAATATGTGTATACTTAGCATGCTAATTCAATATCCCTAAACTTCTTAATGGTCTTTGCCTTTGTTGTATGCAGTATTTTTAGTATATATGTTAAATTATCCCTAAACTTCTCTGAACATGTTTCTTTCTTTCTTTTAGTATGTTAATTTACCTATTCACTATTTTATCACACAAGTGAGAGGTTCTGAAGTATTAACTGGCGACTGGCGACACCTCGTAAATAATTTGTTATATTTGTTTTCGTAATGATCTAATCATTTGGTTGGAACCATAACATTTCATAATTTACCAAACAGTGTTACTTATATAGGAAAGGCTACTGACATTAGAACCATATAGAGGGAGTTCAAACTCTGCTGGAAGGGAAATACTGCTGCACATTACATGCCAGAATAAACTCAAATTATTATTTTTATTTTTTTCATTTTTTGGCAGTTTTTCTTCTTGTTCATTTGTTTTTTTTTTTTCCAGCATTAAACACCATGTAGCCTTTTTAATTTTACCTTCTGACCATACATCGTGGTAAACTGTGCTCCGGCAGAAATCAGACGAGTCAAGTTCTCCGAGACCCCAATCAGATGGTTTACAGGATGAGCATGTTCAGGGAAGTTACAAAGCACAACGATTAGAAAATACCTCAAGGAATCAAGACGATAGGGTTAGATGGACAGATAATGCGACAGTACTTGGTTCACAGGGCGCTCTTGTTCTGCAACAAAATGGAGTGCCAAGAAATGAGCATCCTGCTTTACATACTTTTGGTGAAAATCAACACTACACTGAATCCAACAAGTTGAATGGTTCTCTAAGTCAGTTATCCTCACCATCTCCAAGGTCCTATTCTCCAAACAGGTAGCTCCAATTAAAAGGGGAACACAAGACACCTTTAACTCATGGGTCTTAGATATGACCTTTCAAATTGATTCCGTGCCAGAGTTTTCACATTATTATTTACATAGCAGATGTGTTACAATTTTATTATCTAATAGGTACCTCCGAGAAAGAGAATTCGATTCCAAGATGAATCTGTCTGGACAAGGGCTGGTTCCAGTTTCTGAACAGGATAGCCAGAGCAGCCCATGGAAGAAGGTACCATTTTTGTTGGTATGAACCAGTTGATCTGAGTATGCATCAGAGGTTATGGACCAACATATTTATTCTTTGCAGGAGCTTGTTCTCAAGGTTAGAGAGCACGAAGAAGAGATTTTGCAGTTGCGAAAACATCTCGGTGAATATTCGATTAGGGTAATGCTGGCTCATCTGTTTGTTGTCATTTGTCGGGATGGTTGTCATTTACTTGATAACTTCAACTTATTGATGCCCTTATTGACTTACATATTGAATAACTCATCGACACTTCAATAGGAAGCACAAATACGTAATGAAAAATATGCTCTGGAGAAACGTATTGCTTATATGCGTATGGTGCGTAAGATTCTGCTTCTGTTTCTTGCATTTCCTCTTTCCCTTTCTTCTATTTCTTTTTTCAAGCCTCCATAGCTAACTCTGAGAAACTTGTGTTTCAACACATACTGCCAGGCATTTGATCAGCAACAGCAAGACCTTGTCGATGCTGCATCAAAATCTCTCTCATACAGACAAGACATAATCGAGGAAAACATACGCCTTACATATGCTTTGCAGGTACTTACCCATTATTTGCTAATTTAAAGGTATGATTTTGTGTGCGTAAGTTTGCATATACCTTACAAAAGCCATAGCTTTGAATTTTTGGGTGTGATGTCTGAAAATGCTAGGCAAACAAGCTCTCCAATTTTGATATGCACTTGTGACTTTTGAGCCTGTGCAAGTGGTAGACTGGTAGAATGTGTTTCCTTTTATTAGGTTTTAAGAAATCTTGGTGACCTATTTTGGTTATCATCTTTTGTGTGTGTTTAAAGTAACCAAGCCTTTTTGGAAATATCTGGTTTCACATCGTTTTGTTTGGTGGATTCTGATAACTGTTGCTAGTTTTCCTTTGTCAACTTCGTTTTCGTTGTTTATCAAGTTTATCAAAGCTGTATCTGCTGCATTCTAAATGAAATTGTCTGAGGTGTATTTGATTCTTTCAGGCAGCACAACAAGAAAGATCAATATTCATATCGTCTTTGTTACCTCTTTTAGAAGATTATTCGCTGCAGCCACCAGTGCTTGATGCTCAATCCATTGTCAGCAACCTAAAGGTTTTAATTGGCAATTAATGTATTATAGAGTTAACTGCCCCTGCATTTCTAAGTTTGTAGAGTTTTTTTTTTTCTTTGATTAATTTTCATTTGATTATCTCTTTGAACTATTTCCGTCATTACCTATTTACCTATTTCTATTTCGATTGCCTAAATCAAGCCATAGAATTTGGATTCTGATACACGGACCTTTTCTGAAAGAGTCCAGGTTTGTGGAGAAAAGATGTGTCTAATAGTATGATTAATGATGTGGCTTCATCAGGAATCCTTTGGGTATTTCATCGGTTTATTGAAGGCTGCAATCTGGCACAGTTTTTGAATGTGCAAAACTTGAGCCTGTAAAAGTGAATATATTCTCATAAAAATAAGATGGACAAAGCTACCTGTGTAAAATTATTGTGCTTTTAGATGTCATATAGCTGTGTTTAGATTAGCCCATGTAATAGTTTCTTCCATCTTGCAGGTTCTGTTTAAACATCTGCAGGAGAAACTCATTCTTACAGAGGTATATTTACATAGATCAGACAATTTAAGCAATTGTTTATTTGTATTTATTAGTTATTTTGGTTTTGATTATCTCGCTGGCAAAAGTTTTGAACTATTAACTACCTGCACTTAATACCTTCGAAGGATATTGGGGGAGCATTACTGTCAGATGTAGAATTATTATGGAAATTGCTTGATGTCTTACAGGTGTCAAAACTTATATGTAGTGCTCTAAATGTCACAGGCAAAGTTAAAGGAATCTCATTACCAGTTGGCGCCATGGCGTTCCGAGTCTTTGAATCCCCCAAGTTTTACTCCACAGTCACAATCACGAGCACAATCACCTTCCAGGAGTCCAGCGCTGAATACATCAGTATGACGGCATGCCTTTCTGTAATTTTCTTCCGTCATACTTAAATGACTTCTTTTAATTCTCACATTTCCGTAGCAGAACAAAAATGGGCTTGAACTGGTGCCTCAGCCAACATATTCTCATAGTCAGACGCCTATTTCAGCTCGGGCAAATACTCAGGCAGCCACAGATTGGAACTCATTGGGGCAGCATAAGCACCAAACTGGTTTTGTTGGTGATGGGTCAAAAAGCCCGGAACCTGATTCATTTACTTCTACAAGCAGGTGAGTTTGAACTGAAGACTAGATGATTAAACATAAAATTGCTAGTACAATTATTTTTCTGTTTGATTTGTTACATTGACATGTATTGGAATGGAAATCAATCATGGGTGATTCATTTGTTAATGCACTTAGTAGTCTTGATTTTTGTTGTGAACATCTGTCAACAGCACAAAAAGGGGTATCTTAAGCTTAAACAATGTAAGAACTGGAGGAGAATAAATGGTTTCTGTTCTAAACCTGTTTCATAAGCAGTTTGATCTATGTGATTTCAATTTTTAAAGAAAAATATTTGCAATTTTTGATTGATTAGCTAGAGATTTAGCCTGAAGTTACTCATGTCCACAGTACTGTTTAAGAGAATAATCATCATACATCGCCATATATCATTATTTGTTTTTTGAAGACCCCTTTTCTTTTATCATAGCATGTTAGATGAGTCTCTCCTTGTAATTTACAAAGTTTCTTTTACTGAGTTGAATTTGTGAAGGACCTCCCCTACAATTTGGTTAATTAGGAACCATGAATATCCGGTAAGTTATCGAGTATTTGGCATGCTGAATTAACTGGGTCTTCTTACACCGGGAGTCAATTTTTAACAATAAGTGAAAGGATTTTTGATAACACTGGTGCACTGCCACAAGTTTGTTAGGTTCTTTACTGATAGTTAGACGCTCATCTTTGTTTGAAATGTATGTGATTGTTCGAGCTCGTGCAGCTGCTTTTAATGAATGTCTCCACCTCGATGTTTAATCTTACTCCAGGAATCCTGCAACCCAAGATGTATCACAGGACATCAGCCAGGGTGGTTTTCATAATAAGCATTTCAGTGAAGAGAACGCTGCTGAACAAGTTTCTTTTAATAACTACCTTGGTAGTGGTGGGATGGACGACCCCGACACTGTTGGACTTGATAGTGGGCGAGAGCCTTCACCTCATTGGAGTTCTGGAAATTCTCCATATATGACACCGACACATGATGATCCAGGCACCTCATATTCTCCTTATTTACCCGCAGTGCTTGAGGAGCCTTCATCCTCATTTTCTGAAGGTAAGAAGTTTCTTTTACTTTTATGTGTCAGTTTGATCACTGGGCCTACTACTTAAAATCATATTCTAATATGTAGCTGCTGAAGATGATCCTTTACCTGGCATAGAGGGGCTCCAGATTTCAGGTGAAGCTTTTCCGGGTAGGGATCTTCAAGCCTGTGGCTATTCTGTTAATGGAACAACCAGCTGCAATTTTGAGGTAACTTTTGAGCTTGTAAATATTGCTAGTATTTCTTAGTCTCATTTTATTGGAGATTAGGGTGTTGGACTACCATTGATGGGATGTTACCTGGACGCTTTTATATGTAGGTTATTGTAGCCTCCATCTGACCTTATTTTTGACTTAAATCCCGTGTCTATATGCTGTATTCTGGAAGTAGTAATTCCAGTACGTGTGTACAATAGTCCTGGTTTCTGAAAAAAATATCGCTAAATTGTGGAAACAAAGTATCTCTTCCAAACATAAGTTATTTGGAGTCTTGACCTGTCTTTCAACTCTACCAGTGGGTCCGATATCGGGAAGATGGATCGGTACACTATATTGAAGGTACTTAGTTTTTCCTTTTTTTGCTCATTCCGCTCTGATTATTCTCACTCCTGTTGGATTATTTCTCATCCTCGGCCTTGTCTGAGAACTGAGTCTCAAATAATTTTTTTTCCACAGGTGCAAAGCAGCCTAACTATCTGGTCACTGCTGATGATGTGGATTCCTACCTTGCAATACATGTCCAACCTCTTGACAACAGAAAGCGCAAGGTATTTATTTTCTCAGACAGTTGTGTTAACATGTTAGCATAACTATTTGCAGAAAGATGAGATTTGTCTATATTTCAGTTTGGTAGCTTTAGCTTATGAAAGTGTAATCTAGAAGTTAGGATACCAGTTTCAGCAGTACTTTCTAATCTCCCCATTCAAAGATAATAGAGAATGCCGGGTTCTTACTCCTCTACTTAGAATATTGTGAACTCGGAATCATATGATTCCACAAATATATGAGATTTCAGTTTTCATGTTTCATCACTACAAATAATTTATAGTGGTATCTTGTTCAGGGAACTGTCAAAAAATTGAGGGTGTGTTCTGTAAAATCTCTAGTTTGTTAAAAGTTTTTTTTTGTTTCATGAAAGAACCTAATTTCACAGGCCTTACGGCTTACGTCTGCTTATGCTTATGTTCCTTCACTAGTGTTTGAGAAAATAATTTTTTGTAATATTTCAGGGTGAACTTGTAAAAGTGTTCGCGAATGAGCAAATAAAGATTGCCCTTGGTAAGTTTGCCCATTTCACTTTTTTCATTTTTGTTTATGCGAAATGGACTTCATTAGTTTTTTGTATTAATCATAAAAAATGAAGGGAACAAAAACCAAAACCTCCAAACAGACCATCTAACTATAGTTGGGAAGATAATTTCTTCACCTTTGATTGCATTTTTCTTAAAGGGGTGACAATTTCACCCATATCCATTGAGTGAATTACGTCGTCCATGATTGTGCAAAGTCTCTCAAAAAGCCGAAACTTTAGATTGAATATGAACTATGTGTTTCGGAATGTGCATCAAATGCTGCTTTAAAGATCCTAGTTACAACTCTGCAAGAGGTATTTGTTACATTTACTTCAGAAAATGCTGTCAGCACGCAAGAAATGTCTACATTGCATGCATATTAATGCAGTGTCTCTCAACTACATCTGTTCCAGAATCTTATTATTTAATTTATTCTGTACTTGTAGCTTGTTTGAAGAGAGTATTGTTGCTGTTGCGATTATTTCACCATAGAAATCCAATTGCCTTTATGCTAATGTGCTTTTAGAAATTTTTGTTCCATATATACCAGCTTAGCCTGAACTTCTTGAGCATTCCTTCTGTTTTAATTATTAGTTCCAGCTGCTCATGCTTTTAATCAAATTGCGAGTTGCTTGCAGTTAAACTTTTCTTTGCTGTTGGTTGCAGATCCTGATATGCAAGAACAGATAGAGAAAACCCTTCATAGTGGACATGCTTCGTATGAAGTTTCTGTCGCGGTACGACAGCTTCATATATAAAGATTGTTATTCTGTTGTTACTTAATCTCATGCAGCAGGTAATAAAATGCAACTAGGCCTTATTTTCTCCTTGATGCAGGTCGGATATCTTGATATATGGGAGCCAGCTATTTTGGCCATTAAGAGAGAGGGTTACAGTATCAAGTGCAATGGACCTCGTGGCGTTGTTGTCACAGAAAAGTTTCTCCCGATCACAGCTGTACAATTTTTCACCTTTCTGTTGATCTGGTCATGATTATCTGAACCTTTTGAAAGACTGATGCTGTCACTGTCTCGGTTTTCATAACCTAGCATGCAATATCTATTATTGGTCTTCAGTTCATTATCCCAAATCTTTCCATGCTGGTAATGCGTTAACTATCTTTTTATTTCATTGTATCTTTTGCAGGTTACGATTCCCTACGGAAGTCCTACAGCATTTTCGATTTCTGGTGCTGGCGGGGTTGAACATCCTTTAAAAACAACAGATAGTAGCGCGTAAGTACCGATTGGTCATTATGTAGATAATATGAAGACTTAGTTGTTAGAGAAGAAAATAAAAACCAGGAGGAGAATGCTTCAAATATGGGGTGTCTGCCAAGAATAAATATTTGTAATTCTATGTCACTCTTTTTTACAAGTATACCCTATCATTCAAGCCTACCACCTACATTAATCCCAATCAATTATCTTAGTCATGCTCAGTCACTTGTGGAAGAGCTTAGCAGCCTCACTACCCTTCTATGGGAATGAAACATCCGTTAGGAAAACTACTAACCATTTCTATGAAGCTTAAATAATTAGATCTCGTATTACGTAGTGTAGATGTTTTTATCTTGAAGCAGCTGTTTTTGCTGTGAAATAATTTAGTGAACATTCTAAAGATTTGTAATTCTATATTTATTTCTGAGATATATTGTTGAACAACCTTCCACATCTTGTTCACCAAGTCCGTCTTTAATCTCACTTTGATTTTCTTTATGCAGGTTAAGAGATACCATTGTGCTCACAATGAGATTATTTATTATGAGGGTATAACTTTGACTTTTACAATTGAACATTTGTTTGTAAGTTGGTATTTGTTTTTATGTGGCAACTGGTAATTCCATGCACTATGCAGCACATAATCATATCATATGATGTAGTCTTTTAAAAACTGTCTTTGCATTGTTAGAATTCTTTAGGCACTGTATTGTTATTCTACTCATGCTTCTAGCTGAAATTGTAACGATACTATCGAAGGCAATTTTAGTACTGTACAAACTAAAATATTTTAGTACTGTATAAACTGCATAGATATCAGGAGTCAGGTAGCAAATTTAGTGGACTTCAGAGGCCAAGAATTTTCATTAGGCAAATCTATTGAGAATCATAGCATACTTGAACAATTTATCGTTTAGGTCGTAGCAGAAATGGAAGCCTTAGAATCAACTTCGTTGGTCTCATATCAGTAATAACATACGGCATCTTTTTATTTGATGACCTATCTCTATTTAGTACTTATTTTTGTTGAAACCTGTTGCTGCCTTCTGCTCAGCTCATAGGAAAGTGTATATATAAACATACTCTTCGTTTTGCAGGCTGTTGAGAAAAGAAAAGGGAAGAAAAAGGGTCTGTTTTTCCATAAGTAGAGTGCATTTTTGGGGGGCTTTTGTTTCAAGCTCAATTGGGGGTATTTTCTGTAAAGTGTTTGTGGTCAAGTAGTAGGTTACTCATCTGAAATGAGTGCAGGGTTGTAGATTTTTCCTGCAGTTAGTGCATCTAAAACTCATCTTGTAAGAAGTCCAGTCAATTTTTTAAGTGAGAGAAGTGGAGGCAATCCTGCGATGTTCCCTGTTGTACTTCTTAACAGTGTCGTACTAAGTTTTTGCAAGCTCTATCTTCTCTTTAGATGCAGGTTTGTCAGCAACTTTGTTATTACCTATTGAATCTTGTATAGTTACTCTTTAGATGCAGGTTTATCTTCTATTGACCGATGACAATGACCTTTCAGATTTCTAAGTTCGAAAGAGTTCGACTAATGTCAAAGAGTTGCTAATTTGCTTCAGCTACTTTTTAGACAAATAATCTCCCTAGTTTGTTGCTGTACTTTTGACACCCATGGTTATATTACATGGTTTGCAATGTCGACTGAAACAAGTTTTACTGTAGATAGTTTGTACCCGTCAATACTGGGTTTTCAGTGTGATCTTTAGCTGCAGTAAGAGCATCTCCAACGCAAGCAAGAGGGGAGGTCTTATTGACACGTTTTTTGTGTGGATCATTGCCAAATGACAACAAATAAATAAAGATAAAACTTTTCTCTAAAATTCATCTCCAATTTTGAAGTTTTATTTAACAAAATCAACCAAAACCTTACAAGCAAAACCAAAAAATACAAACAACCAAACTACTGCATATGATAAATTTTCCCACTCTTATCCTCAACAATATTAATCATCTCATTACCAAAACTAGCAGGCTTAATGATAACAAAATTTTCATGGAAAGGTGCTTCCTAGCAAGCCAGTTCGCAGCCCGGTTACTATCTGGTTACTATCTTTATAAATATGAGTATATCTAATAGCAGTGAACTCTTTCAGTAAGTGAGTTATTCTCCTCCAAATATGCAACATACTCCACGTAGGAACACTCCACCCAGAAAGCAATGTATGAACACTCATAGAGTCAAAACAAATATGCAATTTCCTGCGATTATTAGTCTTAGCCAACTTAAGCGCCACTCGCACCCTTTGCAGTTCATGATAAAAAACAGTTGCCGGAATAGACACTCCACAAGCAACAAAGATGGTTATACCATGAATCCATGATGATTTATAATGATGGTACCGTTTCCCCCAGACCCATCTCTTCTAAAGCTATCGGTATTATCCATTACTTCATCTTCATCTGGAAATAACCAAGAACAGGACACCACTTTCACCTCCTAATAAACACAATCAATGCCCCAACTCTCCATAAAACATATAATACGAGGTTTATCGTTGCCTGATAACTTTGCAGCAACATACTTAAGCCTGACATCAAGAGTAATTAAGTGATTGACTCCAGAAGGATTTAGTTTCTTAAAGGAGGAAACACTGTTATTCCGTTTTATCCATATACGATAGACAAAACTGTTCAAACATAGTCTAATAATTGTATTGACAGCTAAATAAATGTCGGGGAATATTATGTTTTAACCACATTACTTTTGTCCACCCCACCTTTATCACCTCCCCAGTAAAAACTCTAAAAGTATCTTTCATAAAAAAATCTCCATGCTTACTTTTCTTCCATATCACCAAGTCCTCATCTCTAATATCATACTCCACCTAACAAATGGTCTTTACATCATAATGAGTATTATTATGGTTACAATCTGTGAGCACAAGTCTTTCATCCTCTGTATAATTTGCTACATTCAACTCCTTGTTTGGACGAATAAACTGCACAATCATTCCTCATCCAACCACATATCCTGCCTTTTGATGCCAAAAACCATAACAAAAACTTGTACTCCTAACATTATCAAGACAAGTACCCATTAACTGTTTGGCAACATCTCTAAATTCAAGTATTCTCCTCCAACTCCAAGAGCAATCTTTAGGGACAACCATGGTCCAAAAATCTCTTTGTTTAATAAGATTTGAGTGAACCCACTGAGTCCATATAATATTTTTCATGAATTTATATCCCAGATATGCCTTAGATTAACAATAATATTTGTTTGCTCCAAATCTCCCACACCAAGGCCCCAGCTCTCTCAACTATGCAAACCCGAATCCAACTTATAGGATTGTATTTCTTACCAAGGTTTTAACCGGCCCATAAAAATATTTTAAACACAGTGTTTAGCTCTTTTATCACTTTTTTAGGAAGAATGAAACATGAAATCTAGAAATAGACCATACCACTAAGAACAACAATAACAAGCTGCAATCTCAAAGCAAAAGATAAATTTCTAGCCTTCCAAGATTTCACCATTTTAATCACTCTACTGATAAGAGGTTGGTAGTCCAAATAGGATACTCTTGTAGAGATCAAAGGAATACCCAAATACCTTATCAGAAGCTCACCTTTTGAACAATTCCAACACTTAATAATATCCTCAAGATAACTAGCCTCCACTGCATAAGAAACCAAAGAAGTCTTGTTGCAGTTCACCACCAAACCAGAGAATTTGTTAAAATCCTTCATCACCTGGGATAATACTGTGGATCTCAAGTTTCTTTTAAAAAAGACTAAAATGTCATCTGCAAAACACAAATGTGTGAGCTTGGTACCCTTACACTTAGGGTGTAAACCATAATTTCCATATATAACCCGTTGCTGTAAAAAACCACTTAAAACCTCCATCACCATCATAAACAGATATAGGGCATAGGACATCCCTGTTATACCTCTTTGAGATCCAAAAAACCCAAAAGGGATTCATTTATCATAAAAGAAAATTTCACTGAAGAAATGCATATCATAATACATTCAATAAACCTATCTGGAAAAAAAAAAATCCTCATCACATCAACTATGGCTTCCCAACCGACTGAGTTATATGCCTTTTGAATTTCAATCTTAAGAGCACACCTAGAATAACCCCCAGATTGGTGATTCCTAACTATCTCATGAGCAAGGAGAATCTTGTCTTGTATGGATCTTCCTGAGATAAAGTTGTCTGACTTGAATTCAGTAACACCTTAAAAATGAACTTCATTCTAGAAACCATTATCTTAGTCAAGCACTTATAAATTACATTACAGCAAGATATAAGTCTGAAATCAAGCACATTGGAAGCATTCTCAATTTAGCTATAACAATGCTAAAAGTACTATTTACTTCTTTAAGTAACTTACCAGACTTGAAGAAATTGCGAATAACTGCCACAAAATCATACCCAACAACTGACTAAGCACTCGTGAAAAGTGACTATTGAACCCATCTGGCCCTGGAGCTTCAGAAGAATGAATTGAAGTAAGGCTTCAATAATATCATCTCTTAAAACATGCATTACTAGCTTTTCAACATCACAAGGAGAAACCAATCTTTCAAAACGCAACCTATCAATAACCTTCCTCATATCCTCTTCCGAAGAAGAAACACCAAAAAGACCGCTGAAGAAGTCCACACATTCTTTCCCTATCTCTTTATCCTTCTCCAACTTCACATTCTCCCTTGAATACAGAACAAGAATATTGTTCCCCGATCTCCTCCCTTCAAGGAATTGTAAAAAAATCTGGAGTTTGAATTCCCATCCTCCATCCACTTAACCTTTGATTACTCCTTATTAATTGACTTCTCATACTTTGCTAATCTGGCATAATTCTTGACAACATCCTTTTCCTTCACAACAAGATCAGTCCTAAGAGGCTGAGCTTGCAACTGTTTTTGCACCTCATCCATAGAAGCCTTGGCATTTATAACTTTCTCAGAGTACCTCTTAAATCTTTCAATCTTCCACTTAATTAGCACCTTCTTCAGCCTTTTAAGATTATTCACTAACACCATCATTGGATTTCCTCTCATTGGCTTCATCCAAGATTGTCTCACAATACTTATAAAATCAGGCCCATCAACCCAAAAACTGCAGAACTTGTAAGGAGGCGGTCCATGAAATCTGCCTTCAAACGCACTCACCACCCAAGGGATATGATCATAAATGCATGGTTATAAAACTCAACACTAGAATCTGAAAAAATCTCAACCCACTCCATATTAACCATCATCCTGTCAATCTTTGATGCAATTCTAGCCGTACCTTCCTGCTTATTACTCCAAGTATAGAACTTCCATTATATCTCAAATCAAATAAGTGAGCGTTTTGAGTGCAATCATAAAACTCTTTATAGTTAAAGGGAATTACCTTAGCGCCTCACACACTATCTCCAACAACCAATAAAGGAATCAAATCACACATTAAAATTTAAGGTCTATCATTATAACAAGAAAAATCACTTATATCCCTCCACAGATGTCTTCCCTTAATGATATCATTACTGTTGTACACTAAAGTTACCTCAAAAGACTTATTCTGAAAATAAAAAATATCAAGAAACATGGCCTGAGAAGAACAATGAATCTCCTGCACCTGTAAGACAGTAGGATCACATCCCACCCATAGGATAATTATCAATAAACTTCCACGAAGAATGACTATTCTCTCCTTATTTACTTCTTGAGCATTGGGTCTCTACAATACCAACTAAACTCAACTTATTATCTCTAATGAAACTCGTAACCTCCGACTGTTTCAAGGGATCATTTAAACCCCTTGTGTTCCAACATCCCATATTAAACATTGGGGCGGGGTGGGGTGGTGGTGGTGGTGTTTCATCCCTGTAGCAGATTTTCCTTCTCCATTGACTCCCAAATTAACCTTACCTACCCCTGCTGATTTAGATAGAAAATGAGCTCTTGCACCATCCGCCTTATCTCCTTTCTGCCAATCATCAAGTTTTTCCTCTTGAGTCAGAACAAACCCAACACCTTCATTTCCCACCTTAGAATTTGTCTCCTTTCCCCCTTGGTTATCACTAGAGGACATAACCATCTCCATAGTCACCTCATTCTCTTTATTCCCTCCAATTTCATGAGAAAACTAATTTCCTTTAAAACAGATGTCATTGGTGCACTATATTCACCTCGTTCTCTTTGTTTCCTCCAGCTTTATGAGATAAATTATTTCCTTGTAAAACAGATGACAATGATAGCTCCCATAATCATATCAGTATCCTCTCCAACAGGTTGATAAAATTTGTTCACTACCAGATTCACTACTAGTAGCTCTATTTGTTCCCTCTCCACTAAACTTAACATTCCTCCCACCATTCTTACCTTTACCTCTTTTCAGATTCTTAATTTTCCAACCACGTGATTCATTGGTTCATTTATCTTTTTACGCAGATGTCTCTAACACCAATTTAGCTGCAGATGCACTTTTAGCTGCTTCAACAGCAACAACTGCTGCAGGACATTTTTCTTGAGTATGCCCAAACACACTATAATGCAAACACCTTGGAGGTTTCCATCTATACTCCACTGGGACTTAAATTTTAACTTTACCCACTAATGTATCAATATGATATGGAAATTCAGAATCCACAACAACTTCCACACAAACTCTTGCATAAGCCATTCTTGATCTTGCTGCTGTCTATTTATCCAACATCAAAGGCACTTCTATGAAACTTACAAGCTTCCCCAAACCCCTAGCATTCAACAAATGTAAAGGGACTTTCCTTAAAGTCACTCGTATAAGAATTGTTTTAATCTCAGATAACTTCTGCTCTATCAACAAAGTCCATGACCTTACGACAAACAGCTGACCTGTAATGAAAAAACATCCATGTTCCAAAGCCATTATCATATCCTCATCAAAAGCAAACTAAAAAAAAAATGGAATCTATATGGAGCATCATCTTGAAATCACTTCTTATTTTTTATACCCTATTGACTGTATTCCAATTGAATTGATAATCTCTTACCAACAAAAAAACCGACCACTAGATCTTCACAATTACGAACATCCTTTGCTATTTCCTAATCAGAAAAAACCATCATCTTCGAATCCTCAACCATGGAAGGGGGTTCATAAACCAGTGGATTTTGAACATCCACATGTTTCTCAACAGATAACTAATCAGACCACTTTAGATTCTTCACCGAAGCATTTCAGTTGCTACTCCTATTTGAGAAAGAAAACCCGATTTCAGAGAATGACCCATAATAAAAAAAATATTAAAAACACCGATTGCAGAAAATGACCCATAATCGGAAAAAAAAAAAAAAGCGAAAGAAAAACCACAACTATACTAACCAACACCAATCATTAAACTCGATGCAAGCAGAAAAAAAGAAAATTTGAGGAAAAAAATCCCCAAATCAGGATGAGAAAAACAAGCTTGACTCGAGTCAACGTCGCCCCAAAAATCGTCGCTCCATCCATTGACTTTCTCTCTATGGTGAAAAGATTACGTCCACAACTATACTTTAGGGTTTGTGTGATTTTGGAAGTTGGGTTTGCAAAATATGAAAGTTCAAGATGTCGACATTGTAAGTAATTGAACATGTGTACACATTTTATGTTTTATTATTCAAAGATATTCTTTGATACTCAAGGTGAGATCCCAAGCCGAAATGTTTGATTTTTTTTTTTTTTTTTTAAGATTTTCGAATACATGTGTTTTATTTTTCCAGCAAGTAAAACATCTCTGGAAGATATATTAGTAAATACTGAAAACGCGGGGGTACTACACAGCACTCAACTTTTTCGTTCGGCAATCTGTATGGACTAAACCTTAATAATATTCCGAGAGTAAAAACTCAATCGAAGAATAATACTATAAAGTTTATCTCTTTTTCTCAAATCAATCAGCAAATCAAACAAATAGAAATCTATGAGCCCGATGATGTGATAAATACTTGGACGGTACCAAAGACCAATATCCAAGATCAATCAAAATCCTATCCAACAAACAAGGTCGGATTTATCAACGATGATTGATTAACGCACAACCCGTGATATTTGAATTATAAAGATAAACAATATAATGTGGAAAAGAAATCACACAAACACCAGAAATTTCGTTAACGAGGAAACCGCAAATGCAGAAAAACCCCGGGACCTAGTCCAGAATAAACACACATTGATTATAAGTTGTTACACCAATTTCCTACTACCTATTCGGACTAGATGTAATACCCGCTTCAGCTGTATTCAAGCACTTGTAGAACTCCTAACAGAACACTTATTTTGTTTAGGAATTCTTCTCGTAAATCTTCTAGCAGAACACAAATTCTCTTTAGAAGTTATTCTCGAAAATCTTCTGGTAGAACACAGTTCTCTTCAGAAGCACTCTCAAAAATCTTCTATCAGAATGTTAGTTCTCTTTAGAAGAAGCAACAACACCGTTGATACTTTTCGATATTTTGTTTTCACAAAACACCGGTTTGATTTCCCTTAGATATGAATCAAGGTTTTGAAATCTAGTGTTTGTTTTGAGAAAAACAATCAATATGTAAAAGTAATATCAAACAAACTTGTAGATTAAAGTTTATTATACTCTTCAAAAATGGAAGAGAAACCTAATTATTTTACAACAAGAACAACTAGAATAAATCTAGAGATATCTTGTTTAAAACTTCTTAAGGATTTTTACGAGATACCTTAATCAAAGTTTTCTTTCTAGTTCATATTTCGATCAACTAGTGTCGGTATACAATCGAGAACTGAAATCTATCAAAATCTATCCAAAACTGTTGAATGGTCTTACATTAGAAGAGAAGACCTTAGAATAGACAAGAGGTGAAAAACCTAGATTACAAGTTGTGCAACAATCACGAAGATTATTATCAACTCGGCTTTGCGATCCCCAAGGCAAAGACCTTTATTTATTTAATTATTTATGCAAGAATATTGTAACTTAGGAAAGACTCCCAAATTTAGGAGAGTCTTGTAAAAGGAAAATAGCTTTCAAGAATATATACAATATTCTTGCATATATTGTATTTATGTAAACAAATCACAATCTAACTTAGGAAGGAAATCTAAAATATCACAAACACTTTAATATGTTAATCAAATATGTTTAGAGTAATAGCCATCTTGCGTAGATAAGGAAACATAAAAAACTTGACTAAAAAAGGCCTCTAGTCACGTATTTGGGCTCAAGTCCGTGAACCGTTACAAACACTTCGTGGATTGTTTCCTATTAACGAACTGCAACAGTTTCAGCAACGCTTATAACTATTGCTTTAATAAATCACTCATAACTTCATCGTTATAACTCGGAATTGAGTGATTCTTGGCTCATTGTATTCGTAAGCTTATTCACTATAGCATGAGAACCTTTCCAGGGACAAAGGTTATTGTCACAAAAGTCATGGCTCAAACAACCTCGAGTATATATACATAAATGTACTTTTACTGTCATAGGAATTGTTCCATAGAGTGAGCATTTGTTTCGATAGATTAGAAAGGTAGAATTGAAAAATAATCCAAATGAAATTAATCACCACATACCTTTGTTGATGAAGTCCTTGTTCATGTCTTCTTGTAGTCTTCAGTATCTATCATTCAAGGATAGCTTCGATTCTACTTCTTAGACCTAATCTAGTCCGAAAATAACTTTAGTATACTGAATCAAGAATGCGTTTTGGCAACTAAGTTTGACAACTACCTTGACATACCAAAGCTAGTGGGTTCAACCGAGCAATGCTCTAACAAATACTTGTATTCAAAACACATCTCTGGAAAAGGTATCTCAGTATTACAGTTGGATATTGGTTGGAATTAGACAAAACCGAAAATAAGAATATATTGCATATCTTGAGAATATTTTCGGTTATGGAAATTCCTTGGTGTCCAAGCTACCTTGGGATCTTGTAAACTTATCCTGAGGCAAACAATTCGAATTGTAGTTAAAGTGACAGCCGACTAATATTTTTACTTGTAATACTATATTGGAGCGGAGAGTAACCTAATTAGACGAAATCTCTTATGTACGCTAGTTTAATGATTTATGTGGGATCAAGAAGCGCCTAGATAGTACCGTTGGTGGGAAACTAGAATTTACATTCTTATTTTATTTTTTTATTATTGATTTGATTGACTAACGGTTATTAATCTTTGATTGCACCTATTTTGTTTATTTTGATAACCTTCCCTTCTAATATAAGGCCACTCGAACTAGATCAGGGATTAACAATATATCAAATATATTTTTAGATTTGACGTTAAGCTTTTGATTTTCCGTTGTTAGCAGACTCCGTTCTATGCGTGATCGATCACAATGGAATCAAGTTTGTTTGTGCAGGTACTTTGAAGATATTGAAGATTTTAAGGCAAGATAATTTCTTATTGGTTTATGATCTTTGTCTTTTACTTCGTGCACACACTTGATCGACTGGGATCTGACTAAGCTTTGTTTATCTTTGATAGATAATTGATTCCTAGTCAAAAGATCTGCAAACTATCATTTGGTGGTATTCATCAGTATCTGAATCTGATAATTTGTAAACCTAGATCTGTTTATTTTGATAATCTATATATTGGTTGATCAAAACCGAATAAAGAAGTTTATTAGATTAAACGGAAGAACCTTTATTTAACTCAACAATAATATCTTATTTACTTCTTGAGATTGATAAATTGGTTACCGAACAGATTAGTCCTTTACGGTTTCAGAAGACGATCCAAAGGAATTGAGTGCTTGAAGTCATCACATCGACTGAAGCAACATATGATAGTGGAATCTATCTTAGGATTCACGTACGTTGGCCAAATTGGTTTTTGGCGCAGGGATACTGAGGAAACTAGACGAAGTTGGTAGTGGTCATTGTACAGAGTATTCAAAACTGGACTAGGTTCCAAGGGTTTTTTCTACATTTGCGATTTCCTCGTTAACAAAATCTTGTTGTGTCGTTTTATATTAATTTCCGCATTATAATAATTACTTAGTTATAATTGAATTAATCGCACTTGTACGTTAATCAAACACTTGGGTTGATCCCTATAATTAGGTTTGGTTCCAGACTTTTACTATATACCAAGTGTATAATTTGTTGTCGCCATCTTCTTGACAGTCTCTATCTATATTAGATCACACAAGGTATCGGTCAAATAGGTTGATATTGAAAATATTGTGGTGTTCTTGGTACCCTCGCCATTTCAATTGGTATCAGAGCAGGCAAACATGAAAAGATATAACAATATGTGTTTGGTGCGATCCAACTTATAAGACAATGAATCTAATGGTTTTGATAAGACCTATAATTGAATCAGTTAACGTACTATCAAGATTTGATGGCTTTAATTTTTCTTGGTGGAAGACACGGATGAAAAATGTACAACTCCCATTCCAAAGTACCTTTGGAATATGGATTAAGGTTTTTGGCAAAGAATTTTTTGGGAATATTAATGTAATATGTATCCTAAGGTTTTTTGTTAGACTCTTGACAGTCATAGGTATCAGCCTCATGGAATTTCTTATTGGTTTTTGTCAGAAAGATAGTGCACATACTTACGTGACATTTCTGGGGTCAAAAACTGTTGTGTGTAAGACCTCTCAAAAGGATATTAATAGTATCCCATGACTATTGTCTTTTTGGAATCTCGGTTTTTTGTAAAAAGAACAAGTATCTTTTCACTTAATTTGTTCTGGATAACATCCTTCCAAACAATTATTGGCACATATGTAGTACCAAAACTGTCTACATGCTTTTAATTCAAGCTCACTTGTTGGCAACACCTTGAGCATGTTAAAATTATGAAAGGTAATTTTTCTATTAACTATTTTGTTAACGATCCTCCCAACTGCTTCTATGAAGCGTGTGATCTTCTAAAGGATTTTTGTTTTAATGATTCTAAAAGATTTTTTTTTTCATTATCCATTACTCAATTTTCTCCTATGAAAATTCCATTGTCTGTACCCTGAGCGGGTATTGCAAGAAGCTACCCATAGTGTTAGGTAACAATGGAGTAGCTTTATGTTCACTCATGAATATAAAATCGATCCTTTGTGAGGGCCCAATCCAAGAAGAAAAACTCACTTTCCATAGAAGAGTTCAATTTTTGATTTTGGATTTATTTCCCAAAAATCTTGTGTTTTCGGTTCCGGAAAATTTTCCTAAACCTAGCAATTTCAGAAAAAGGATGTTTTTACTTCTTACAAAAGGTGAAGCTCATATTTTTGGAGCTAGTTTTCGGTATCAAATCCAAGGATTCTTGTATACTTTTGGTAAAAGAAAGATTGTGCATGCCAATCATGGGAAAAAGGAAATCTAGGAGTGGAAAACCTTCTGATTCAGCTAAGGAGTTTATCTTGATATTGAAAAGATCATTTTTCCCTACGTGATCGAAGACAAGCACGAATTTACCTCCTTTATGGATAGTTCATGTTTAAAAAAATATCAAGCTCTCAAAGGAATGAAATTTATCGCTAAAAAGAGATTTGATTCAGGAGTTTCGAATACAAGCTATGTGAAGTTAGTTCAGGATTGAGATTGGGAAAAACTCTTCGATGCTGGCAAATATTCACCTGATATGGTAAGAGTTTTCTATGCTAATATTCATAATGTTGATCATAAAAACTTATCTTTGTTACATATGTTGGTTACAATCTCATTCATGTTGATCGTAAAATGATTTCAAATATCATCAAGTACAATATGGAATATAATCATATGACTACTAGTAAGGAAGTTGATAAAACTACTATTTGAACTCACCTTATTGGAAAAACGGTTGATTGGGAGATCGTTAGAGCATTGCTTAGTTGAACCCACTAAGCTTTTGTATGTCAAGGTTGGTTGTCATATTTTAGTTTCAAAACTCAAAGTCGTTTGATTAGATTACAAGAGTCAATTTCGTTAGGTTAGGCTAAGAAGTCTTGAAATGTTGAGACATACAAATATTATCTACTTATCATCAAAATCAACAAATACATCATCCTTCTACTTGAGGTTAGTAATACAAGACTTGACTTGTTTCCATTTTTATCTACGTTACTTTCAAGTCATACTAGTATTAGAGACTTGATCATCTTATTATGATCGAAGTGTCAAGGAAGATCATACAAGTTGTTTTACAACTTATGTATATTGAATTACGAAGTATAACTCTTACTGAAAATGTGGGGGTACCAAAATACACGAATAAATTTTTGATGGGGGCGTTTTTTGATCGGTGCATGGGTGACAAATCAGATGCTGACATGTGTCATTTTTATAATTTTTTCAATAGATTTTATTTTCAAAAATATTAAAGATAAAATATAATCAATTAAGATAACCAATATCCTCTCCAAAATTACACTTCTTTTCTGTTTTTAGAAACAAAATCTGTTGGAATCAATTAATTGAAAAAACACATGTCAACATCTGATTTGTCCCCCATGCCCCCATCAAAAAACGCCCCCATCAAAAATTTATCCAAAATACACCACCAAATTTTTCTTAGGCAACCTGTATGGAGTTTATATCTCTTTATCTCACAATCAATATGTAAAAGAAAATTTATCCAAATTTACCGAGAGTTACATAATTATATTAAGAGTTTATATCTCTTTATCTCACAATCAATATGTAACAGAAAATAAGTATGTGAACCTGATTATACCTGAGAGTTCTTGGAAAATTCCATAGATGAATATCCAAGATCAATCAAGTCGTATCCAACAATTACGATGAACATATCTACTTTGATTGATTTACGTACAACCTATGATATTACAATTAAAAAGATAAATAATATAATGCAAAAAAAGAAATAACAAAAACACCAGAAGTTTTGTTAACGAGGAAACCGCAAATGCAGAAAAACTCCGGGACTAGTCCAGATTTGAACACCACATTGTATTAAGCCGCTACAGACACTAGCCTACTCCAAGTTAACTTCGGACTGGAATGTAGTTGAGCCCTAACCAATATCACACTGATCAAGGTACAGCTGCGTTCCTTAGGCCTCTGGAACCACGCCGGATTCTGCGCACCTGATTCCCTTAGATGATCTCACCCACTACTAAGAGTTGCTACGACCCAAAGTCGAAGACTTGATAAACCAATCTGTCTCACACAGAAAAGTCTATTGAATAGATAAATCTGTCTCCCACAGATATATACCTATGAGTTTTGTTCCGTATTTTGATAAATCAAGGTGAACATGAACCAATTAATATACCGGACTTATATTCCCGAAGAACAACCTAGAAATATCAATCACCTCACAATAATCTTAATCGTATGGCAGCCGTTTGTACCCTGAAATATTTCCAGGCACTAAACACGATGATTTTGATGATGGTGATCAGAACTAGGGTTATACACAAGACAAGCTTAAAGATGATAGACACAGATTTAACGTGGTTCGGCATGGTTTGCCTACATCCACGGACGAATCCCCGTAGGGAGAGATATTTTATTCATGAATGTGTTACAGTCGCTTTATGATGTATATTTTTTCTCTTCCCTAGCCCCCTATCTAAGGGTTATAATTCCCCTTATTTATACTGTTGCGAATTAGGTTCTTCCTCTAATTTCATGGTAGGAATAAATTATATTAAGTTTCCCTGCATGCCTCCTGACATTAATCTGCCATGCATGCCTCCTGACATTAATCTTCCCTGCATGCCTCCTGGCATTAATCTTCCCTGCATGCCTCCTTTCTGCCGTTGACTGTGACTATCAAGCTTTGCATGGTGTGACTGTTGTGATCGCCTTGATCAGTTGACATGGCCGAAACTGGATGGAGGTCGGCCGGCAAAGAAACTGTCAGCATGGATAGAAACTGGCTGGCAGTGCGGCAGATTACTTATCTGGAAACAGGTTAGAAGCGCGACTGGAAACTCTTCGACAGTTGACCAACAATTGACTTTGACTATTGACCGGGCGTTGACTTCATGGAGCACTGGACTTGCTGGTAGACACTTCAGTGGGTAGGATGGTGGCAGCTGAATAGTGGCCCAAAAAATATTCTGGCCCAATATGTGGTATTTTTACTCATGGTACAAACATCGCCCCCTCTTAACCTCCAACTTGTTGGGGGTTAAGAAAATTTCATTTCCCTTGATCAATGGCAAAATTCTCCCCAAAGTGTGGATTATTGCTGCTGAAGTGATTGGCAACCTTCCCTTGCTGTTTACAGCAATCATAATCAAGACGCCCCCAAGTGAGGCTATTGTGATTGGAAGATTGGCGGGCAACAGTTGAGCATGAACCATTGTTGTGTGCAAAAACTGGACTGAAGGCTGAACTGGTCTGTAACGGAAGCGTGATACTGGAGCGGAGTAGTGTTGAAAGTGAGATGTAGCTGTTGATATAAAACTGAACTGTGGTAGTTGCGTAGAACTAGACTGGTAACAGTTGTTAGAAAAGATGAGTTATATTTGAAGTCACTGAGCTGAAATCTGTGTCGGCTGTTATTGCAAGCGAAACTTGAATTTGCAGACTGATAGTAATTTTCGACTAAACTGGGTAGCGGTTGCTGTAGGCACTAAACTGCTGTCAACTATAAGCTGAGATGCGGCAATTGTGAACGAAAAAGCGACAGTGATTGGTGAGATCCTTAAATAGTTGGGATGGTAACGGACTTTTGGTGCCGCTGGACCTCCAGCGGTCTGGGATGTGTTACTGGATCTGACATCGATCTTTATATGTCATCAGGATAACAACAGTGACTTAAACTGAAATGCACAATTGCAGCGAGACTGTAACGCAATGACCGCAATAAAGTGGACTGTGACAGCCATATAAAATTGCTCTGCAGTAGCAACGAGCAAAATTGGATTGCAACAGCTTCGGGCAAAGCTGGACTGCAGTAGCTGCGATCATATGGTTTGCAGGAGCTATGAGCGAAGATGAAATGCAGCACATTCGATCAGCTGGACTGCAGGAGCGACGAGCAAAGCTGGACTGCAGCAGCTGTGATCAGCTGGACTGCAGGAGCGGCAAGCTATGATGGACTGCAACAACTTCGATCAGCTGGACTGTAGCAGTTCGATCAACTGGACTATAGGAGGTGCGAGTAAAATAGGACTGCATCAGTTGCGTCCCTATCGATGCAGCGCGATTGCTAGCAAAACTGGATCGCATCGGTTGCGTCCAATCGAAAAAAGTAGCGATTACTGAGCAAAATCGGAATGCGTCGATTCGTCCAATCGAGTGTAGCAGTTTCTAGCAAAACTGGACTTCATCAGTTGCGTCCAACTGAGTGCAGCAATTGCGTAGCATTCGGACTACAGTAGTTTGATAATTTCATCAAAATATTAGGGTGTATGCTCGCCCCCTCTTAATCCTGTAACTCGTTGGAGGATTAAGAAGTTCGTGTTACCATTTGTTTCGATTTCCAGCAGCTGAACTTCGCATCACATTTAGGTGCTACGTAACTCACTCCCAAGCGTCTGGAGTGTTACGCAACTCGCCCCAAAATAGTTACTTTAGACCGTGAGGTGTTACATATCTCGCCCCCAAGTGATGGTCAGCCAAGTTGATGTGATATGAAACTCGCCCCCAGAAGATAATGATTGCCATGCTACTCAATGCTTGCACAAGGGTGCACTGCCTTACTGCATCTTGCTCGCGCATGGAATGAAGTTGGAGGTGTCTGCTATCTGTAATCCGCGCAGGGGGCCAATCCTACTATTCCAGATGCGCGCAGAATTGAAATGTGTGCATCTCCACATGCTTGGCATGCGAAAATGCTCGCCACATTGTAGATGTCTCAATGAACAAAAGTATGCATGATTAGATAAAAAGATGTGAAAATATTTAAATTGTATACGCACCATTTTAAAAGTGTTATTGTGTTAGGCACGACGTCATGTTGTGAGTGCTGATACTATTATGGTGGATAAGGGGTATCTTCACGACGACGTCATGTTGAAGAAGATGGCTCATTCATCTTGGCTCTGCAGCAGCGGCTATGTCTGGTGCAGTTAATTTGGTGCCTCATCTTGGCTCGACTTAGCCACTAGACTTTATGCCAGATTGGATTGCACCAGTTGAATCAAAAATGAACTGCTGCAGTTATTGGAACTGGACTGCAGTTGTTATTGCAGAACATAACTACAGAATTGCTGAGGATAACTGGACTACAACAGTTGCAATCAACTAGACTGCAGAATTTGCTGAGAAACTCGATTACATTAGTTCGGTCAACTGGATTATAAAAGTTGTGAGGAAAACTGGACCGCAGCAGTGATGCCAAAAAAGGACCGCAACAGTTTGAGCAACTGGACTGCGGCAGTTGCTGAGAAAACTGGACTACAATAGTTCGATCAACTGGATTGTAGCAGTTTTTGATAGCACCGAACATTGAGTTTTATGAATCGAACTAGCACTCGCGAACTTTGCACATGGACATGTTGTGGGTAGAAACTCGACGCATCAGCATTCGCGAACATTGAACATGATATGTAGTTCTCACTTGCTAGTGGTTGGCATGCCGCTCGGAACCTCAAATATAACTTTTTCCAAACTCATGATTTTTCACCTCCACGCTGTAGGGGATTGAAATACGATCGCAACGAGCCAAAAATAATCCAATTCGGACGTCACATGAAGGAGATATCAAGGAAACAAGATCGATCACTAAGCCCAAAAAATGGTTGTAATTGGATAAGCCTACGAAGTGGGGCTGAGAAATCCGCAAGCCAAATGATGATGGGCTGAAACATCAGTGAGTCAAAGACTCGAATCGGCTCAACCAGGTGGGTGTAAATATCCTTAAGTGTACAAGAGTGGGTCGCAAATATACTGGGACCACGGTAATAAGATGCGCCCGAAGTACTGAAACATGTCGGACGGATATATGCCGCCGACTGTGGCCGCCGGACCAGCCGCCGGGTAAGGCCGCCGACAATGGCCGCCGGTCGAGGCTGCCGGGTAAGGTTAGAACAATCACATCTACTATTTCATGGTCTAGCCAGTAACGACGCGAGCAGAATTCATGCAAGGTCGCCAACACAAGGATCACGAAATTCAGAACACTCTCGAAAAAGGTTAGACGAATCTTCCTAGTCATCTTTCATGACCCGCTGTTTCGATTTTGTCCTTGTCTGTCTCCATCTTATGCTTACCTCGCAACAACGCTCCTGTTCCGAGCTAAGAAGGGGACTTAATGTTGATGGTGGTTTTTAGCTTAGGGATAAAATCGTAAAACCGTACATCTGACATGACGTCACTATGACCAATAGCGCATTTATTGAATCAATCAGCGTATTTACGTAAGAATTACCAGGGTACCTTTTTTTATACATGTGTCATGTTCCACGACAGAACCCTTAGTATTAAATGACATCACCTCTGTATACACCTCCAAACATAAGTAAGTCTGGTCGAACGATCTTCTCCATCACCGGTAATAAGATACTTTATCTTATTCATAAACAATAAATAATAATTAAGGTGTTTACAACACCTATCAAATTCCCCCACACTTAGACTTTGCTAGTCCTCGAGCAAATGAAACAAAACTTATTCTAAAGTATACATACAACTCTCGTGAGTGTTTACTAGAGATATCCCTACAAAACCTACTTTTCCAACTTACTAGTTCTCCGAAATGATAGCATCCAACGCGCTAAGAAGACATAGAGATTCTGCACACTAGTCATAAGAAGTTAGACACATAAATGAACACAATCTCATCCTTAAAAGTTGAGAGAGAAATAACCATCCCTTATCGAAAGAAATTCGGGTTCAACGTGATCGAAAGTCTCGACTCTGCCTCACAAGAAAGGGTTTTATGAAGTTGCTCTCAATAATAAATAGCTTTTTATGGGTCACACATGTGTCCAGGTAGGAATGAAAAGAGACTCATGCGACACGTTGAATAGTAGGAAGGAAAAACCCTCCGATTTTTTTTGAAAACCCACATCTTTTATTCATTTTGGAAACCCTTTTTTCTGACGATCTCTAAGAAAGGAAATCAACCACTTAACGAAGGTGGGAATATGCTTACTTACCTCGTTATCCGTTCGAAGTGTAGTTAGCACCACTCTCACAGCATCCATAGAAACGTCTTCGGTTTTCAATCGGTGTCTTCATCTTCGTCTTCGGTCTTCAACTCTTGATGATGAAATCTTGAACTTCGTAGAATCTTGACAATGTAACTCTTTCCTCTAGTTTCTTGTTTCTTGAAACTTCATTATGGATATTTCTTCTTCCATTGGCTTTATGAAAAGAACAAAACTAAAAACAAACCAAAATATGATACAACAAATTTTTCTTGTCTCTCTTTTTTTTTTTTTTTTTTTTCTATTTTTTTTTCTATTTATTAAATTAATTTCCAAAATACAATCATTTCAGAAAACTAGAAGGAATCCTAGCAACTAGCTGGGCTCCAACTCCCTTCTGAATAACAATACCTAATATGTGGAAAAATTAATTACATTTCTTAGCCGTAACATCAAACCTAGATAAATGGTTATGTACCCTCTTCAGTAAATCCACTAAATCCTCTCCCAGATCACCGAGTGTTGTGAAAGCCAAAGCACCAAAACCATAACCTTGAGCCACGCATTTATTAAGATATTTCTTATTTTTACGAGTAATCGCATTGCTCAAAGCATCGCCTGGATGGAAGGAGTTAGCCCAATTACATGTGAAAGGCGAAACTCCAGTGACATCGAAGCAAACATCACGACCATTATCCCAATTGAGAACAAGTATATCAGCCGGACGCAAACCAATCCCCTCACTGGACGAGAACCCCAAATCAACTTCCTTCCTTGCAGGAACTGCAGCCCGATAACACATGTCTACAATAGAATCACGAGCAATATCATGTCGGTATTTAATACCAACATCTTTAGCACAATGCAAGGCATGATCCCCAAAGAAATACATATCCCTATTACATGAAGCACATGAGCTATGTTCGGGGAAAAGAGGAATACCCAACCGATAGCTGAAAACAGCACTAAATTGTCTGGCACCAACCCTCTGATTAAGCCCTTCAATTGGCAAAGCCTTGAGGAAATCTTGGGCATGACTAGCTTTGTTACATTGCCAAAGGGCACTGTCCCGCGCAGACATGGCATATTTGGATGGCATCTCCTTCATGACAACGTCAAAATATTTAACTGCCAAAGTCTTCATGGGATAAGGGGCAGTAACATCGACGTTGACTTCAGGGCCACAAACATTAGAGAAAAACTCAAGAGCACGCTGAAGGCCAATATCAGGGCCTTGTAGATGGGTGTTATGAAGGATGACAGTCTGAAGAGGCTGAGTTTGGATACGAGACGCTAAATAACAATAATGCATAACATCCGCCATAAAATAAATGCCAAGACCACCATACCTGAGAGGCAAAGAAGAAATCCGAAGTTGCAGCAAACCTAATCCAGGTCCATCGTTCGTAATAATGTGACGCAAGTGCTGAGACAAGTGTAAATCAAAGGCGGCTTGAGAGTCAGCAAGGTATTCCGGCCTAGTAATCCTCATTGAAAAATAAAGTTTAGAAACCCCTGCACAACTTCTCAATAAGTGCAACTCGCACTGCGGATCCTCTAATTTCAAGACTGCATCCATCAAGGCCGTAGTCTTGTCCACCCTACTGCGAACCAAATTACTATAGAAGTTATGATCCAAACTAACCGGCCCTCCTAACAGCTTGACCCCATGTACCGGCCTACTGACTTGAGGAGGGAAAGCAGTATCACATCTAACATCCAACGACGACCAAAAAACCTCTGTTTTGGAAACGTTCAGGTGAAGCCCATATTTACCTCCTTCGGTTTGAATGATATTGAAAGCCTTGGAAACCATTAGCGTGTCTCCAATCAAGGTACCATCATCTAAATACCAAGCATGAAGGTCCAATTGGCACCTTTCGGCGATCATTTTAACCAAAGGATGAAGAGTGAGGGCAAAAAGAAGAGAATCGAGAGGGTCGCCCTGTTGAACCCCTTGTGCTGACAGCAAAGATGAATCATTATAATACAGCATAGGTGGAGAAGCATAACAGAATTCCACCCATTTAGAAATGGACGGACAATGGGATCTAACCTCTTGCAGCATAGAAGTTCTACTTACCATATTAAAAGCGTTGCGAAAATCCACCAACAACATTGTCATGGAAGAGCAATGACCCTTGTCTAGGATAAGCCGGTTGACAGAGTGTAAGATTGCTTCACCTCCACAGGGGACACCAACACCAAACTGGAAATCCTCCAAATAAGTACACAACTGTTTACCAACCACTGATGCTGCAACCTTGGACACAAGCCGCCTCCAAACCGTGCCGACAGCTATGGGACGGATACCACCATCAGGTTTAAGAAGAGGCGTAAGAGGTGCGCTCGCTATATAAACTCCCAACTGAGCAGGGCATAAACCATCCAACCATAAATTTATCACCCCAATAATAGAATCCAATAACTCGTCCGCAACGGCTTCATCAGAACCGTTAAGAGCATCTAGTAGGTGTTGTACTCTTAAGCCGTCCCTGCCACAAGAAGTTTCTCTCGGGAAACTTCTTATTCTGCCTAGTACCATGTCTCTGGATGCGACAACACTACTGGAAACCGTTGGCGAGGTGGGGATGATGGGAGGTGGTGCATACGGATGTTTGTCAAGCAAACCCTTCAAAGTGTCTTCACCAACAGGAGCGATGCCACATGAAGTTAAAACCTTAATCGCAGCAGTGAACAAACCATTCCTAATATTCTTTTTGCACACCCTCAGGTTTAAAACTTCCTGGCTTATCCTCTTACGCTGAGGCTTCTTAGTATGCTGGTCTTCCCGATCGTTTTCTGCCAGTAACTCATGAATCAACATGTAACATCCATTGGGTTCATACCATTGTGAGATAAAACGATTGATAGATGCAATCTGCAACTTTTTTCGAACACCCGATTTTTCCTCTTGACTGTTTTTGGGAATATATAAATGCAAGACACAAACAGGCAAGAGCAGTAATTGAACCCAATTAATTACGTTTATGTGGTTTGACAGAACCCTATCTAAAGTAAACATCAAAGCTCGTGAGAACTGTAACTTACATTTAGGGGGTATGTGTTTAACAGTTCGCAACGGTTTCTGAAAAACCTCATTTAGCAGTTCCAAATTGAAACTGGCAGGACGGGAAGGGGGATCATCCACACTGTCGCAAACAGTAGGGAGAACCAATGCAGAGAGAGGAGAAGGAGGGCAATAAATACCATGTATAAGGAACTCAACTTCTCTACCATTCCATGGACTGGACATGGAACCCCCAGGGTGCAGCTGAGACTTGCAAGAACGACTCCAAGAGTGAATCTTCATACATTCAGAGCATAACCACATTTGGAGTTGAGACAGAACCCCCTCGCAAACCTGGAAAACATGATGAACATATTCCAATCCGAGTCTACATCTAGCCGCTTCCTTCCCATGCAAAAAATGTTTATCATTAATGTGCGTGATCCAAGACCCCCTGGCGTACCCTCTGCCTCCAACACCATCTCCACAACCATCGTATCCTTTGAAGGGACAATGGAAGAACGAACCAGAACCCGAAGATGCCTGGGATTCTCCCATACAGTGAGGAAGGCATGATGCTCCACAGAATGGAAGAAAACAAAGAGAGAAGAGATCTACCTCCCAAAGAGGAAACGCAAGAAGAAAGAGAGTTGATCAAAGAAACCCTAATTCCTTCGTCGGAAAACCCCTCGGATCGCCTGTCGCCGGTAAAAATACAAAAAAATAAAACAAATACAAAATGAAAACAAAACAAAACAAAATAATAAAACTAATAATGCACCTAACAAAATTTTCTCTTGTCTTTTTTTTTTTTTTTTTTTTTTTTTGAGACAAGAGAAATAAACACATACTGAAAATAAACATAAAATAAGTACAAATGGCCATGGTGTAAGTACTTTACCGCTTGATTCTTCACAACTTGTATGTCTTGATATCATAAACTTCTCGAACTCTCATCCTTGATAATCTTCGCTCTTGTGCATAGTCTTCAACTTGTAAAAATTCTGCTCCTTGTCTTGTTGCTTTACTTGAATCTGAAATCTGCTCATTTCTGTATCGTTGCTTGTAAACCTTGAACGTCTTCAACTTTCCTTCAAATTTGTGATGCTCCTCTTGTTGATGATGATGGTGTTTCTATGGACCTGTTGGTGTAGAGAGAGATAAAGTGGATGGTGCTAACTGCGAACAAGATTACAAGTGGTATGTAAGTTAGCAATTTGATGTCACCATCATGGTTGATAAAAATAGCACTCAAGAGATCAAAATAGTGCTTCTATTGGTGGGAGGTTCGGTAGCTCACCATTCTACCCGGAGTTTACGTATGGTGACACACACTCTAAAAGCACAAATTTATACAGGTACAAAGAATTGAAGGTCGGTGCCTCTCATGATGTAACATGGGTAGTCTCCACTATATGGGATCACTACTCTAATACCGAATTCAGTCTGCACCTTATTTTCCACTGGCATGGTTAAATCCAACTTTAACTCTCATACAATTAAGAAACCCGATCATGTTCTCTGTCATCTCTAAGTTCAGTCACTTTTATGAGAATCTCGATGTAATCTTAGCGACATGTATACTATGTGACTCTAAACTAACCACAAGTTGGAGTTTTTTTTTATTCACTAATTTACACAAAAGTTGAAAATTTCATGAAAAATTTACAATGAAAATGCTTAACCACTCCCCCACACTTAAACTTTACATTGTCCTCAATGTAAATTGAATCGTCCAAAGTAAGTCAAGGTGGGAAATTCTAACATGATATGTGACAAGAAATCATAAAAAAATAAAAACAAGACAAGACAAGAAATACTCATCCTTTGGGTTGCCTCCCATTTAGCGCTTGGTTTAAAGTCGTCAGTCCGACTATCTCCTTGCTTTCTACGACTCCTCCAGAGGGAGTACATCCACAAAGTTAACTCCTTCCACCACTTCGGAAGTGAAATTCTCATAATATGGTTTCAACCGGTGCCCATTAACTTTAAGTTCTTTGCCTGTAGCTATGCTACGAATTTCTACTGCACCATGAGAAAACACATTAGTAACAATAAAAGGTCCGATCCATCGTGACCTTAATTTACCCTAAATAAATGCAAGCGAGAATTAAACAAAAGCACTTTTTGCCCAATGCAAAATTGTTTCCTAGAAATCATGTTATCATGAAATGCTTTCGTCTTTTCCTTATAAATGCGCGAGCTTTCAAATGCATCATTGCGAAGCTCCTCTAGCTCTTGGAGTTGTAACTTCCTTTGCTTTCAAGCCCCATCCATCTCCATATTGCATTGCTTAATAGCCCAAAACGCCTTATGCTCAATTTCAACAGGTAAATGACTAGGTTTACCATACACAAGCCTAAAGGGAGACATCCCGATAGGTGTCTTGTATGCGGTTCTATACGCCCACAAAGCATCATTAAGTCGCATGCTCCAATTTCCTTGTTGGGTTCACCGTCTTCTCTAGTATAGAATTCACCTTTCGGTTAGAAACCTCGGCTTATCCATTTGTTTGGGATGATAAGGTGTTGCAATCTTTTGCGACACATTGTACTTCTTCAACAAGCCTTGTAAGATCCTGTTTTTGAAGTGAGAACCTCCATCGCTAATTATGGCTCTTGGAATTCCAAACCTTGTAAAAATATTAGCTTGCACAAAATCTGAAACCACTTTAGAATCATTAGTTGTGGTGGCCTTAGCTTCCACCCATTTAGAGACATAATCAACAACAAGTAAGATATAAAAATTCCCATGGGAGTTGACAAAAGGACCCATAAAATCAATACCCCATACATCAAAAACTTCAATAAATTGAATAAAAGTTTGTGGCATTTGATTTCGGGCACCTAGATTGCCTGTTCTTTGGAACCTATCACAAGTTGTACAAAATATATGTGCATCCTTAAACAAGGTTGGCCAATAAAAACCACTTTCAAATACCTTGTGAGTGGTTCTCTTACTCCCAAAATGTCCTCCACAAGCATAGGAGTGACAAAAAGACAAGATAGAATTAAATTCAGATTCGTGAACGCACCTTCTTATTATTTGGTCACTACAATGTTTCCACAAGTATGGATCATCTCATATGTATTGGTTTCCTAACTTCATAAGTTTGTCCCTCTCAGCACGAGACAAGTTCTTTGGGATTTGTTTAGATACCAAGTAATTGACAATATCATCATACCATGGTTCTCCAAAGGCAATTGAGAATAGTTGTTCATCCGGAAAACTTTCACGCAATGGGATAGCTTCCTTGTCCACAGCAAGACGGCTCAAGTGATCTGCAATGGTGTTCTCAATTCCTTTCTTGTCTTTGATTTCAATATCAAACTCTTGCAAGAGTAAAATCCATCGTATGAGCCTCGGTTTCGCTTCTTTTTTCATTAGCAAGTACCTAAGTGCTGCATGATCAGAAAAGACAACAACTTTTGTACTAATTAGATAAGAGCGAAACTTTTCCAAAGCAAAAACAATGGCTAACAACTCTTTTTCAGTGGTTGTGTAGTTTTGTTGGGCCTCATTTAACGTTCTAGAAGCATAATAAATAGCATGAGGTATCTTCCCCACACGTTGCCCAAGCACCCCACCAACCGCATAGTCACTTGCATCACACATGAGCTCAAAAGGCTTGCTCCAATCCGGTGGTTTAATGATAGGGGCTGAAATCAAAAGTTCTTTCAAACGATTGAATGCCGCCATACACTTTTCATCAAAGTTAAAAACCACATCTTTTTGCAATAAGTTGCAAAGTGGTGATGCTATCTTGGAAAAATCCTTGATAAATCTACGATAAAAACCCGCATGACCAAGAAAAGAGCGTATCTCCCTCACCGTAGTGGGAGGGGTTAAAGCACGAATAAGGTCTATTTTAGATTTATCGACTTCCAAGCCTTTAGAAGATATTATATGGCTTAAAACTATGCCATGAGTTACCATAAAATGGCACTTCTCCCAATTCAAAGACAAGGTTTGTTTCAACACATCGTTCAAGGATTAGAGACAAATTGTTCAAGCAAAGGTCAAATGAATCACCAAAGACACTAAAATCGTCCATGAACACTTCGATTATGTTTTCAACATATTCTGAAAAGATACTTACCATACACCTTTGAAAGGTAGCTGGAGCATTTCATAAGCCAAAAGGCATCCTTCTAGAAGCAAAAGTACCGAAAGGACAAGTGAAAGTGGTTTTCTCTTGATCCTCCGGTGCTATCACAATCTGATTGTAACCTGAATAGCCATCAAGGAAGCAATAGTAAGAGTGTCCAGCTAAACGTTCAAGCATTTGATCAATAAAAGGCAATGGAAAATGATCTTTCCTAGTGGTGGCATTCAATTTCCTGTCATCAATACAAAACCTCCAACCGGTTTGCACACGAGTTGGGACAAGTTCATTCTTATCATTCTCCACCACCGTCACACCTGATTTCTTTGGCACTACTTGTACCGGGCTCACCCACTTAGTATTGGATATGGGGTAGATAACACCCACGTCCAAAAGCTTGAGTATCTCCTTTTTCACAACTTCCATCATGGGAGGGTTCAAACGACGTTGCGCTTCCCTAGTAGGCTTTGTATCATCCTCCAAACGTATCTTGTGCATACAAACGGCAGGGCTTATACCCTTAATATCAGCGATTGTCCATCCTATGGCCGTCTTGTACTTCCTTAGCACCCTTAGAAGTTTTTGCTCCTGTAAATCACTAAGCTCGTTAGACACAATCACATGTAAATCTTCCTTGTCACCTAAGTACAAGTACTTTAGGTGCTCGGGAAGAGGTTTCAATTCTAACTTTGGAGATTTAACAATTGAAGGTACAAGCTTTTCATCACTGCATGGTAAAGAAATAAAAGAGATATTATGAGTTTCCGGGCATCCTTGTAGTGAATTAAGATCACCAAGGGCTTCCTTGACTTCATTACCACACTCTACACCATTATCCATGGATGTAGTTAACACGGTTTCCAAAGCGTCATCACCATTTAATTCAAACATTTGTTGTGCCAATGTATCCATAACATCAATGGAGAAACAAGAGTGGACATCACTAGGATATCTCATCGTCTCGAAAATGTTGAAACGTATTGTTTCTCCATCAAACTCCATAGTTAGCGTTCCCTTGTCCACATCAATAATGGTTTTCGCCGTTTTCATGAAGGGACGCCCAAGTAGCAATGGAAGAGACGAGTCCGGTGACCCTTCATTCATCTCTAACACACAAAAGTCAGCTGGAAAGACAAGTTGATTAACCTGCACAAAAACATCCTCAATAATACCCATTGGGTAGACATTAGAGCGGTCGGCTAATTGCAATACAATTTCAGCCTTTTTAAGAGGACCAAGATCAAGTGAATTATACATTGATGCAGGCATAACATTAACGGATGCACCTAAATCCAACATAGATTTGTTAAATATTGTGTTACCAATTTTGACAGGAATGTCAAAACTACCGGGATCCTTGCACTTAAGTGGGAGTTTGTGTTGTAAGATTGCCGAAGAATTCTCCCCACACTTAGCACATCATTACCTTTGAGCCTTTGCTTATTGGTACACAAGTCCTTCAACACCTTTGCATACTTTGGAACTTGCTTAATAGCATCAATGAGTGGTATGTTCACATGGATCTTCTTTAGAACATCTAAAATCTCCTTTTCTAGTTCCGCCTTCTTAGAACTTGCAAATCTGCGAGGAAAAGGTAAAGGAGGAACATAAGTAGAAACCGGAGTTTTAGAGTTAGGAATAGGTACCTCGAAGTTTGGGAGAATCCTCATTCTTCTCCTCCAAAACAGTTCCTTTGGTGTTTCCACCTTGACCGAATCAGTAACTTCGGGTTGCACAAGTTGTGTACCACTTCTCAACGTAATAGCATTGACACCCTCTTTTGGGTTAATAGGTTGAGAAGGGAGTTTCCCACTATTGTGTGCCTTCAATTGGTTAAACTCAATAGCCATGGAGCCCATTTGTGTCTGCAACTCCTTGATAGCACTCTTAGTTTCCTACTGACTTTCTTTAAACATGGTGGAAATGCCTTGCATCATTGTTTGAAGCTTTGAATAGATATCAGAACTTTGATTTTGCATTGATTGTTGTGCTTGTGGTTGCTGAAATTGTTGTTGTTGCGGTTGAAATCCACTCGTACGGTTGAAAGTAGGTTGTTGGATTGCACCTTGCTTGTTAGCATAGCTAAAATTTGGGTGATCTCTCCATCCCAGATTGTAAGTGTTAGAGTAGGGATCATACCGTCTTTGTTGATTTGGAAAGACCGCATTAGCTTGCTCGTCTTCATAAGCTTGAGAGGAACTTGGTATCACCGCGGCTGGAACTTGTTGCATCATTACTGTCATGTTACCCATTTGTTGACGAAGTTCCTCGACCTCGCTCATTTCATTTACTTTCCTAAGAAGCACATCCGAACCACGACTCAAGAATTGTTGGGAGTTTGCTTCCATGTTTTCAATCAACTCTCTAGCTTGTGCCACCGTCTTGCTCACTAGTGCACCACCACCCGCAGCGTCAAGAAGATTCCTATCACTTGATTGGAGTCCTTCATAGAAGTATTGGATGATCATAGCGTCACTAAATTGGTGGTGAGGGCAGCTTGCCACCAATCTCTTGTATCGTTCCCAACATTCATATGAGATTTCTCCCACATTTTGCTTCATCCCACAAATCTCCTTGCGAATTTGAGTAGCCTTTGATGCAGGAAAATATCTCTCTAAAAAGAGTTTCTTCAGCCCATTCCATGTCGTGACACTTCCGGAAGGTAAATAGTACAACCAATCCTTAGCACTATCCATCAAAGAGAAACGAAAAACTTTCAACATTGCACCATCCGCCTCAATATCCGCTGGAAGCATGGCCATGACAATGGTATGGAAGTACATAAGATGCTTGTTTGGGTCTTCATTCACCATGCCATGGAACTTTGGTAATTCTCTAAGCAACCCCGGCTTGATCTCAAAAGTAGAGTTTGTTTGAATACACCCATGTTGTGTATCAAGCCTATGAGAAGCCAAGTCCTTGAGTGTACGATTTGCATCACCCATTGCTTCTTCTTCTTCAACTTGTGGTTCGTCTACGAATTGAACCTCTTGTTCTCCTTCTAGTTGTAACTCTTTTTCCACTTCTAACTCTTGATCTTTTGTTGTGTCTTGACTTGGTTGGAGTATTGTGCCTCTTCGAGTAGCTATCCCGCACCTTGGATAATTCCAATCTTTAGAAGCTAGGGATTAGGTACCTGAAAAAAATTCTCGTAAACAAGTGAGAAACAAGACAAGAAAACAAAAAGCAAAGATAAAAGCAGAAATTAAAAAAAGAAACTAAAAACTTAATAACAAGCCGTATGCCTCCCCGACAACGGCGCCAAAATTTGATCGGTTGTCAGTCGAGCAAAAATAATTTCACTTTCTCACTCTACTAAATATAAATGAAGTACGTGATAAGAAAGAGTTCGTTCCCACAAAGAGGCTTTTGTTGTTATAGAATTTCAGTTTCTTAGTAACCAAGGGGGGATTTTTGTTTTATCTAAGCAATAAAAGTAATTGAAAACAAAGTAAATAATTCGAATAATCAATAAAGAGAAGATATTGGTCATGGGATAGTATCATTCACAAACATGTATTTTCATCAATGACTAGAATTGAAATTTTAATCTCTCATTTACTAAAAGTCCTAGGATACCTTGATCGCAAGAATATCCCGCTAATTTCCTGATTTCATCACAACCACATGAAAAGATGTATATGTGAATTCTTCCTAGAAAGCAACCTAACGTGTAAAAGCACAATCAAGTTTAACTCCCTAAAAGCAATAAGTTCTATGGAATAAGACTAATCAATGCAAACGAACGTGTAAAAGCACTAATCCGTTTTAACAAAAGTTATGATTCACTTGTGACTAGTAGGATATATCACTACAAGCACTACCCACAATTATGCTACTTAGAATCAGGAATAAACAACTTTTTTTTAATTAGTATTGAAAACCCTAATCTAGCAATAAGGATGAAGGCAAACTCAATCGATTTTCTTAAACCGGACTCACTTGACTAAACAAGCATTCAAACTTTATAACACTATTAATTGTGAATCACAAATAATAAATTGTTGAGACAAAACTAATTCATAAATTCAAATAACATGTTGAGAAATCAACTTTATCCAATAACCAATAATAATTGTTTAGCTACTCATAGCTTTTGAGTTCATCATAATCATAATCAATAATAAAATAATGAAGAAGATGAAAAACAAAATAAAATAATGAAGAAGATGAAAAACAAACGAGAAGCAAACCCTAGTCGCCGCTCTCCAAAACTCCAAGTAGAAAAATACGTGATACAAGTTGTAGAAGACTTTTCCTTTTGTAGCTTTTCATCCTTCCAAAACTAGGTCTTCAAAGGCCAAAGTCCAATAACAAGATGTCCACTAAGCCCATATGTGAGGAATACCCATGTGAAAATATGTCCCAAAAATATGTCACCGGAAAACTGGTATTATGGCCGGAACTTGGCCGGAGAAGTGACCGGAAAAGAGCTCAGCTGACCGGCGAAGTCCACCCGGTCACCAGTCAACGAGTCAGCTCGGTCGGGTCAACTGAGTGAACTCGGGTCAAGCAGACCGAGTCAAGTCTAGGTCAGACAGACGAGTTAGATAACTAGTCAGACTCAGCTGAGCTGAGTGGCCTTGGCCTGAGCCATTTGCACTGTCTTGAGATTGTGTTGCGCCATCATTGCACTACTGTGATGCATAACCCACAAGATGCAGCTTCATTGGAAGCCATCCTTCCTGTTCATCTCAGACTCCAATTCTCTTGCCACCACTGCCTCCTCTCAACAGCAAACCAAACTGCAGCTGCATCCACTTCTTGCAACCATTTACCCACGTTCCTAGCACAATCACCACTATCTCACTTCAGGTCCAAGCTCCCCGCAATAGATTTGTAACCATTTGCAGCTCATTCATGTCTTTTGCTCTGGTTTTCTTATTTCGCAATTGTCACAAACCACAACTAATCGAACCTTGCTCAAGCTCTCACATAACAGCTACTCCATTCCCTAGCTGCAACTACACAGCCTTCTCTTGACCAGCTTCATACCCTGAGATCCTCTCATTCATTTCTGTAGCCTCTGTAATAGCTACAACCCTGCATCACATCCATTGCATTTCATTTCAGCACAATCACTATTTCCATCTGCAGCTGCGACTCTTGACGTAAATCATCACCATCCTGCTACAATCTCTTCTGAGTACCCATTCAACACCAGAACTATTCCATTTACAGCACCAGGTCACGGCTCATCATCAGTGCCACCAACCTGTAAACCTAACATTCATCTAAGCATCACTTCTATTTCAGCCCAGCTTCCCTGTCCAAACCCACACAAAACTGTGGCCATGACTGCAACACCAACAATCCACAGCAAACCCATTGTCTCAGCAATCACCAAACCTCAATGTCTCAGCAATATCATACCCCTCTTGAACCACACAGCATCACCACCAATAACTTCTCAGTTCCAATTCAAGCTCAACATCTCGGATCCCATTCTAACTTGATTTCATCTCCCGAGTTCAAGAACAGACTCGGCTCAACTATAGAACATTCATACAGCTTTTTCTACCATCTTACACTCCATTCTTTCTTTAACTTCTGTAGCAACTCCAACTCCTCATTGTCTGCACTCTCATTTCAATGTAGCAACACATAAACCTCAACCTGCAACTGACTACCCCATGCCAATCAACACCAGTAGCACTAACTTCATCTTGTAGCTTCTTTGAACACAACCATCAACATTTCATGTTCACCTGTAATATATGTTCAGCTACATCCATTATTCTCTCCCTGTTCTTCATATCTCTCTCAATTTCTAACCTGCAGATTCAATGGCTTGCAATCTCTGTGAACCAGCGCCACCATCTCTTTCTTGCTCTTTCTGTAGCCCTGGCAACTCTCTCTCGATTACAACAGCAGGCTCATATGGCAGCCATCTCCACCTGCAATGAAGCATCTCCACCAGAACCAACACTGCCATCAACTCATTGCCACCATCTAACCCTAGTTCACTACCAGAGCCACCAAATTTCATCTCAATCACCCATTTCTGCCATTAATCACCAAACCCATTCTCAATTTTAAACTTGCCTTCATCCTTGATTCCTTGCATCGAAGCTTCAATCAACAGCTACAGAAACCATCGATCTCAATCTTCTTTTCTCCTTCATCTCAGATTCAATTTGTGTTGCGGGATCTCATCAGACAATCCTCCTTGTTCTTACCTATCTCTGTATTTCTTGATTTCATCTCCGTGAACATCAATTTCTTCATCTACATAGAATCTCGACTAGTTAATGATGCAGCCGGCTCTCACTCTCTATCCTCTCTAAATTTCTGGTGTAATGATAAGAGAAAGAATATCTCTTGATTTTAGGGTTGTGGTAGGAAGAGAGATTGATCTGACCACCTGTGTACTACTGGATAAGGGCCAACTGAAATGGCACCCCTTTACATGTACTGTCAGTCCTAGGGAACTGATAATCTTAATCAATGATTTTGCTCATAATTTTCTCATGCGACGTCGGAACGGTCTCATTCTTTCGCCACTGGCTTCGTATTTTCACTCTTCCCAAGATAATAAGATGAAATCCAGGATTTAAACGAGTTACACTTCCTTTTGCTCCAATGACTCCAAAACACCTATAAAACTCAAAAGCAACCATAAGACACATAATTTACATGAAAACTCGCAAAGAAAGCATAAACAATAGATAATAATTAAGTTGTTTACAACACCTATCACTAGTCATCTTTCATGACCCGCTGTTTCGATTTTGTCCTTGTCTGTCACCATCTTATGCTTACCTCGCAATAACGCTCCTGTTCCGAGCTAAGCAGGGGACTTAATGTTGATGGTGGTTTTTAGCTTAGGGATAAAATCGTATAACCGTACATCTAACATGACGTCACTATGACCAATAGCGCATTTATTGAATCAATCAACATATTTACGTAAGAATTACCAGGGTACCTTTTTTTTTATACATGTGTCATGTTCCACGACAGAACCCTTAGTATTAACTGACATCACCTCTTTATACACCTAAACCTAATTCTCCCACCGTGCCAATGGCAAACCATGCCAGCCACGTCTCTGCGCCAAGGAATGCCAACCATGCCAGCCGCACCACCGTGCCAATGGCAAACCATGCCAGCCACTTCTCTGCGCCAAGGCATGCCAACCATGCCAGCCGTACCACCATGCCAATGGAAAACCATGCCAGCCACGTCTCTGCGCCAAGGCATGCCAACCATGCCAGCCGCACCACCGTGCCAATGGCAAACCATGCCAGCCACATCTCTGTGCCAAGGCATGCCAACCATGCCAGCCGTACCACCGTGCCAATGGCAAACCATGCCCGCCACGTCTCTGCGCCAAGGCATGCCAACCATGCCAGCCGCACCACCGTGCCAATGGCAAACCATGCCAGCCATGTCTCTGCGCCAACACATGCCAACCATGCCAGCCACACCACCGTGCCAATGGAAAACCATGCCAGCCACGTCTCTGCGCCAAGGCATGCCAACCATGCCCGCCGCTCCACCGTGCCAATATCAAACCATGCCCGCCACGTCTCTGCGCCAAGGCATGCCAACCATGCCCGCCGCTCCACCGTGCCAATGGAAAACCATGCAATAATCAACGGCTACCCTTCTCTTCGAGATACAGAACTCTACCATCCAAGTTCGCCACCTAACGCACGACAACTTGCGGCCCAACGCCAAACACCACGGTTTGCACCAAACCCTAGTTTTGGTCGCGCCTATACCATGCCAGCCTCTCCTTCACGTCATTGGCTGCCAAAACGAAGGGTTGCAATGATCAACGGCCACCCTTCCATCTAAGATGCAGATATTAGCCGTCCAAAGTCACCAGCTGACGCATGGCAACCTGCGGCCCAAAGCCAAAACACATAATTTGCACCTAAACCCTAATTTGGCCGCGCCTACTCTTTGACAAGGTCATGACTCAACACTGGCTACTACAAACGAAGGGTTGCAATAATCAACGGCTAACCTTCTCTTTGAGATGCAGATCTCGACCACACAAGTTCGCCACCTGACGCATGGCAACTTGCGGCCCAAAGCCAAAACACACGGTTTGCACCTAAACCCTAATTTGGCTGCGCCTACTCTTTGACAAAGCCATGACTCAACGCTGGCTGCAAAAACGAAGGGTTGCAATAATCAACTGATACCTTTCTCTTTGAGATACAGATCTCGACCACACAAGTTCGCCACCTGACGCATGGCAACTTGCGGCCTGAAGCCAAAACACACGGTTTGCACCTAAACCCTAATTTGGCCGCGCCTACTCTATGACAAAGCCATGCTCAACGCTGGATGCTAAAACGAAGGGTTGCAATAATCAACGGCTAACCTTCTCTTTGATATGGAGATCTTGACCACACAAGTTCGCCACCTGACGCATGGAAACTTACGACCCAAAGCCAAAACACACGGTTTGCACCTAAACCCTAATTTGGTCGCGCCCACTCTATGGCAAAGCCATGCTCAACGTTGGCTGCTAAAACGGAGGGTTGCAATAATCAACGGCTATCCTTCCCTCTGAGATGCGGATCTCGACCATTCAAGTTCGCCACCTAACTTACGGCCCAAAGCCAAAACATCACAGTTTGCGTATAAACCCCAAATTTGGCCGTGCTTATTCTATGGCAAATCCATGTCGACTCTACCATGGCCACTGGCATGCCACCATGCCACACGTAACACCTTGCTACACGTTTTCCCATGAAAACACTCGAGACATCTAACACATGTCACAAACTGGGGGATGCTCATAAAGGGTATTGGTTTGGCGGTTTACAGCGTGCGGCGTACACTACGCCCGTTACATGAAAGTGTCATAAGAATGAGTCGGTTAGTAAAATACAGGGAATAATGGTGAAACGCTCCTTTCATTATGGAACATCAATTCCAGGCGTTACCCATTTATCACCTCCTTCCACTTTACTCAGCCGTTTCCATTTTCTACGAGACCAGAGTACGTTATGTTATGACTTGTATAAATAGGTCTTACCTATTTCTACCAAACAACAAGTTTTGGGTCAGCAGCATACAACACTCAGAAACCACTTGCTAGCTTTCCCATCTGTTAGCTTTCACTTTCTGATACAAGTCAAATAACTACTCTTCCAGAATCAACTATTCTGGTCTCAACACTTTCTTCGCTTCCCTCCCTAAAACCAACCCTTCTCCTTCACTTTGTGACCGAAGCAAGTCTGGAATGGCCATTTCTTGGTTTAGACCGGATTTGTACAGATTGATCTCTCGAATATAAAGTACTCCCTTGCAGTACATTGTTTAGGGTTTAGACTCAGTTTCTCACCCAGTCACGCGAAATTACCGAAATCAGCAGAAACCGTTTTCACCCTCAAACAACAACCAAAATAACCAGAAATGAATCTATGATTAGTCTAGTTGTAAATGATCACACAAGAAGACTTATGGAGCCGCACAGTATATACATAAAATATGGATCAGGGAAGATCAATACTGCGGAATATACAAGGATTCATTATATTTTCCATCACTATTTGCACAATGACATATAATAGACATAATCCTTATAAACAAAAGATTTTAATCTATCTTCCATCAATAAATGACATAATAGGCTTAACTTTTGTTTGTCAAAAGTTCATCGATCTTGTATCAATACATGCATATCGACATATAAACGAGATAACTTTTGACATCGTATGGGACAATAATAGTTCACGGACGCAAACACACATATCCCATAACATATTGCAATATATAAAACCATAAAGATTAATACTGCAAAAATCATCTTCCAAACCAAACTTTAGAATTTAAACAAATAAATCTAAAAAAATGAAGATGAAAACGTTGGACATAGCTATGTGTACTCACAATAATGGCTATTCCAAACCCTAGTTATCCTTCTTAAACAAAACAAGAATAAAATTCTTTTAAGAAGTTTCACTAGACATTAAGATCTTTGAAAAATTCCTTGTCGTCCCCGAACTCCTTGTCGTCAACATCCATTGGAACATATGGTTCATGGAGGAATGAGTTAATACCAATAAACCTTCTTGGCTGATGATGTCGAACCAGGGCCTTCTGAATTTCCAATGATATTAAAACGCAAGCCTTTATTTGATGAATCTCTTTTCTTGCCAGCTTTAACTCTTCAAGAACGTCAGAAAACTTCTGAGAGTTTGAAGGAACAACCCTTGGCTTCCTCACATTCCTTCTTTTTCCTTTTAAAGTTGGAGGAAATTGAGATTTCTGTTTTTCCCTAGTGATTGATGGCTTAATAATCATATTGATATCTTTCCCATCAGAAGACATGTTGCTTGGAGAATCTATGGAAGCACGGTTTTGTGAGAGGAGTTCACAAACAAACCTCGACAAGCAGTCTTAAGATATAAAGAATATCAGAGAAGGAAAAAGGAATGTAGGGTTTCGAAAACCTTTAAACAGGTTCGTACATGTCCAACTCACAACCCTATAAAGAGTAGAATTGTCGATAATAACCCTCTTCTTTTGGCAACTCGTTTCCTTCCACTATCAACAGTTATATGGAGGAATTCCAAACCAAACAATACAAAGCTAAAAAAAACAAAACCAAAAAGATTTTATTTTTAAAAGCCTGAGGTTTGCAAGATCTTGTCTCTTTTGAACAGGCACATGATACAAGATGCACAAGACAACACAATCAAGTTGTGCTGTGGTGAACAATAATTTTTCCACCATGATCCTTTTGGTTGGAACTCATGGAGCCCAGCCTTTCCGTATGTTTAGACCATGTTCTCTTCTCTAATAGCCTATATTTATCTTTGGAAACTAGTCTCTTAGAGGAAGATAAGATCCTACATACCTTAGCTGTTTTCTCCGCTAGTTTAAGCTTGGTAGATAGACGATCTACTCTTCATTGAAGCTTGTTGACATATCTCATCTTGTGTTTGTATTTGAAACACTTTGAAAACTCATGACCCTTGAGAGAACAATAGGAGCATGTCAACATGTAAGATGGTTCAGGTGCCCGAGATGTGCAGGCTACTAGGCATATGGTTGTTCCTGAAACATTAAACAAAGAGTTTCCAATAGGAGGGTCAAATGATTCTTCCATCTTGATTGGGTTATCAAGATTGATGTATGTATTGCTACAATTATCAAAATCAATATTTTCACATAGAAGAGCAACACTTGATTTTTTGTCTTCATCAGAATCATAATTGTCAGACATCTCATCAAGTGTCGCAGCAAGATCTTTGTTCCCAATGTATTTTCTACGATTTGGGCACTCGTTTGCAAAATGACCAAATCCCTTACACTTAAAGCACCGAGGCATATCCTCGTCATCAGTTTCATCAGTGTCCCTGTTTTTAGGAGGAATACGATTATGAGGTTTGACTGATGCTTTAGGCTTATCTCTGGAGAACCGTTTACTTATCTTCAACAGAAGATCCCTAAACTATCTTGTGATCATCGAGACCGATTTTTCAAGATCTTCATCTGATGAATCAGTCTCAGAGTGATCGTCTTCAGAGATATGCACTTTTTTACTTTTATCAAGTAATTTTGTGTCTGTTAGTGCTTTGAATGCAACATCCTTAGATTTGGATGAATGCTCGTGATCAAAGATCTTAAGCTTCCCAACCAGTGTATTTCTGGAGAGATTATCAAGGTTATTTCCCTCAACGATGACATGCTTCTTAGAGTCGTATCTAGATGGAAGCGATCTGAGAATTTTCATCACAATGTCCTTTTCAGGAATAGTCTTAACCAATGCAAAAGATGCATTAACAATTTCAGACACTTTGTGATTAAACTCATCAAATGAATCCACATCTGCCATACGAAGGTTTTCCCAATCGAAATTAAGGTTATGAAGCCTAGCTTCCTTTTCACTGGTATTACCTTCGAATACGGTTTACATTTTCTTTTCTTGGGAACGTTTAGATTTCCTACTGTGACAACGGGAGCATCATAGCCATTAACTACACATACCCATGATTGAAAATCATGTGCTTGAAGAAAAGCTCGCATAGCAATTTTCCACCATAAGTAATTAGAGCCATCGAAGACTGGTGGTACGTTAATAGAGATATCACCTCTGTCCATAGAGTCAGATCGCTACAAACACAGACTGATAAGGTCTTGAACATGTTTGCATGCTCTGATACCAATTTAAAAAGCGGGGTACAACAACCTCACCCAATATTTCGATCAGCAATCTGTATGGACTAACTCTAATATACTTTTAAGAGAATCAACTAGACAGTCAGACTCAATCTTAATAAAAAGTATATCAAGGAGTTAATATCTCTATCTCTCGATTTGATCTTTACTCAAGCAAATGGAAATCTGTGTTTCTTTATCAAATACTAGAGAGATAAACTTGGATGGTACAAAGACCAATATCCAAGTGTCAATCAATGTAAATCAATAACCAAAGGTTGGACATTCTAATTGATTGATCTTAACGCACAACCTATGATATTTCAATTGTATAACGAAATATAATGCGGAATAGAAATAACACAGACACCAAAAGTTTTTTTAACGAGGAAACCACAAATGCAGAAAAACCCCGGGACCTAGTCCAGATTGAACACCACACTATATTAAGCCGCTACGTACACTAGCCTACTACAAACTAACTTCGGTCGGGATGTAGTTGAACCTAATCAATCTCACACCGATTCAAGGTACGGTTTGCGCTCCTTACGTCTCTCGATCCCAGCAGATACTACGCACTTGATTCCCTTAGCTGATCTCACCCACAACTAAGAGTTGCTACGACCCAAAGTCGAAGACTTCAATAAACAAATCATATCACACGAAAAGTCTACGATAATAGATAAATCTGTCTCCCACGGATAAACCTATGAGTTTTTGTTCCGTCTTTTGATAAATCAAGGTGAACAGGAACTAATTGATAACTCAGACTTATATTCCCGAAGAAAAGCCTAGTATTATCAATCACCTCACAATAATCTAAATCGTATGGTAGCGAAACTAGATATTGCGGAATCACAAACGATGAGACGAAGATGTTTGTGATTTCTTTTTATCTTGCCCTATCGGAGATATAATCTCAAGTCAATTATTCAATTGAACTCATACGATAGAAAATGACAAGATCAGATCGCTCAACTACAAGAGAAGTAGTTTCGTCTGGCTTCACAATCCCAATGAAGTATTTCAGTCGTTAACCTACAGGGTCTCGAGAAGAAACCTAAGGTTAAAGGAGAATCGAATCTAGCAAAACCAACTAGTATCACACAAGAGGTGTGGGGATTATTTTTTCCAGTTGCTAGAGTTCCCCTTATATAGTTTTCAAATCAGGGTTTGCAATCTAAGTTACCTTGGTAACAAAGCATTCAATATTCACCGTTAGATGAAAAACCTGATTCAACCAAGCTAATATCTTTCAACCGTTAGATCGAAACTTAGCTTGTCACACACAAATGAAATGTATTCATTTAGGTTTGAGTAACTGTACCTAAACGTGTACACTTAGTTGGTTCACAAATAGTCAACCAATGGTTAGCCATATGAGCCCTTTCATATTAACCGTATTCATCTTTCTCATAACTAGTTCAAATGACTCATAAGAACTAGTTCAAGAGTTGTTCAATTGCTTAGGTCTTTATTCATAGACACAATTGAAGCAAAATCGGTTTGATCCACTTGAATCAATTCATGAACAATATAGCCACGGTTTGCAAAGATTGCATTCCTTATAATTTATTGTTTTAATCTCATGAACTACCGATTCGAGAAATAACCAGCTTGGGTACGCGTAAGGGTATGCGTACCTTAGCTACCGGATTTGAGTTTACAAACTCAGCAAAAATTTTCGGTTCAAAAACTTCCGTGGGTACGCGTACGGGTATGCGTACCTAAGGTGACTGGTTTACTAGTTTGCAAACTTACAAACTCCAGCAGAAATTTTCGGTATGAAAACTTTCGTGGGTACGCGTACTCAACCTGTCTCCTTCACCAATACCGCATGCACACATATGCACGCACTTGGTTTCTGGCACATGGATTTATACACCAATGTGCGAACACACTATGTATGCTTATATCCATAGTTGGTAATCTCAACTCTACGTTTCAATCATTGAAACATTCTTCTATAATGTTATAATAATCGTTATTCACGACTATCATCATCAAAGCTATTTTCAAGATTGAAACGTCATCATGACTTTCGTCATGGGTAAAGATGAAAATGGTTAAAGCGAAAGCTCACGAACACATATTTTGAGAAAAAGATAGGCGAGTAAACTCGGCTCGAAATAGAAAATGTGTATGTATGAAAACTATTATACTTATACGACTATTGTCTCAAGAGTAGGATATAGAGTAGACTTTTGAGTGACAGATGAGTTCAAGTCTCCACATACCTTTTTTTTTTGGATGAAGTTCCACTTGTTGCTCGAGTAGTTCTTCGTCTTCGTAAGATGATCGCCATGGAGTCTGGAGCTCAATTACACTTAACTATCCTAGACCGAGACTTAGTCATAAGTAAACTAGAAATCAAGACATATAGTTTTGATCACTAATATTGACAAACATGCTTGAGATAGCAACGCATGCGAGTTCGACCGAGCAATGCCCTAATATTATGTGGCAGCTTACATGGCAGGAAATGGTGGTGATGTGTTGATGGGTAGACAAAACCCTGTAGTGGGTGAGCATAACCTTTTTGTGGGTTAAAAGATCCAAACGGGGGTGCTTAACACCTCTTAACGTGGGTGACTTGGACTAGATGTGGGTGAAGGCCGCCGGCTTTAATCGTTTTATACTTTCAAAGAATCGTCACTTGTGATAAACTTTCAAAGAATCGTCACTTGTGGTAGACTTTCAACAACTCTAAGCTGCTTTTAGACTTTCTACAATTGCGTCTTGCTTTAGGATTTCAAAGAACTTTCTGGATGTTTTTCTAGGGTTTCTCCTCCCTTCCCTGTCGTACGTGCGGAAAGTGCGGGTGGCTCATGAAAGCATTCAGATATAGGTATCTTGGCATAGATGGTGGTGTTGATTCAGATAACTGCGAACTCGAACATGTTGCCGTTACTTTATATGGGAATCGATTTCTTCAAACTTTGAACTTTTACATGTTACGGATCGAACATCCTGAAAACAACCTTGATTATGTTTTCTCTCCATATCGAACTGCAAAGTTCGGCTGCAGCAATTGCGATCAACTCGGCTGCAGCAGGTAATTGTTTTCTCTCCATATCCTGTCTGTTTTAACAAAGAATTTGACAATCCTTGGTGGAAGTTGCAATGAACTCTGGACCATATCATGTTGCGACTCGAACATCCTGCAACAGTTTTGAGGATGTTTTTATGCCATCTTTTATCATGGAACGAACATCCTTGGAGCGGTTTCATCGGTCTTTATAGTGATGCAGTTTCAACAACCTTGAATTGAGAAGCTGACTGCAGCAGTTGCGATCAACTGGACTGTAGTTACCGCGATTATCTAGTTTGCAGCAGCTGCGATCAGCTGGACTGCAACATTTGTGATCAAAATAGACTGCACCAGTTACGATCAACCGGACTGCAACAACTGTGATTATCTGGATTGCAGCAGCTGCGATCAGCTGGATTGCAACGGTTGTGATCAAAACTGGGCTGCAGCAGTTACGATCAACTGGACTGCAACAGTAATTGTTGAAGGCGTCCAAACTACCTTTCTCTCGAACACGATTTTGAAGCTTTCTGTACTACTTTTCTCAACGGGAGAACACGATTCTTTTTCTCGTAATCCCCTTAGTCGGCGCCAATGTTTGTACCCTGAAATATTTCCAGGCACTAAACACGGTGATTTTGATGATGGTGATCAGAACTAGGGTTATACACAAGACAAGCTTAAAGATGATAGACACGGATTTAACGTGGTTTGGCATGGTTTGCCTACATCCACGGACGAATCCCTGTAGGGAGAGATATTTTATTCATGAATGTGTTACAATCGCTTTATGATGTATATTTTTTCTCTTCCCTAGCCCCCTATCTAAGGGTTATAATTCCCCTTATTTATACAGTTGCGAATTAGGTTCTTCCTCTAATTTCATGGTGGGCATAAATTGTATTAAGTTTCCATGCATGCCTCCTGATATTAATCTGCCATGCATGCCTCCTGGCATTAACCTTCCTTGCATAGCTCCTGGCATTAATCTGCCCTGCTGTTGATGGTGGTTTTTAACTTAGGGGTAAAGTCGTAAAACCCTAGTCGACAAAGAACGTTACGAACTTGAGTAATAATGTCCAAACCAAGCACATTTATTGAACCCTTTAATTTGTCTGCGAGAAAATTACCAGGGTACCTTTTTTTTAAATGCTAATTAGGGTTTCGACAAGCCAAAACCCTAATAATCATACCGCACGTGCCAATGGCTCATCATGCCAGCCACATCCTACCGTGCCAAGGCATGCCAACCATGCTAGCCGCACCCCTGTGCCAATGACTCATCATGCCAGCCATATCCTACCGCGCCAAGGCATGCCAACCATGCTAGCCGCACCCCTGTGCCAATGGCAAATCATGCCAGCCACACCTACCGCGCCAAGGCATGCCAACCATGCTAGCCGCACCCCTGTGCCAATGGCAAACCATGCCAGCCACACCTACCGCGCCAAGGCATGCCAACCATGCTAGCCGCACCCTTGTGCCAATGGTAAACCATGCCAGCCACACCTACCAAAGCCTTGGCCCAATATGCCAAGCCAAACCGCACCTTGCCTTGGCCCTAGCCATGCTAGACGCACAATGCGCCCATGGCATGCCAAGCCCTTGGCCCCGCCATGCCAAGCCAAACCATTCACGCCAAACCCTTGGCCCCGCATGCCAAGCCAAACCGCACCTTACCTTGGCCCTAGCCATGCTAGCCGCGCCATGTGCCAACGGCATACCAAACCCTTGGCCCCACCATGCCAAGCCAAACCGCACCTTGCCTTGGCCCTAGCCATGCTAGCCGCACCATGTGCCAACGGCATGCCAAACCCTTGGCCCCACCATGCCAAGACAAACCGCACCTTGCCTTGGCCCTAGCCGTGCTAGCCGCACCATGTGCCAACGGCATGCCAAACCCTTGGCCCCACCATACCAAGCCAAACCGCACCTTGCCTTGGCCCTAGACATGATAGCCGTGCCATGTGCCAACGGCATGCCAAGCCAAACCGCACCTTGCCTTGGCCCTAGCCATACTAGCCGCACCATGTGCCACGGCATGCTAAGCCCTTGGACCCACATGCCAAACGCACGTAGCCGCGCCACCATGCTGGCCTTCCCTATGTGGCTACCAAAAACGAAGGAGTGCGACGATCAACGCTCCCCCTTCAATCCCAGGAGCAAATCCTAGCCACCCAAGGTTACCAGACGACGCATGGTAACCTTTGTCTCGAAAACCTAAGTTTGGCCACGCCATACCATGCCATGCCAACGGCATGCCAACCTAACCGCGCCACCATGCTGGCCTTCCCTACAGGATACCAAAAACGAAGGCGTGCGACGATCAACGGTCCCCCTTCAATCCCATGAGCAAATCCTAGCCATCCAAGGTTACCAGACGACGCATGGTAACCTTTGGCCCGTAAACCTAAGTTTGGCCATGCCAAACCATGCCATGCCAACGTCATGCCAACCTAGCCGCGCCACCATGCTGGCCTTCCCTACGCGGCTACCAAAAAATGAAGGCGTGCGACGATCAACGGTCCCCCTTCAATCCCAGGAGAAAATCCTAGCCATCCAAGGTTACCAGACGACGCATGGTAAACTTTGGCCCGAAAACCTAAGTTTGGGCACGCCAAACCATGCCATGCCAACCTAACCGCGTCACCATGCTGGTCTTCCCTACGCGGCTACCAAAACGAAAGCGTGCAACGATCAACGGCTATCTTTCCTCTTGAGATGCAAAATCTCGACCGTCGAAGGTCACCAAGATAGCAAGTCTCCCCAGTGCGACTTGCCAGGCAACAACAACATGCTACATGTTTTCCACAAAAACATTCGAGACATCAACACATATCACAAACTGGGGGATCCTCTTTGGGTATTGGTTTGGCGGTTTACATCGTGCGGCGTACACTACGCCCGTCATAAGGAAGTGTCATAAGGATGAGGCGGTTAGTAAATACAGGGAGTTAATGGTGAAACGTTCTTTTTATGGAACATCAATTCCATGCGTTAACGGTTTTATGGAACATCAATTCCATGCGTTAACGTTACCACCTCCTCCCATTTATTCACCCATTTTTCCATTCCTTAATGAGACCATAGTACATTTCACTTCGACTTGTATAAGTAGGTCTTACATATTTCCACCGAACGACAAGTTCAGTCAGGAGCATACACCACTCAGAAAACGTTTGCTAGCTTTTCATCTGTTAGCTTCCCACTTTATGATACAAGTCGTAACACAACTACTCTTCCGGAATCAACTATTCTGGTCTCATCACTTTCCTTGCTTCCCTCCCCAAAACCAACTCATTCTCCTCCACTTTGTGACCGAAGCAAGTCTGGAACGACCATTTCTTGGTTTAGGCCAGACTTGTACATATTGATCTCTTGAATCTAAAGTACTCCCTTGCAGTACATTGTTTAGGGTTTAAATTCGTTTCTCACCCACACACCCGAAATTACCGAAATCAACAGAAACCATTTTCACCCACAAACAATTGGCGACCACGGTGGGATATTGATCTTTCGGTTACAATGTCAAATTTTCAATCCTCGATCTCATACTTAGACACAGACATCAGAACGGTAGAGGAAAACAATCCGCTCATGGATCGACTCAGCTACCAGACGACCCTATACGATACGCTTCGGAATCGACGACTCAGTTACCCGATTACCAGTTGTTTATGGTGGATTTTCGTTTAAGGTTAAATTTGTAAAAACCGAAAAAATCATGCGCTGACATCTTGTAAAAGATAAAGCCATTTATAAGTGTTGGATACTCCCTCACTTAATTCACCAAGAATGGAGCATGTAGCAACAATCCCGTTCTGTGAATACATGAAATTCCTCCAGGTTGGAGCATGTAGCAACAATCCCTTCCTTTGAATTTCATATCAGCCTTGTATTTCCAAAGTACTCATTATCAGTGTGGCATGACGACCGAGTGTTACTCTTACGAGTAACACGAACCTCCAAGCACTATAATGAAACCATGTACGAAATACCCGAAATTCTCGGTGTGTTATACTGCCGATTCTCTCGGTGTGTTATACTAGCCCGAGCCCCTCTCGGTGTGTTATACTAGCCCGATTGAGCATCCTGACTGACCGTATCGGTCCGGATATGATCTCGATCGCAGTCATCCAACTCCATAAGCATGATTGGATGACCCCGGATCAATTCCATCACCCCCAGCGGTATGGAATACCCACGGCCGACCCCCGCATGGTCGGTCATTGGCCTAGCTTTGCCAAGAAACCGTTCATACCAAGCATTATGGACGGAAAACCCTAAATTAGGGTTTGCGGCATATTACATGTGTCGCAAAAATGGTCTCAACCATCCATCTTCGCAGTATAGATGGAGGGTGTAGATGTAGACTCAAAGGGCCCAGAGCATGTCAACACGATCACCGTGGGCCCGCCTACACACTTGACCAATCGGTCAAGACCAACAATGTTTGGTCGTGACAAAATCATCACCCAAACAAGAGATGACGCGCGGCTTGAAAGCCAAAATTAGGGTTTCAAGTCATCACGCGCGTCCATCTTCTCCGGCACGAATGGAGGGTCACAGATTAGATTAAACAAGGGCCGGTCATACCAAAGATGACCACCGTGGGACCATATACCTCCTCATGTGTTCGACCAAGGCATATCATGTCTGGTCAATCCAAAACGTTCGTCCAAACTAGCATGGCCGCGCCTCCCAAACCACGAACTGATCTCGACCGCTCAACTTCACCGGATGATTTGAGTGGCTTAGATCACGTTTTCATGGGATAGTCGGTATAGGTGTGAACACCAAAGATACCGCCTACACACTGGTATGATCGACCAAGACCGACCAAGATGGGTCGTCTTGAAACGCGTGCCCAAACTAGGGATCTCACGCCGGTTTCCAACTCCTTTGCGGCAACGGATTTCTGCCGCAAACCGATCTCAACCACTCAACTTTACCGGTTAAATTGAGTGGCCTAGATCACGCCTCCATGGGACGGTGAGGTGTAGGCGTGTACACCGGCATGTCGTCTATACACATGCCCGGTCGGTCCTCTCCAAATCCATTTCCATGCTTGGTTTCGACCAAGCTGAAGAGTGATGCTTGCGCACCTCTTCAAAAAACCCTAATATTCATTAACGGTCGCAGATGAGTGTCTCAAAGATCATCTCATCCGTCCAACTTCACCAGACTTGGTTATACAACCCTGGTCGAGTTATTTGGTCGGTGAGGCGTTATTACCCATCACTTTACCACACCATAATGCAAAGACTCGCATAAAATACACATGATACTTCACAAGTATCGACTTTCTCGAATAACACGGTTATTCAATTCAAAGATTACATGCTATCTTTCGTGGATCCACGATCCACACATTCCGGACATCAATCATGTCACAAACTGGGGGATACATACTGGGGTATTGGTCTGGCGGTTTAAACAGGCGTGCGGCGTGCAACGCGCCATCACAAGAACGTGTCGGGAAGTCATGGACGGTTAGAGATGAACAGGGAGAAGTGGGCAAGACTGGGTCGACGCACAACTCCACTACTCTATCACTCCACTTCCTCCACTTCCCACGAGAGACGTGAATGAGGCTCAATGACTTGTATAAATAGGTTCTCCGCCCTATTTCAAACAACAACACAAGTTCGGACGAGACAAAAACCAAGTGTTAATACAAAAAAAACGTATTCAAACACCCAGAGCTTGCTTGCATCAATCACAAGCCTGCTCACCTTTCTGTTACAAGTCATAAGCAAGCCAACACCTTCACAATCTCAACACCTTCTTCGCTTCCCTCCCTAAGATCAACCCCATCTCCTTCACTTTGTGACCGAAACAAGTCTGGAACGGCCATTTCTTGGTTTAGGCCGGACTTGCAGGATTGATCTCTCGAATCTACAAGCACTCACCGCGCAGTGTATTTGTTTAAGGTTTAAATTCATTCCTCATCCACACCCCAAATTACCAAATTCTACAGGAGTAGTTTTCACCCATAAACAATTGGCGACCACAGTGGGAGGTTGATCTCTCGGTTGTAAAGTCAATCTCTTCAATACCGTTCAATCAATTCTGAGATGGTTGGTCTTAGGACCGATTCGACAGTCTCAAATCCCGGTGGCTCCTCCAACGGAGATACCCCCTCCTAACGGTGTATCCGACGGCATACTCAGAAGACTTCCAACATTAAGCGAACTAGCACGGGTACAGGAGATTCACACGAAGAACATGGAGCTGATCAAAGAAGCGGTAAACGGCATACTTGATCTCCTCATCAAGATGACGTCAGAAATGAGCATTCGGGGGATTTCTACACCGGGGACTAATTCCCCTCAGATCAACAGTTTTACTACGAACCAGAGACCAGTGGATTAGGAAGCGGCATCTCTAGTAGAAAGCTTGTGTGAACTCTTGCACCTCTCGAGGAATCAACGGCAGAGACGTTTGCTTGCAATTAATAAAATAGCTCGGATGCACACTCCGACTCCTTCTCGTCCGGAAGTCCTAGCTGCGTCGGAAATATCTGTAAACAATGTCACATTTACGGAAGACGACATGATGGCAGAGGCATGTCACAACCGGGCCCTACATGTTACCGCGCACATCAAGGGCTCAGAGTTCAGGAGAGCCCTCGTCGACACAGGAGCATCTTCGAACGTAATCACTCTCAAGACTCTCAGGACACCCAAGGTTAACCCATGCAAGATCGTACGGCAGCCTACCACGATGACGGACTTCGAAGGAAGCCAAACCAGCACATACGAGTATGTCAATCTAAATTTATCAGTAGGACCTGTCCGGTCAAAAGCAAGGTTTGAAGTCATAGAAAGAGAGCCGGACTACCATATGATACTAGGGAGACCATGGCTTCATGACAACAAGGTCATTCCCTCGACATATCACCAGTGCCTGAAGACCATGCTAGACGAGAAAGTCATCCGTATTCCCGCATCATTGTCTCCGTATGCGCCAATATGCGGAGTGGAGCTGTTCGAGCCAAAAGGTACCACACAGGGAGGATCAGACAAAGTCCTGTGCACCCCACTACCCACGTGGGCTTCAATCAAGGAAGGAGACCGACTTACACCACTGGAGGCCAAACACTACAGGACACGTTCGTAACGAGGCGTCCATCTCTATCCGGTGAGACTCCAACTCATGCTCACACCAAAAGGGGACGCACTTTCGAGGTGAAACGTGATCAGAAGGGGAGAACAATATACCGGCGCCGCTGTTAGCAATTAGCAGGAGAGACTGGAACCCAGCTGGTAGGCCTGAAAAGATGTTTATATTATGACCTACAGTGATAACCGCAAGTGCACGGCGTCTATCGGAGACGCGGCAAGTACGGGTCGAACCACAGAGACTTGTGGTGCTATGTGTGATCTAAGGCTTGGCTTAAACTGAATTTCAATCAAGTGTGTAACAGAACTATAAGTTGGTGTTTTTGGTGTCGATACACGACTGAGTTGAAGGTTTTTATAATGAAGGCAAATGAAATACAAACAGTGATAAGAAATGGGTGCTAGGGTTATCAAATCCACCTCTAAATTCCTAGTATGTGTTCAATTAGGTTGAGTTTCTTGTTCCTATGGCAGTTAAGAATAAGGTGTCAATTTTATCACTTAGCTAAGGGGTTTCACCTAATGATAACTCAATTATCAGCTAAGGCACTAACCTAGAGCACTAGTTGTCTAATTAAGCACAACTAGTCAAAAGAATTAGCATTTTAACTCTAAGGCTTGAGCTGAAGCATAGCCAATGTAATTTTTGCCTAACTACAATGTATACATGGCATGCATTGTGAGAGAAGAACATTGGATGCTAGAACTGAGATTATCTTTATGATTAAGCACTCAAGAAAACTTCAAACTCAGTTGAATTCATAACAAGGAATTAGGGTTTCACTGAAACCCTAGCACACTAATTTAGAACATTAAAAACAACAAATAACAGAAATTAAATCTACAATGGTGCTCTGGCTAATCCAGGCATAACCAAAAACATTCACAGACACCTCCTATTTATACATGTGAAAATATCCCAAACCCTAATTTATTTTAAAACAGAAATTAAATAAAAATTACTCTCACCCATACTCTGAATCATCCCCTCTCTGCTTGTGCGGCTCTGCTTTGGTTGTTGTGGAAAAACCCTAGTTCTAGTTTTCTCTAAGTTAGCTTCTAGGGTTGGAGAAGCTAAGAGAGAGAAAACCTAGACCTAGAGAGGTGGTGCGGAATCGATAGAGAAAGCTGTTGCGGGCCGACGGAGAGATGGAGTGGTGGTGCGGCTAGTGTCAGGAGGTGATGGAGGTGGTGATGATGGTCTCTGAATCGGGTAAGGGAGGAGAAGGTGAGGGTAAGGGATTTGCAGAGAAGAAAGAGAAGATGGAGAAGAGAAATGAAGTGATCGAATAGGGTATAGGGTTATGGGTAGTTTCTTTGTGAAGCGTGTGTAGCGACGGATGATGGAAATCTTTGTAGCGAGCGTTGGATTTAGCTGGAGAAGATCTGAACGGCTCAGGGAGAGTTGAGTTGTTTTGGTGTTGAGCGGAGACATCAAGAGATGATGAGGAAGTCGGAGCGAGCGTAGGATGTGGCGAGTGAAGATCTTAACGGCTCGGGATGAGCGGGTTCGGATCCGGGTCGTGGGTAGCTCTAGCCCATGTCTTCCTTGTTGGGTTGCAACTGATTCGCGCGTGGGCTTTGGCTATCTGCTCCATAGATGCTCGACTCCAATTCTTCTGCTCTTTTGGCTCCTCAGATTCTCCTAGCTTTATTTATTGCCTAAAAACACAAAATTAATTAATACAAATATTTATTCTTGAAAACAAAGAAAACACGAGAATGCTGGGATAATATCCGATTTCTAAGCGCAAAAATGAGTAAAATGCCAATAAAAAGGTGTATAAATATGCACTATTTGGCACTCATCAAATACCCCCAAACCTGAATTTTACTTGTCCTCAAGTGAAACAGAAATTAAGAAATCCTAACTATACCCCCGTCGCAGTCTCTCGAATGCATTTAGCGTATGCACTAAGCCTTTAAACCCCTAGGTGTCCCTAGTGGACGAGTTGTAGTCTCGTGAGGGTTTACCAGAGGTGTACCCACAAAACCTTCTCCAACTTCAGAGTGTAAAAGAGTCTCAAGCCTCCAAGAAGCTATGAGGACATAGAGTTTCAAGTGCTAGTAACATGAAGTTAGAACTACCAAAGAACGCATTCTCATCCTTAAGTCTTTGAGCGAGAAGTAACCATACCATATGAAAGAATTCGGATTCGATTGTGATCATAAGCCTCGACTTCGCCTCACCATTAGGGTTTTATGATAATTGCACTCAAAAAGATCGCTTTTTTAGTCTCTCATGTGTGCAGCAGGAATAAAGAAAGAAATCCCGCACACGTTGTAGGTAAGAAGGATAACCTTCCGAAATAATTTACGGAGACTCCACAAAAGTGTGGACAAAAAGAATCTTTTTCTCGATGATCTCTAAGAAAGGAAATCAACCATTAGCAAGGATGGGAGTACTCACACACTTCTCACCCGATCGGCAATTAATATCACTCTCTCATAAGAACCATAGAAACGTCTTCAATCTTCGGTCTTCGGTCTTCAAATGTTGATGACGAACTTCTAAACTTCACAAAACTTGACAATTTTTAACTTTTCTACTCAAATTCCTTGTTGTTTGGATTTTTCTTTTTCAATTCTTCTTTACCATGGTGGTATCAAAACTAAGAAAATAAACTACAATTTTTTTTTATTTTTTTTATTTTTTGATTTTTTTTTTTTTTATTATTATTATTATTATTTTTTTTTTTTTTTTGTGTTTACAATAAGTGAAAATAAAAATACAAATAATGAAACAACTAACTCCATGGACAAAGGACTTTAACACTCAATTTTTCCACAACTTGTATTGTCTTGATTTTATAAATTCTATTAATTCTCATCCTATTTTCTTTTCTTTGTTGCACATAAACCTTGGACTATCAATTTTTCTTTCAATATTCTGATGCTGCTCCGTTTGTTGACGATGATGTGTTTCTATGGGTCTTGCTGATTGAGAGAGAGAGTGATGCTAACTGCAAATCGATATTTAGAAGGAGTTTTCATCTTTAGACGTCACCCTCATGATTGACAAAAACTAGCACTCAAGAGATCAAAAGTAGTGCTGAAATTGGTGCGAAGTTGGGTAGCTCACCATTCCTACCCGGAATTGATGTACGGTGACACACACTCTAACAGCTTTTCTAGAAAGTTGCAAAAAATTGAAGGTTGGTGCCTCACTTGATGTAAAATGGGTAGTCTCCACTATGGGTGATCACAATTCTACTACCGAATGTCTAAACAACACCTAATTTGCTCTCCGGTATGGTTAAATTCAATTTTAACGCTCTAATCAACTAAGAAACCCGATTGTGTTCTCTGGTACTCCTAACTTTTGTTATTTCGGTCAGATTCTCTATGTAAACATAGCTAGAAGCATGCTAGTGACTCTAAAATCTCTAAAAGTTGGAGGTTTTTACAAAAAGAGTTTTTAATTTTTTTTTTTTTTTTTTTTTTTTTTTTTTTTTTTTTTGAAATAAAAGATTAAAAAGACTAAAAACTCTATATGCAAAAATATGCAAATGCACCCCTAAACCTAAATCAAACATTGTCCTCAATGTGTCGACAGATAAAAAAATTTAAACAGTTACATACCATGAGAACTATGCTGATAAGAGAAAAGGGAAGAGATTACCGGATGTCGGCGGGAGCAAGGTTAGAGCTTCACTAGTCAAGGCTAGAATCCAACATTCTCAGTGGAGATCATATCGGATTAGCACAATATATGCACAAGAAGACTCAACCGATTCAAGAAAAGAAAAATTTAACAAGTCCTACTGGATTATATACAATGAAAATTCACCATAAACCAACAGTCTAAAGAGTTGAGGGTCAACCCAATAGAAAATATATACAAACATCAACAGCCTTACACAAATATAAAATGAAAGTGCAAGTAAGACTGCAAATGTGAAAGAGTTTCCCCCAAACCTAAACTTGTGAACAGGTGCGGTTTTGAGCACAAAATCTTGCAATTTTAAAGGTACGTCATGCAAAAGGTCTAACTCAAAATGAGTTTTGCTAAGAACAGGCAGACATACACATTCCAACTATGGTTCCTTAAAAGTGTTATACTTTGATGCAAAATAGTCCAAGAGGACTTGGGAAGCACAAAGCTCTAGGCCTAAATTAGGCATTTTTAGAAAAGTTGGTTTTGCAATTTTGTGACAAACTACACCTAGGTTTGGTGGAGGAGTTTCAATTTGTGACTTAGGAGAGAGATTAGGTACATCTAGGTTGTTTTCATTTTTAAAATCATTTGTACCATCACACACTTTCCTAAAGTCAAAAGAAGGTAAATCATGTTCACCTGCATAAAACAATTCATCAATCTCCATGTCATAATTTTCATCATTCTCATGCATAACATGACTAGGAGAGATATCATCCTGTAACTTAGGCATGGAATTAGGCACATGCATTGAATCATCTGTGTCAACAGACAATTCATCTATTCCTAGGTCACAAATAGGTGGTAAAGCATGCTCACATTCACAGGACAATTGCACAGGTTCCACATCAACAGCACATGTATGAATATCAGAAGAAGCATCATTCATAGGGTTCACAGAAGAGACACTTAATGTCTCTGAACCTAAAGATTCTATTATATTTTCAAAATACACATGCTCTTCATATTCATCATCATCATCATCATAGCAAGAATTCATCTCTCCATTCAAAATTGTAGTATTTTTAGTGTACTCATCTACCTCTAGATTAGGTTCATATTCAATGTTAGTTGCATGAGTAAGACTAGAAACACTATTTTCAATCCTATCATTTTGTAACTCAATCAGGTTCCTTTGAAGAATCATCTTGAGTTGTTCTATTGAAGGAGAGTCTTCACTAGTGGGTATGCATTCGTCATATGGATATTCATTGTATGGTTGTGCATGAGGTTCACTAGAGAAGGGAAATTCATACATGTTGCTATATGGATGGTCATGCATTGCATTCATTTCAAGCCTAGCATTTTGCTCCATGAGCGTTTCCATTATTGATTGCAAACTAGGAGTTGGGGGAGTATAAAATTGTTCATCTCCCCACTGTGGTGAATGATGCATGTGTGCAGGTTGATTATGGTCCCAATGATTGCCAGCATAATCACTTCTAGACAATTCGTACATTAGATTATCATGGTTTTCCCTAGACTGCCTAAAATCATGCAAAATATAACAGTTCTCAGCAGGGTGGTCTAAGCTACCACATAAGGTACAAGCATACATTTCATATTGCCTAGGGAAATTAGATTCGACAGATTGCTCATGTAATTGCCTTTCTAAAGCAGATAGTCGATCTTCTAATTGATCTAAAAGTGATGACTGGGTATGAGAAAGTTGTTCATTTTCAACCTGTGATGGATGATACATGTGCTCATAATGATTAGGGTATGTGAGGTCAGGGCCCTGAGAAGGCTCATAAAATTCCCTAAAATCACTATGGTATGTGGGGAGTTCATACTGTGAAGCATGCCCGTAAGCAAGCTCTCTAATGGATTTGTTTCCATCCCCAGATGCGGACCAAAATCCTGACATGATTTATCAACTCAAATTGAACTCAAAGCCCAGTTGTTGTGGACTTAATTTGGTTTATGTGGGTTTTGTTTGGTTTATGTGGGTTTTGTTTGGTTTAAATGGGCTCATTTTTGTTTTTGTAAGCTTTGGTTTATGTGGGAAGCCCAGGTTGCTGTGGGCTCAATTTGGTTTTAGTGAGTTTGGTTTTGTGGGCTTTGGTTTGTTTGGGATTTGTTGTTTGAAGCCCAGGTTTTTGTGAAACTGCACAGCCCAGTTGTGTGCACAGCCCAACAGATGTGGGCTTCAGTTTAGGCTGGCAAGTTAGCAGCCCAGTTGGTTTGCAAAGCCTAGTTGCTCAATTTAGGGGAAACCTAGTGTATGTGAAATTTGGTCTATTGCACAGCCAAGTGCAACGTGTGCAGGGTTCAGCTTGTGCACAAATTGACACATCTATTTGCAGCCCAGGTTCTCAAAAATTTTGCACAGCACAATGGTTGACTTATGTGCTCAGACAACACAGAGCAATACAAGACAGCACAGCTTAGCAAATCCCAAGGAAATAAGATGCACAGGCAGCTAAAGGCAATTCAGCTCAGCCTATGATGTTAACACAGGGAACAACAAATTCAAGGAATGACACCCAATTTCTAGCATTCAGGGAGACACAGCACAAGAAACTTATGTTATGTGAGCTTATAGTTTATGCAGAGCTCAGTGAGACACAGTTCTCAACAAAAATCACACAATTTCTTAGCACTCAGGGTGCTTGGATAGTGCACATCATAGCTTAGCACAGCAAGTGAGAGTTTATGCACAGGTTAACAGCTAAACACCCACAAGGTAGCACAAACTCACACAAGGTTTAGAGCAAGATCAAGCATGCATTGCAGGGTCAACAGGTTGGCTCATTGGTCACACAGGGGAGTAGTTATTCACAAACAAGGATGCTCAGGCTTTCTCAACACAAGTTAGCTTATGCTCAGGCTAGATTATGTGCAGCACGGATTATGCATACAGAACACTCAATGGAACTAAGCATAGAGCACACAATTCAGGGTGTCACAGATTTGCATATGCACAGCTTAGAGCTAGTTTGGCTAACCTCCTATTTGCAGCTCAGGCGCAACTGTGACAGGGTAGCGGTTGCAGCCGCATGACTATGTGGATCTGCTCCTTGTCTTCCCTTGGGTATCTCCATGCATTTGCATGCTTAACAGCACAGGTAGGTGCAGGATACCAATTCACAGCACAGGCTGGCAGGTTTGGCTGATGTCAAAAGGGTAGTGCATCAAACTTGGTCAACCAAGTTGCAACACAGCCTCACAGCTTCAGGGGCTGGAGGGTTGCACAAGCTAAGATGCTCAGCAACTTTCAGTTATGCACAGCTCACAGATTTAACAGTGAAATGTCAAGGTGAAACATGCAAAGGGAGTTCAGGGCAGATGGGATATGCTCAGGTTACGCAATTCCTCACAGATGCTGGCTCAATTGCTCAATGGCTCACACTTGGCTCAAACTTGCAGCTTCAGGGGCTGGATTTGAACACATGGGTTACAGGGCATACATGGCATACAGGGGAAGTTTAGGCTTACCTCAAGAACTGGGCTTTTCCTTGGTTTCCTTGGGTTGGCTCAGCTGCTCAGCAGCACAGCAGCCTAGGTACCTGTTGCTCAAAGGGAAAGTTCAGTTCTCATAAAAGTGCAGGTGAAGCAAAGGAGTTGAATAATAACACTGGCACATGCACTGCGAGTATCTTGGCTACAAAAGGACAGTGAGTGTTACAAGTGACAGGGAATGAGAGTTATTTTGGACTGACTGGGAAGCTAAGTTATAACACAAGGGAGATGCAATACACTAAGTTATAACACAAAGAAGCTAAGTTACAAAAACCGAAGCTAAGTTATACTATGAAAAACTAATAACAAGGATTCAATAGCGCATATTTACAATAGTGAACTGAAACTAAGTAAAGACAATGAACTAAATGCAATGAACTGAATGCACTGAATGAGGTAGTGATGCAGGGATATTAAACTAAGTTATACGAAAACAGGACTAAAAGCAAAAATGTAAAGTGAGTATATACAGAGGAGGACTGGAAATCAGTTAAGCAAGGCCAATAATCAGCAGGGCACACGCCAAGTCCCCGGCAACGGCGCCAAAAACTTGGTAGGCCTGAAAAGATGTTTATATTATGACCTACAGTGATAACCGCAAGTGCACGGCGTCTATCGGAGACGCGGCAAGTACGGGTCGAACCACAGAGACTTGTGGTGCTATGTGTGATCTAAGGCTTGGCTTAAACTGAATTTCAATCAAGTGTGTAACAGAACTATAAGTTGGTGTTTTTGGTGTCGATACACGACTGAGTTGAAGGTTGTTATAATGAAGGCAAATGAAATACAAACAGTGATAAGAAATGGGTGCTAGGGTTATCAAATCCACCTCTAAATTCCTAGTATGTGTTCAATTAGGTTGAGTTTCTTGTTCCTATGGCAGTTAAGAATAAGGTGTCAATTTTATCACTTAGCTAAGGGGTTTCACCTAATGATAACTCAATTATCAGCTAAGGCACTAACCTAGAGCACTAGTTGTCTAATTAAGCACAACTAGTCAAAAGAATTAGCATTTTAACTCTAAGGCTTGAGCTGAAGCATAGCCAATGTAATTTTTGCCTAACTACAATGTATACATGGCATGCATTGTGAGAGAAGAACATTGGATGCTAGAACTGAGATTTTCTTTATGATTAAGCACTCAAGAAAACTTCAAACTCAGTTGAATTCATAACAAGGAATTAGGGTTTCAATGAAACCCTAGCACACTAATTTAGAACATTAAAAACAACAAATAACAGAAATTAAATCTACAATGGTGCTCTGGCTAATCCAGGCATAACCAAAAACATTCACAGACACCTCCTATTTATACATGTGAAAATATCCCAAACCCTAATTTATTATAAAACAGAAATTAAATAAAAATTACTCTCACCCATACTCTGAATCATCCCCTCTCTGCTTGTGCGGCTCTGCTTTGGTTGTTGTGGAAAAACCCTAGTTCTAGTTTTCTCTAAGTTAGCTTCTAGGGTTGGAGAAGCTAAGAGAGAGAAAACCTAGACCTAGAGAGGTGGTGCGAAACTGATAGAGAAGCTGTTGCGGCTGACAGAGATGGAGTGGTGGTGCGGCTAGTGTCAGGAGGTGATGGAGGTGGTGATGATGGTCTCTGAATCGGGTAAGGGATGAGAAGGTGAGGGTAAGGGATTTGCAGAGAAGAAAGAGAAGATGGAGAAGAGAAATGAAGTGATCGAATAGGGTATAGGGTTATGGGTAGTTTTGCTGTGAAGCAGGTGTAGCGACGGATGATGGAAATGTTGTAGCGAGCGTTGGATTTAGTTGGAGAAGATCTGAACGGCTCAGGGAGAGTTGAGTTGTTTTGGTGTTGAGCGGAGACATCAAGAGATGATGAGGAAGTCGGAGCGAGCGTAGGATGTGGCGAGTGAAGATCTTAACGGCTCGGGATGAGCGGGTTCGGATCCGGGTCGTGGGTAGCTCTAGCCCATGTCTTCCTTGTTGGGTTGCAACTGATTCGCGCGTGGGCTTTGGCTATCTGCTCCATAGATGCTCGACTCCAATTCTTCTGCTCTTTTGGCTCCTCGGATTCTCCTAGCTTTATTTATTGCCTAAAAACACAAAATTAATTAATACAAATATTTATTCTTGAAAACAAAGAAAACACAGAATCTGGGATAATATCTGATTTCTAAGCGCAAAAAATGAGTAAAATGCCAATAAAAAGGTGTATAAATATGCACTATTTGGCACTCATCACCAGCCTCTCCGCCAAATTGAATGCTACAAGAATGATGAAACGCAAGACGAAGTACCAGATGCCCCGCAGCAACTACAAGATGGAACCAATTCCACAACCGACGAGCTCGAGACTCGTAAACATCGGGAATGAAGAATCTCCCAGCCTGGTCTATCGGTTCAATCTATCCACGCATTTAACGTACGAGTCTTGTTCAACTACTCAAGGAGTACCAAGATGTATTTGCCTGGACATACGAGGAAATGCCTGGTCCGGATGAAAAATTGGTCACCCATCACTTACATGTCATACCCGGATCCAAGCCAATCAAGCAATCTCCGAGGCAATTCGGACATGAAGTAGAGGACCAAATCAAGAACGAAATTCGAGAAGCCGCTTAGTCGCTGGCTTCATCAGGCCTATTCATCATCCAACCTGGTTAGCCAATGTGGTCCCAAAAGAAAGAAGAAAACGGACATCCGGTCTTTGCGTAGATTTCGAGACTTGAACAAGTGCTGCCCCAAGGACGACTTTCCTCTACCTAACATCGACATCTTAGTGGACGCCACCAGCGGACACGGCATGTTCTCCTTCATGGATGGTTATAGCGGATACAATCAGATAAGGATGTATGAGCACGATGCGAGTAAGACGGCTTTCCGGACCCCTCTTGGCAATTTTTATTATACCGTTATGCCATTCGGTTTAAAGAATGCCGGCGCAACGTATCAACGAGCTATGACGGCAATCTTCCACGACATGATGCATAAACAAGTAGAAGACTATGTGGATGATATCGTGGTCAAGTCAAAAGCTCGAGCAGACCACACGAATGTCTTGAGGCAAGTGTTTGAGAGGTGTCGAGAATACAAGTTGAAGATGAATCCTTTGAAATGTGCTTTCGGTCTCTTTCAGGTAAATTTCTGGGATTCCAAGTGACCGCAGAAGGAATAAAGGTAGACCCGTCCAAAACTCAAAGCTATCCTCACAATGCCGCCTCCCCGAACCGTGAAAGAACTCCGAGTTTCATGGGCAAGGTAAACTACATTCGACGCTTTATACTGGTCTAGCCCAACCCATCGCCTCATTCACCACCTTGTCAAGAAAGGAGCCAGCTTTGTTTGGACCACAACCCAACAGGAAGCTTTTCGGAAAATTCAACGAATACTATCATCTCCAACCGTCATGAAGTCTCTTGTACAAGGGAAGCCACTGGTCCTCTACACCGCCTTCAGTGACACCGCCGTAGGGGCTTTACTCGCTCAGAAGACGATGAGGGAATCGAACGTCCCATATACTATTTCAAATGGGATATTGAGAGACGCTGAACTCGATACCCCTGCAGCATAAAAAGCGTGTTTAGACTTAATCCATTCCATTCAGAAGTTTAGGCATTACCGCTATCTAATAGGGTGATACTCGTGTCTAAATCCGATCCTAAGAAAGTTTTTACTTTCAAAGCCGGTCCTGATCGGGAGGACAGGCAAATGGCTTCTCCAAATGTCGAACTAGACATAACATGTGCATCGCCTAGAGCTATCAAGGGCCAAGCGATTGCAGACTTACCGGGCAGCATTTCTGGAGAAGGCACTACGGACTACATGAAGAACTCCCCGGAGAATTTCCTGACGTCTCTGCTTCGGAAGAAGAAGTGTGGCTCTTGTATTTTGACGGCTCCGCTACCCCTAGCAAAGCAATACCGGAGGAGCAGGCGTGGTGTTAGTCTCTCCAACCGAGAAGTATTTTCACATTCCTTCAAGTTAGACTTCGAATGCACCAACAACTCCGTGAGAATATGAAGCTTTCCTCATAGGGCTTTCAATAGCTAAACAAGCAGAGTCACACGTCCGGAGATAAGAGGTAACTCCAAGTTACCGGTGAATCAAATGAATGGAGTATATGCATTGAAAGAAGTAACACTAGCCCCGTACCGATCGTGGCACGAGGTTACTAAACTACTTTGCCGATGCAACCATAACCCATGTTGGTCGCAAAGAACAACAAACACGCTGATTGCCTAGCAACATTGGCTTCCAAACCAAGTTTGAAGGAGCGCAAGAAACCCTGACGGTGAAGAGGAGAACCATAAAATCAACTTGGCTGCCGCAACACAAAGACACCAAGACCGACGATTGGCGAACTCCGATCATTCGAGAGCTCAGCAGCTCACTCTCCCAAGGAAAGGTCAGTCTCAAAACTCTGCAAAACTTCTTCATGCTTCATGGTATGCTGTATTATCGGAATCCAGATGGCTCCCTGTAAAGATGTCTGGGAGGTGACGAAGCACAACTACAGACTGGATCGTATTCACAATGAATTTGTGGACAATCACCGGTGGTAACGCTTTACTGGCGACTTCAACGCCCGGGTTATTACGGCCGAGATGGAGGCTCAATCCAGACTACTTCAGAAGTCCTGCTCAAATTGCCAGACACCACCACACCAATTGGAGATTTTTAATGTGAACCGCACTGGGGACTGGAGAGAACCCTACATTAGCTATCTCCGTGATGAGATAATTCCTTCCGGTCAAAAGGACGCCATTAAGATGAAGCAAAGAGCCAAGCGGTTCATATTCCATGAAGGAATCCTGTATCGCAAGAGCTTCGGTGGTTATCTACTGCGATGCCTGGCCGGAGAAGAAATCCCAGTCATGCTGAAATAGACACACGAAGGAGAACATCAAGGGAAGAGGAAACTGTTTCTCCAAATACATGAGAAATACTATTGGCCGACCATGGAGGACGATGCAGCCGTTTTTGTTCAAAGCTGTCACAAGTGCCAAATCCATGGGAACCTTGTTCATGCGCCTTCTACCCCTCTGCACTCTATAAGCAGCCCATGGCCGTTTTACATCTGGGGACTGGACATTATCGGGAAAATCAATCCACCGTCATCAAAGTAGCACGAGTACATCATAACCGCGACGGAATACTTCATCAAATGGGTAGAGGCCATTCCCCTACGAGGAACCACAGGAGCAACAATTGCAGCTTTCATTAAAGAATACATCATTTGTCGTTTTGGCGTGCCCAAGCACATCATCACTGATAATGGCACTCCCTTCGCCAACAAGCAGGTACGGGAATTACTTGAGGAGTATGGCATTAAACAGGTCTTCTCCACCGTCTACTATCCTCAAGGTAACGGGCAAGCTGAGAGTACCAACAAGACATTGATCCGGATCATCAGCCGAACGGTACACGACAATCCTAGGGAATGGCATGATCAGTTGCCAATGGCACTATGGGCGTACCGTACGTCACCCATAAGCTCCATTGGGGTTTCACCGTACTCACTTGTCTACGGAGCGGATGCAATTCTCCCAGCAGAGATCAGAGTCCCATCAGCCAGGATTGCAGCAGCAACCGGGATCCATTGGAACGAGGCTGAAGTCTCTGACTCTAGAATAGCAGAGTTAGACACTCTGGATTTTAGAAGGAATAAAGCAGAAGAACACGCTCGGGTGTACAGAATCGGATTTCCGGGCATACAACAAAATTGTGAAACCACGCGTTTTCAAAGTGGGAGATTTGGTTCAAAACGGCCAAACACATCCAACAAGACATGTCTCGCACCAAAATTCTCACCAAAATGGGAAGGTCCCTACGCAAATACCAAGGCTTACAATACCGGCTACTACAAGATCATTAAGGTAGACGGAGGCGAGCCGGAAGCAGCTTATCAATGGAAAGTGGCTCAAGGCATATCATGCCCGACCACCGTCTTCATCGTGTCAACAATACAGGCATTTATTTTCATTACATGTTTGAATCATCAATTATATTCGAGATGTGTCAATGAAAAAAAACCTGTTTCACCCTTCAAAAAAACCAATGAAGTTTATTCCGCAAAGAGGTTTAAAAACTTTTGACACAAACGTCATTAACAATAAAGGAATGAAGTTTAGAAGAGGCCGTCTAGAAGATTATAGTTCCTTGAGAGCATCATCTCCAGTCTAGCGTGATATCTTTTCGTTCTTTTCTTCAAGTCCCGCATGACTGCTCTACCTTCTCCGATTCTCGCAGCCAGAGCCTTCTCCTCTTCCAAAATAGCCTTCGCAAAGCAGAACAACATTTACAAGGATACCACTCGATCAACCTTGATGATATCAAGACGCTCGCCGCAACCAGCCCACGTTGAACTCCATGGATTCACAGGTAGATACCATATTCTCCCACTTTTCGAGGCTTGATTCAACAACGCTGCGGATAGAAATACTCTCCATCTCAAAGAATCATGGGAAGAAGGCAGTTTACATGGTGACCAAAGCAGAGGAACAAGTGTCGGACCACGTTTCTCATTGCGATATGGCCGTACTTCCTCCATAACTTTGTGTACAAAGGCACAAACTCCTTCCGCACTGAGAATCCACCGACATATCGGTAGATGGAGGATAAACATTTCATGCGGACATCGAATGAAAGACCTGCATTTGGATATTCATAAGATGAGATACCCAAGTCGGCGTCTTCAAGGTTCACAGGGGTAAGCGTATTTGAGTTTGAAGGAAGAGGAGTGGTTAAGTCATCGTCATCAATGATCGTCACACATGTTCCTAGTAGGATATCTCTCGCAAGAATGAAAGGATTATTTACCAACAGAGATCGACCGTTATGAAGAACAAACAATGGTTCGAAAAGGAAGAAAAGACAAACCGGTATGATCTTCTTGACTCGGAGAACACGAACAGGGATTGATCATGAAGCTCGACGCAGTCGTGCACGTTTAACTAAGATCCTGGATGGTATGAAGAAGACGATCCACTGTTGCTAGACATGATGGGGAAACAAAGTTTTAGCAAGGAAGCTCTACTGCAAAAAAACGTAAAAATGGTTCAAAATTCTCTACACCTGCACATATGCTGAGGAAACCCTAAAACGATTGCGACGCCCGATGAATGAGGATTCAACACCGACCGAGTCAGTTTTTCTTGTGAACCCTAATCGAGAATCAGAAGGTCATCCGGATTCTAGCGATTCAACCGGCAGTGTGTAAAGCACCCACACCTGGAGTTCCAATCAAGAAGAATCCTACCCTAGCTCAAGCACCTAAGCGAGGAAGTCGGGTCTGTCAAGACCAGTGACCACACAGGTATGGAGGATTACCCACGGCCAACCCTCCGGTAGACTTTCTTTATCTTGTCTTCTTACGTTTGTATACGTCACCATCTCATGCCTACCACACAATAGTGTAACCATTATGTGCTAGGCAGGGGACTTAATGTTGATGGTGGATTTTCGTTTAAGGTTAAATTTGTAAAAACCGAAAAAATCATGCGCTGACATCTTGTAAAAGATAAAGCCATTTATAAGTGTTGATACTCCTCACTTAATTCACCAAGAATGGAGCATGTAGCAACAATCCCTTTCTGTGAATACATGAAATTCCTCCAGGTTGGAGCATGTAGCAACAATCCCTTCCTGTGAATTTCATATCAGCCTTGTATTTCCAAAGTACTCATTATCGTGTGGCATGACGACCGAGTGTTACTCTTACAAAGTAACACGAACCTCCAAGCACTATAATGAAACCATGTACGAAATACCCGTACAGCCGATTCTCGGTGTGTTATACTAACCCGAGCCCCTCTCGGTGTGTTATACTAGCCCGATTGAGCCCTCTCGGTGTGTTATACTAGCCCGATTAAGTATCCTGACCGACCGATCAGTCCGGATATGATTCGATCGCAGCCATCCAACTCCATAAGCATGATTGGATGACCCGCATCAATTCCATCACCCCCAAGCGGTATGGAATACCCACGGCCGACCCCGCATGGTCTGTCATTGGCCTAGCCTCGCCAAGAAACCGTTCATACCAAGCATTATGGACTAAAACCCTAAATTAGGGTTTGCGGCATATTACATGTGTCGCAAAATGCCTCAACCATCCATCTTCGCAGTATAGATGGAGGGTGTAGATGTAGACTCAAAGGGCACAGAGCATGTCAACAAGATCACCAGGGCCCGCCTACACACTTGACCAATCGGTCAAGACCAACAATGTTTGGTCGTGACAAAATCATCACCCAAACAAGAGATGACGCGCGGCTTGAAAGCCAAAATTAGGGTTTCAAGTCATCACGCGCGTCCATCTTCTCCTACACGAATGGAGGGTCACAGATTAGATTAAACAAGGGCCCTGGCCATACCAAAGATGACCACCGTGGGCCCATCTACCTCCTCATGTGTTCGGCCAAGGCATATCATGCCCGGTCAATCCAAAACGTGCGTCCAAACTAGCATGGCCGCGCCTCCCAAACCACGAACCGATCTCGACCGCTCAACTTCACCGGATGATTTGAGTGGCTTAGATCACGTTTTCATGGGATAGTCGGTATAGGTGTGAACACCAAAGATACCGCCTACACACCGGTATGATCGACCAAGACCGACCAAGATGGGTCATCTTGAAACGCGTGCCCAAACTAGGGATCTCACGCCGGTTTCCAACTCCTTTGCGGCAACGGATTTCTCCGCAAACCGATCTCAACCACTCAACTTTACCGGTTAAATTGAGTGGCCTAGATCACGCCTCCATGGGACGGTGAGGTGTGGCGTGTACACCGGCATGTCGTCTACACACATGCCCTGGTCGGTCATCTCCAAATCCCTTTCCATGCTTGGTTTCGACCAAGTCAAGAGTGATGCTTGCGCACCTCTTCAAAAACCCTAATATTCATTAATCTGGTCGCAGATGAGTGTCTCAAAGATCATCTCATCCGTTCAACTTCACCAAACTTGGTTATACAACCTCCGGTCGAGTTATTTGGTCGGTGAGGCGTTATTACCCATCACTTTACCACACCATAATGCAAGATACACATAAAATACACATGATACTTCACAAGTATCGACTTTCTCGAATAACACAAGTTATTCAATTCAAAGATTACATGCTATCTTTCGTGGATCCACGATCCACACATTCCGGACATCAATCATGTCACAAACCGGGGATACATACGGGGTATTGGTCCGGCGGTTTACAACGTGCGCGTGCAACGCGCCATCACAAGAACGTGTCGTGAAGTCATGGACGGTTAGAGATGAACAGGAGAAGTGGGCAAGACTGGTCGACGCACAAATCCACTACTCCATCACTCCACTTCCTCCACTTCCAACGAGAGACGTGAATGAGGCTCAATGACTTGTATAAATAGGTTCTCCGCCCTATTTCAAATAACAACACAAGTTCGGACATTTACAGAAAACCAAGTGTTAATACAAAAAAACGTATTCAAACACCCAGAGCTTGCTTGCATCAATCACAAGCCTGCTCACCTTTCTGTTACAAGTCATAAGCAAGCCAACACCTTCACAATCTCAACACCTTCTTCGCTTCCCTCCCTAAGATCAACCCCATCTCCTTCACTTTGTGACCGAAACAATTCTGGAACGGCCATTTCTTGGTTTAGGCCGGACTTGCACAGATTGATCTCTCGAATCTACAAGCACTCACCGCGAAAGTGCATTTGTTTAAGGTTTAAATTCATTCCTCATCCACACCCCAAATTACCAAATTCTACAGAGTAGTTTTCACCCATAAACACCAAATATGACACCGCAAGGGGCGACCGGGACTTCCTGCAGGTTAAAAGCAAACGATCCACCTGTGGATCGACGACTCGATTATCAAGTGACTCGTAGACGACCGAGGACTTTCCACATCACGGCGGTGCTTCCCACAAAACTCGGACTTACACCCTAAGATTCATTTTTCGTCAGGAGATCCAGAAAACCGACCGACGTTACTACAGTGGTATTCGAAGAGGAATTGTTTATGATGAAGTATTTCCACAAGTTTATGAAAGGCATACCCATGGCTAGGGTTTACATCCGTTCAGAAGAAAAATATTTCTACAGATTTATGGAAGGCATACCTATGGCTAGGGTTTGCACCAATAAAAAAACAAATTGAAAGAGAAAGGCTGGAGTACATAACTGGAATATGCTTGCCCGCTTTATTGCTACCACGTTAGCGCTAACACCAGCATTCCGTGATCCACCCTGCAAGCCTTTCAAGTACCGTTTCCACCGTCCCACGGACTGAAGCCACCAGCGCTATCATCACCGCTTGGTAGCCAAAGTTCTAGCGCCAACAGTCCGCGTCCAAGACAATACCAGACGTGCATGCCATACGTGCTTACCAGACACGCATGCCAGACGCGCTTACCAGACGCACATGCCAGGCACACATGCTTCACGCGCATGCCAGCCCACAATGCCACACCCCGGTCAAAGCACCAACAACTTGCATCCCTCCAAAGCTAGCTTCTATGCTCGATGACCAAAGACCAACAACTTGCATCCTTTCCAGCGCTAACAGCTTGCGCCCTTCCAGCTCCATCTTGTCTGCTCCAAAACCAGCCAAAGCAGCGCCATCCTCACCCTTTGAAGTAACGTCATGGCTCCAGCACTCCGTGATAAAAACCGTGCCATCTCTGCACGATATACCCACCAGAACCAGAGACGCTTCCGCCAACCCAACGTTTCTTCAAGCATGATAGCTCCAACCGTCACTAGAGACGCTGCTACCCCATCATCAGGGCAAGATACTGGAAGAGCCGGAAAAAGCCGTCCTCCTTTTACCACTGTTGATTTAATGAAAAGACAAAAGACACTTCAAACAGACGTGCGTTTATAGATCAAGAGGCTCGCGTTGCTCTTGAACGCCCAAGAGAAGGGATCAAGAATCTAATTTCATCACACGTAAAGATCGTGAACGACTTCTCCAAAATCGAAAGCAAAGGGGATCAGAACCCTCCCGAGTTCACAGAGACCCTCTTCCCCCGTCGGAGACCGTACGATGGGGACTTCGCCCACAAAGTCGCGCAATCTGTGATGAAACAGTTATATGAGATTCTATATTTCTCCAAGGCGTAGCGTCAAGACATATTTCCATCCCTCAACCGCACTGCATCAAGAAAGCACGCTGATTGACACAGCCGCTCCGCTTCCACGTCCTCCGGCAACTGCTCCGCTTCAACGTTCGCTCCAGTAGCCGCTCCACTTCAGTGTTCTCTCCATAAGCTGCTCCAGTATCCGAAACCGAAGCTTCAGCGTTTAACTCTTTAAGTCTCAACGTCCTCTCCAAGAGCCAAAGCCGCTTCAACGCCACTCCTTCCTGCAAAGGGTCGTGCCAGCACACTCACCATCTCAAGGATTATGGTCAAAGTCGGACAATCTTCGTAGTCATGGCCACCTTTTGATCAATCCCCCCCAAAACTAGTGATCATGGGCGGTTTGCTCGCTTACGCATCCAGCCAATCCTTTTACTCCCATGGATGCCCATGCCAACCTAATTTGTTCCAACGACAATGTAATTTCGTCTGATTACATCTACTACCAAGAACTGTTACCGCTCATTTGTGGACACCGGACGAGCTTCACCGCAGCAGCAATCACTACAAAGCCATACTTAGGGACTGAGGATTTACACGGAATCCCTTCACTATCAAAGACTCATCAGAAAACTCCAGAGACGCGGATGAAACATTTTTCTGAGGAAACAGAGGGATCCACGCGTGGCATCCAGAAAAGTACAATAAGCTTGCATCAAATCCCGTGGACGTGGATTCAAGGAGATGAAATGAAAGTATGCTACATATTGGGACTACCAACATGGGACGCTTTCACTCCCCTCAACCAGGTTGTTTCTAATTTCAACATCATCACTGTCGAAGTTTTACGCAAGAATTTCTCAACATGAACCCGTACATATGCACCGAAGACTTCAAAAGCACGCCGCAGAGATACATTCACATATTCGGCCATGACCATCGGATCAAACGGAAGTATAACTGAGGACTGTTCACCGCGTCCCATTCCATATGATAGTCCAAGATTCAGAAGCTGGTTCGAAGGATGTCTCTTGGAACAAAGTCCTTGAAGACCTGATAGTAGCACAACGACGACAAAATGTCTCCCAACTCATCTATTTCAAATTGTGTCTTCTGAAGATTTCTACCATACAATCATCCACAACATATCATCATCGCGATTAGAAGATCCAGACACTGAACAACCTAAAGTCAAGGATGGCCGACAACGCAACAACAATATCCAAGATTAGCGCTGACATGATCGTCGCCGAGCATGTATTTCATCCATTCATCCCAAGAATGCAGTGGAGTTTTGGTAAATTTTGGAATCCACTGAAGAGACACTGTAGACGAAAGCACAGATCCAGACGAACAACAAAAGAGGGTTGATGCCTCTTTTCATGCGGATATGGTTTCTAGAGTATGAACAGAATGAAGACTCCTTCTTGCTCCATGAACGGGAATAGATGACTGGGCGCGACTATACCACTCGGGCCCGCAACTTCCCTCCTGAATTCTTCCCGAGTTTCACTGTCGGGCCGTTTTCACCTCCTATACAAGCTCAAAACATAAATGTTCCCTAGTGAGGGGATAGGAAATTCTTTTCCGGTCATATGGAAGGGCGGATTGTAAAAATCCGAGTTCGTACGAGAATTCTACAACAATTCTACTAAGGAGCGCTAATTAGGGTTTCAGAATGCCAAACCCTAATTTAGACAAAGTTGTGCCATCACCACCATTCGATAGCCGAAGTTCCAAAGATCATCACCATTTCCACCATTCCAAGTCGACCAATGCCGACGGCTCCATTCCAAGCCGACCAATGCTGACGGATCCTATTCCAAGCCGACTGACGCATGCGGCTCCCATTCCAAGCCGACCAACGCGTGCGGCTCCCATTCCAAGCCGACTGACGCCTACGGCTCCCATTCCAAGCCGTCCATGCCATGACTTGCCGCGCCGACACCAACTCGCCAAGCCAGCGTCATGATATTCCCTAACCCAGCCAAGATGATGAGCAGCCGAACTAAGACGACTCTTCTCACCTCACCATTTCACTATTCTACACAAAGAAATAAAACCTATACAAGGCCGCCAAACACGGAACATGAACTCTCCTTACCTCTCGAATAAGGTTAGTCGGACTTTCCCGACCATCTTGCATGTCATACGTTTCGATTTTGTCCTCGTCTGTCACCATCATATGCTTACCTCGCAACAAGGCACTGCTCCGAGCTAAGCGAGGGGACTTAATGTTGATGGTGGTTTTTAACTTAGGAGTAAAGTCGTAAAACCCTAGTCAGACAGTGACGTCACAGAACTTGAGTAATAATGTCCAAACCAAGCACATTTATTGAACCCTTTAATCTGTCTGCGAGAAAATTACAAGGTTATCTTTTTTTTAAATGCTAATTAGGGTTTCGACAAGCCAAAACCCTAATTCTCACACCGCACGTGCCAATGGCTCATCATGCCAGCCACATCCTACCGCGCCAAGGCATGCCAAACATGCTAGCCGCACCCCTGTGCCAATGGCTCATCATGCCAGCCACATCCTACCACGCCAAGGCATGCCAACCATGCTAGCCGCACCCCTGTGCCAATGGCTCATCATGCCAGCCACATCCTACCACGCCAAGGCATGCCAACCATGCTAGCCGCACCCCTGTGCCAATGGCAAATCATGCCAGCCACACCTACCGCGCCAAGGCATGCCAACCATGCTAGCCGCACCCCTGTGCCAATGGCAAACCATGCCAGCCACACCTATCGCGCCAAGGCATGCCAACCATGCTAGCCGCACCCCTGTTCCAATGGAAAACCATGCCAGCCACACCTACCAAACCCTTGGCCCCACATGCCAAGCCAAACCGCACCTTGCCTTGGCCCTAGCCATGCTAGCCGCACCATGCACCCATGGCATGCCAAGCCCTTGGCCCCGCCATGCCAAGCCAAACCATTCACGCCAAACCCTTGGCCCAACATGCCAAGCCAAACCGCACCTTACCTTGGCCCTAGCCATGCTAGCCGCGCCATGTGCCAACGGCATGCCAAACCCTTAGCCCCACCATGCCAAGCCAAACCGCACCTTGCCTTGGCCCTAGCCATGCTAGCCGCACCATGTGCCAACGGCATGCCAAACCCTTGGCCCCACCATGCCAAGCCAAACCGCACCTTGCCTTGGCCCTAGCCGTGCTAGCCGCACCATGTGCCAACGGCATGCCAAACCCTTGGCCCCACCATACCAAGCTAAACCGCACCTTGCCTTGGCCCTAGCCGTGCTAGCCGCGCCATGTGCCAACGGCATGCAAAACCCTTGGCCCCACCATGCCAAGCCAAACCGCACCTTGCCTTGGCCCTAGCCATACTAGACGCACCATGTGCTAACGTCATGCTAAGCCCTTGGCCCCACATGCCAAACGCACCTAGCCGCGCCACCATGCTGGCCTTCCCTACGCGGCTACCAAAACGAAGGCGTGCGACGATCAACGGTCCCCCTTCAATCCCATGAGCAAATCCTAGCCATCCAAGGTTACCGGACGACGCATGGTAACCTTTGGCCCGAAAACCTAAGTTTGGCCACGCCAAACCATGCCATGCCAACCTAGCCGCGCCACCATGCTGGCCTTCCCAACACGGCTACCAAAAACGAAGGCGTGCGACTATCAACGGTCCCCCTTCAATCCTAAGAGAAAATCCTAGCCATCCAAGGTTACCAGACGACGCATGGTAACCTTTGGCCCGAAAACCTAAGTTTGGCCACGCCAAACCATGCCATGCCAACGGCATGCCAACCTAGCCATGCCACCATGCTGGCCTTCCCTATGTGGCTACCAAAAACGAAGGCGTTCGACGATCAACGGTCCCCCTTCAATCCCAAGAGCAAATCCTAGCCATCCAAGGTTACCAGACGACGCATGGTAACCTTTGGCCCGAAAACCTAAGTTTGGCCACGCCGAACCATGCCATGCCAACGGCATGCCAACCTAGCCGTGCCACCATGCTGGCCTTCCCTACGCGGCTACCAAAAACGAAGGCGTGCGACGATCAACGGTCCCCCCTTCAATCCAATGAGCAAATCCTATCCATCCAAGGTTACCAGACGACGCATGGTAACCTTTGGCCCGAAAACCTAAGTTTGGCCAAGCCAAACCATGCCATGCCAACGTCATTCCAACCTAACCGCGCCACCATGCTGGCATTCCCTACGCGGCTACCAAAAATGAAGGCGTGCGACGATCAACGGTCCCCCTTCAATCCCATGAGAAAATCCTAGACATCCAAGGTTACCAGACGACGCATGGTAACCTTTGGCCCGTAAACCTAAGTTTGGCCACGCCAAACCATGCCATCCCAACGTCATGCCAACCTAGCCGCGCCACCATGCTGGCCTTCCCTACGCGGTTACCAAAAACGAAGGCGTGCGACGATCAACGGTCCCCCTTCAATCCCAGGAGCAAATCCTATCCATCCAAGGTTACCAGACGGCGCATGGTAACCTTTGGCCCGAAAACCTAAGTTTGGCCACGCCAAACCATGCCATGCCAACGACATGCCAACCTAACTGCGTCACCATGCTGGCCTTCCCTACGCGGCTACCAAAACGAAAGCGTGCAACGATCAACGGCTATCTTTCCTCTTGAGATGCAAAATCTCGACCGTGGAAGGTCACCAAGCTAGCAAGTCTCCCCAGTGCGACTTTCCAGGCAACAACAACATGCTACATGTTTTCCACAAACACATTCGAGACATCAACACATATCACAAACTGGGGGATCCTCTTTGGGTATTGGTTTGGCGGTTTACAGCGTGCGGCGTACACTACGCCCGTCATAAGGATGAGGCGGTTAGCAAATACAGGGAGTTAATGGTGAAACGTTCTTTTTATGGAACATCAACGGTTTTATGGAACATAAATTCCATGTGTTAACGGTTTTATGGAACATCAATTCCATGCGTTAACGTTACCATCTCCTCCCATTTATTCACCCATTTTTCCATTCCTTAATGAGACCAGAGTACGTTTCACTTTGACTTGTATAAGTAGGTCTTACCTATTTCCACCAAACGACAAGTTCAGTCAAGAGCATACACCACTCAGAAAACGTTTACTAGCTTTTCATCTGTTAGCTTCCCACTTTCGGATACAAGTCGTAACACAACTACTCTTCCGGAATCAACTATTCTGGTCTCATCACTTTCCTTGCTTCCTCCCCAAAACCAACCCATTCTCCTCCACTTTGTGACCGAAGCAAGTCCGGAACGGCCATTTCTTGGTTTAGGCCGGACTTGTACAGATTGATCTCTCAAATCTAAAGTACTCCCTTGCAGTACATTGTTTAGGGTTTAAATTCGTTTCTCACCCACATACCTGAAATTACCGAAATCAACAGAAACTATTTTCACCCACAAACACCTGCATGCCTCCTAGCATTAATCTTCCATGCATGCCTCCTTTCTGCTGTTGACTGTGACTGTCAAGCTTTGCATGGTGTGACTCCGTGCATCGCCTTGACTGGTTGACATGGCTGGAAACTAGATGGAGGCTGGCTGGCAGCAAAACTGTCAGCATGGATAGAGACTGGATGGCAGTGCGGCAGAGTACTTATGTGGAAACTAGTTAGAAGTGCGACTGACAACTCTTCAACAGTTGACTTTGACCATTGACCGGGCGTTGACCTTGACCATTGACCGGGCGTTGACTTCATGGAGCACTGAACTTGCTGGTAGACACTTCAGTGGTAGGCTGGTGGCAGCTGAATAGTGGCCCAAAACAATATTCTGGCCCAATATGTGGTATTTTTACTCATGGTACAAACAGTAGCGAAACAAGATATTGTGGAATCACAAACGATGAGAAATATCAACCTCTTATTACTTCGTGTCTGTCCTCATTCTCACCGTATTCATCCCTATCACTCTCTTCCACTGTATCTTCGACTATCTGATCCGCAACTTCTTTACATGGTGGTCGATCACCCATTTTAACCAAAGATGAGGCTATTTTTGTCGTTCTTTTCGTAAACCTAAAACAATAAGAAGGGAAACTAAATTCTAGTAAATTCCTATTAAGATCACATATCTACTTAGTATCAACAAATTCCTAAACAATGGGAGAATTCAACATCACAAACAAATTCAAAAAAATAAATATGCTTCCTTTCGTTTGGGCTATAAACTAAATTATATATTTTACATATGCGTTGCCTATATGTAAATGATTCTGATATTTTATCAGAATTAGTGTTAGGAATGTAAAATCCTAACACTAACACTTCAACACTAAATAACTTTGATAAAATCTTTAAATCATAAATTAACTCTACACGAATTGGTCTACAACTAATGAACATAATCTCAGCAACAATTTTTTTCACCTAAACATCAAAAACCCATAAAACTATTTTTTCTCATTAGGGTTTCAATTTAAAATCTTAAAAATTTAGTTCAACTAACCTTGAGATATCTTTTGAAGTTTTGTTTGATTCTTTATCCTTTAGTTCGTCCCATGATGATTCGGTACACTGATATTCCAACAAATTTTGAAAATAAAGTTCTAGGATCTATTGTTGATTAACTGGTTTATAAGAAGAATGAAAAATATTTAGTTTTTAGTTTCTGAATAAAACGAGTTCGTTTTTGAAATTAGTTTCAATAACTGAATCAACTCAATTGGATCGGGTAAATGACAACTCAACTCCCTTCAACTAGTCGGTAAACAAGCTGCCTATGATTTGAGCTATATGATTAATAAAGTAACCTGTTATAGGGGATGAGGAAACCATTAAATGGGCTGATATAATAAGACAAAAAGGGTCAACAGTTAGTAATTTCAAAAACCCCATATCTATATAATTTTCATAATGGATAAAAAGCCCTTATTTAGTTAGCGTTGTTAATTTAATTAGCTAATCATTAGGTTAATAAACTTTTTTTTTATACTTAATGAAAAATTAAATCAGATTAAGAGTTAGGTTTGGTGGAGAGATAAAATAGAGAGATTTTTTGTTTTTTTAGATATTTATTTCAAAAACCTAGATTTTGATTTACTCAAACAAAATGAATGATTTCAGTGGCAAATTAGAGGTGGGAACCATATTTTACGGATACCCCACGATGAAGATCCTACTATGGTTGATCTCTTAGCTCCAATGTCCATTTCAGGGCAATTTACGGTTGGAATTAACTATATAAGCCAACCGTATGAGCCATTTACGATTGAATTTAACCACAAAAGCCAACCGTAAGGGCTATTTACGGTTACTATCCGATGAACATCCAACCGTAACTAGTTAAAATTGGGAAAACCCAATCATAAACCAGTTACGGTTGGATTGTTATCTTACGAGATGAATCGTAAATAAGTTACGGTTCGTTTGTCGGTTGCTAGTATCCAACCGTAACTAGTTACGGTTGATAACATTTAAGTCAAAGCCAACCGTAATCAAACTCAAAACTTAAATTATTTTCGCTCGGGATTTTTACGGTTGGTATTGTTAAAATCGAAACCAAGCGTAAATATTTTTACGGTTACAAAATGAACCGTAACTGGATATTCCAAATAGGTTTTTAGGATTTACGGTTCGTAGTTCTTCAATCACTAATTGTAACACCTTCAGAAATCATAGTTACAGTTGGTTAATTAAGAATAACCAACCGTAACTCCATCTACAACCCTAACGTAAGTCATGCCACTTGATATTTCCAACAGTTTAGGGTGAAATTGAAATTGACGTTCTTCGACAATTAGAGGATGTTGAAGGATTTTGTTGATTATCGTCACTACAATCATTTTATCTTTTTGATTTTTTTTTTCCTAAGGTTTAAATATATTTGATGATAATTATCAAAGAAAAACTGATTTTGATTTCATTTTTTTATTTTTTTATAATTAGGTTTGAATAGATAGGAAGGTAATTTAGTCCTTTTAAAAATAGAAGGTAATCTAGACCTTTAACATGACACTAGGATACCCCTAACCAATTTGGTAGACACTATTATCATGGTTCAGTCCCTCCAATGAATCATCAGCCATATAATAGGTTAATCATTGTTATAAAAAAAGGTGTAACTCTGAGATTTGAGAGTCATTAAAGGGACAGATTTAACAGGGACCCTGATCTGACGGTCGGAATCATCCAGATGGAGTTTTGACTTCGACGGCTAGGAATGATAAGCTATGTTACGGGGTGGGGTGTGGGTCAACATAAAACGTTTTCTACTTTTCTGTTGCTACGGTTCTTCTCCTCTCTCTCGCACAAAATCTTTGAGAATCTGTTTTGGTTCTTACGGTTTGTGTGCTTGATGTTTGTCGGAGATTCGGGAGGCAAGGTTTAATCAAAAATACGATGCAGGGGAAAGGGATTAAAAGGTAAAACATGTTGAAACCCTAGAATTTATAAGAGGCAAAGTTTATAGCACTGATTTAATTTTTCTGTCTGTGTTGAGTTACTGATGCCCCATGTTTAATTTTGTCTCTTTATGCTCTTCATATTGATGTTCAATTGATGTCGATGTTTCCAGGAAATTTAGGAGGCAAAGATTAATCGCAGAGACGATGCATAGGAAAGCAAGATGAAGGTGAACATGTGGAAACCCTACAAGTTTTAAATCTGAAAAAAATTATCCTCTTTTTGTTTGGCGTGAGGCATTGATTAAATTGATTGACCCAGTATTTTTTTTTTTTCATCTTCGTTACTCCTTGGTGCTCACTTTGAGATTTAATAGATTGTGTATTGATTCCTTCCTTTAACTTCTAAATCTGTAAAAAAATTACCCTCTCTTTGTTTGGAGGCAGATTGATTAAATACATAGTTTTTTTCTTTCTTGGTTACTCCTTGGTGCTTACGTATCAGACATTGCTAGCATGGCATACCAATCCTCATTCTTCTTCTTAAGAATTTCAATTGATTGTTAATAGATTTTTTTTTTGTAATGGTAATAGTTTGGTAATGGAAATTTCCGTGAAATCCATACCAAACAAGAGAATATCTTTTAACTTCGATGAATTTTCCCCGTTGCAGATGTTCAATAGTTTCGGGTTTAACAATCTTCCTTCAACGTTGCTACCGAATGAATGGAAGCAAGAGCATCAGACAATTTGGATGTCATGATGCTTGACCTTACACCTCCACGAAAAAAACAGAAGCTATGCGACCGGACTTTACCCCTTTTAATGGTTTTAAGGTTCGTACTTTGCATCCACCTACTGCATATAATCTTAACTGGACAACCGCCATTCGTTATTGCATCGCCTTGATTAAAGTGAGGCTACCTTTATCTCTGTCTTCTTAGCTGGCATTTAACCTCTCATAAGATGTAAAAGTATAGATGACCATGTGAAAGTTACTCAAATTTCAAAAGTCCAAAATCTATGAAAGTTGAATATATTATGTTTTACTTTCATGACCCCATGCCGGTATAGTCGGTATATTTCAAGCATATATACACAGAGGGTATTGGAAATAGGGTCCTCCTGTACGCATCAGTGTTACTGGTGTATCCTACTGCAATTCATAAAATTTACTTCTCTGAATTTTTTTTTTCTTTTTAGCAAAGCAAGTCGGGATGTTTTGTTTTCTATGTGGCCATATTTTCTTTATTGGATCTCCACTGCTCCCGTGCATGATCATCAGTTAAACTTTTAAGAGTCACTCTCACTGGCTGTCTCTTTCACTTTCTATGACGTTTTACAGTTTCTTATCTTTAATTCTTACATTAATTTTACATGCCTCCTAACACTTAAAATTAATCTTGGTTTAAAATGTGTTGTTTGTTTGTTTGTGTCAGGATCTTGGTGGATCTTTCAGTATAGATGTGGTCACTGGAGGGATGTGTAGTCAATCTTTAAGTACTTATTTTTGTAGGTGGTTATATTTCATAGTTGCTGCCACTTTTTGATTTACATAATGTTCGTAAGTGCGTTAGCATTTGGATTGTGATAATATCTGATTTTTAACCATGGGTATGGCTGCTAACTACAAATAAAGTTTGAATAGAAATAATTCCAGTTTTGATGTTTGACATCTGATTTAACAAGTCTCAGTTAAATAGAAAGTTTAAAACAGCTTAATTGTCTTTGTTTGGCTAGCATCAACTGCTGCAGCGCAGTCAGTCCAAAAGGCGAAAGCTGATAAAGGATGGGTCAAATCGTTCGTCATCATTTTCATTGTAAGTTGGCCTAATATTTATTTATGTATTGCAGGATACATATCAAAATCTCTAAGATTCCATATCTGTTGTTGTTGCAGGAAATCTACCATTTGCACCAGGTTGGTGTTTTAGTTTCTTAACTCACAATAACATCTAACCCTCCAATATAGCTTCAGGTCACCTTTGAATTTCCGTTTGGTTTTTATTGAAGTCTGATTTCAGAAGTGTAATTTGGTTTTGTATTCAGTAACATTTGCACAATCTTGGTGATTCAGTTCCTCCACTAGCATTGACATCTAGCCCCTAGATTAAGCTTCAGGTAAATCTAATCCTATGTTTCAGAGTGTCTCCAAATGCACATGCATACCATATATTAATTTTTTTCTTTATGGGGATATGATTTTGTAGGTTTCTTCTAGACGATATATCAATCTTTTTCTTTCTTTGGTACAAGTACATTTCATGTACAGTTCAACTTCTCTGTTCACGGCATACCATATATCCCATCTTCTTCATTTTGTATTTGCTTTGTTTAAATTGATTATTTTTCTGGCAAATATGCTAAACCACTATAGATAATTGCTTATATAGCTTAGGTTGTTGATAGGTTATTCTACTTCCATTATATATAGGTATCACTTGACTGGATTTCTTATATACAGTGAATGAAAAGTGGAATCCCAAGTACGATGCACGCCAAGTTACAGAATAAGGGTGCAGTCAAATTGAGTCGCTGTCTTAGCTCAATTGGTAGAGCTCGTGGTTTTTAACTTTGCAGTTGTGGGTTCAACTCCCATAGATGGCATATCAATAAGGTTATTATTTTTGTAGATAGCGAGTCACCTACTACTGTGACCATTTCTTTTACTTTTTCAAAGAGGTGACCTTTGAACTTCAATTGCATTTTTATCTCCCACTTTCCCCTCCAACAAATTCACAGACTTTAATTATTTGGTTCAATCAAGGGTTGAGAGAGTCTTAGACCGATTCTTGGAATGGATATTGATTTGTTACAGACTGATGCCTTCCTAAACGTAAAATTTTATCTAATTTGCTTCCTCCTCAGTTATTTGGTTAATCTACACGTTCTTATTGATTAAGACTTTTACACTCTTAAATTTGTTGTAATGCAATGGAAACCTGATCCTGATCAACATGTTTCTCTTTAATTAGATGGTAAGCTTTTTGGTAATACCCAGTTTTCGTATGCCACGACTACTTTGACAGACTAACTAAACACCGTGGTCGAGGCCCCGCTAACCTATAGGCTCAATCGCAGTCCGTAGGCACGTATAAATACATGTGGATGCCCTCGGTGTAGCAAGATAGTAGTGGGCAGTATATAAAATGCGAGACTAAATTGGACATGCCCGTTGCAAGGTTAAATGTCGTCGTCAGAGAATATTATATCGTTTCAGTTTGCGAATAACTATCCAACCGTTATTTTGTAACCAGGTGACCGGTTGTATTTTCCCTCCAGGTACTTGTTGATCTTTGAATTGGAAAAAAACACATATTCCGCTGTTTTTGTTCACTTTGGATAGTGAGATCCAGAGATCCAGAAGTTGAACGGGTCAGACGTAAAATATCTTACCTATGTTCGCTGCTTTGTAATCTTCAACTATTATAATTGGTTACGACGAAATCGTACTATTTTTTCCATAAACCAAACACTAGATGCTTTTCCAGGTCGTTGCACAAGCTGCTGTTGTAGCCGGGTTTTCGCAAATCCTGCATTAACCGGTGAATTATTAAATAACACTGAATTCCTTCAACATGAAGCAGAAGGTTCCAAGGCCTGCAGGAACAAAATGATTCTTCAACCCCTGTGACATAAGAAATAGAGTCCAACTCGATGGTCTCGAGTCTCTCGACATTAAAAATTGAACCTACTTGACGAGTAGCGCAAAGACAGAAGCACTCAAATTCATCGCATTGTTAATTCATGTGATCGTAGGTAATTTGCTTTGTTTGGTTTTCAATTTCATGTTTAGTTCTACCATCTACTATATGATTATGATTAGTTTTGGACTATCATTAATTATGTTCTCCCACCATTGTTAATTATGGGACATTGGTGATATCTGTATAATGTTAATATATTTAGTTAATTATATAAACTTCACACAAATGGATTGGCAGTGACTTCAACAATCACCAGAGATGATCATGACTAAACTTATGAGTTAGCCTTCTCCGGTACCCAAAACCAAAAAAGTACTTTGGCTATTAGTTGTGAAATACATAAGTTAAAATCAAAGGGTCAAACATCAAAATTTGAATAATAATAAGATTTGATTTCTTTTTTATTTTGTTAGTTTGGTTGAATTTAGGGTGGCACAAGAAAGGTAAAACTATTTTAAAAGTGCGAGGACGAGATATCTACATAGTGCAGATACCATGTAAAAAATGGGCATTAGGAAATAATTTTCAGAACTCTATATTCAACATATCTCAAGATTGAATTTGCTGCGTGTTAAATTTACCCATATACATTCCGTGGAAATTACCAACAACTATATGATAGGTATGTTTGCCATCCTTAACACTTTTTAAATCAGTTCAGAAGAGTGAAATTTAGGACTAGATAAAAAAATATCATTTTATGTCGTAACAATAGCATCATTAGCTCAGCACATTGCTATGGCTTTGGAGATTGTATTGCAACTTTGGTTTGCTTTCGGTAATTTGGTGTGGATGTTCACTTTTTTTTTTGTTTCCTTTAGATTCAAGTTTCTTTTGATTCAGAAGGGTACCTCTCAATTTGAAAGTTTTTAGGTTGCGAGTTGTCCACTTTAGCTAGCTTGATCTTAGGTTATCTAGCTAATGATTTTCATTTAATTTTTGTATAAAAGGAGTATAATACTATCCAATCGTTCGAAGGTTAGCATTTTAAGTTAATTTATGTCTCAAATGAGAATGTATGGTCCTTTTCGCATTTGATTATCTCTCATATGATTGGTCTTAAAATTTTCCAAAGCGAAAAATGCTTTTAGATGTTTGTAATTTGTATAAGAAACCATGTAGTTGTTTTAATTGATTATTTTTTTTTTTTTACCTATTTTCACCGTGCATTACTACGATCCGATACAATGGGAAACTTATTTCTGGGGTTTATTGATTTTGTTAGACAAGAAACTGAAAGTGGAAAATGATTCACAACATGGGGGTAACAGAACCATGGATGTTGTGGAAGTGAGAGGAGAACTGACTTCATTCTCGAATGTTGTTCAAAGGTGTGAGAAAGCTGACGATAAAAGAAAAATGTTGTATTTGATGAATTTTAGAGGGGCGTCTTTGTGGAAGATGGAGGGATTTTTGTTCTACTGTTGATGAGACATGTGGTGGTTGTTCTAAAAGACAAAGGTATGACTCTCTTTCCTCCAGTTTGTTTTATGCATTGTTGTTATTTCATTGTTCCATAAAACCAGTTTTTTGTAAGTATAAATATTAAATTTGCATTATGTATTACAAAAACGTGTACCGAGTTGCATATCTGGCTGTCTGTTTACCAAATTTAGTGCTTCAAATCTTGCTAAAAACCAAAGCATTGTTTTTGTATCTTCAACAACTAACAGACCATGAAACACTTGATTATAAATTCTCCCGTTGAACAATAATCAGTTACTATGTTTTCTGTGTACTTATTTTTCGTTCACTCTGTCTGTGTGCCAGTTGTTAAAAGGTTCCGTGTAACCAATTTGTTTGATGTATGGGTTTGCTTGAATAATCGCATTAATTAAAACACGTGGGGTTTTACCGAGTGGGATCTTTTTGAATGGTTCAATCAGGTAATTAAAGATATGGGAGAACGAAGTAATTACACTTTTTTAGAAGAAAATTAGAATTACCGGGGACAATGGAAAATATTCCAGGTATTGGTATACTTATTTTTGTTGGATTTCTGAACTGTTCACTGTGTAAATTTTGAAAGTATTAGGTGTGTTTCACTGTCCTGCTATATGAAATCATTTTGCATACCAAATTGGAATATGTCTAGAACGAAGTTAGGTGTTTTCAGGTTTTCTGCGGCCATTATATTTTATTGAGGAAATGGCAGATTCTGTGGCCCATTCTATTTTTTCGAAAGTAGGTGACTGCTAGATTTGTAAAAGAGGCATCCATGAAAAAGAAAATTATTTATTCCAAACATGTGAGGGCTAAAAGCAATGCTTTCTCAAATCATCCTTACATTATACATGTGATGTTGCATGGCACCTTATTAGGCAAATGTTATATGCAGGCATGATAGTTATCTTATCTATTAACAGTCAATTCCTGTAGAATAGTTAACCTATTTGCGAAAATATGTGGGAGGTGTATCAGTTAAGAATATGAACTAAGTTCCTTATGAAATTTTTGACAATTTAAATCCGCAACTTAGTCTGATATCAGTTGAACCATGAAAATGACGTTGAGTCTTATACAGTCCATGTCTTTGATCCAGGGGATAGTGTTTATCCTGGTTTGTATGCAATCCCGTTAATGGGCATAGTTGTATAGATCTCTGCTACTTTAAACTGCGGTCTCTAGAATTTGGGAAACCTTATACATCTGTGACATTGTAATAAAGGTTGGAGTCAACCTAAATCTTTATCATCAATAGAAATGATTCGTCTGTGACGTATTTGATACATTGGAAAACAACCATTCATTTATTACATTCAAATTGCATTGGACTTAACTCATCTTTTGGAAGATAAATCATCTCTTTTGCTTTGCCCTTTTTGTGCATCTAATTGTGCACTCACTGGCATTCTCATAGCTAGAGTGAACCCTTTGGCATAGTACATACTTATAATGTTTTTTTGTTTGGTAAGTCTATCATATTAGGAATTTAAGTTCACTCTCTCTGTTTTTTTGTTAGGTTTGGTGCAACTTGCAAGAGAACTACAATTGCAATGGTGCGATTCCTTCTCTAGGATCAGCTTTCCCACAGGAAACCAAAAGTTATGATGTTTCGTGAGGAGCTTATCCAAACTGTTGTAGAACTTGAGCAGTATAAGGTGATGTGGTTTTGAAATTTGTTATAAAGTGGTAAGAAAGATGTCGTTCCTCTCAGACTTGCAAAGGTTTGGTTTAAGAAAATACGGAAAACAAAGAAAATATATTCACAAGTTTTGTCACAAATATCGAGAGAACTGGGACTTCGGATTCCACCATAAAATTCATTCATGCGATTCATGTATTTATTCTAGACAATTATAGCTCAAATAATACTGACTCTAATTCTTTGCCAAGGTTGATTCTTAAAAGATTGACTGTAAATCACTAGCATGACGCATCAAAAGCACTTAGACCAAGCATACATCATCATACGACATCACAATCAATTAAGAAAAATCATAAAACGATTGATAATAGTGCTAGTAGTCATAAAAGAATTAAATATAATTACCACACGCATGAAATATGGCTTCCTCTGTCATCCCAGTGTTGGGGTTTAGCTCCTCATATTATTCACGTGCTCAAAATAGTTGTTTATAGCTCAAATAGGTGAAAAACAAGAGAAAACTAATGACTCGGGACAGCTTTGCAACGCTGAAAAGGCGTTACAAACAGATCATTACTGAGAGAAATAAGTCTCCTCTTAAACGATACTAGGGTTCTGCTGTTGAACAGCGATACTTCTGTTGTGCTGTTCAAATAAGACTGCTTCTGTTAGTCCGTTCTTCGTGTTCTTGAGAACGACAGTTCTGAAGCGTCAGTTCTTCGTGTTCTTCAGCTCTGCAGCAGCAGCATCAACAACAATTCCTGCAACTCTGATTTCTTCTCCTCTCCGCCTCCGTCCGGTCCCCCAAAGTCTCTACACCCCTCTGTAGTTCAAAAACAATCTATTTTAAACACCACAGGACAATATCTTTGCGAATAAATCCTTCCCTATGTTCTCCGTTTCTTTCCACTCAAGTTACGGGATTTTCTCGTTTTACCGGCATTTTCTCACGCGCTATTTGTCTCCAGAGCTCTGTAGACTTGGTATGTACGTATCTTCTGAGAATATTAACTTCTCTTTCACACGTTATTGCCACATACAACTCCAAACCCGTAATACTCTTCTTTCTCTGTTTCGAAGAAATAAATATGGAAACTTGCTTTTCTTACGAGTCTGACCCAATTAGCTTCCCTGTTTACACTCCATGTTTGTGATATATTCGAATCTAGCAGAAGAATCTCTCCTCTTTCACCCGTAACTTCCAAGAATAAGACCCAAACAAATCCCGTGATACTTATATACCCTGTTTTGCTTAGAGCCGATGATCAAGCCCAAGTTTTCCTAGTCCAACACGAATACCAAGCCTGTTCATCTTATTACAGTCCAATCCAACTGAAATTCGTGATTAAATCTCTTTTAAAGTCGCCTGAAAATCAAACCCTAAAACTATACTTGGCTGCAACAAGTTCCCGCCAAATTTTAGATTTCAAATGAAGAAGATGAAGTCCCCCTAACCACTGGTGGGGTGAAAATAGTAGATCCTCTGGAAATGGGTTGCCCCTTAGTAATTGAGGTACCCGTTATCCAAAATGGGGGTCCGTATAGTAATTTTCTCCCACGAGCGCAAAAACCACTTTTCGAGCCAATTTCGCCGCAAAAGCTTATTTCTCCAAAAACACCTACAAAGACATAAAATACCAAAATAAGCGCAAAATCGAGTACTAACATTACAGAGAATTGAGACTAAAATAGACACATAAATGCGTCCATCATAAGGCAAGTTCATGTCCATCAGATTCTGATTTTTTAAAAGTTTTTGGCTGAAATTGTAGTGCTAATAATTATGGAATTGGTAGTTATTGCTTCATTATTTGGTATGGTGGAGTACTGATTTCTGCATTATATACATTACAGACTTGGATTAAGTGGTTGGGGTAGTATATGTGCTTGAAGCAGGGGATTAAGTAAGCTCTCTTCTCGCTATCTTTTTATGCTTATGAATCGTTTGCTCTTCCTAAGTGTTACTGATTGTATTGAATTCTATTTACATCGGAAATGGTACAAGCTGTCTTAGCTCAAAAGGAAGAGCACATGGTTTTGGACCGTGTAGGTGTGGGTTCGACTCCCATAGATGGCATTATTATTTGAGTAGGCTAAAACCTTATATGCTGCTGATGGCAGATGCAACCTAAAGACAAAATTTATGGGTTGATTTAAGGTGATTATGTTCTATTCATTGGTCTAGCCTAGCTCCAGGTGGATGGATAATTATTCAAATGTACCAAATTTGTCTCAACGGTGGATTGCTGGGAGTTGTTGTTGTGATGAGGTGGGAGGGTAGGCGTAGGGGGCGGAATCATGCAAATAAAACCCAATATTGGAATTTATGTGTATATTAGTTATTTATATAAGCATTTGCATCATGAGAAAAGGCACAAGTTAAGCAAGTACTTGAACCACTAGCGAACAAAAGGTAACTTCCAAACACTTTTGTGTGAAAATACATTTCATTCGTCCTTTGATTACTGTATGGTTACTATGGTACTTGCATTTTTTTTCTTCTTATGGATTGAATTGTTGTCTTGCGCAGATTCCAAATAGCATTGAAAAATCCCCGAAAGGGGAAGTCATAGTCTCTCGGAGAAAACGAGAATGCTTAACACATGTGATACTGGCTCGATATGGCATTGACAATTTTTCCAATACAACATGATTTTACTCTTGTGATGCAAGTAAGTAAAGCACTTGTATATTTTATTATGTATGTTACGGTCACACACAAGGTATAATGATTCCTTTGAATGTGAATTACCAAACAATGAACTGGGAAGACAAATCTACACAGTTATCTCGAAAGATTACTATGAGAGTATGATTAAAATGATGGATTCTACGATTTCTGTTGTCAACACTAAATACAGGTCGGTACAAATAAATCTAAGATTACACTTCAATTGCGCAAAGATTTGACGTAGCGGACACATCAAAATGTTGAGTCCATGTTCACTTAAAGGGTGTGTGATGGACTGCGCTAACACTCAGTATCACGTGCGTGCATCCATCCTTGGTACCTTTGACACAAGTTGGAGATTTGACTGGCTAGGTCGATAGAAGGGCATTTGAGCAACAAAAGCGTCGTTAAAGAGGATCTACGTTGTGAGCTGGGAGAAGCATGGGAAAGAAATCCAAAAACAAACCCTTTTTAATCTCAACAAACAACAGACAATTCACATTATGTGAAATAAGGTATTATCATCACCCAAACCACTGAAAGTGTGCACCAGAACAAGTAACACCTGATAATAGTTATACAAAATAAGAAAGTTGGATTATTCAAGATAATTTTTTATATGCAAGTAGATGAAGTTTTAATTTTACAAATAATTAGAGTACGTTCAAAGAAAAAATGTATCTTTTTGCAAAATTGTTGAAACTTATGTTGGGCTAATTCGTCATCACAAGTTGAATTTTCATATAATTTTCACAATTAGAACTGGGTTGACCGGAATTCAATTTCCTTGCTGCTCTAGGTTAGTTTTATTTGTTAAATTTCAGTATTTTGCTTCTAATAACAATTTCGTATCAATTGATGTTCCTTGATATTATGTACATCTTATCCTTTAAATTCTATCCTTAAAAGAAAGAAGATCCGAAAATATGGAAAGCTCAAACAGATTATTAGTTTTTAAATTTCAAGTTGCTCTTGCAAATTATATACACTATCAATTTATGTTAATTACTTTTGATAGCTATTGAAAATAACATATACACACACACACAAAAAAAAAGCATCCCAAATTACAAACTCATACCGTTGATCAAGCTAATCATTTGGGATCTTATTGTCGGTATTATATGCAATATATAGTGAAAATGCACAAACAACATAAACTATAGATTTTTTCACGTCATTTACCGTGTTTTTTATTTAGTTATGAGAGTCATCACTGTCTTGGGTAGATTTGTGTATTTACGGTGACAATGAATCCGTAAAGGTTGAGAACTGCTAGATACCCAACAAATAAGATAACATAATGTTGCTCAAATAATTTATAGAGTGAGCGCATGATTCTATGCGTATACAAAATCATTGAGTTTCTCCATACATAGGAGGATCCTTACCAATCAATATATTCAGTTCAACTGGAAGATTCTGATAAGAATGAAATGGGTGATTTTCACATTATGTGATCCAGTTTTGATTGGCAAAAAAAGAATTAAAAAAAAAAAGAATATCAGGAAAAAAAAAGTCTTATAAAGTAGAATAATCACTGAAATATGACAACAAAATGAATAATAACCAACTCTCTTCTTACATATCAGTTTTCAAATTTGACCGTTGTTTTCTCGCTGTTGGTAACGAAGTATTGGGAAATATAGCTGCAATAGGCATCCTGCAACAACCAAAAGTATGTTCTCGAAGCTCTTTTCTTAAGTGTCACTACACCCTTCCTCCCTGCTATACTCATTCCTTCAACAATCTTATTTTCGCCTTCCAGGTTGGTTCCTGCGCTAGCTGTATCCACGTCCAAATACTCACCATCCTGAACATGAGTGTGGCTATCAAAAAAAAAACTCTTTCTCTAAACCTCTAATACTTCCATATAAAGATTCTAATTATTGGGGTCACTATAACCGAATAATAAATACGAAATTGAATAAACTTGGAAATAGGAAAGCTAATACGGTTTTAGGTATCTTATAACATACAATTTCATTATTAAAATAATAAATACAATTTTAAATATATGGAAACACTGATTTCCTTAGCCAGGTTGAATAGGGATGAATACAAACCAAGGTAAGGTTAAGGTCAGATTTCCAAATTCAATTAGAATTTCGTATATAACATCAAACATAGGATATATAAACCAACAGAATAATAAGGTTTACTGCTACATAAACGAGCAAAATAACAGAGTTTTCGTATTACAACAACTAAAGTTTGAGAACAATAAAAGATGTAGTTTTGGAGAACAATATAAAGAGAAAAATATCTTTCCACAACAAGATTATCCAAACTTCGGATCAAAATAGTTTAATAGATAATGAACAAATCGTTATCAAACAACCAATGTTAGGTACGATACTACAAAAGAAACCATACACACGACGCCTTTATTTCCTTAATATAAGACCGATGGCTTCCGATGACAAATATGATTTGGAACATCATATATAAACATGGAGAACGATATGGGTACGAGGCCATATTTTCGCAGTATTATCCGGTTGAATGTTAATCTCAATAAGATTGGATTAAAGATCATTACAATAGAATCATATACATGTACAATGAAAAGAGAAGACAAAAACACCAGCTGACAAAGTTTAGACAATATTAAAAATTAGGCAAATAGAAGAGTTTGAAACATATTATTACAAAGATGAACGGAGAGTAAAAAAAAGACAAGAACATAGGATGTTAATATTTAAATAATATCTACAACAAAAATACACTGTAAACATGGATAAAAAAGGTCTCATAGTGTATAAAACTGAAAAAAGAATATGGGAAGTCGAGCGCAATTCAAAGACATGTAGATTTGGTTTCAAGTTAAATGACTATCTATACCAAAAAAAAAGAAAGTTAAATGACTACCAGAAGTCAAATAGGATTAAAAGGTAATTTCATGCTATGCTTTATGTTAAACTTTAAGGTTGTTTTCATATATGTTTTGTAGTCTACATATATTATTACTGTCTTAAAATGAACATGATATATGTACAAATGCAAACTATAATAGGTATGAATATGTACCTATCTAGGGCTTTTAACTCTTTTTGGGTTTGGGATTATTTTACTATTTTATAAGAGTTAATTTTTATCTTATGCAATTTTATTAATGAGTTTCCGCAAATTTTGTATAGAACCATATTACTTAATGAATCTTTTTGTTAGTTATATATTTTTGTAATGTCGTTTTTGTCAAGCCTTTTAACAACTGTCTCTGTTGTAAACATGGATCCATCTGTTCTTTTGATTTTTCTATTTCGTCCTACAGTAACGATGGTTGGTTTTAAAAATAACAAGGAATAAATATTAATGAAATTAAATCAGATGATTGATATTTTGTTTCGAGATATTGATATAAATAGTTATAATGACATGAGGTATTAAAGTTTCAATTGGACGTTGGGTGGCTTCGGGCTGTGTAAAACCATATTTGGAAGAACCTTTAAGGTGAAGGTCATAGCTAAATAATAAAAATCATTTATAAGGGATATTGATTGCGGGTTTTGTCTGTTAATATACTTGAAGGGGTGTTAGCTAATAATAATTTCTCTGAGAATTTATTATGCAGTCGAAATACTGCAAGTTTGATTTCTATATGAAATTCTCATTTTTCGAATGATAAAAATAGTACAAAAGCTATTTAATTCGATTATAGTTTTCCATTTTTATGTTTCATTTTACTGTAAACATGTAATGACAAAGGAAACATAATACTAGCTCCCAAAGACAAAGATAATAATCGTACCAAGGATAAATAATGGGTTTTAGTGTACTATTTTCTCTCTTTACGTTTTGTTTCGTAGTCAAAAACATTGACTTACTTTGTTTGTTGAAACCAGAAGTTGAGTCAGGCTGTAAGACCCCAGTGATACCTCGAACTGGTCAAGTTCTTCTTCTTTTTTGTCAATTTGTGTGTACCGCAAGTTTCACCCTTTGGAAGCAAGTTTAAATTGTTTTCATACAGTTGCCCCATCAAACATAGATGACGGGTTTTACATTTTTCACGCAGTCAGGGTTGCTGCGTATGCCCAATATATGTACACTAAAAGGAAAGGTTGAGACGAGGCCGTAAGGCCCCGGGGATACCTAGTAGGTTATTTAATAAACTAGTTTGTCACCCGTGCTATGCACGGGTCTGTTTTTCGTTTATGGAATATTAGATCCATGTTTTAGAACTAATTTCATTAGAAAATAAAATGATACGTTAAAGAGTCAATAACCTCGTGACTCTATAAACTAATAAAAACACAATTCAATTAAAAAACACGTTAAATAGTCAATGGTTTGCATTGCAAATTTGCAACATCTTCTAGAGCCTATGGTATTTATTTTAGCTTTATAAATTGATTAAAATTTATGTCGTCCCAATCTTTCTCTAAATTTTGATATTCTTTAAAATTCTGGAGTCCATGCCTATGTTATTGTTATATAGTCTTATCCTTTTCAGTCTACCCAATCATCCATGTTTTTACTTTACATCAAAAGTGTCATCGAGCACAATATACCGTAATTTCAATGAAAATCTCATTCATTGTTTGATTTTTTTCATCCTTTTTATGAATTCATTCACCCCTATTATGTCATGTGGTTTTTTTGGTATTTTATTAGGGTATAATAGATTTCTAGCCGTGATTTGCTTCGATAACACATAATAAATTGGAATTACAAAAAGATAGAGAAATTAGAATTAACATCGATATTTTACCGGGTCTTAATATTTTATGTTTGTTTTTATATGTTATTATTATGTTATTTTCATATGTCATGCATCAGTACTTTTGTATTGAGTTGTATGGTGCGAATCATTGTATGTGTACTCGTAAGTTCTTATTTATTTATGCATATATTATCAACTGAAATTGAAAATCGGTCAATGTTCAACGTAGTAGATGATAACATTATACATCCCGAAATATGTTCATTTCTAGTAGGAACTTAGATCTTTGTAAGAGCAAAATATCCCCCAAATCTCAATTTCAAATCCATTACCATTAAAACTTTATTAAGAAAAATATCGCTCAAAGACCAAAATGGTAATGCAAGTAAAGTTACATTATAACGAATATTATCCACTAAATAATTGCGTTATGTATAAGTCAAATTAGCTAATTATATAAGATAATTGTAGAAAAGACTTAAAATTCCTTGAGTCACCTTTTAAATTGCTACCGTATGTGCCAATCCCACACCACGATCCCCATTCTTGTTATTCATCATATATTAGTGAGAACTGCCTGACTTTTATCTTTTTTTTTTCCTAATGGAAAAGACCGACAATTTCACTCCATAAAACTCATACGTCATTCCAGCAATAAGGCCAAGCACAATGGCAAGCGATTTCGCTTCGATATAGCTTAATTGTAGCGAAATCCTCAATTAATGGTCTTCCGTGCCGCTTAAATGTAGCAAAACTCCTTAGCTACATTTTAAGGCCAAGCACTATGGTGAAGGATTTCCCTTCGCTATAAATTATTTGTAGCGAAATCCAACTACCATGGTCTTCCACATCGCTTTAGAGTAGCGATATCCCTTAGCTACATTTCAAAGTTGGTCACATCTGATAAGCTTTTTAGAGTAGGGATACAGAGTACCCATTTCTGGTTTTCCCAGTTTTACACTAAAACTTCTGTTTTTCACTTCTTCTTTTTGGCTAAAAATCTTTTTTACCTAATTATATCTCCTTTTTTTTTCCTCTTAATAATTATCTTTTAACCTACACAAATACTCATATGGAAAGAAAGAAAAAGAAAAAAACACGGAAACTTAACCGTATAACTAAGGGATGGCACAACACCGTAGTGAGGTTTCCTTGAGATCCATTTCCCTTAGCTTCAAATAATCTATAGCTAAGGGAATATGCACACCATAGTGCTTGACCTAAGGTTGATCAGATATGATGCATCCTGTAGTTTAGCGCAATCACATGGAAACTGAGTTTCCGTTAAAAAACTACTTTAAGGATACTCAGTCTCCGTGTATTATTAAACAAATTGTGAATATCTCTGTTTTTGTTTTCACTTTTTATACTAATACTTCTCTTTTTCACTCTTTTTATTTACCAAAACCTTTTGTTTTTTTCCTATACGGATACTCAATATCTGTCTTACACTATTTGCACAGATACACCGTTAAGCTAAGAGATGCCCCAAACCTATAGTGTGGTGTCCTTCAATATCTGTCTTACACTATTTGGCCTAGCCCTAATTAAGCTATAGCTAAAGGAAATGCACGACCGTTGTGCTAGGCCTAACGGTTCGTATAAGCGGCTCTTGACTAATGCGCTTTGAGAAGGAATCTAGTCAGTTTTATTTGTTCTGCATGTAATAATACTAATATAATAATACTATCTCTGTTTAAGTGGGAGTATAATGCTTGCAAGCTCTCCATGAGCTAAGGTAATTAATATGCTTGATAAATTATAATTAATCAAGCAATTTTAAATGATAAATAGGAGCGACCATTTTAACATCTTCACTTATACAACTCAAAATATATTATATTGGCAAATGAATAGTAATAAGGCACTTTAGAACTTGGCCGCGCATTCGGCTCGTTGGATGTCCTGGAATTTATTCTTTTAGTTATTTTGGAAACTGACAAAAGACTTCAAATGACTCTTCATAAAAATGAATTGGATTATTACGTAAAAATGCTTTTAATGAAAAACTTAAATATGCTCATAATTTACCAAAGAGCTTAAAATGTTTAGAGATTCCATTTGACTACAAATGGTTAGAAAGTGCTTAGTTATTTGGTAATTAACAAAAGATTAGAAATTTCTATGTACATAGAAATTATTAATCTGATGATTAAGAGGGGAAACATAAGAAAAAAAATGCTAAGCAAACATTGATCATATCTTCGAGGTTTTATGCAAGCCACCTTCGAGGTTTATGCAAAACAAACAACGAATGGATTAGACAATAAAACCCTAAACGGGGAGAAACAGAAGAACAAAAAAAAAACAACAAAACCCTAGAAAAAGAAAAAGCAACATGCAAGATCTGGCCTCTTGCTCGAGTGCGTTTTATAGAGGGTCCAAAAAGAAGAAAAAAAAAACGATAATTTCGAAATAATATCAACTAATATCTCCAAATTTACATAATTATGGATAGCAATTTACATAGTCTCTTACGGTCTAATAATAGAAATATTTTTGTCGCGGGATCTATGTCGGAATTGCTAGTCGGTAAACCTAGCATTACATGAGAAAATTATCAGACACGCACAATGAACTGGAAGATATAGAGAGAGACAATTCAAAAGCTTCTTTGAAATAGGGAATATGTTACCTGTGAAATTATAATCGAACAAAAATATCAGATTTTATTAATTCCCTTGAAACCCAAGATTTTATTACAGCTTATGAGAGAATAACCTCTACCAGTACTCGCGATCATCGCATGCTTTGATCTATTGTATGAGAGACTAACCTCTACCAGTACTCGCGATCATCGCATGCTTTGATATATTGTCAATATAGCGAGAAGAGGCACAATAACATCTCTGCAAATCAAAAATCATCATTATTTTGTCAAAAAAACTGAGAATTAAAGCATGCGAAAAAATCAAAAATCACCATTTGGTAGGTCCAGAATCAACCAGAAACTCCAATTAACCACGTTGCTCGAAAAAAACTCTGTTTTTATATAAAGAAAATGAGAAAAAGTGTGGGTTATGGTTAATAAAGTGTGGGCTATATATATATATATATATCTCTAATATAAAACAAAGCATGGATAACTTAGCTTAGATAAAGGACGCTCTGGATTCATTCTTGGGGAAGCTAAATCTATGGTTGTGGTTGTTTACATCATTATTTTATCATTAATTTTTTATAATGAATATTTTATTAATCTCTCATTATAAATGTCTTATAATTATGTTAGTTAATTAATATACTTTCATTAAATTTCTTATGAACTTTTCATTATAAATATCTTCTTACATCATAAATATCTTAATTTAATAGATGTCTCACAATTTTCTTAATGAATATACTTTCATCATTAATATTTTATTAATGTTTCCTTATAAATGTCTTATGATTATCCTAATAAATACTTTCATTAAATAAATAATAAATTTGTTAATAATCATATCAATTGGGTAGTATTTGTTGGTGGTCCATGGAGCCGGTGATGATGGTGATGAGGTAGTGGTGATGGGCGGTTCTGGTGGTGGTTGTGTGGGTGGTCAGTGTGGTAGTCAGGTAGTGGGGAATTCTTACTCTATGTGAAAATAAGCTGGTTATAAAATAAAATTTAAAAAAAAAAAAAAAAAAAAGATTATTGTACAGGCTGACCGCAATTTACCCTAAAAACAACCCGATAAAAATTTAACGTTGATAGTGTAATGTATATGTTATTGGGATGGTAACGGTTTTCAGTTGGTCCCATTATATGTTTCATTCGGTGGTTTCTTCTAAACACCTATTACGGTCAACCAATTCTCAAAAAAAAAAAAAAAAAAAAACCATGGAAACAAATTGCATTAACCCAGAGTAATAGGTTAATGCACAATCCATCGCGTCGTGTGCTTATTTTAGAGCTCCCTTATGATGGATTGTTGTTTTCAAGTTCTCTCTTAATTTGCATGTAACAAACTAAGAATAAGAAACTTCACCTTCGGGTTAACCTCCCAACTTCTCTTAATTTGCGGACAAAATAAGTTTTGGAACAACAAGGCCCTAAAATGTAATCCAGTCATCGGACGTTATTGTGAGAAACTAACAGTGGCATTGACGTTATTTCGGTCAACTTATCTGATTTGATTCCAGCGATTTCCACATTAGCCTGACGTTAATCCGTGTAGAAAAAGAAAAAAAATCAATCAATCCGATATAACTCCGTGGTATAGCATCGTGCATGATAACGTTTTGGAGTAACAATTAGAGAAGGAGAAGAACTTCTCTAAGCAGATGACATATCATCTATCGGCAGAAAGTTATTGTGATTAATGCAATTTCATTTTTCCGATAGGTACTGCGGTTGGGTTAAAGAGTCACGAATTAAACATCGTATGGGAATACCTGCTTCCTTGTAAGGGTTAACATCTAATCGATTTCAATTTTCATACTTATCGAAAAAAATGGAATCACGAATTAAGAACAAACTAAGAATAAGAGCTCCCTTAGGATGGATTGTTGTTTTCAAGTTCTCTCTTAATTTGCATGTAACAAACTTAGAATAAGAAACTTCACCTTCGGGTTAACCTCCCAACTTCTCTTAATTTGCGGACAACATAAGTTTTGGAACAACAAGGCCCTAAAATGTAATGCAGTCACCGGCCGTTACGGTGAGAAACTAATAGTGGCATTGACGTTATTTCGGTCAACTTATCTGATTTGATTCCAGCGACTTCCACATTAGCCTGACGTTAATCCGTGTAGAAAAAGAAAACAAATCAATCAATCCTATATAGCTTCATGGTATAGCATCGTGCATGATAACGTTTTGGAGTAACAATTAGAGAAGGAGAAGAACTTCTCTAAGCAGATGACATATCATCAATCTACAGAGTCATCATTACTGCAATTTCATTTTTCCGATAGTACCTGCGGTTGGGTTAAAGAGTCACAGAATTAAACATCGGATGGGAATACCTGCTTCCCCGGGTAAGGGTTAACATCTAATCGATTCCAATTTTCATACTTATCGAAGAAAAAAAAATGGAATCACGAATTAAGAACAAAAAACATTGTTATGCCAAAAGTGAAAACGTATTTGTGGCCACCTAAGTGAAGTTTACCTATTGTCTTTTGGTACAAGACCATTTTGGATTTGATGGAGGGCAACCAATGGGTTATATATATCTTTCTTTTTTTTTTATATGATCCGCGGAAAGACATGTTTTGGTGATATAAATTGGGCAATGAACATATAGACAATGATCAACTCCCGTGCCGTTACGGCACGGGTCAAGGCCTAGTATATATATATATTTAAGAGAAGCCCCCGATAATAGGATTCGTGTAAAAAGAACTAGTAGAGATAGAAAAAGACGAGTTTTCTGAAAATCTCACTTCAGTTTCAGAATGGAAGAATCAAAGAAACAAACTCTATCACAATCTGAACAATTGAAGGTGCAAACTGAAGTTTTTTATATGTACAAACACTTTGATTCAACTCCTAATCATGTGCAAAACCAATGGTAAAGCTCAAATTACTTATTAGGTTTTTCTATTTTTCTTAAAAATAATTGTGATTCAATTCATTGTATGTATAATTTGGGGTATTTTTTTTATTTGTTTTTATTACAGGTTAACACTTCAACGTTATAATCATATTGAGTATTTAACTAAAGGTCTCAAACATCTTGGACCTGGGTTCTGTTGTTTAGATGCTAAGTAAGATATTCTTGTTCTAGTTTCAGTTATTGATTTAGGTTGACATGTAAATAATATTAAAGAATTACTTTTTTTTTTTTTGTTCTAGTCGACCTTGGCTATGTTATTGGATACTTCATTCAGTTGCTTTACTGGGAGAGTCTGTGGATTGTGATCTGGAGGATAATGCTATTGATTTTCTAAGTCGTTGTCAGGTTCGGAATTCCATTTCTCGTTGCTTACATTAACTTGTGCTTCGAGGAGTTTCCTGTTATTGTGTTGAAGTAATTTTGCTACCCACAAAATAGGAAAATACGATATGTTCTAGCTTAGTTTCAGACTTTCTATAGATTGCCTGATTATAAATAACATTCTTTGCTAGTTTACTGATGCAAAACAATGTTTCGATGAGTATGATCTATTTTTCTTACAAATTCTCAGTGACCCCAGAGGCCCCCTGTGGAATTGGTTTTCAAGTATTCAAAGTTATCAGATTGTTTTTTTATTGGCGCTCATACACCTGGTTGTCTAAGCCCATAGTAGTTTCATTTGGTAACAATTGTATTTTGCAATTATTCCCTTTTTTCTTTGAGAATACTCGCAATGACAATTTTTTGCTGTTGTTCTGATACTAGCATGTAAAACTCATAATCTGCCAACAAGTTAACTTAGAATTTTATCGAATTCATGTAGGACCCTGATGGTGGCTACGGTGGTGGACCTGGGCAGGCAAGTACATTCTTCCCATTTGCAAGATACTCTTTTTCTAATCTCATGCCTGCTTGTTTGTTATTGGTTCCACAGATCCGTTGCGTTTGTTATACACAGTTATATCTACCTGTAACTGCACATACTGTTTTTCATTTTTGGATGGTACAACAATAGACTTGTTAATTTTTGTATCTCCTCTCAAGGTCATGGCGCTGATTCATTTAAGATTAATTTCATTACCAATTTCGCAGAGCAGTTGTGAATTGTTTTTCGTGGTGTAGTAGTCTGGTCGGAGTTTATGTTCCGTGTTATATTTTTTTCTATCACGTAATTTTATGTTTCCTTTGACGATTAACTGATACGCATCTTATGCTCAGTTGCCCCATCTGGCAACAACTTATGCGGCGGTAAATTCACTGATTACTCTGGGTGGCGACAAGGCACTATCATCTATTAATAGGTGCTTTTTCTTACTAAGTTGAGCTTTCAGATTATTTTGCTTTTTAATACTTCTGCTAAATATCCTAATATTATTTTACCTTGAATACTTAGACATAAACTGCACAACTTCCTGCTGAGGATGAAAGTTTCATCTGGTGGATTTAGGTATGTGTCATGTTTTCCGGTTTGACTTTTCATTCTACAAAACAACTGTTATTGCAAGCACAAGACCTCTGGCATTTATCTCAAATATTTGAGACATTATGAGTCAAAGATCCTGTATTAAGTTTATTTCTCCCCTCAGAATGCACGATGCAGGTGAAATTGATGTTAGGGCTTGTTATACTGCCATTTCTGTGAGTATTCTTGCTTCCAGCTACCTCTCCCTTAACCTTTTTTTATATCTTTTTTCCTTTTCCTTTTACTCTTACAGTATCTTGACAAGGATCCCTTTTTTTTCTTATCAAATCTCTATCAGGTAGCAAGTATATTAAACATTTTGGATGAGGAGCTAACTGAAAACGTCGGAAATTACATTCTAAGGTGGTTGCCGACTACCAATACTCAGTGTTGCAATTTGTTTCGTGCACTCTGTACTTGAATTTCTCTCCTTCTTGCTTATTACTTTTGTCTGTCCCATCTTCTCTTCAGCTGTCAGACTTATGAAGGTGGTATTGCTGGGGAGCCTGGCACTGAAGCTCATGGTGGGTATGTTTCAGAAATTCTGCTTCAAACTTCCTTTTGTATCTAAATTTCTTAAAATGTTTTTATGTCAAAAGAAGTTGCCTTTTTGTGTAAAGAACTTTGGTTTCATTCAAAACTGCACCTCATGTTTCTACTAGTTTCTTAAAATGTTAATTTTTTGTTGCAATAGGTACACCTTTTGTGGATTGGCGACGATGATTTTGATTAATGAAGTTGATCGGTTGGACTTGCGTAGTCTAATTGTAAGATAATAAGTTTCTTAAAAAAAAAAATTCCCTTCTTTCTTCTTCTTATTTTTGTTTTATTTTGTGTTGTGTATTTTGTTATCTTGTGCGTTTATTAGGTAATCTAAAACCATTTCATTGTAAAATCTTGCGTGTTCTTCCATATATCCACTAGCACCTCAACTTTGAGATTATAGTATTGGAATCTTAGAAAACCTGACTGAACTGACAACCTCCACCTAGTATTTCCTTGGACCGACGAAGATCTTCATGCTACTGAGAAATGACATTGCATGATTCTCTAACTTCATGCACCGCATATTTTAAGCCTGCACCATTGTTTTCAATAAAAATAATTGTTTGCTGGCAATATATTACTTGTTTCAAAGTTAACTCTGTAAGTCATAATCCAGGAGATCAACCATGTCATATTGTCTCCAATGTGTAGTAACTTCATGTTATGTTTGTATATGTAACTTTTCTGCTCAAATGTAGGACTGGATGGCATTTCGTCAAGGAGTTGAAAGTGGATTTCAAGGTAGAACAAACAAATTAGTCGATGGTTGTTATTCGTTTTGGCAGGTGTGTTCTTGAATCTGAACGTGTTATTCTTTTGATTCTCTGAATTGTGATCTAATATATAGATTAACAAATCAGGGGGGTGCAATGGCCTTACTTCAAAGATTATCTTCTCTTATTGATGCTCAAGTGAGGTCTTCATTCATTGGAGAAGGAGAACAAACCACAGGGAGAACAGAAGCTTCTGTCAAATTTGAGTCTGGAGGAGGAAGTGCGTCAGCTGGAAGTCCTGCTCAAGGTAAGGGAAGTCCTCATTTTAAACATGACCTAGTAATGCCGTAGATCACATGTTACAGGATACTCTAGGATCTGTGCATTGTGTTTCTGTTTCAAAATTACTTTTGTTTTTCATTTGGATCACCATGACTATTTTATGCAGGCAATCTTTCAGATGCTGGGTTATCATTTCTGAATAGATCGACAGAAGCAGACCCTTTCTTCGACACCGTTGGTCTGCAGCGATATATACTTTTATGTTCTCAGGTATCACGTTTGAAACTCTAGTAGGGTGCTGGTGTGTGACAATAGAGAATTACATGTACATATATGCATGATATGCACCTAGTCTACCAGTTAGTGCTATTTACTGCTAAGAAAATGTAGACCAACTGTCTGATGGAGGAAACCGCAATAATTTTTACATGTTAACTTACCTAGGAATTAGGTTGCTACAGTATTCTGTGAAGTGAATTAACTTTTTAGCTATGGTCAGACCAGTTTGGGAAACAGTTACCTGTTGCTAAATGGTCTTTAGTGTCTTAATGTGCGTCTAATTTTTTTGCATCACTGGCTGTTGCAGGATCCACACGGAGGGCTCAAGGATAAACCTGGAAAGCATCGAGATTACTACCACACGTGTTATTGCCTCAGCGGGCTCTCTGTGTGTCAGCATAGCTGGTCAAAGACTGCCAAATCTCAACCCTTGCCCCCTGCAATTTCTGGTCCTTATACCAACCTATTGGAGCCCATCCAACCACTTTTCAACGTTATAATAGATAAGTATCGTCAGGCTAATGATTTTTTTCTGTTTCTTACTAATATCTTGTAAACAGCTTCGATAAGTGGATACAGATATGTGTATAATTGCAGTCAGGTTTATTATAGTTCTCCTTGGTTACAATTTGTTCTGTAGTATTCGGTACTTAAGGCAATACTTTAATTGTTTTAAGAGAGATTATCATCTTACCTCTTTTGGGGCCATTTTAGAAGATCATTCCTAGAAGATAGAAAAGATTGGAACAAAAGACTGTCTTACCTGTTATATTTTATGACCAGGATAATCTTCCGAATCCTTCCTCATGCAGTGGCCGTTTTATTTATTTAGCTTTGTTTCAAGAGCTGCAAATTCTTTAAAGGGGCTGCGGGATAAGATCATGAGGTTAGGTCGTCTCGAAGTAAAATAAAAAACCTCTTATTCAAATATTTTTTGCAATACTAAATTTAGATAATGTGATGAATTAGTATAGTTAAGTTAATTGATTGTTAGTCGGTGATTAGATTAATAGGATTAACTTTATAGTTGATGAGTTAGATTTACAGTTTTCACAAATTTTTGTTTCCCCGAAAACCTTGGATATTGTTGACACAGATGAGTGATCCTAGTGAGAACTTCAAGTAGGTACTCCAAATTAAAAAAAAAAAAAATACATATACCGACAATGATCCGGTAATGGGTGAATTATCAGATTATGAAAATCAAATTTTTTTTTTCTGAGAATTAATCTACTTAGATTATTTTTTTTCTGAGAATTAATCTACTTAGATTAAAAATGGGAAAAATGACAGCTCTTGTGAAACAACGTGATGTTGAAATTAATGTTGGCTATATATTGTGTAGGTGTGATTTTACCAATTGGGAATCAACTATTTGTATGTCTTCGAAGATTTAAATCCTTAATTGCAGGAAAATCTATTGCGATACTCTCAATTGCCAAGAGAATAATTTCTTTATCCTGTATAAGCCATCGTGAGATTTCCACCAGTCAAGTTATTGGTAGAAGGGCTCAGGACCATATATTTATAGTCTTATCATGAGTAAAGACACTCAACCTCCACAACTTGCTTGTGGCAACATACATATTGCTAGCATTAGAAAACATCTCATTGGGTACATATGGAGGACGAAGAATTTTTATGATCTCGAAGATTTATTAATGTAATTTTTCTGTTTTATGTAACTTTAATCTTGTTTAGACCTTACATGTTGTATTATTTTTCCTTCGTCAAGTTTTTACCACAACAAGTTTAACTTGTCAAGGCTTTGATGAGGCAACACATGCGCATTCAATTTCTTTCCAAGTTCTTAACTTTACACCTTGTGTACTTCTTTTGTAACGGGTGATTCATCCTTATATTTTAGGCACGTCCCTGTCTAGGCAACCTATAATGACTTAGTTTTATCCACTTGGCAAGTTTTTAATATGAAAATTAGTTAACCCAAAGCTAAAGTGAAACACATGAGGGTGTCAAGCTCATAGTTGGGCACTAGAGGCGTGCTTACACTTGGGTGATGCACCGTTAGTGTAATCAATGTTTGTCGCAACGGTGAGGTTACACCATTTCTGAGTGGTAGCCGTCTTTGTTGGCATTCCATTATATAGTTTTACAATCACAAATAGAGTAAAATGAGTATCCGTGAATTGAGCATTTTTAGTCAAGATGAAAATCACCGACTAGATCTGATTATCGCCTTTTATTTTAGCTGCAAAACTTTTTTAAGTCGTTTGTTTCATGACTTGGTAATCATTGATTAAGCATTGCTTAATTATAACATTGTAGTCTTACTAGCACAAATTAACTATTAAAATTATGATTAGCATGTTAATGATCAGATCAGATCATCTTGTATTAGAGGAATTTCGAGAATTTAGACGAATCTAGCATTTATATATTGACTGAAATTGACAGTAATCATGTGTTTCATGCTTATTATATTCATAAGAGCTTATCATCAAATATTTGCTAGTGAAAACCTAACAACAATTGATTTATGTAGCTTAAACGACTTATATACATGCAATTCTAGATCAAGAAAACGGATCTGAGTTAAATCATACATACTATATGCATAAAAGATTTGGTTTTATCAAAACATTCGTATTATCTAGATATGAGATTTCTACTATTACAAGAAAATATTAGGAATCTAGAAGATTCTAGATCTAGAGTTCAGAATTTCTTTTCTGCTATTTTTTTTTACCATTGATCGATAGATTTGATCATGGTGGGTACGTTTATGAGATTAAAATCTTCAAAATCAGCAGTTAAAAGTTTGATCTCATTCAGAATCATCATTTTATGAACTAATAAACACACATATCATCAATATTTGAGCATAGGATGCTTATTCATGCAATTTAATTATCAAGTAATTGTTAGAGCATTGCTCGGTTGAACCCACAAGTTTTGATATCTCAAGCTTGTTGCCAATGTTAGGTGATCAAAACTATATTTTGATTTCTAGCCTACTAAGTCGAGTTTAGGACTAAGTTAGAATTTGTAGTTGAGTATCAGACATCACCCTTAAATACTAAAGATCGACGAAGACATTTGGAGAATTTTTGTACTAGGTATGTGAAGACTGAACCATTCTATTTTACTCATTATCTCACCATTCTATCTATTGAGATGATGTCGTATGACTTCTAGTAGATTTACAAAGAAGAAGTTTCGAGTCAAGCTTGTCTTGTGAGAAATATCAGAATATGATTCTAAGCAAAGATGTTCAACGGTGTTTAGGAATATTAGTTCTATGAATTATTTTGTGGATCAATTGAAAATTGCCATGCAAATGATTTCATCACTTGGGAATGTTTTAAACATCATAAGAGAGAAATATTGAACTTACTGATATTTCTACTTAGGGTAGGTTGGTAAACCAGTTTGCAAACCATGAATATTTGAGTTTCATAAATACAGGAAAGTTGGCTAACCAGTTCGCAAACCGCAAGTTTAGTTGGGAACAATTTATGAACCCGGTTGGCAAACAGTGGTGAACCGAATTATCAAAACTAGAATAATAGGCTAGATGTTGGCGAACCCGGTTCACGAACCGTTGTCAACTGAGTTCGGTAGTCTTGTAGGGTTGGCAAACCAAGTTCACGAACCGTCGCTCCCTGAATCGTGAACAAGCCATGCGGTTGGCAAACTGTCCTACCAACTGTCCCAGTTTATATTTTAGTAAGATTTAATTTCATAATATGCATTACTAGAACTCTATTAAACACTTTTGAGACTTCATTGATCACTTAAACGCTTATGTGTATGCATCATGATTTAACTTTTAAGTGTTTGAATGAATATCAAATTGCTTTTAGTTTTTTGGCTAACTTGACAAACCGAATGGTCATTATACACGGTTCAATAACCGAACCTAAGTGTATATTCTTTTATTGTATTTTTCAAGAATAGAGTTTGCTTGATTCTCAAGTTAGCTTAGCTTGAATTCTAAACAGCCCCTGGTCTTGGAAAAACTATAAATAGAGATGCTCTTTCAACTGGGAAAATTAATCCCTGACACTTTGTGTCCTAGTAGATTCAAGAGTCGTCCTCTATTGACTATAGGTTTCTTCTGAGAAACATAATTACGTCTACGACTAAAAAGACTTCGCTTCGGGCTTCTGAGAAGCCAGGTTCGACTATTTTTATCTTGATAGTTCGTGAATCCTAATCTTGCTTTTCTGTTACCAAGGTTCTCGTAATCTCTTTCAGCCAAGATAGATAGAAATCACAAAGTTCTCCTCGTCTCATATTTTTTGGTTCCTCAAGATAGATATTTGAAAACTTGTTAGAGTACAGCTCGGTTGAACCCACCAAGAGTTGGTATATCAAGTTTGGTTGTCATATTTTAGTGAACCAAAACTCATTTAAAGAGTCGCTTGATTATGTACTAGAGTCAACTTTGTATAGGTTAGCTTGAAAGTATTAGGATATGAGATTATAAGTATTACGTGAAGACTTGAAGAAGTGAAGAAGTAAGGATTTACAACGACAACATCATCCTTCCACTTGAGGTTAGTAGTATTTGACTTGAACTATTTCATTCCCTAACGTATCTTTCAAGTCGTGCATATTGAAAAAAAAAACTGCGAAGCATGAATGATTATACTCTAGTTAGACGTAGTATTAAGGAATACAATACGAAGTATAACGCTTATCTTTTGAACTTCGTATATAAGACATCAACATAATCGCTTGAATGCTATTGTGATTATGTATGTGTATGAGGTGAATATTTCATCCTAGGAAATAATATTTTACATTCGTTTAAAGGAAGTACATACATAAACTTGTTTTGTGAATGGAAAGGGAAATCACTAGGCTTATTGGTATTGTTATTCATTGCATATATTTTGAATTACCAATATGTGTGTTTAGTATAACCGCTCATAACTTGTTTATGTATCTTGGTAAAACTATTCACAAGGCCTGACTTTTGTATTGGTATGACTTTTATTAGTGAAACCGATCTTAAGTAATCACCTGAGATGGTATGATCGATTTGTTGTAATTGGTATGACCAACTCTAGTCATTGAGGAACCGATCATAGTAAGAGGTGCAACCGATCACAAAAGGGGAATCGATCATTGTAAGAGGTGCAACAAGTTTCTAGTTATTGGGAACCGATCCTATGAACATGTGCAACACGTTTTTAGTTATTGGGAACCGATCCTATGGACATGTGCACCAAATACAAGTTAGATAGCATATATATGTGGGAACCGATCCTAGTACCAAGTCAACCAACTTTTGGTAACTAGCGTGACTAATTCTAGTACCCACATGGAGGTAGAACCGAAACTTTTTTAGATAGAACCGTGAAACCCATGTTTGTTGATTTGATAGGATAATCAATCACATAGTTCTTGGAAGTCAGATGAACCAATTCTAAACTTGTTTGGAAGTGTGGCAAATCAGATCCAAGATTGTAAGTATGAAAAAGGACTTACAAAGTAAAGATGTCGACATACTTTGAACATGTGCAGTAACGCTTATCTTTTATTGTTCAAAGATATTCCTTAATAGCTAAAGGAGAATCCCTGATCGAAATAAATTGAGAATCTTTTAATTAAGGTTTTTAGTTTTATATGCTTTTAATTTCCAGCAATTAAAATGCATATCTTTAGAAAATAAAAATTGGTAATGTGCATTTACTAATTGGAGATTTTCTACTGAGATTTCGGTCAATATTTGGACAAAGCATTTCCAGGAATTATGGAAACCGAATTTGGAAATATATTTCATATCTTGAGAATATTTTTGGTTTTGGAAATTCCTTGGTGTCCAAACTTCCTTGGTCTATAAATATTGAAGTTTGCATTTCAAGCAAACTAATCTTCAGAGCCAGCAAAACTACCTAGTTGTGTTGTTACTGGTGGAGCCGCCTATTCGGAGAGGAAAGTAACCTAATTAGGCGAAATCTCTTACGGCCGCTCAGTTTAAAGACTTCTTTGGGATTGAGAAGATCTATTAGTACCGTTGGTGGGAAACTAGATAATTGCGGTTTATTATTAGTTTTCGATTAATTTGATTGACTAACGGTTGTTGAACTTTAATTGCACCTAGTTTGTTTATGCTTGGGAATCTTCTCTTCTGATATAAGATTCACTCAAACTAGATCGAAGTTTCGACGGGGATATTTAGACTGTTTGTAGATCTAAAGACGTCTTGTGATAATCCATTGTTAACAGACTCCGTTATGTGTGTGATTGATCACAAGAGATTCAAGTTGATTGTGTGCAGGTGTTTATTGAAGATCTAAGAAGATTTGAAGACGAAGAAGATTTCTGATTTGGGTTCATAATCTTTGGTGTGCACAATACTTGTTTCGGTTAAAGAGGATCCAACTATAATCGGTTTATCCTTGTGGTAGATTGGATTGATTAGTTGAGTAGATCGACATCAATACAATTCTTTGTGATTAAGAGTATTGATTGCAAAATATTGACAATTACTTTGGTAGTTGTTATTAGATAGATCTAAGGACCTGACAAAGGAGTTTATTGGGATAAACGGAAGAGCCTTGTGTCGAACTCACATCACTTGGTTGAAAAGAGTTGCTACCAAACAGATTTGTTGTTCCTTTACTGTTTGGAATACGAACCAAAGGAATTGTTCCAAGTACGTGACTTATTACAAGTTGGAGGCGTGGGAATACATACGGAACTAGGTGAACTATAGGTTTAGTTTCTTGGTCTCAACTATACGAAGTTGGTTTGATTTTGTATAGCGGCTTAATCCCGAGAGTATTCAATTCTGGACAAGGTCCCAGGGTTTTTCTGCATTTACGGTTACCTCGTTAACAAAATCTGGCTGTGTCTTTTACTTTTCTATTTCTGCAATCATAATTTTTTTTATTAAAATTAGAAGTAAAATACACAAACGTTAATTCCTATTTACTTGATAGTAATCATATTGTGTTTGGTTAAGTCCGAACCATTTATCAAGTAAACATACTTCATTGTTGTATTGTCTCGATATTGTATCCATAGTCAATCACACAAGTTATCTTGTTGTCGTATTGTCTCGATCTCGTATCTATAGACGATCACACGAAGTGTGAACCGATTAGTTGTATTGTCTCGCCTCAGTCCATAGACAATCACTTTCGGAGAAAGGACTTATAGGTGGAAAAGTTTTAGATTGAGGTATATTTGGGTACCCTCGTCTTTTCAATTGGTATCAGAGCGGGCAAACACGAAAAGATCTAACAATCTGGGTTTGGTGCGATCCAACCTATAAGGTATGAGTCAAAATAAGAAAAGCAAAGATAAACTTATGAAGAGCTCAGTTAACGTATGTCAAGATAATGAGGATAAAGTCTCAGAAAAGGTCAATGCAAATTGGTCTCGAAAGTCTTTTCGAAAATCAAAGAAAAAATCTATGACAGATAATTTGATTGAGATTCAAGCCTCTGATCAGAAGAGAATCAATCCGAAACTCAAGAAATCGGTTTTGGATCCGACTCTAATTCCTAGTGAAAAATCGTCTTTTTTCAGAATGCGAAAAGAGATTAGATTCACTAGCATACCCAAGTTCTGAATATCGTAAGATGTTGGTAAGGTTTTTCAAACATATCGAAACCTATTCAGAAAAGGGAAAAACTATTGACAGTCTAGATGATGTCTTAGAACTTATTGTTCAACTACATGTAAGAATATGTGAAGAACAACGAGATACACTCAGTCTTCAAAATAATCTGGAAGATTATATGGAACAAAAATTGGCCTTGTGCAAACATGTTCATCAACAAACTACTGAGTGTGAAATTCTCAATCAATCGCTAGAGCATTCACAAATAAGGAATAAGATCCTTATTGAGAAACTTCTTACAGTAACATGTCAAGAGGTATATCTAAACGGGTGTTTAGAAAACCATTTCCAACAAGGAATGGATACCTTAAGAGGACATATAGAATGTCTTGAACAAGAGACATTAGCAATTTGTCGAATGGAAAATCTTGATCACACGGGTTCAAGTTCAGAGAACATTCCATCATGGGCATAGGATATAATCGAAAATATTGCATCTCGTAATTTTCCTAACCAAGAGGATGGGTTCAAAACCCACGCAAAGGAACATGATAATGTTCCTAAATAAAAGGAGGAAGAATCTCCTCAAAATGTATTTGATGAGGAAAATCCTCATCCCAATGCTTAATCGCATTAGAATGTGCATCCTTACGGTGCCCAATCTTCGGATGTAAGGAAGCATATATACCTGGCCTATCGGTATCCTACTAATATCTCGTATTCAACATATAGAGAATACACAATCTACCTTAAGGGTATTTCAATTATGTTTATGTATATAAAGGTTGTCTTACACCAACTTGTGTAAAAAAGATAAGTGTAGATGTTTGAAGTATCTCTTGATACTGATCTAAAAGATAATTTCTTGTCAAAAGAAAGTTGTGTTTCTGTAACACATAAGATGCAAAAATCTTTTCAAATCTTGTCAGAATTATTTATTTAAGGCTGATATCTATGTTTGGTATGTGTTAAAGGTATTTCAAGTATATGTACTCAACGTGTCTGGAAACTTATACAAAAGGATGTATTCTCAAACCAGATCTCAAGCAAAACTTCTGAAAGCCTTGAGTGGAATGACTTTTAAGGAAACTATTCATCTTGATGATACCTTCAAGAAATATGGTTGTGAAGATATCGAAAATGAAAAGGAAGATGTGACTCATCTCCTTGTCCAAAACAGTTTGGATGCTAAGATTGATATTATCAATCTACGTCAAGTCCTCCTCAGTACTATTGAAACTCATCATAGACAAGCATCACTACTAAGAACTGTTATCCGTAACCAAAGAAAGCTGATTAAACTTGGAATCGGTAACAGGGAATATGCTCGAAATATTAATCGAAATGTTAATGCTTTAGCCTATAAACATAATCAAGGTATTGTATGCAAAATTCGAGATATCAGTCGAGATGCTGTTGATGAAGATCCTGAAAAATTTAAGGAAATTGAAGATGATCTTTGAAAAATCTGTTGAAAAATAGACATTAGTTTTTGATTATTTCAATTAGGTCTATTTTGAATAAAACTATCCTATTTATGAATAAAATTATTTGATTTATAATTTTTCTTGTGATAGTTTTCGTTTACATAGCCTGTGCTTGAATGCTTTTTCTTATTGCTATGTATGTTATGTGATGTTTGATTTCGGTTTTCGGTTTTCATGACCTTAATATTCGATCTCATATGATGTGAACCCTTATGGTTTGGGTGACTTGTTGGTTTAGCATGATTAAGTTCTAGCCCATGTTGGTAGGCTTTATCAAAGGATAATGAGGGGTTCTGATTGAAACAATATGTGAAAAAGTCACAATATGTTGAATCATTTGGTTTAGCATAAAAGCATATGTGTTTCAGGGTTTTCAAATTTTGCCTGCAATAGTTAAAACCGGTTTTCAACCTTTCTCTGGTAAAGGTTGGTTGTTTTTATTCTTTTGTTTTGCACAAGGATGACAACATAATGATATTTCGGTATCAATTCTCCCTGAAAAGAAGATGCAAACATTTTGGAGAAGAGGATGCGAAATTTGAGGTAACGACTTTGTTAGTTAATCGTTTTCCTGTTTAAGAAAAGACTGATTTTATTGCGTATATTTATTGCTTTGGCTTAACAAAATTTCGGTACAATTGATGTTTTATTCCATTATTGTGTATGGATGTGTGTGTGATTCAATTGTTTCCGGTTAATAAAAACTATTATTATCTTGCTTTATTGTTTGGTATCAATCGTTTAGTCTTACAAAATTTCGGTGCAATTGCGGTGCTTTAATGTCTATGTTATATGGATAATTAGAACTTGATGAGAAAAATAGAGTTATCTTTATTTTGGTCTTATCGAACAAGCGATTGTATTTGTACAATCGGTTTAGCAAAGGAACTAAGGTGCTTAGTCGATTTTTGGTTTGATAAACTATAAGGGAAAATTGCTTCGGGCAATTGTTTCCTTGGCAACATATCAAAACAAAATTACTTTTTAGTTTCGGTTTTGATATTGGTTATCAAAAATGGTATGTGGAACCCTCGTGCTTAACTCTTATAGGTTGCAAGTCTTTGAGATTTATAAGATCCTTTCGGTTTGTCCTTTATTTGCTCGTATCTTTGTCATTTTGTGACAAAAAGGGGGAGAAATATATGGAGTAAACAAGTGATATTGGTATTGATTTATATTGATTTATATCACTAAGGGAAAGGACATTGGTGCTTAAATGTTTTATCTAACGAAAGAGTAAAGCATAGACTAAGGGGGAGTAGCATATCATATTGATAAGGGAATAACAAAGACGCGCGGATTGGAATCTACCTATCTTACCTTTAGGGGGAGTATTAGCTTTGTTATTATAATGTCAACAACGGCATTTATGGATTGAATGTATACAGGTTATTGTGTTGTTGAATTTGGGAATCAAGCGTATGTGTAATGAATTCTTGTAATTTGTTTATCCATATGATGTAAGAGTTTTGTCACTAAAATTGACAAAGGGGGAGATTGTTAGAGCATAGCTCGGTTGAACCCACCAAGCGTTGGTGTTAGAGCATAGATCGGTTGAACCCACCAAGCATTGGTATGTCAAGTTTGGTTGTCATATTTTAGTGAATCAAAACTCATTTTAAGAGTCGCTTGATTATGTACTAGAGTCAACTTCGTATAGGTTAGCTTGAAAGTATTAGGATATGAGACATTACAAGTATTGCGAAGACTTGAAGAAGTAAAGAAGTACGAAGCTACAACGACAACATCATCCTTCCACTTGAGGTTAGTGATATTTGACTTGAACTGTTTCATTCCCTAACGTATCTTTCAAGTCGTGCATATTGAAAACGAAACTGCGAAGCATGAACACTCTAGATAGACATAGTATTAAGGAATACAATATGAAGTTTATTGCTTAACCATTAAACTTTTTTTTATGGGTGAAAACTATTTCTGACGATTTTGGTAATTTGGGTGTGTGCATGAGAAATGAATCTAAACCCTAAACAAATGCACTGCACGGGAGTGCTTGTGATTCGAGAAATCATTCTGTACAACTATGGCCTAAACCAAGAAATGGACGTTCCAGACTTGCTTCGGTCACAAAGTGAAGGAGATAGGGTTGATATTAGGGAGGGAAGCGGAGAAGGTGTTGAGATTGTGAAGGTGTTGGCTGTGTACGACTTGTATCAGAAAGCTGAACTGGCCTGCAGAATGTAAGCTATCAGTTCTGGTGTTGGGATACGATTGTATCAACACTTGGTTTTCTGTCTTGTCTTGTCTTGTCTCGTGGAAATAGGGAGGAGAACCAATTTATACAAGTCATTAAGCCTAACCCACGTCTCTCATGGGAAGTGGAGGAAGTGGAGTGATGGAGTAGTGGAGTTGTGTGTTAGTGTCACACGACCAGTCTTGCCCACTTCTCCCGTCATCACTAACCGTCCATGTCTTCCTGACACGTTCTTGTAATGGCGCGTTGTGCGCTGCACACTGTAAACCGCCAGACCAATACCCCAGTAAGTATCCCCCAGTTTGTGACATGATTGATGTCTCGATCGTGTGGATCGTGGGACCCACATGAAGTAGCATGTAATGATGGATTAAATAACTAAGTTATTTAGGAAGTCGATATTTATGAGATATCGTGTGTATTCTATGCAGGTAACGCATCGAATATATTCAGCATGTGTGAAGCATCGTTGTTTTAAGGCTTAACGGAGTAAGTCACGAATTTAAGCGTCTTAAAATAGCATCATTTCCAGCCATCTTCGAGTGATCGTTTGGAGGCTATACATGCAATCCCTGATTTGGCCGATCACCAGATGTGGAAGAGTGGTGGACGGTGATCGTGGTGATTTCTTGCTGGTCGTTTAACTCCTTACCAGGGCTGCTTAATCAAGCTGGTAGAGTTGGACGGACGAGATGATCTGTGAAGCTCATCTGCGACCGTTGATGAAGTTTTAGGGTTTTGAAGAGGTGCGCAAGCATCACTCTTCAGCTTGGTCGAATCCAAGCATGGGAGACGTTTTTGACATGACCGACCGGGCATGCGTGTAGACGGCTTGCCGGTGTACACGTCCGTACCTCACTGTCCCATGAAAGTGTGATCTAAACCACTCAATTTGTCCCAGAAAGAGGAGCGATCGAGATTGATTTGCGATAGAAATCCCATGCCGCAAAGGAGTTGAAGACCGCATGTCATGCCTACTTCAGGTGCGCGTTTCGAGACGTCCAGCCATGGTTGGCCTTGGTCGATCATTCAGGCGTGTAGATGGGCCCACGGTGATCATGTTGACATGCTCGGGACCCTTTGAATCTACATTTACACCCTCCATCTATGCCTGCGAAGATGGATGGTCGTGATTGATTTGCGACACATGTGATATGCCGCAAACCCTAATTAGGGTTTCATGTCCACGCTACTTTGGCTGGACGAATTGGCAAGCTACGCTCTTCTTTTGGTGAGGCCGACCATGTGGGACCCACATTGGGCCGGTGGTGATCACGCCAATATCTGTCTGATGACTAGGGGTCTGATCTAAGCCATCCAAACATGCCGGTGAAGTTGGATGGTCGAGATCGATTTAAGACCGTTAGTGGAATTTCCTGCGACCCTTAAAGCATCACGCCGGCCGAACTTTGGGTGAACGTTTGCTCCTCCCTGGCTAGGTCGTGAGATGGTCGGCTATGCAGGTAGAAAGGGGGCCCGCCAGTGTACATAACGGTGCTTGTCCGACCGGGAATGGGGCGATCCGCGCCGTCGAAGATGAACGGACGTGATGGATTTGAGACTGCCATAGGCAGCCTTTGTTCGTACGAGCTCCTCCAAGTCACTCCATACCAGCCTGGACATCCAACTTCAGGCTGGTGTTTGGTGGTTGTTTGGATGGCGTGACTTGTACTTGACCGGCCATGGCATTAAGGGGCCCGCTGGTGGTCATTGCTGTGGTTGCCTGATCCTGCTAGGGTTCGTCTAGGCTAGTTAAATCGTGCGGCCAACTTGCGTGGTCTTCTGAGACTGATATGGACAGTCCAGATTCAAATATGCTCAATCGGGCTAGTATAACACACCGAGAGATATATGCTCAATCGGGCTAGTATAACACACCGAGAGTTGTAGCATGTACGGGTATTTCGTGCATGCCTCATTAGTGACACTTGGAGATTCGTGTTACTCTGCTGAGAGCAACACTCAGTCGTCATGCCGTACCAATAATGAGAGTTCAGCGGGAACATCACATGAAATACAAGGCTGGTCATGCATTAATTAATAATGCTATAAATGCATAGGGTATATGGGATTGTTGCTACATGCTCCATTTTAGGTGAATTAGTAAAGTGGAGAAGTATTCATCACTTATTAGTGGCTTTATCCTTTGCAGGATGTCAGCGTATAAATTTGGTTTTACAATTTTACCCTTGAACTAAAATCCACCATCTATATTAAGTCCCCTACCTAGCACATGATGGTTACACTATTGTGGGGTAGGCATGAGATGGTGACAAATGGGTACATTTAAATGACCAAGCTAAAGTAAATGCATATTTACCGCATAGATAGACATTGCCAAGGTGATGTCCTGGTCAAACCTGATTAGGGTTTGGGAGAGAAATACGACTTGGTCGGCGTTGAGACCTTATTCATCGGACAAGCACTGTCGTAGCTGATTCAGTCTTCCCTTAGGGTTTTCTTCAACATGTATGTGGGGTTTAAAACCGACATTCGTCGATAGGATTTTCTTGCAGAAACTCTACCTCCTCAACTTGTCGAACAACAACAGATCATCTTCTTCGTATCACCCAGGATCTTCTGCTAAACGTGCACGCCCATCTGAGGTTCAGGATGAACAGCCTTACGACGACTCTCTTGTTCGTACTCGCCGAGTTAAGAAGACTATACCGGTTCGTTCTCCCCCTTTTTTTTACAGAGATGCCCGTGTGTGACAGTGGTCGATGATGATGACTTAAACAGTCCTCTTCCTTCAAATTCAAACACACCTACTCCTGTGGATCTCGATGATGCCGATCTAGGTATCTCGTCTTACGAATATCCCAACGCAGGTCTTCCATTCGATATTCACATGAAATGTCTATCTTCCAGCTATCGAACCATCGGTGGATTCTTGGTGCGGAAGGAGTTTGTGCTTTTATACACAAAAGTATGGAAGAGGTATGGCCATATCACAACCAGGAATGTAGTTCAATACTGTGCATCTGCTTTGGTTGCCACAGTAAACTGTCTTCTCCCTATGATTGTCGAGATGGAGGATATCTCCATCCGTAATGTTGTTGAATCAAAATTCGAAGAGTGGGAGAACATGGTGTCTACCTGTGAATCGATGGGATTCAATGTGGGTTGGATACGACAGCGTCTTGACATCATCAAGGTTGATTGAGCCGGCATCCTTGCGAACGTAGTTCCTGCTGCGAAGGCTATCTTGGAAGAAGAAAAGGCTCTGGCCGTTGAATCGGAGAAGGTGGAGCAGGCAGTACAGAACTTGAAGAATAAGACAGAGAGATATCAAGCTAGGTTGAAGATGATGCTCTCAAGGAACTATTATCTGCTAGATGGCCTCTTCTAAGCCGCATTCAGTTGTATTCTCTTATTGTCAATGACGTCATGTCAAGAAGACTTTGAATATCTTTGTGGAATAAATTGCGTTGGTTTTTTGATTGGTGAAATGGGTTTTTTCATTAATGCATTTCTGAATAAATTGATAATTCAAACGTGTAATGAAAATAAATGTCTGTATTGTCGTGTCATGAGACAGAAGCGGACAATGATCAAGCATGATACGCCTTGAGCCATTTTCCGTTGATGACCGCTTCTAACTTGCCCCCGTCCACCTTGATGATCTTGTAGTAGCCGGTACTGTAAGCCTTAGTGATTGCATAAGGACCTCCCATTTTGGTGAGAATTTTGGTGCAGACATGTCTTGCTGGATGTGCTTGGCCGTCTTCAAGACCAAATCTCCCATTTTGAAACACGTGGTTTCACAGTTTTGTTATATGCCCTGGAAATTCTATTCCTGTGCACCTGAGTGCGTTTCTCTGCTTTGCTTCTTCTGAAATTGAGAGTGTTTAATTCAGATACTCTGGAGTTAGATGCTTCAGCTTCGTTCCAGTGGACCCCGCTTGCTGCTGAAATCCTGGCTGATGGGATTTTGATCTCTGCTGGGAGGATTGCATCCGCACCATAAACAAGTGAGTATGGAGAAACTCCAACGGAGCTTCTGGGTGATGTCCGGTATGCCCAGAGTGCCATCGGTAACTGGTCATGCCATTCTCTAGGATTGTCATGTTACTGTTCGACTGAGAATCTGGATCAATGTCTTGTTGGTACTCTCAGCTTGTCCGTTTCCTTGAGGATAATAGATAGTGGAGAAGACTTGTTTAATTCCATATTCTTCAAGTAACTCTCGTACCTGTTTGTTGACGAAGGGAGTGCCGTTATCAGTGATAATATGCTTAGGCACACCAAAACGACAAATGATATACTCTTTAATGAAATCTGCAATTGTTGCTCCTGTAGTTCCTCGCAGAGGAATGGCCTCCACCCATTTAGTGAAGTATTCTGTCGCGGTTATGATATACTCGTGCTGCTTTGATGATGGTGGATTGATTTTCACAATAATGTCCAGTCCCCAACTGTAAAATGGACACGGACTTATCGAGTGTAAAGGGATGGAAGGCGCGTGAACAAGGTTCCCATGGACTTGACATCTGTGGCAGCTTTGAACAAAAGTGGCTGCGTCATCCTCCATGGTTGGCCAATAATATTTCTCTTGTATCTGGAGAAATAGTTTCCTCTTCCCTTGATGTTCCCCTTCGTGCATTTCCTTCAGCATAACCGGGATTTCTACCCCATCCAGGCACCGCAACAGATCACCTCCGAAGCTCTTGCGATACAGGATCCCTTCGTGAAACACGAACCGCTTGGACTTTTGCTTTATCTTGACGGCATCCTTTTGGCTAGAAGGAGTTGCCCCGTCGCGGAGATAGCTAATGTACGGCTCTCTCCAGTCCCCAGTGTGGCTCACACTAAAAACCTCCAATTGATGTGGTGGCGCTTGACAATTAGAGCAGGACTTCTGAAGCAGTCGGGATTGAGTCTCCATCTCTGGCCAGTAATATCCCAGGCGTTGAAGTCGTCGATAAATCGTTACCACCAGTGATTGTCCACAAATTTCGTTTTGAGCGCGGTTAAGCTGCAGCTGTGCTTCATCATCCCCCAGGCATCTTGATAGGGAACCGTCCGGGTTTCGATGATATAACATACCATGAAGCATGAAGAAGTTTTGCAGGGTTTTGAGACTGACCTTTCCTTGGGAAAGTGAGCTGCTGAGCTCCTGAATGATCGGAGTTCGCCAGTCGCAAATCTCGGTGTCTTTGTATTGTGACACCCATGTCGACTCTATGGTTCTCCTCTTTACTGTCAGGGTTTCTTCTAATCCTTCGAACTTCAATTTAGACGCCAGCGTTGCTAGACAATCGGCGTGTTTGTTGTTGCTGCGACCAACATGGGTTATGGTTGCATCAGCAAAATAATTTAGTAATCTTTGTGCTTCTGATCGGTATGGAGCTAGCGTCACTTCCTTCAATGCATATACTCCATTCATCTGATTCACCAGTAGCTTGGATTCACCTCTTATCTCCAGGCGCGTGACTCCTGCTTGCTTGGCTATTGACAACCCTATGAGGAAGGCTTCATATTCTGCTGAATTGTTGGTACATTGGAAGTCCATCTTGAAGGAGTGTGAGAATACTTCCCCAGTTGGAGATATAAAGACTACGCCTGCCCCTCCAGTGTTACTGCTAGGAGTGCCGGAGCCGTCAAAATACAACAACCACACTTCTTCCTCGACAACGGAGATGTCTGGAAATTCTCCAGGAAGATCCTCGCATAGTCCCGTAGTGCCTTCCCCAGGGAATGCTGCTAGTAAGTCTGCGACTACTTGCCCCTTGATAGCTCTAGGTGATGTACACGTTATTTCTAACTCTGACATTTGGAGAAGCCACTTGGCCGCCCTTCCCATCAGGACCGGTTTTGAAAGTAGAAACTTCGCAGGGTCAGATTTAGATATGAGTACTACCTTGTTGGACAGCAGGTAATGTCTGAACTTCTGAATGGAATAGATTAGAGATAAACATTCTTTCTCCGCCTTAGAATATCTGAGTTCAACATCTCTTAATATTCGACTGAAGTAGTATATGGGACGTTCGATTCCCTCATCGTCTTCTTGAGCTAGCAAGGCCCCGACGGCGGTGTCACTGAAGGCGGTGTAGAGACAAAGCGGCTTCCCTTGGACGGGAGACTTCATGGTGGCTGGAGACGACAGTATTCGTTGAATCTTTCGGAAAGCTTCCTGTTGAGTTGCGGTCCAAACGAAGCTTGCTTCCTTCTTCAGCAAGGGGGTGAATGAGGCAACAAGCTGGGCCAGGCCAGGTATAAAACGTCGAATGTAGTTCACCTTTCCCATGAAACTTTGTAGTTCTTTCACAGTTTGTGGTGGTGGCATCGTGAGGATGGATTGAGTCTTGGACGGGTCCACCTTGATCCCTTCTGCAGTCACTTGGAATCCTAGAAATTTGCCTGAAGAGACACCGAAAGCGCATTTCAAAGGATTCATCTTCAATTTGTATTCACGACACCTCTCGAACACTTGTCGTAGGACTCCTGTGTGGTCTGCTCAAGCTATTGATTTGACCACAATATCATCTACGTAGTCTTCTATTTGTTTATGCATCATATCGTGGAAAATTGCCGTCATAGCGTGTTGATACGTTGCACCGGCGTTCTTTAAACCGAATGGCATAACAATATAGTAGAAATTTCCAAGAGGGGTTCGAAAGTCCGTCTTACTTGCATCGTGCTCATACATCCTTATCTGATTGTAGCCACTGTAACCATCCATGAAGGAGAACATGCCGTGTCCACTGGTGGCGTCCACTAACATGTCGATGTTGGGTAGAGAAAAGTCGTACTTGGGGTAGCACTTGTTCAAGTCTCTGAAATACACGCAACACCGAATCTGTCCGTTTTTCTTCTTTACCGGAACCACGTTGGCTAACCAGGTCGGATGATGAATAGGTTTGATGAAGCCGGCAGCTAGCAACTTCTGAATTTCGGTCTTGATTTGCTCTTCCAGTTCGTGTCTGAATTGTCTCGAAGACTGTTTGATCGGCTTGGATCCAGGTACGACACGTAGATGATGGGTGACCAATTTTTCATCCAGACCAGGCATTTCCTCATATGTCCAAGCAAATACATCTTGATACTCTTTGAGAAGTTGGACAAGATTCGCGCGTTCGTCCGTGGACAAAGTCGAACTGATAGAGACAGGCCTGGGAGATTCTTCATTCCCAACGTTAACAATCTCGAGCTCGTCAGTTGTGGAGTTGGTGCCATCTTGTAGCTGTCGCGGAGCGTCCAATACCTCATCTTGTGGCTCGTCGTTCTTGAAGCACTCAACTGGGCGGAGAGACTGGGTACCAGTCTCCACTGCTAATTGCTAACAGCGGCGTCGGTATATCATTTTCCCCTTATGATCATGGCTTTCCTCGAAAGCTCGTTCCCTATTGGTGTGGACGTGGGTTGCGGCTTCACCGGATAAAGAAGAGTGCCTGGCCAGCAAAGTTGCGTCGTGGTGGATAACCCTCGATGCAAGTCGGTCCTCCTCCTGGATCGACGCCCACGTGGGTAGTGGGGTGCACAGGACTTTGTATGATATTCGCCGCGGAGCTTCCCTTGGCTCGAACAGTTCCACCCCGCATATTGGTGCGTAAGGAGACAATGATACAGGAATACAGACGACTTCCTTATTCAGCATAGTCTTCAGGCATTGATGATACGTTGAAGGGACGACCCTATTGTCATGAAGCCACGGTCTCCCTAGTATCATATGATAGTCCGGCTCCTTCTCTATGACTTCAAATTTCACTTTTGACTGAACGGGCCCTACCGATAAAATTGATTGACGTACTCGTATGTCTTTGTCCGTTTCCTTCAAAGTCTTTCATTATGGTAGGCTGCCGTATGATCTTGCATGGGCGAACCTTGGTTGTCCTGAGAGTCTTGAGAGTAATCACATTCGAAGATGCTCCTGTGTCGATGAGCGCTCTCTTGAACTCTGAACCCTTGATGCGTGCGGTAACATGTAGGGCCCGGTTGTGACCTTCCTCCGCCATCATGTCGTCCTCTGTAAATGTAACATTATTTACAGATGTTTCCGATGCGTTTAGGACTTCTGGACGTGAAGGATCCAGGTGTACATCCAGGGCTATCTGTTTAATTGCAGCAAATGTCTCCGCCCGCTGATTCCTCGAGAGATGTAAAAGTTCACACAAACTCTCCACTAGAGATGCCGCTTCCTGATCCACTGGTCTCCGGTTCGTAGTGAAGCTGTTGATTTGAGAGGGACCATTCCCCGAAACGCTCATCTCCGATGTGATCTTGACGAGGAGATCAAGTATGCCATTTATCGCTTCTGATTAGCTCCATGTTCTTCGTGTGGATCTCCTGTACACCTGCTAGTTCACTCAACGTTGGGAGTCTCCTGATTATACCGTCAGATACGCCGTTGGGAGGAGGGGTATCTCCGTTGGAGGAATCACCAGGATTTGAGACCGTTGAGGCGGTCCTAAGACCAACCATCTTGAAACCGATCGAATGGTATTGAAGAAATTGACTTTACAACCGAGATATTAACCTCCCACTGTGGTCGCCAATTGTTTATGGGTGAAAACTATTTCTGCCGATTTTGGTAATTTGGGTGTGTGGATGAGAAATGAATCTAAACCCTAAACAAATACACTGCACGGGAGTGCTTGTGATTCGAGAAATCAATCTGTACAACTCTGGCCTAAACCAAGAAATGGCCGTTCCGACTTGCTTCGGTCACAAAGTGAAGGAGATGGGGTTGATCTTAGGGAGGGAAGCGAAGAAGGTGTTGAGATTGTGAAGGTGTTGGCTGTGTACGACTTGTATCAGAAGGTGAACTGGCCTGCAGAATGTAAGCTATCAGTTCTGGTGTTGGATACGATTGTATCAACACTTGGTTTTCTGTCTTGTCTTGTCTTGTCTCGTGGAAATAGGGAGGAGAACCTATTTATACAAGTCATTAAGCCTAACCCACGTCTCTCATGGGAAGTGGAGGAAGTGGAGTGATGGAGTAGTGGAGTTGTGTGTTAGTGTCACACGACCAGTCTTGCCCACTTCTCCCGTCATCACTAACCGTCCATGTCTTCCTGACACATTCTTGTGATGGCGCGTTGTGCGCTGCACGCTGTAAACCGCCATACCAATACCCCAATAAGTATCCCCCAGTTTGTGACATGATTGATGTCTCGATCGTGTGGATCATGGGACCCACAGGAAGTAGCATGTAATGATGGATTAAATAACTAAGTTATTTAGGAAGTCGATATTTATGAGATATCGTGTGTATTCTATGCAGGTAACGCATCGAATATATTCAGCATGTGTGAAGCATCGTTGTTTTAAGGCTTAACGGAGTAAGTCACGAATTTAAGCGTCTTAAAATAACATCATGTCCAGCCATCTTCGAGTGATCGTTTGGAGGCTATACAGGCAAGCCCTGATTTGGCCGATCACCTCATGTGGAAGAGTGGTGGACGGTGATCGTGGTGATGCCTTGCTGGTCGCTGAACTCCTAACCAGGGCTTCTTAATCAAGCTGGTAGAGTTGGACAGATGAGATGATCTATGACACTCATCTGTGACCGTTGATGAAGTTTTAGGGTTTTGAAGAGGTGCGCAAGCATCACTCTTCAACTTGGTCAATCCAAGCATGGTAGACGTTTTTGACAGGACCGGCCGGGTATGCGTGTAGACGGCTTGCCGGTGTACACGTCTGTACCTCACTGTCCCATGAAAGTGTGATCTAAACCACTCAATTTGTCCGGTAAAGAGGAGCGACTGAGATTGATTTGCGATAGAAATCTCATGCCGCAAAGGAGTTGAAGACCGCACGTCATGCCTACTTCGGGCGCGTGTTTCGAGACGTCCAGCCATGGTTGGCCTTGGTCGATCATTCAGGCGTGTATATGGGCCCACGGTGATCATGTTGACATGCTCGGGACCCTTTGAATCTACATCTACACCCTCTATCTATGCATGCGAAGATGGATGGTCGTGATTTATTTGCGACACATGTGATATGCCGCAAACCCTAATTAGGGTTTCATGTCCACGCTACTTTGGCTGGACGAATTGGCAAGCTACGCTCCTCTTTTGGGGAGGTGATGTGACTCAATAATGTTGTAGAAAGTGGTAGTAAGGTTGTCGTTCACTCGGACTTGACGAGATTGATTTTAAGAATTAATAAAAGAAAATAAAACAAAAATATATACAAATATTGTCACAAGATAAAGAGATGGGCTGGGACTCAGGATTCGGCCAAACTCATAACAAAAGGTTCAAATATTAATTCTTTTAACAATTATCGCTCAACAAATAAAAACATGGACTCTTATTTTTGCCAAGGTAGATTCTCAAAATATTAGTTATAAATCGTAAGCATGGGACATCAAACATTTAAGCAAGCATGACCCATCTAATAAAATAATAACTAATTTAATCAAATCATAATTCAATTTTTAATTAGTGCAAAAGTCATAAAAAGAATTAATTAAAATTACCCATGTATGAAATTTGTCTTCCTCCATCGTCCCAGTAATGGGGTCTAGCTCATCATGTTGGAAACACGCTCAAAAGTCGATTTCATTGCTCAAAAATGGTTTACAAATGATGAACAAAGGAGAAATGATGAAAACCGGGTTTGCAACAGTTATAGTTGTTGCAAACACTGTTAAAACTACGATAGAGATAAAGTGATGTTTATTCTGATGAGCTGCGACCCACGCCTGGTAGTCGTTTTTCACTGTTGAGAAACGACTGTCTTCGATAGTCTGTTCTTCACGTTCTTCAGAGATGCAGCAGCAGAAATGGTAGTTCCATGGAATTAGATTTTCTCGACTCTGTGTTGTGCTAAACTGCTCCCAATCTCTTCATCCCCTACTCTGACCTCTAGAATGCCCTTTTATACTACTCAGGCCAACAAGTCTCGAGTTTAATTCACGAATCTTCTCACATAACTCGAGAATATTTTTTTCTTGATTTCCCGTATCTGCAGCTGCAAATCACGAGCAGAGTTTCCTTCTTTATCGCAACCACAGTCCAATCTCTCTCAACACGTTGATCTCGAGTTTCAGTCAGAGGAAAACTCTGTTATCCACACGTCCAACTACTAAAAATACAGGCGAGAATATTTTGTTTCCCTGTAGTGAAAATAACACGTCACACTCGTTTTCTTCCGAATATCTTCCCTGTATCTTCCCTGTTTTGACGTAACTCGCCAACAAGCATCGAATCCCAGCCAAATCTCCGCATAAATCTCTTCAAAACCAAATCAGAAGAACCCCGATAGTATACTCCCTGTTTTATCCAAACCATGATTCTAGCCAATTCTGGTTGAATCGAACAGACATACCAAGCCCGTTAAGCCCAAACAGGTTGATTGAAAACGATTCCAGCGATTGAATCACTCTCGAGATACCCCAAAAATTCAACCCTAATACTGTTACTTGCTGCAACATTTTTCCCGCCAAAACTGGAAATTTAAATGGTAGGGATGACCCCCCCCCTAACAGACATGGGGTGCGTAGCAGTTGCCTCTCCTGGGGTGTAAATAGTAATTGAGGTGCCCCTTAGTAACTGAGGTACCCCTTATCCAAAGTGGGAGTCCGAATATCAAATGTCCTCCGGGGGTTCTCCGAGTAGTTTTTCGAGCCGATTTTTCCAAAAATGTTTATTTCCCAAAAATACCTACAAAAACACAAAACACCAAAATTAGTACAAAATCGAGTGCTAACAATATATAGTATTGAGATCAAATTAGACACAAAAATGTGCCTATCAGGAGGCCGACCATGTGGGACCCACATTGGACTGGTGGTGATCACGCCAATACCTGTCTGATGGCTAGGGGTCTGATCTAAGCCATCCAAACATGCCGGTGAAGTTGGATGGTCGAGATCGATTTAAGACCCTTAGTGGAATTTCCTGCGACCCTTAAAGCATCACGCCGGCCGAACTTTGGGCCAGCGTTTGCTCCTCCCTGGCTAGGTCGTGAGATGGTCGGCTATGCAGGTAGAAAGGGGGCCCGCCGGTGTACATAACGGTGCTTGTCCGACCGGGAATGGGGCGATCTGCGCCGTCTAATCGCGCCGGCGAAGATGAACGTACGTGATAGATTTGAGACTGCCGTAGGCAGCCTTTGTTCATACGAGCTCCTCCAAGCCGTTCCATACCAGCCTGGACATCCAACTTCAGGCTGGTGTTTGGTGGTTGTTTGAAGGGCGTGACTTGTACTTGACCGGCCATGGCATTAAGGGGCCCGCTGGTGGTCATTGTTATGGTTGCCTGCTCCTACTAGGGTTCGTCTAGGCTGGTTAAATCGTGCGGCCAACTTGTGTGGTCTTCTGAGACTGATATGGACAGTCCAGATTCAAATATGCTCAATCGGGCTAGTATAACACACCGAGAGATGTATGCTCAATCGGGCTAGTGTAACACACCGAGAGTTGTAGCCTGTACGGGTATTTCGTGCATGCCTCATTAGTGACACTTGGAGATTCGTGTTACTCTACTGAGAGCAACACTCAGTCGTCATGCCGCACCAATAATGAGAGTTCAAATGAGAACAAAGACAGAAATACAAGGCTGGTCATGCATTAATTAATAATGCTATAAATTCACAGGGTATATGGGATTGTTGCTACATGCTCCATTTTAGGTGAATTAGTAAAGTGGAGAAGTATTCATCACTTATAAATGGCTTTATCCTTTGCAGGATGTCAGAGTATAAATTTGGTTTTACAATTTTACCCCTGAACTAAAATCCACCATCTACAACTTTGTAGATAAGACATCGACATAATCGTTTAAATGCTATTGTGATTATGTATGGGTATGAGGTGAGGATTTCATCCTAGGAAACAATGTTTTACATTTTAAGGAAGTAAGTTCATAAACTTGTTTATGAATCGAAAAGGAAATCGCCAGGCGTTATTGGGATTGTTATTCATTGCATATCTTGTGAACATCCAATATGTGTGACTTAGTATAACCGCTCACGACTTGTTTGTGTTCTTGGTAAAACTATTCACAAAGACCTGACTTATGTATTGGTATGACTTTTATTAGTGAAACCGATCTTAAGTAATCACCTGAGATGTTATGATCGAGTTTGTGATTGTGTAGGACCGAATCTGGGTAAAGGGGAACCGATCCTATGAAGAGGTGCAACACATCACAAAGGGGAATCGATCATTGTATGAGGTACAACAAGTTTGTAGCAGAAAGGGGAACCGATCCAATGGACATGTGCAACACATATAAGTTAGATACCATATATATGTGGGGAACCGATCCTAGTACCTAGTCAACCGAATTTTGGAAAGCTAGTGTGACTATGCACAATACTCACATGGAGGTAGAACCGAAACTTGTTTTGGTAGAACCGTTAAACCCATGATTTGTGATTGACTGTTTCTTGATCAATCGCATAGTTCTTGAAAGTCAGATGAACCAATTCTAAACTTGTTTGGAAGTGTGGCAAATCGGTTTCAAGGTTGTAAGTATGAAAGTATGAAATAGGACTTACAAAGTAAGGATGTCGACACACTTTGAACACATGCATTAATGTTTATCTTTTATTGTTCAAAGTTATTCCTTAATAGCTACAGGAAGGAAATCCCAGGATCGAAACATAAATATGTTAAGAATCTTTTATTTAAGGTTTTTAATTTTATTTTAGGAAAACGAGAATTAGTAATGTGCATTTACTAGTTGAGATTTTCCAAATAGATTTTCGGCCATTATTTTGGACAGAGCATTTCCAGGAATTATGGAAACCGAATTTGGAATATATTGAATATCTTTGAAAATATTTTCGGTTTTGGAAATTCCTTGGTGTCCAAACTTCCTTGTATATAAATACTTGAAGTTTGCATTTCTAGCAAACTAATCCTTCGTGACAACAAACTTCCTCGGTTGTGTTGTTACTGGTGAAGCCGCCTATTCGGAGAGGAGAGTAACCTAATTAGGCGAAATCTCATACGGCCGCTCAGTTTAAAGTCTTCTTTGGGATTGAGAAGCTCTACGAGTACCGTTGGTGGGAAACTAGATAATTGCGGTTTATCTTGTGTTTTCGATTGATTTGATTGACTAATGGTGGTTGAACTTTGATTGCACCTAGTTTGTTTATTCTTGAGAATCTTCTCTTCTGATATAAGATTTACTCAAACTAGATCGAAGTTTCGACAGGGATCTTTAGACTGTTGTTAGTGCTAAAGACGATCTTGTGATAATCCATTGTTAACAGACTCCGTTTCGTGCTCGATTGATCACAAGAGATTCAAGTTGTTGTGTGCAGGTGTTTATTGAAGATCTAAGAATATTTGAAGACAAAGAAGATTTTGAAGATTTCTGATTTGGGGTTCATAATCTTTAGTGTGCACAATACTTGTTTCGGTATAAGAGGATCCAACTATAATCGGTTTATCCTTGTGGTAGATTGGATTGATTAGTTGTGTAGATCGGCATCAATACAATTCTTTGTGATTAAAATATTGATTGCAAAATCTTAACAATTACTTCGGTAGTTGAACATAAGATAGATCTAAGAACATGATGAAGGAGTTTATTGAGATAAACAGAAGAACCTTTGTCGAACTCATATCACTTGGTTGAAGAGAGTTGATACCAAACAGATTTGTTGTTCCTTTACTTTTTGGAATACGAACCAAAGGAATTGTTCCAAGTACGTGACTTATTCATAGGTCGGAGGCGTGGGAATACAGACGGAACTAGGTGAACTATAGGTTTAGTTGTTTGGTATCAACTATACGAAGTTAGTTTAATTTTGTGTAGCGGCTCAATCCTGAGAGTATTCAATTCTGGACAAGGTCCCGGAGTTTTTCTGTATTTGCGGTTTCCTCGTTAACAAAATCTTGCTGTGTCATTTGCTTTATATTTCCGCATTATAATTGTTTTATTATAATTAAAGTAAATTACACAAAGGTTAATTCCTATTTACTTGATAAGTAATCCTATTGTGTTTGGTTAAGTCCGAACCCTTTTATCAAGTAAACATACTTCTTGTTGTATTATGTCGATCTCATACACGTAGACGATCACACGAAGTGTGAACCGATTAGTTGTATTGTCTCGACTCAGTCCATAGACAATCACTTTCATAGAAAGGACTTATAGTAGGAAAAGTTTTAGCTTGAGGTATATTTGGGTACCCCCTCCTTTTCAATTGGTATTAGAGCAGGAAAACATGAAAAAATCTAACAATCTGTGTTTGGTGTGATCCAACCTATAAGATATGAGTTAAAATAAGAAAACCAAAGCTAAACTTATAAAGAACTCAGTTAACGTATGTCAAGATAATGACAATAATATCTCAGAAAAGGTAAATGGAAATTGGTCTCGAAAGTCTTTTCGAAAATCAAAGAAAAAGTCTATGACTAATAACTTGATTGCGAATCAGGTTCGTGATCAGAAAAGAATGAGTCCGAAACTCAAGAAACATGTTTTGGACCCGACTCCAATTCCTAGTGAAAAATTGTCTGAAAAGAGATTCGATTCACTAGCCTGCCCAAGTTCTGAATTTCGTAAGGTGTTGGAAAGATTTTTCAAAAATGCTGAAAACTATTCAGAAAAGGGAAAAACCATTGACAGTCTAGATGATGTCACAGAACTTCTTGTTCAACTAAATATAAAGATATTTGAAGGAAAGCGAGAAACAATCAGTCTTCAAAATAATCTGGCAGATTATATGGAACAAAAACTGGCCTTGTACAATGAAGTTCATCAACAGACTATAGAGTGTGAAATTCTTACTCAATCGCTAGAACATTCACAGATGAGGAATAAAGCCCTTATTGAGAAACTTCATACTGTAACATGTCAAGAGGTATATCTAAACAGATGTTTAGAAAAATATTTCCAATAAGGAATGGATACCTTAAGAGGACATATAGAGTGTCTTGAACAAGAGACATTAGCAAACTGCCGACTGTCAGATCTAGACCACACGGGTTCAAGTTCAAAGAACATACCATCCTGGGCACAAGATGTAATCGAGGATATTGCATCTCGTAATTGTCCTAACAAAGAGGATGGGTTCAAAACCTATGAAGAAGAACATGATGATGTCCAAAAAGGGGGAAGATCTCCTCATGAGGTATTTGATGAGGAATTTCCTCATCTCAGTGCTTAACCGCATTGGACTGTGCACCCTTACAATGCCCAATCTTCGGATGTAAGGAAGCACATATACCTGGGCTATTGGTATCCTACAATATCTATTATTCAACATAGAGAGATTAGACAATCTACCTTAAGGATATTTTAAACATCTTTATGTGTAGAAAGGTTATCTTACAACAACTTGTGTAAAAGGGATAAGTGTAATTGTTTGAAGTATCTCTTGATGGCAATCTTGAAGATAACCTCTTTTTGGAGAATGTTGTGTTCCAATAACACATAAGATGCGAAAATCTTTTCAAATCTTGTCAGAATTATTTATTTAAGGTTGATATCTATGTTTGGTATGTGTTAAAGGTATTTCTAGTATATGTACTCAACGTGTCTGAGAACTTATGCTAAAGGATGTATTATAAAATTAGATCTCAAGCAAAACTTCTGAAAGCCTTGAGTAGAATGACTTCTAAGGAAACTTTTCATCTTGATGATACCTTCAATAAATCTGGTTGTGAAGATATAGAAAATGAAAATGTAGATGTCACTAATCTCCTTGTCCAAAACAGTTTGGATGCTAAGATTGATATTATCAATCTTCGTCAAGTCCTCCTCAGTACTATTGAAACTCATCATAGACATGCAGCACTACTAAGAACTGTTATCCGTAACCAAAGAAAGCTGATTAAACTTGGAATCGGTAACATGGAGTTTGCTCGAAATATTAATCGAAAGGTTAATCCATTAGCCTGTGAACATAATCAAGGTACTGTGTGCAGAATCCGAGATATCAGTCGAGATGCTATTGATGAAGATCCTGAAAATTTTGAGGAAATTGAAGATGATCTTTGAAAGATCTGCAGAAAAATAGACAGTAGTTTTTTTATAAGGTTTATTATGAATAAAAACTATTATGAATAAAATTATTTGATTTATAATTTTCTTGTGATGGTTTTTAATTTACATAGCATGTGCTTGAATGCTTCATTATTGCTATGGATGTTTATGGGATGTTTGATTTCGGTTTTATTACCTTGATATTCGATCCCATAATGTTGTAAACCCTTATGGTTTGGGTGACTTTTTGATTTAGCGGGATTAAGTTCTAGCCCTTGTAGGTAGGCTTTATCAAAGGATTATGATGGGTTCTGGTAGAACCAATATGTGAAAAAGTCACAATATGTTGAATCGTTTTTGGTTTAGCATAAAAGCATATGTGTTTCGACGGTTTTCAACTTTTGCTTGCAATTGTTAAAACCGGTTTTCAACCTTTATATGGTAAAGGTTGGTTGTTGTTATTCTTTTGTTTTGCATAAGGATGACAACATAAGGATATTTCGATATCAATTCTCCCTGGAAGAAGATGCAAATATATTGGAGAAGCGGATGCGAAATTTGAGGTAACAATATTGTTAGTTGATTGTTTTCCTGTTTAAGAAAAGCCTGATTTTATTTCATATATATTTTGCTTTTGCTTAACAAAATTTAGGTACAATTGATGTTTTATTCCATGATGTGTGTATGGATGTGTGTGTGGTTCAATTGTTTCCGGTTAAGAAAAACTATTGTTATCTTGCTTTATTGTGTTGTATCAATTATTTATGCTTACAAAATTTTGGTGCGATTGCGGTGTTATAATGTCTATGTTGTTTCAATTGCTTCCGGTTGAGGTGAATAATTATGCAAGTTAATTTATTTGGTTTGTATGAATTATTTATGGCTTAACGAAAGAAAAGGTTTATGGGATGGATTGTTTAGTCCAATTCGATTCCAGATAAGAGAAACTAAGGTTATCTTAGTTAGACTTATCAGAGTGGAGGTTTCGGTTATTCAAGTCTAATCGAATGCCTTAACAAGAAATGCTAGTTAACTAACCTAGTACTTGTCTTGTTTAAAACTTAAAGGTCTAAGTTATATGGATAATTAGAACCTGATGAGAAAAATAGAGTTATCTTTATTTTGGTCTTATCGAATGAAGCGATTGTATTTGTACAATCGGTTTAGCAAAGGGACAAAGGTGCTTAGTTGATTTTTGGTTTGCTAAACTAAATTGGGAAAATTACTTCGGGCAATTGGTTCCTTGATGACATATCAAAACAAATTACTTTGTAGTTTCGGTTTTGATATTGGTTATCAAAAATGGTGTGTGGAACCCTCTGCTTAACTCTATTAGGTTTGCAAGTCTATTTTGAGATTTGTAAGATTCTTTTCGTGTTGTCCTTTATTTTTTCGTTTCTTTGTCATTTTGTGACAAAAAGGGGGAGAAATATATGGAGTAAACAAGTGATACTGGTATTGATTTTATATTGATTGGTATCACTAAGGAAAAGAATAATTGTGCTTAAACGTTTATCTAACGAAAGAGTGAAAGCATAGACTAAGGGGGAGTATCATATCATATTAATTGGTATAACAAAGACGTGCGGATTGATGAAATCTACCTATCTCACCTTTAGGGGGAGTATTAGCTTTGTTATTATAATGTCAACAGCGGCATTTAAGGATTGAATGTATGCAGGTTATTGTGCTGTTGAATTCGGGAATCAAGCGTATGTGTAATGAATTCTTGTAATTTGTTTATCCATGTGATTGTAAGAGTTTTGTCACTAAAATTGACAAAGGGGGAGATTGTTAGAGCATAGCTCGGTTGAACCCACCAAGCATTGGTATGTCAAGTTTGGTTGTCATATTTTAGTGAATCAAAACTCATTTAAAGAGTCGCTTGATTATGTACTAGAGTCAACTTCGTATAGGTTAGCTTGAAAGTATTAGGATATGAGACATTACAAGTATTGCGAAGACTTGAAGAAGTGAAGAAGTAAGAATCTACAACGACAACATCATCCTTCCACTTGAGGTTAGTGATATTTGACTTGAACTGTTTCATTCCCTAACGTATCTTTCAAGTCATGCATATTGAAAACAAAACTGCGAAGCATGAATACTCTAGTTAGACATAGTATTAAGGAATACAATACGAGGTTTATTGCTTAACCATTAAACTTTGTAGATAAGACATCGACATAATCGTTTAAATGCTATTGTGATTATGTATGGGTATGAGGTGAGGATTTCATCCTAGGAAACAATGTTTTACATGTGTTTTAAGGAAGTAAGTTCATAAACTTGTTTATGAATCGAAAAGGAAATCGACATGCGTTATTGGGATTGTTATTCATTGCATATCTTGAACATCCAATACGTGTGACTTAGTATAACCGCTCATGACTTGTTTGTGTTCTTGGTAAAACTATTCACAAAGGCCTGACTTATGTATTGGTATGACTTTTATTAGTGAAACCGGTCTTGACTGGTCTCTATCATCCATTCTCAGTTCGGCTCTTGGTCTTGACTTTTATTAATAAAATATAAGGAAATGCGGGCTCATCACCCCTAGAACTGCCTTCTTTTCAAAGGTAGAAGCCCCGATCTTAAGTAATCACCTGAGATGTTATGATCGAGTTTGTGATTGTGTATGACCGAATCTGGGTAAAGGGGAACCGATCCTATGAAGAGGTGCAACACATCACAAAGGGGAATCGATCCTTGTATGAGGTGCAATAAGTTTGTAGCAGAAAGGGGAACCGATCCTATGGACATGGGCAACACGTTTTTAGGCAAAGGGGAACCGATCCAATGGACATGTGCAACACATATAAGTTAGATACCATATATATGTGGGGAACCGATCCTAGTACCTAGTTAACCGAATTTTGGGAAGTTAGTGTGACTATGCACAGTAATCACATGGAGGTAGAACCGAAACTTGTTTTGGTAGAACCGTTAAACCCATAATTTGTGATTGAGTGTTTCTTGATCAATCGCATAGTTCTTGAAAGTCAGATGAACCAATTCTAAACTTGTTTGGAAGTGTGGCAAATCGGTTTCAAGGTTGTAAGTATGAGAGAGGACTTACAAAGTAAGGATGTCGACACACTTTGAACACAGGCATTAATGTTTAGCTTTTATTTTTCAAAGTTATTCCTTAATAGCTACAGGAAGAAAATCCCATGATCGAAACATAAATAAGTTAAAAATATTTTATTTAAGGTTTTTAATTTTATTTTAGGAAAACGAGAATTAGTAATGTGCATTTACTAGTTGAGATTTTCCAAAGAGATTTTCGGTCATTATTTTGGACAGAGCATTTCCAGGAATTATGGAAACCGAATTTGGAATATATTGAATATCTTTGAAAATATTTTCGGTTTTGGAAATTCCTTGGTGTCCAAACTTCCTTGTATATAAATACTTGAAGTTTGCATTTCTAGCAAACTAATCCTTCGTGACAACAAACTTCCTCGGTTGTGTTGTTACTGGTGAAGCCGCCTATTCGAAGAGGAGAGTAACCTAATTAGGCGAAATCTCTTACGGCCGCTCAGTTTAAACTCTTCTTTGGGATTGAGAAGATCTACGAGTACCGTTGGTGGGAAACTAGATAATTGCGGTTTATCTTGTATTTTCGATTGATTTGATTGACTAATGGTGGTTGAACTTTGATTGCACCTAGTTTGTTTATTCTTGAGAATCTTCTCTTCTGATATAAGATTCACTCAAACTAGATCGAAGTTTCGACGGGGATCTTTAGACTGTTGTTAGTGATAAAGAAGATCTTGTGATAATCCATTGTTAACAGACTCCATTTCGTGCTCGATTGATCACAAGAGATTCAAGTTGTTGTGTGCAGGTGTTTATTGAAGATCTAAGAAGATTTGAAGACAAAGAAGATATTGAAGATTTCTGATTTGGGGTTCATAATCTTTGGTGTGCACAATACTTGTTTCGGTATAAGAGGATCCAACTATAATCGGTTTATCCTTGTGGTAGATTGGATTTATTAGTTGTGTAGATCGGCATCAATACAATTCTTTGTGATTAAAAGTATTGATTGCAAAATCTTAAAAATTACTTCGGTAGTTGAACATAAGATAGATATAAGAACCCGACGAAGGAGTTTATTGAGATAAACATAAGAGCCTTTGTCGAACTCATATCACTTGGTTGAAGAGAGTTGATACCAAACAGATTTGTTGTTCCTTTACTGTTTGGAATACGAACCAAAGGAATTGTTCAAAGTACGTGACTTATTCATAGGTCGGAGGCGTGGTAATACAAACGGAATTAGGTGAACTATAGGTTTAGTTGCTTGGTCTCAACTATACGAAGCTGGTTTAATTTTGTGTAGCGGCTTAATCCTGAGAGTATTCAATTCTGGACAAGGTCCCCGGGTTTTTCTGCATTTGCGGTATCCTCGTTAACAAAATCTTGTTGTGTCATTTACTTTATATTTCCGCATTATAATTGTTTTATTATAATTAAAGTAAATTACACAAACGTTAATTCCTATTTACTTGATAAGCAATCCTATTGTGTTTGGTTAAGTCCGAACCCTTTTATCAAGTAAACATACTTCGTTGTTGTATTGTCTCGATCTCGTATCCATAGACGATCACATGAAGTGTGAACCGATTAGTTGTATTGTCTCGAGTCGACTCAGTCCATAGACAATCACTTTCAGAGAAAGGACTTATAGGTAGGAAAAGTTTTAACTTGAGGTATATTTGGGTACCCTCGCCTTTTCAGTTGGTATGTCAAGTTTGGTTGTCATATTTTAGTGAACCAAAACTCATTTAAAGAGTCGCTTGATTATGTAATAGTGTCAACTTCGTATAGGTTAACTGGAAAGTATTAGGATATGAGACATTACAAGTATTACGTGAGGACTTGAAGAAGTGGAGAAGTAAGGAGCTACAACGATCGACAACATCATCTTTCCACTTGAGGTTAGTAATATTTGACTTGAAATGTTTCATTCCCTAACGTATCTTTCAAGTCGTGCATATTGAAAACAAAACTACGAAGCATGAATGATTATACTCTAGTTAGACGTAGTATTAATAATACAATACGAAGTATAACGCTTATCTTTTGAACTTCGTATATAAGACATCGACATAATCGTTTGAATGCTATAGTGATTATGTATGGGTATGAGGTGAAGACTTCATCCTAGGAAATAATGTTTTACATTCGTTTAAAGGAAGTACATTCATAAACTTGTTTTGTGAATCGAAAGGGAAATCGCTAGGATTATTGGTATTGTTATTTATTGCATATCTTTTGAACTACCAATATGTGTGTTTTGTATAACCGCTCATAACTTGTTTATGTATCTTGATAAAACTATTAACAAGGCCTGACTTTTGTATTGGTATGACTTTTATTAGTGAAACCGATCTTAAGTAATCACCTGAGATGGTATGATCGATTTGTTGTAATTGGTATGAACAACTCTAGTCATTTAGGAACCGATCCTAGTAAGAGGTGCAACCGATCACAAAAGGGGAATCGATCCTTGTAAGAGGTGCGGAAAGTTTTTAGTTATTGGGAACCGATCCTATGGACATGTGCACAGAATACAAGTTAGATACCATATATATGTGGCAACCGATCCTAGTACCAAGTCAACCAACTTTTGGTAACTAGCGTGGCTAATTCTAGTACCCACATGTTGGTAGAACCGAAACTTGTTTTGGTAGAACCGTGAAACCCATGTTTGTTGATTTGATAGGATAATCAATCACGTAGTTCTTGGAAGTCAGAAGAACCAATTCTAAACTTGTTTGGAAGTGTGGCAAATCGGTTCCAAGATTGTAAGTATGAAAAAGGACTTACAAAGTAAATATGTCGACATACTTTGAACATATGCAGTAACGCTTATCTTTTATTGTTCAAAGATATTCCTTAACAGCTAAAGGAGAATCCCAGATCGAAATAAATTGAGAATCTTTTAATTAAGGTTTTTAGTTTTATATGCTTTTAATTTCCAGCAATTAAAATGCATATCTTTAGAAAATAAAAATTGGTAATGTGCATTTACTAATTGGAGATTTTCTACTAAGATTTCGGTCAATATTTGGACAAAGCGTTTCCAGGAATTATGGAAACCGAATTTGGAAATATATTGCATATCTTGAGAATATTTTCGGTTTTGGAAATTCCTTGGTTTCCAAACTTCCTTGGTCTATAAATATTGAAGTTTGCATTTCAAGCAAACTAATCCTCAGAGTCAGCAAAACTACCTAGTTGTGTTGTTACTGGTGGAGCCGCCTATTCGGAGAGGAAAGTAACCTAATTAGGCGAAATCTCTTACGGCCACTCAGTTTAAAGACTTCTTTGGGATTGAGAAGCTCTATTAGTACCGTTGGTGGGAAACTAGATAATTACGGTTTATTATTATTTTTCGATTGATTTGATTGACTAACGGTTGTTGAACTTTGATTGCACCTAGTTTGTTTATGCTTGAGAATCTTCTCTTCTGATATAAGATTCACTCAAACTAGATCGAAGTTTCGACGGGGATCTTTAGACTGTTTGTAGATCTAAAGACGTCTTGTGATAATCCATTGTTAACAGACTCCGTTCTGTGTGTGATTGACCACAAGAGATTCAGGTTGATTGTGTGTAGGTGTTTATTGAAGATCTAAGAAGATTTGTAGACGAAGAAGATTTCTGATTTGGGTTCATAATCTTTGGTGTGCACAATACTTGTTTCGGTTAAAGAGGATCCAACTATAATCGGTTTATCCTTGTGGTAGATTGGATTGATTAGTTGAGTAGATAGGCATCAATAAAATTCTTTGTGATTAAGAGTATTGATTGCAAAATCTTGACAATTACTTTGGTAGTTGTTATTAGATAGATCTAAGGACCTGACAAAAGAGTTTATTGGGATAAACATAAGAGCCTTGTGTCGAACTCACATTACTTGGTTGAAAAGAGTTGCTACAAAACAGATTTGTTGTTCCTTTACTGTTTGGAATATGAACCAAATGAATTTTTCCAAGTACGTGACTTATTACAAGTTGGAGGCGTGTGAATACAGACAAAACTAGGTGAACTATAGGTTTAGTTGCTTGGTCTCAACTATACGAAGTCGGTTTGATTTTGTATAGCGGCTTAATCCTGAGAGTATTCAATTCTGGACAAGGTCCCGGGGTTTTTCTGCATTTGCGGTTTCCTCGTTAACAAAATCTTGTTGTGTCTTTTACTTTTCTGTTTCCGCAATTATAATTGGTTTTATTATAATTAGAAGTAAAATACACAAACGTTAATCCTATTTACTTGATAGTAATCCTATTGTGTTTGGTTAAGTCCGAACCATTTATCAAGTAAACATACTTCGTTATTTTATTTTCTCGATCTTGTATCCATAGTCAATCACACAAGTTATCTTGTTGTCATATTGTCTCGATCTCGTATCTATAGACGATCACACGAAGTGTGAACCGATTAGTTGTATTGTCTCGACTCAGTCCATAGACAATCACTTTCGGAGAAAGGACTTATAGGTGGAAATTTTTTAGATTGAGGTATATTTAGGTACCCTCGTCTTTTCAAAACTGATCTTAGTTGATATTTTGAAGATTGTTCTTGAGAGGTGGTTAAGAATCTAGGCTGCTCTTCGAGAGTCTTAAGTTCCAGATTTGTGAGGTTTGCTAGCTTAGTCTATTGCAAACAGATTTACACACCTTGATCTTTGATGTAAACAGAAATCAAGTAGACTTATCTGTTAGAGGCAGATTGGTGTCAAAAGTCATCACTTCGGTTGAAGCAACTCTTAGGATGTAAAGGACGTCAACTAAGGGAATCAAGGGCGTAGATCCTTGCGAGGTTCAAGAGATGTAAGGAGCACGACTGTAATTGAATCGCTTGGAGGGTGGATTCGATCTCAACTATATTCAAGTCTGAAGTATGATAGTAGGCTAGTGTCTGTAGTGGCTTAATACAATATGGTGTTCAAACCTGGACGAGGTCCCTGGGTTTCTCTGCTATTGCGGTTCCTTCGTTAACAAAAGTTCTGGTGTCTTGTGTTTTTCCTTTTTCGCATTATATTGTTTATCTTTTATAATTGGATTTCCACATGTTTGTACGTATTTAATATAAGTTGATATGTCCGCTTAGAATTTGTATCTTGAAAGATAGATAACAAGTTTAATCACTTGGCAGAATTCCATTTGGATTATTTGGATACGACTAGATTAATCTTGGATATTAATTTTTGAGATTGTCCAAGTAATCTGCTTAACAATCAGGTACACGGACTTTGTGTCTATACATATACTGATTGAGTAGAGGTTGAAATATGAACTCTATATACATATTGTCAAGGATCATTCAATTGGTCTACTTTTTATTGTATTAAGCTTTGTCTATACAGGTTGCCGAACGAAAAAGTTGGGTGTATTTGGTATCCCTGCATTTTCAATTGGTATCAGAGCAGGTAAACACTGTTATACCTAATAAGTCTGTGTTTGAAGCGATTTGTATTATGGAAAATAGTGCAATCTCAATTAACGTACTCTCAGCCTTCGATGGCGCAAATTACATATGGTGGAAAACTGATATGCATTCCTTCTTACAAGCTCGTGACTTTTAGACATGGGTTATTATTGTAAGAGGATACAATGCTCCAATGGTTGGAGAAGGAGCTGTTGTTGTTTCTAAAGGCATAGAGGCATATGACGATGATGAAATCAAAGATGCTAAACACAACTCTGATGGATTGAATGCCACTATACACACCATAATCCAAGATCTTTAACATCATGTGTCTACGTGCACTAGATCAAAAGATTCTTGGGATATCTTAGAACCGTATATGAAGGGAATACCGCAGAAAAGGAAGCACGGCTTCAAAACCTGATTTCTGACTGGGAAAACCTTCGTATGGCTGATGAATTTAATCATAAATTTTTTGAAATAGTGAATGCTTGTTATTCATTAGGGAAGACTAAACTTGAACGGGATATTGTGATGAAAATTTTTAGATCTTTGCCGGCTCGATACGACTCTAAGACCATCATGGAAGGAAACGATCTTACTACACTTTCCAGAAGCACGCTTGTTGGAAAGTTAAAGATCTTTGATCATGAACAACTCACTGCTAAAGAGAAAACCTATGCTCTAGAAACTGTGACTAAAATAAACTTTCCTCCTCCAAAGGGTAGCTTGTCCTGGATCGATGAACGTTGTAACAATCACGATGAGGTAGGCGCTACCATGTCTGTAATTACATAACATATCAGAAATCTACTCAAGAGACGAAGAGAAAGACGTTCTGGAAAAAGGCCTAGTTGATCAAACTTTCAAGATAAATCTTCTCTTTATGATGAAAATTCACTTCAGTGCTTTAAATGTCGTGGTTTTGGACACATGAAAAAGCAATTCCAAGTAAGGAATACTATCAAGGAAAAATAATGCTTTCATAGTTTCTCTTAATGATATGCCTGATGAGCTTCCCTCTTAAGATTCGACATATAATTTTTCCTTTGCTGCAGAAACACCATTTATAATTCTTGAATAAGAGTGAAGAAATTCATCGTGAAAATATTCGTTTAAAGAGAAACTTGGAAAAAGTTGAAACATTCTTCATGTGAAAACTCAAAAGTTTTGCAAACTCAATTAAAATTTCACAAAAACCCTGTCTATTAAGGAAGAAAAGATTGATCTACAAAGGCTTTCGGGGATTTCTGATAAGATCTCGCAATGCTGTTTGGTCAAAATTCCTTTGGCAACACGAGTAGAATTGAGTTTAATAGTAAAACCTCTGAAAAGACGAGGTTACCCAAATACACCACAATCTTTTAAATATCAACATATAAGTCTGATACCAAGTCTGATCGTCTATGGACAAAGTCGAGACAATATGACAACTATGGTATTCAATTTGTGTAATCGTCTATGGATATGAAATCAAGACAATACGACAACAAAGTGATCACTTAATAATAGGTACGGTTTTAAATCGAAACTCTATAGGATCAATATCAAGTGACAATGATTAACGTACATGTGTTATTTACTTAATTATAATAACAATTATAAAGGAAATAAATTAATGACACAACAAGATTTTGTTAACGAGGAAATCGCAAATGCAGAAAACCCCCGGGACCTAATCCAGTTTTGAATACTCTAAGAATTAAGCCGTTAGACAAAATATAATACCAACTTCGCATAGTTAAGACCAAGTAGACTACCCCTGGCTACTTAGTTTCCTCAGTATCCCTGCGCTTTCGAATTCTAGAGTCATGCACGTGAATCACCAATTCTTTAGATCGTATTCCAAACAGTAAAGGATAAATCTGTTTGGTAACCACTCTATTCAATTTTGGTAATAAGATATTAATGAGTCGTTGAAAAGATATGAAAACTAATAATAAAAACTTCGTCATCTTCAAATCTTCGTTTACAATAACCTGCACAACACCACTTGAATCCTCTTGTGATCAATCACACACAGAACGGAGTCTATTAACAATGGATTATCACAAGATGTCTTTAGATTTGAAAATGGTTCTAAAGATCTCATCAATACTTTGATCTAGTTTGAGTGAGCCTTATATCCATTGGGAAGGTTCTCAAGAATAAACAAACTAGGTGCAATCAAAGTTTCAACAACCGTTAGTCAATCAAATCAATAATCGAAAACTACAATAACAATGCAATTATCTAGTTTCCCACCAACGATACTCGTAGAGCTTCTTGATCCCACAGAAGTCTTTAAACGAGCGGTCGTAAGAGATTTCGCCTAATTAGGGTACTTTCCTCTCCAGATAGACGGCACCACCAGAAACAACAAGAATGAAGTTTTTCCGGCTCTTAGGATGGTTTGCAAGAAACGCAAACTCAATTATTTATACACCAAGGTTGTTTGGAAAACAAGGAAATTCCAAAACCTAAAATATTCTCAAGATACTCACATTAAAGTACTTAATTTCGGTTTTTATATTTCCAATTAATTGTTTTGCAAGAAATGCAAACTCAATTATTTGTACACCAAGGTTGTTTGGAAAACAAGGAAATTCCAGAACCGAAGATATTCTCAAGATATTCACATTAAAGTACCTAATTTCGGTTTTCCTATTTCCAATTAATTACCAAACCATATTTCCGAAAACTCTCTTAAAAAACTTCTATTATTAGTCTAGCAAATTAACTAATAATTTTCGAGAGGATATGCTTTAATTGCTGGAATTAAAACATATATTATGAAAATAATAATTAAATATTTTCCAATTTTTCGGACCTGAGATCACCTTGAGTATCAAGGAATATCTTTGAACAATTAATGATAAGAGTTATGTACATGTTCAAATAATGTCTATATCTAAAAGTTTCCTGTTTAACAAACCCAATTTACAAATCACACAAACCTTAAAGTGTACGTGACTACAGAAATTGGTTTTGCTCAAGGGAATCGGTTCTACCTTATAAAGATAATCGGGTAAGGACCAGTATTACCTTATAAAAATAATTGGGTATCTTGTGACCGGTTACACCTTGCTCCACAAAGTAGCTTGTGACCGGTTACACATTGCTTCCCAATTTATATGTTGACCGGTTGCACCATGCTTCCCAATATAGGTAGTGACCAATTAGACCTTATAAATATAATTAGGTAGGGACTGATACTACCCTATGACCGGTTATACCTTGATTTTCAATACGTTAAGATAGGTTCTACCTTGTCATATTATATTGGTCATTCAAAAGATATTCAATAAAGAACCTGACCAATCATGATTTCCTTTCGATTATGAAACAAGTTCATATATGTAGTTCCTTTAAACAAATGTTATAAAACATTGTTTATTAGGGTGAAATCATACCTATATCTTACAAAGATTATGTTGATGTCGTATTTACGAAGTTCCAAAAGATAAGCGTTTATACTTCGTAATTCAATAAGTTCCTTGAAACTTTGATCATAATGATATGACCAAGTCTAACCAATAGAGTATTATATATATACAGCTTCGCATGTTATGTTTTCAATATAATCCGACTTGAAAGATACGTTAGGAATGGAAACAATATCAAGTCAATATTACTAACCTCAAGTGGAAGGATGATGTTCTCGTTGTAGTCGTTACTTCTTCAGGTCTTCGGAGTAATACTTGTACGTCTCAACATTCCTAGACTTTCTAGTCTAACCTAAAAGAAGTTGACTCTAGTATTTAATCAAGCGACTCTAGATGAATTTTGATACTAAAATATGACAACCAAACTTGACATACCAACGCTACTGAGCTATGCTCTAACAACCTCCTTCATTGAGAACAATACCTTCATTCTTGCAGGTTCCAAGGAGACTGAAAGTGTTCATGGTAGTATAAGCGAGTATGTTCCATCTGTTCTTTCGCCGTATAATGCACTTATTGTGGTAGTTGTGGTCATTCTAAAGGGAAGTGTCAGAGGTCAAACTTCAAAATTATATGGAAAGGATGAATATTGCTTTGATAAATCTAAAAAATTCTTCATATCCTCAACATGAGAAAAGAAAATAGAAGCCTAGAAACGGTATCAGAAACGTAACTAACCTTGTTATATCAGCTGACACGAGTGGTGAGTTTTCTAATCACCCCATCACTACTCAATTTTAGTGAGGAGTGCAAGCTCACAATATTAACTTGAGAATATGAGGTTTGCACAAAATTGCATCAAGAGAATTTTTGTTTTTGATGTCAAGGTTGCTCAAGTCTGTTACAATCTTTTTTATGAAGATTATCAGTGTTTTGTGTTTCTAAAGTATTAAGGGCATACTACTGGGTTCCGTAACCCATGAACTTCCTTTGGAATGTTTTTTTTAATTTACCAGTTACCTTATTTTCTTGAAATTCTTGATTCTATGATTCCCCTTTATACATATATTTAACTTTTTTAACTCCCAAAGAAGGTAGAAAATAATGGTTCCTATTACTAGAGGTGTTATGAAGAAGGATACAATAGAAGTTGTCAATGTTTTACTATGTGAAGGAATCACATCATCAAGAACCAAGAAAAGAAAGTCTTCAAAAGATGCAGATTCTTCCTCAACTACATGTTTGTTGTCCACCTGTTACCATGACAGTGATTTTAGATCCAAGGTGAAGGATTTCGTGACAAGGAGAAACAATCTATTGTTCAAGATTAATCATTCCTTGAAAGAGGTAACTCACTATGAACAAAAGCTTAATCTGTGGAAAAATAACTCGTGTATTCTTGAAACAGAGCTTAGTGAGTTAACTGATATCTCTAATTGAATGATCCAATCATCAATGGATTCTTCAATAATGTGAAGGAATTCTCCGCACAATTTCTTTTAGATGAATTTGCTTGTTACCAGTTAACTCCTTGTAGGAATTTTGTTCTTATTGTTTAAGGATGAACAATAGTTTTTGGAGTAGTTTTTATGTGTTACATTAGCTATTCCAAATATTATCATCTTCCATGTTTAAAGTTTATTAATTAAATTTTATTTTGGAAGATGACTCACAATACCTAATCTTCATGGATTATATATCTGTATTGCTTATTTTCTGAAATTTGTTCTTTGTTATCATTCCTTGGTGATTAGAACATATATCTCATATTTTCTCGTAGGTTAAGCTCTTTCACTCTTGCAAAAGAGGAGTAAACTATTTTGAGAATTGCAGTTTTTGATCTCTCCACGATTACACTTTTGTGAATAAACTGTTACGAGATTCCGTAAGATGTTCGATTAATCATGGCCGAGATGCGAATTACCTGGTAAAGTTTAACGAGCTCGTTCCTAATATTTATTACTTTTAAATTATAATAAGGGCATTTTACAGAATGGTCACCCTCTCCTAATTGGTTTCACGAAATCATCACACTTTTAACTAGTGTTTACAAAAGGGTATTTGTCCATCCGAGTTAATTGTTTTGAAAGAAATAATCCTATTTTTTTCCCTAAATACCCCTCCTCAGTTGTCGAGGTGATGGTGGCGATGGCTATACCCAAGAGAAATAGCGGTGAACCCTTCTACAAAATGTGATATAACGATCCTGAAAGTGGGCTGAAGTTTTGGTGTCGTGTAACGATCTCGAACGTGTTCTATTTCACCAGTAGCAACAACAGCAATACCAGCAACAACAACACCACCACTTCATCACAAACAGCAGCAGCAGCAACAACACCACCACCACCACCAACACGCTTTATCCCACTTTGTTTAGGATAATTAGGTACTTTCATGGTCTGGTTTAACTCTGTCCGGTGATATAACTCCCCAGTTAGTGGTCTAGTGACTATATTGCAAATAATCATTGTCGCCTTTTTTATTGAACCGGAATAAGGTGAAAGAACTGTTTTTGATAATACTCTTATAGTAATCCTGGCCTAGGGGTGAGCAAAAAGTCCGTAACCGCGTATTTTACCCGTATCCGTCCGCAAAATTGCGGGTAAAACCCAATCCGCAAGATCTATGGGTCGGACACGAATGGGATTCTCAAATCCGCATTTTTAGCGATTTGATTGCGGTTGGACTTTGAAATCCGTGGATTCACCCGCACCGTAAACATGTAAGGAATCTCCGTAAAGAGGATACAAAGAACCCACATCAAGTGCAACAGAAGTCCTCCATTTACTATGGACTGCACAAGTCATGGAAGAACTTTTTGAAAGTACTTCCATTTGGGTGTATGAAAATAATGGAGTAGACCCACACAAACCATTTACTATGAAGAAACCACTGCCTTTGATGTTGTAGCCACATCATGTACAGTTTTTTTTTTTTGATGTAAAGACGATATGTATTCACTAGCAAATATAGTACAAAAGATTTACAATTTCGTTTCTATCGAAAACATTAGAAATAATGCTAGTAATTTTGATTTGTTGCTGTATCTTCATGGATAAATGTTGAAGACATTTTATCCTTGCTTCTTTGGCAATTTTGTCTGCTGCTGAATTATATTTTCGATTAGTATACTTTACCTTTGCCTGCGGAAGCTCATGAAGGATTTCCCTTACTTCTTGCACGGTGTTTTCGGCTGTCCAGAGGGGACTTGTGTTATCTTTGTTGATATTGTCTGCCAAGGGTTTGCAATTAGTTACAATGGTTACACTAGATAACAAATTTTCTTTTAGCCACATTACCTCCTTGAGTAACGCTCTTGCTTCTGCATGGAAAGCAGTAGTGGCTTTCTCCGAACCAGCTGAAATGTGCATGAAGGTGTGCTGGTTGACTGAATGCACTATGTGCGCATATCCCATCGATAGGTCGTCTTCTTTGAAAGAGGCATCTACAAAGATTATCCAATCAGTCTTTATGTTTGACCATTTGGCATTGATCAACTGTGTTTTGTTGGCGTCCGGTCCTTTAGTAGTAAACTTTTCCGGGATGGATTGCAAGAAATTGTTGATCTGAGTTATTAGTTGCCTTGGATTTGGGATTGTCTTCTCAAAAACCATCGAGCATCTGTATTTCCATATGAACCATAATATTGTTGCAATTTTCCCCGTTAGATTGTTTAGGTCCGCGTTTTGAATCCACCTTTTAACCCAAGTTGTGATTGAAATTGTATTTTCTGAAGGGATTAGATGACCTAAAGAGAAGCTGAACCAAATGGCTCTGGAAAAAGGGCATGTTCCAAACAGGTGAATCTCCGTTTCCTGAGCTTGCATATTACACATTTGGCAATTTGTTGTTATTTCCGAATTGTGTGCCCCCAGTCTTGACGATGTGGGTAAAGCTTTCCCAGATAGCTTCCACACAAAAAGCTTTATCCTCGGAATTGCTTGTATTCTCCAGATATTTTTACATAGGAAATCTAATAATGAAATGTCTTCTTCTTGAGTTTGTTGTGCTAGGAAATTATAAATGTTTTTGGCTGAGAAAAGTCCTGATTGGTGATGTAACCATTTTATATTATCTTCTTCATCTTTTTTTGGAGAGATGGCTTGAATTTTATCCCTCACTTCCGAGCTAAAGTAGGTGTTTAGATTTTCTTGGTCTCACTTGTTCTCTTCAGTAATGAATTCTTGTACCTTTGTCGGAATTATACCCTGAGACAATTGAGGTTGTGGAATTATTTCCTCATTTGGAATCCATCTATCTTCCCAAACCTTTATCGAGTTTCCATTTTTCACTTGCCAGATAAAGTTTCCTTTGATTAATTCCAGCCCTTTTCGGATGCTTGTCCAAATCCACGATAAGTTGGAAGTTTTTGATTCTTCCAGAGGGTTTAAATAAGGGAAATATTTTTCTTTGAGGATTTTTGCCCATAGTTGCTCCTTTTTTAATAGTAATCTGCTGGCTAGTTTAGTGAGAAGGGCAATGTTGAATTGGTGTGGGTTTTTTATACCTAGGCCCCCTTGCACAATGGGTTTGCAAATATATTTCCAAGCCCTAATGAAACCTCCTTGCCGTTTTTGTTTATCTTTATTCCACTAGAAGTTTCTTTGTATTCTGTCCAATTTGTTTAAAGTTTCCTTGGGAAGAGCAAGAACTTGCATCTGGTACGTTGGAAAAGCTTGGAGAATAGATTTTATCAGAACTGTCCTTCCTGCTTGAGAGAGGAGTTTCGATTTCCAGCATTGTAGAGTTGAGTAATATTTCTGTAGAAGAGGCTCGAAATTTGCTTTCCTATTTTTATCAAAGAATAGGGGGGTTCCGAGATATCTATCATTTTTTGTCATTAGAGGGACTTTTAGGATTCTGGATAAAATGTTTCCATGTTTTGGGTGAATTTTTGGGCTGAAATATATACTTGATTTTTGTAGATTTATCATTTGGCCTGTTATATCTCCGAAAAGAGAGATGATTTCCAAAAGATTCCTTGTTTCCCCCAGATCGGCTTTTGTGAATAGAAAGCAATCGTCGGCGAAGAAAAGGTGGGAGATGTTTGGAGCTTCTTTATTGATCTTGAAACCAGATATTTTCTTCTCGGAAACCGCCTTGTCTAGAAGTTTGGATAGAATTTCCATGCAGATTAAAAATAAGTAAGGCGAGAGCGGGTCCCCTTGTCTTAATCCTCTAGATGTTCTAAAATTTGAACCAGGAGAGCCATTGAGAAGGATAGAGAAAGATGTGGTAGAAATGCATTGAAAGATTAGATCAGTCCACCTTTCATCGAAACCCAAACTAAGGAGAGATTTTTCTATGAAATTCCACTCCACTCTATCGAAGGCCTTTGACATGTCTAGCTTCAGAGCTAGATGGCCTTTTTTCTTTTTAGAAGTTTTCATTGAGTGGATGAGCTCATGGGCGATTATAATGTTGTCGGTGATTTGTCTACCGGGAAGAAAAGCAGATTGGTTTGGGGAGATAATTTTGTTGAGGATGGGATTTAATCTGCTTGCAAGAATTTTTGAAATGAGTTTGTAGATGGTGTTGCTTAGACTTATTGGCCTAAAATTAGACGGTGTTTGAGGAGTTGAAAATTTTGGAATAAGGGTTATGAAAGAGTGATTCAATTCCTCATCAAGAATCCTCGTTTTAAAAAACTCTTGGACTGTGTTTATAATGTCAGGACCGAAGACCTCCCAGTTGGCTTTAAAAAAACCTGGTTGAAACCCATCCGGCCCCAACGCTCCCCATTGGTTCATATTGGAGAGAGTTAGCCAGATTTCATTTTTTGAGGGAATTTTTAGAAGAGATAAATTTTCTTCTTCAGAGATGCATGGTTTTATGATGCTAGACAGATCAAAGTTACAATTGTTTTTTTGGGATGAGCCAATTTGGGAAAAGTGATTAATTAGAAGGGAATATATTTGATCTCTGTCGGATAGCCATAAGCCGGAAGGTTCTCTAAGGGTGTTTATGGAGTTGATTCTTTTCCTATTTGAGGTAGTGGCATGAAAATATTATGTATTTCTGTCATATTCTTTAAAATATTTATCTCTCGACAGCTGATGGTAGTAGTCATTTTTGATCTGGTACCATTTATCTAATTCCTCTTGGAGTTGCTTTAGCTTATCAATATCTTTGGAAATATTCCCGGATCTATGGATATTCTCAATTTTATTGTTTAAGTTCCTGATATTTTTATGTATGTTGCCAAAGATATCCGAGTTCCACCGGGCAAGATCGGAGGACAATAGTTGGAGTTTGAGGGAAAAATTGTCATTTGTTGAGTAGGTGGAATGAGATTCCCAAGAAGCCTTAACTACTTCGGGTAAGCTAGAGTGTGAAAGCCAAGACCTGATACATCTAAAGGGCTTTTGAAGTTTTAATTTTTCCGGCTTTGTATCTAGAAGAATAGGTGTATGATCAGAACCAACTCTAGGTAAGTGCGTAACTTTTGTATCTGGGAATACTTGAGTCCAAAGACAGGAAGTCAATGCTCTGTCAATTCTTTCGCAAATGTTTGCATCTCCTTTTCTGTTGTTTGACCATGTGAAAGGTGCACCTTCAAATCCCGCATCTTGTAAGCCCATTGAGTCCATAATCTGTAGGATATTTTGCTTGTTACTTGAGCTGGCCTTGTTTCCCCCTTGCTTTTCATCCGGATAAAGGATAATGTTTAAATCACCAATCAGGGTCCAGGGTTTATCCACTTGTTGAAACAAATTTGAAATATAGTTCCATTGCTCACTTTTTCCTTCAGCGTCCACTGCACCATAAACAAATTTGATGAAAGATTTTATGTCATCTATAATTGCTTCAAAATGGCACACATTAAATTATGCAGATATTAGTTTCATTTCTATGTTATTGTGCCACGCTATTGCTAAACCTTTCGTAATCCCACAGAAGGAATGCTAAACCAGTCAAAGAAATTGGATTTTTAAAAAAATAAATCCATGCGAGACAGTTGAGCTTTTGTTTCAGCCAGGAAAACAATATCTGGATTGTAAGTTTGGAAAATGTAAGAGAAATGGTCCTTTGTGATTGGGGTACCTATGCCCTGGACATTCCAGGACAGAAGTTTCATGTTGTCAAAAAATCACAGGGAAAAACTAAGGAAATAAAAGCAGGTGAGGAAAGGAGGGAGAACCGTAAGCTAAGAGCACTAAACAAGAAAAAGCAAACAAGGAAAAGGAGGAAAAGGTGGACATGAGTAAAGGAGTTTGATGGCAAGAATATTCAATACTTAAGAGTTTACACCAAAGTTCAAGAGAAACAAGAATAAGATTGCAGGAATGAAATATTTAGGGAAATAGCAAGACTAAAACAGGATTACAAAGAGTCTAATTACAGAGATAGGGAATGAAATATTACAGACGATACAAAGGAAACTAATAATACAGGAAATATAACAAGAACTAAAACATGATTACAAAGAGTCCAAATACAGACACAGGAATAAAAGCAAGTAGATACAACTAACACTAGGAAGCAGGATTACAAAAATCAATTTACAGACACAAGAAGTAAAGCAATAGATACATGGAAACACTAATAAACTACAACAAACAACACAAACAGAAAAATGGTAGAAAGAGAGACAACGGGGAACCAAATTTCACAAAAAAAAAAAAAAACAAGAAAGAGAGGCATAGGCTCTAATCTAGTTCTGCACTATGGGTCACATATGTTTTTGCTGTAACTATAGGGGTCATATTGGCTCAGCCAAATTTGGAAATTCCTTTGCCCTTTGCCTTAGGGTCCATAGGTACTTGTGATGCACCAGAACCTTCACCACTAAACCACTGATGAGGATGAGTGTTGGAAGCAGTTGATTTGTCTTGAACTTCAATGACATGGATATCTCTAGGAGTTTCAATCACAAGTTCTGGTGGCTTGTTATTCAAATCAAACTCATTTATCTTCACCTTTTTGTAAACTGGTAGAGGAGTATCCCAATGGAAAAAAGATTGCATTAGTTGCCAATTTCTACTGTAATCTGAGTATGAACTTTGTGGTAGTTGAGCAGAGCTGGAAACCTTCCAGAAACCAGCCTCAAAATTCAAAGAATCCCCAGGCCTGTCTCTTTTGTGAACCACTTTCCACATATAGGCATCACTGTTAACACCACAAATAGGTAGGTAAGGAGGAGCATGTGCATTAAGGTTACCTACCAGCTTCTTTTTCTGAATCTCACTGAGTGAAATATCCCTATCACTGCCTTGGCTTGCATGATCTACCTCAAACTGTCTAAGATACTCAGAGCAAGTGATCTCAGAAGCAGCTTGCTTTTCTTCAGTGCCAGGTAGACTGTCTTCATCAAACCCCATCCAATCATTCTGCATATTTTGCTGAGCAGGATTTTGTAAAATCTCTTGTTCTCTTGGCTGCTCATCAATGTTCTACATGGCTGCCATAATAGCATCTGCCTCAGCTTGTTGTTCTTCCACTTGTTGCTGGTAAGCCACAAATTATTCACAGTTGTCTATCTTATGCCCAATGACTTTACAGAAGCCACAATAGTTGTTTGGGAAATGGTGGAATTGGAAGTTAATTTCATTTGTAAATCCCATCTCATTCTCAGCCATAACACTGAAGCTGAGTCTTTGCCTGAATCTTATGCTAGCTCTAATGGTGATAGAGTAGCTACCATTTGCTTTTCTCACAGGGAAGGAGAAGGAAAGAATTTCCCTCATACATGAAATGTACCTCCTTAAGTTTTCACTGTTAACCTGAGCTTGTGTAAGATTATGTACTGCGATGAAGAATTTCTCTTCAGAAGGAACCCAGTTTACTAATCTTTCAGTCTTATCCCACTTCTTAATGCAAAACAGATCACCATAGACTACTCTTGTAGCCACTGCAAGAACTCCATGCATTTCCTCTTCCCTTTCAAACCTTACCAGAAACATAAATTCACTGATTGACTTGACAGAGAGACCTCCATGAATCTTCCACTGAAAGAGTAGTGCATTTCTAACATCCCAACTGTTTCTTTCAACTGGTTCTGCAAAAACTCCTAACAAGCAGCTTGTCCACAGTTGTTCATTATTCATGAACCTTGGAGGGATGATGTCTTCAAGGGCAAACTGCCTACCATTACTCAAGTTCAAGGAGGCTTGTAACATGTTTGTTAATTGTGAGACATCACCATGCCAAACAGCTTGCATGGTGATACTGAAACTCAGCTGGAAAGCCACTAATGAAGGTATGCAAAGGGTAGAAGGGTATGTAAATTTGGTAAGGAAAACTGATGAAAGAGGGCATAACAGGGTGTGGGTAAAACGACTTGAGAAAATGGGATTAAATAGAGAAAAATTAGGGTTTTGGGGTGATTAAAAAAACACAGAAAATCAAATTGGAACTAAAAAATCAGGGTAAATCTTACAATTATTGGGTAGAAACTTAATAAAAGCACTACCATGAGGTTGGAAACTTAATCTAAAACCCGCATATTATCCATGTTTGAGTAGGGAAGTAAACAGAAGGGAGGTGCCACTGTGTAGCATACATACATACATACATAGGCATTCACTGTTAACTGATGATGATGATGCAAGATTTTTTTTTTTTTTTTTGACTAAATTCGCGGTTAATTCGCATCCGGCCCGTATCATCCGCTGATCCGCGGATGTCAAATCTGCGGGTGATTAGGCCGGACACGGTTGGATTTTCCAAATCCGCAACTTTGACGGATTGGACGCGGGTGACCCCTAATCCGCCTCCGTCCGTCCGTTGCACACCCCTATCCTGGCCGTTCCAAATAAATACCGTAGTTTGGTTACAATTAGGATTAGTTTAAGCCCATAACTCTGCGGCACCTAAATAATGGTATCCCACCAACCATATGACTCGTACGGTAAGGATTAGGTTTTAGTAAGGTTTAACATCCAACGGTCATCAAACCTCTGACTCTTCATTGTATAAGCCGATTCTGAAGGTCTCCTTTCTCAACAGCAACTCTCCTCTTCTTATTCTCCTCTGCAGATCTCTCTTTCAAACCTCTACAGTCTGATAAATCTAACCGCTCCACCAAAGGTAATATTGTAATTCCTTCGGTTCTTCTGGTTACTAATCAATTAGCTTTCTTATTGCATCTAGGGTTTGATTCTTATCTGGGGTTTATGACATACAATTTTTGATTTGATTGGTTAATATTTGTTATCATCGGTTGATTGATTTCTTAATTAAAAGGTTAGCTTTTTAGGATGATGTTGATTAAGAAACTTTGTCCCTTTTTTTTTGTTTTATTTGGGTATTTATTGAATTCTGACGGAAAAGATTGTGTTTTGTTTGCTGTTTGTAGAGGAAATGGCTGAAGCAAAGAGTGGAATGAGGAAGGCCGTTTTTACTAAGGTAGATCAACTGCGTCCGGGAACTAGTGGACATACTTTAACTGTGAAGGTTGTAGATGCAAAGATGGTGTTACAGAAAGGTGGACCTCCAATGCGTCAAATGCGTATTGCTGAATGTTTGGTTGGAGATGAAACTGGGTTGATTATTTTCACTGCCAGGAATGATCAAGGTATTGTTGTTTACAGTTTTGATGGTATCTTGTTTAATTAGACGATGATCTTACACTTGAATGCATCTTGTATATATTGTTCTCTCCATGGAAGTCCTCTTTGTCATTTGATGTATTCTATGTACTTGTAGTCAACCAACCTATATCATACTTTCTTTCCGATGCATTAGGTTCGAGACTTACTGTTTCTTGGTGTTTGATTTCTTTTAATACATGCAATTGGTCAATCTAATCGCTATGGTTAAGATTGCTGATTATTGCTTATTTGTATATACAGAATAAGGTTGGAGTGTTACTTAGGGGCACTATTCAGCATAACTAAAATGAGTATGATGTAGTTTCTTGAGCTTGTGTGTATGACGATCAGTAATGGAAGTCTAGGGATAAAACAGTAGGATGGGGCATGGGTAGGTTTTTCGGGTAGGTTTTTGAAATTTGCCTGGGTGGCTGGAGCACCCCCAACCACCCGCTAGTTCCATCACCGGTGAGGATAGAAAAAAAAATACCTCAGTTTGTATTTCCACAATATCTTCTTCATTATCAAATTTAATCTTGTCTGCTAAATACTCCCTCCGTCCCAAATTAGATGAGCTAGTTGGTTTTAAATTTCGTCCCAAAATAGTTGAGTTATCTCACTAATTAAGGGGGTCTTTCTAAAACTACCCTTTTAATCGATTATTGTTATTATAAGAAATATGTATAATTTGATAGCCATGTTTATATTCGTTACGTAGGTGTTTTAAAATGCTTTTCAACGGTATAAAGTTTACGAAAAACCGTGGTATAGTTTAGGAGATAAATCATTTCTAAGTTTTACTATAATTGTAAAAAATCCATAAACATGCTCCCCTTTCCTCCTTGCCTTAAGAATTGTGCAAACTACAACTAGCTCATCTAATTTGGGACGGAGGGAGTAGTACTTATGATCATCTTTGATGTCTGTTTGGGTGCTTCATTGTCATTTAGACAAACAATAGAATCTCTGTATATAATGAAATGATCTTAAACACTGGTTAGGCTGAAGAAATTCTATCTTTCACAGTCATAACTAAATATGCTTTGAAGCTTAGCTTTAATATCATTATTAATACTCATCCTTGTGGTGGTATCTATGAACAAAAAATATCCATGTACTTTTGTTGCTGTAATTTCTTATCTTACTAAAGCTATGAGCCCAACAAGCAGTTAGGATATTAGGACACTCCACCTGAAACTGATCATATGCATTTTCAGAACACACACGTGCTACTGCGAAGGCACAATCTTACTTATTATGCAGCTATAATGATTTTCATCGTTACTTAACTACCAATTTATCATATCTTCAGTCGACTTGATGAAAGAAGGTAGTACCGTGATCCTGCGAAATGCTAAAATTGACATGTTCAAAGGATCAATGAGGCTTGCAGTGGACAAATGGGGTCGTGTTGAGGTGACTGAACCTGCTAGTTTCACTGTGAAAGAAGATAACAACCTCTCGTTGGTGGAATATGAACTCGTCAACGTCGTTGAAGAATAAGCCTTTTTGTAATGTACAATAACTTAAACTCAATCTTATAATAAATTGCTATATTTGTGCCATTGTATTCTTTTGTTTTTTTTACTAATTCCTTATACTTGGGTTGTTTTATTTGACTATCAGGTTCTTTCTTTTACTAACTCAGTCTTATGCATCCATTTGTATTTTAGGTTGGGATTCAAATTAATGCTTGGACTTGTTTCGTATGGATACATGGAGCTTCCAAGTTGTGCGGAAGATTTACAGCAACTACAAAACATGGGCACAGGAAAATGATTGAGTTCCTTTCAGCAATGCAGAGGGACAATAAGAAGATTAGATACTGTAATGGGTTTAATTGATGCTTTTATGTTTCTGGTATTCATCGAAGATCTGACTTTTAAGTTAAATAACTTTAATTCTCTTTGTTATTTTGGAAATATGGAAGAATGATTTTACAGTGTTTAAAGTTTAAACCTTCTATCTAAAACTATAAATGTGTCAAAAAGAATCGCTGCGTATTTTTTTGATATTGTGTTCTCTATGAATTTTGCTACCATTAATTTCGTGAATATGTATGTCATTCCAGTGAATTAACTTTAACAGTCAAATTATTCAAGTATTTTCTTTGTAATCCACCATTGTTAATCAGGAGTTTCTCATGTAGTCATGTATGAGAATTGAGAATGGGTTCTTTCTTTTTCAGGCCCTACCATTGTCTCGTCAACTTTCAAACTTAGTTCGTGCACAAGCTAACTTGCATGTACTCATGCTTCAGCTTCCACTTTTGCTGTTCCAGAGACACTTGGCTATACACTATTACAGTTACTTCAGTGCCTTGATGCTTCTTGGAAACATAGTAAATGATTCATGAAAATGACCAGCGTGCCTGCATACCATACGTATCTTCTCTGAGTGTACATATTGATGGTTATTGGAAACAAAGGTTTGCCAAAAATGTATAATGGTTAGAAGAAAGTACGGAACAGCTCATTTTCATTCCTTTCTCTTCCGCCATGGATAGTAATTTCTAAGCAAACCTTTGGGTGATAGTTGAATCATGAGCTATGAGGAACGGATTTCTTGATTCTGATAGGCGCAGATGTGTTGTGTTTTTTTTGTTTATTTTCGGTTTTAAGATTAAGGGAGAAAGTTGCCGTGGTTCTCTCAAACACAGGACTTTCTCTGGATCTTCTTTTGTTTTCTTCGTTTTTGATTTTCTTACCTAGATTGAGGAAGAAAGTTGCTGTGGTTTTCTCAAACACAGGACTTCTCTGGATCTGGGTTTATTTTTTCTTAGTTTTTTATCGTCTTACTTAGATTGAGGGAGAAAGTTGCTGTGGTTCTCTCTTACACAGAACTTTCTCTGGATCTTGGTAAATATTTCTTTCTTTTTGTTTCTTAGTTTAGGATTTTTTGATACAACATTAATAGGGTTCTGTATCTAAGTAAATTTAGGGCCTTGCAGGTGAGTTTAATTGGGGTTTTAATTAATTAGGTTTTGATTTTTCTGCTCATCGATCTAGGCGTTTTTTTTTTTCATGTAATGATTTGATGTCCTTTGTTGTGATTTTGTTGATTTCTAGAAGTTTCGGTTTTTATTTTGAAATTTGATTTTTCAAATCGATTACAATTTTTAGGTCCTCGTGGTGCTGTTATTCTAATTAGAGAACATAAACGGTTTTGGGTTAAGTTTTTTGAGGGAACAGGCATTTAAATTGGGAAATTATTTCAAAATTTAATTGGGTATTTGGATTTAACAAAGTTTAGATTTGGGTTATTTTTCATATATGATCTTGTTGTCTTCTTAAAAATGTTTTTACCAAACCTCTATTTAGAGCTCAATACTGATATTGATCATATTGGAGTGTCTAAATTTTCTTAGGTTTAAAAAAGTTATATCAAATTTATCAAATTTTGTCTTCTTAAAATTGTTTCAACAAACCTCTATTTAGAGTTCAATACTGATACTGATCGTATTGTAATATCTAATCTTTCATAGATTTCTTAATGTTTTTTTATCAAATTCTCTTATGGCCCAAATACTGATGCTGATCATATTGGATTGCCATTTTGTGTTTTTAAAAAGGAAAAATAGTTCTGATTTAGGTCTCAATATTGATTCTGATCATATTGATGCACCTTTTGTATCATTTTAAATATCTTGGATTAATGAAAACTCATTTTCTTGTCCGGTTTTTTTCCTCTTTTCTTTATGTATTTTTCAAAACATGGATTTGGTAAGATTTAAGCACAAATAGATTTGATAGTAGTATGTAAACTTTGTTGCACATGTCGTAGATACAGTTTCAAAATGACTGTTTTTACTTTTATTTTGTGTATGTGTTTGCTATAGTTTTCTCTGGGATATCTTTCACTTAAATAAATCTTAAAACTTATTACATGGTTTGGGCTGGAACCCTTGCGATTCGCTAATTTGTCTTTCCCTTTATAGTGGTGCATCTCATACGCTCCTTTTTGATAGATAGTTCATTTTTTCAGAACTTTGTAGTTGTTTCTTTTTTAGATTTTGACCATCACATCTTTTGGCCTTAAGAAACTTAGATCTACACCTTGGCTCCGCTGTTTCTACTAACCCAAAGGCCTGCCGCTATAAACTTTTTTTCTTAAATTTTCTTTTTCATTTTTCTAGTGCTCTAGATTCAAATTTCTTCTGTATTTGTCCAGTGTTTCAAGGGTGTTTTTGCACTTTTTGGTGCGAATCTGGAAGCAAAGGAGTTTTTCAGGACTTGGCAGAGTAGTGGTTTGATTTTTATTTTTGTGAAGACAGGACTTGTTTTTTTTTTTTTTTTTTTGATCTGAGATTTAAAGGGCTGTTTTTCTCTTCAAGAAACACAAACAAGTTATAAGCCAGATTTAGAGTTTGGTTGGCTTTGCATGGGCCTGTTCCTCCCACTCTTTCCTTTAGCTTTTTTGGATTTGTGCAACTCTTTAATATACTATTCATTTGTTGTGTTGTTCCAATGCATATTATTCAGGTTCACTAGATTTAGTTACTGTATCATCCATTAAATTCGTTAGGATTTTACTTATAATCTATCTTAATATGATGTTAGATAGGTAGGGATTGAATATTTTTGTGATTGCTTCTGTTTCGTGGTAGTTAGAAGTTTTTTTTTCTTGGTATAGTAGTACTTTATTAAAGTTGAAACCATTTTCTTGGTAAAGTTTCGTATTAGCTTATTGTTTTTGGTCTGTCTTAAGATCAGGAGATTGTTATTTTAGGATAATTTTGTTTTATTGTTCTTTTAGGATAGTTTTGTTTTTACTTCTTTTAACGTAGTCAGTAGTCTAAATTTTAGTTTTGGCACCTATATATTTCATCTGTAGGTCCTCTTTAGTTTATCATTTTTGTAAATATTTAGTTTTGTTCATTTTCTTCGGGTCTCTTTATCTTTTGTTTCAATCTGCTGGTAAGGTAAGTTAGTGGGATCTCCTGATCCGTAGATTTTACTTCTTATGCTAGTTCTGCTTGTCTCTTAATTTGCTTTATTATAGCTTCAATTTTTAGCTTAATATACATGGATAATTCTTCTTTTCTAGGTTCTATGAAAGCTCCTGTGAAACAACATGATGTTGAAATCATAGTTGGTTATGTATTGTCTTGGTCCGATTTTATAAATCGCGACTCATCTACTTGTATCTCTTCGGAGTTACATTTCTCATTTTATAAGTTCTTGATTGCAGAAAAGGCTAAACCGTCATTCTCAATCTCCAAGAGGACGAATTTCCTATCCTGTACAAGCTGCCATGACACTTCTATTAGTCACGATACTGATAGAAGGGCTCATGACCACACTTTGATAGTTTTATCGCGAGTAAAGACGCTCAACTTCCACAACTTGCTTGTGGCTACATACATATTGCCAGCTATAGAAGACAGCTCACTGGGTACCGATGGAGAACGAAGATTTCCTATGATCCTGAAGAATTATGATTGCAATTTTATCTTTTTAGTTAGTTTAATTTCTATTAATTTTTTTGTACAGTTGTACTCTTTCCTTCGTCAGGGTCTTCCCACTTTGGGGTTTCCTTGTCAAGGTTTTAATGAGGCAACATCTGTACGCCCAGCCTGTTTTGAAGTCTTTACATTTAATTTTTATGTGTTTCCTTTGAAGTTGGTGTAATGGGAGCTTACTGGAGAAATATCCCTGTCTAGGGCAAACTCTAATGAGCTTTTAATCATATAACTAGTTTTCTATAAGACATTCTAATTTTCAAAAAAAAAAAAAAAAAAAAAGTACGGAACAGCTTTGCCAAAAGAAAAATGATGATCGACTTGTTGCTTCTTATGTTTTTTCCTTACCAGGCACCTCCTACTTAGTTGCTTGTAATAATAGATAAAGTGAATCCCTATTGCTATTGGAATAAGTTCGGCTACAAATCACGGAATTGTCTCTGAAGCCTTTCTCCCCCTTCCCCTCACTTCGGCCGAACAAGTTCTCAATTAAATATGCCCAAGTTCTCACATCTTCCCATAACTATATACATGTAAATCACCACCGTCCACGTGTCGTTAGGGTAAACACATGGAAACCATACGACATGGGAGCATCAAAGAAACACAACACGTATAACACCCAATCGGTATCAGAGATATTGATTCACCACCAGCCACGTGGCCATCACGATGCACATCTGATGATCAACAAGGAGAGGAGTACCTGATGAAAAGCCATATGCGCAGCACCCGAACAGCCCACAGATCCACTTTCCCAAATCTTGAGATGAATTCAAATTGGACTATTAGATATGGTCCAACTGACATGAAAAGACAAGACTGCATTAAACAACTATCTATCATCGTGACCCGACAAAGCAACCGAAGGATCATCGGGAGGAACACGACGAGTATCAGTGGGATGGGCACACTGATCAAGAAAGTGTGTTACAGCTGTAGGAGGGACCCACCCGATGATCCTATAAATACCCCTCTCCAACAAAGATGGAGGGGTCGGCAATTTCAGATCTAGGAGAAGCATTTTAGGAGAGACAAAGTGAGTATTAGAGAAGGACTACCATTATGTAATTTTATCCTTCACCTCTACTCAAAGTCATTTAACTAAACTCTGTAATCATTATCGATCCATAGTGAAATTCTCAATACTCCATGGATAGGGATGCACAAAACCGAGCCGTACCTGTGGAACCGCCATGGAACTGAGAGAACCGGATCGAAACCGTACTAAAACCGACTTATGAGGTACATGTACAAATACAAAAAGCTAGAACCGAGCCTCTAGTATAGGTACAAGTATCGGTCACAGACAAAGTACCGTCCGTACCGTACAGAAGTACCGAGGAATCATATTACAGGTATACTTTCTTATTATGTCTGCTTCATTTTATTTTTTTATTGATATTTTTAACCTAATAGTCTCCCTTTTAATTAATAGATAAGGGAGCTTTTGATTCAAGGTCCAATCTTTGCTGCCGTGGTTGAAGATCCCAAGCATGATTTGCCTTGCTAAATAAGCTTACAGAAAAGTGAGAACAAAAAAGGCACTATCTAGTTATACTTGGCTAATCGTTCACTTCTGAGTATGCCCCTGTTTTGATCTTCAAAAGCAATACAAGAGAGTGAGCTCCATATCGTTAACAATTAAAAGTTTGAGAAGCCGTATCCAGTATCTCAGAGACTCAATACAAGTAAATCACAAACCTATCCTCTGAGGTGAAGTTGTTCTCGGTCTCATCACTTGTGATTAACTGATAAGTGCATAATTTACTATACTTTTTTTTACCAATTCCATGCTTGTATTTTCTATGTTTCTTTCATATTGCCTTGTATTACTCTTGTTTTCTTTTGTTTGTCTTATTTAGGTAGAATCATCCAAAAGGAGCGAAAAGAGTTCTAGAGCGGACATAAACGTGAGCTTGGACTAAAGACCAGGAGGAAATTGACCAAATTCAGGAGTATTCAACTCTATTTTGTAGAGAATGAAGAGACGAAAAGAACGCAAAAAGAATGAGGTAATTCCGAGTTTGTATGCAAAAGTTGTGGGAAAAACCGTATGGATCAAAAGTCCCAATTCTTACCTACGTGTGTGACCGATCAAACCAACCAACTACCAGGATCGGTTACACCCTCCAAGAAGTGACGAAAATACTTGCCAAAATTGGTTTTCTTAGTTCGGAAGTTTTCCCAAACCCAAAGATTCTTAGAGATATTTAAGGAGACTTCCAAATACTTTTAAGAGAGTTCCAAGTACCGAACAAAGATTATTATCAAGAGATACGGAAGTGGAGACAAGAAGACAAGGAGCGAAAGCTTGAGTTTTGGGTTCTTCCATTACCGGAACTATTTATATTTGATTTTATCATATGTATATCATGGGTTTCACTAAATCCATGAGTATCTAAATTCCTATTTGATTTAGGATGAATTCTAAGTTCTAAACATGATTTGATTTAATATATGAATCTATTTTGATTTCTTCATATGATTATTGTTTGTTTCTACTATGATGAATATTCATGATTGATTGATTGATTACTTTAGGTGGCCAACTAAACTGATCCCTTGATTGATCTATTGCTAGTAACGGGTTAGGATATCCGTAATTGTTGAATAACCCTTACACAAGTAGAAAACGTGAGACATTGCAGAGGGATACTGTGGAGCAATCGCGTGTAGAAACAATACTAATAAGTGAACCGATTGTACCGAGTTTAACTGCTAGGACCGAACCTAGATTCATAAACCCTAAAACATTCGATTGAGTTACATGTTGTAAGTGTACCTCAAGGTGTCTCAGACGGATATAATCCAATAGCTAAGCGTACCTGTTATTCGGTGATATTAGGAGTTTTGGGGGTAGCTAAGCGTACATGATACCCTACGGTTGGTGATAATATATGATTAATGACGAATATATAATTATATTACTTTGATGAATGTTTAGTAACGAAGAAGGATTCCTCAATCATACTCCTCATCCTTGATTACATCTTAATTTATTTGCTTTGTTATTTACTTTGATTTATTTGCAACCTACAAACAAAACCCCCCATTTGTGACATTTGACAACTGAAAACTCCCTGCTCTTCGTGGAAACGATCCTTGCTTCCATTATATTACAAGTTAATTGTGTGGAAATAAGTGATTTAATTTGTTGCACTCACGACACGCATCATTAACCATCACACTCCATACTGCAACTTTAGGGTCAAGTGTTGCTTTAATGGATTCTGCAATAAATAAAGACTAATCATCAATCAGCACAGCGTATTTGATAGATTATCCAACCCCGAGCAATTTGAGCTACTGGTGGGGCTTCGGGTCCGAGTAAGTATCCAACAACATAAAATCAGATTTTAAAACACATAATCACACCTTCTGGTGAAATACTTCATCTTTGATACATACGTCCTGATGGCAGGGATATGTGTCAAATTGAAAAGACAATGAAGGATGCCTTTTGAGGCATCCATTTGATATGGACTAGCTGACTAAGTACATCATACACGTCATACTAAGTGATAGACACATTTTTTGTGTCTGAATTGTCCTCAGTGTTGGTATTGTTGGAACTCGATTTTTGTACTAATATTGTGTTTTTATGTATTTTTAGGTATTTTTGGAAATAAATATTTGTTGGAAAATTTTGTTGGAAAATTTTCGAAAAGTTGCTCGGAACACCCCCGAGGACTTTTGATATTCGGACTCCCACTTTGGATAAGGGGTAACCCAATTACTAAGGGGCACCCTGTTGATATTCGCACCCCCAGCTGTGGGATAAGGGGCAACCCTTTCTTCCTCGTTTGAAAATTATTTTGGCGGGAATTTTTTTAACAAGAACTGGCAGATTTTGGTCGGATTTTTGGACGAGTTAGAAGGAGACTCAATGGCTGGAATTGATTGGGTATCTTCCTCTGGGCCTAACAGGGCTGGTATGGGTCGACTGGTCGTCTAAATTTGGCTGGAATTGTCGCGAGAAGAAAAACAGAGAGCATGTGCCGAGAAGAGATATACACGGGATTGTATAGGATTTAGACGTGTAATACGTGTGTTTGGACGCTGCAGAAGCATGAAGAAGTAAAAAGGGAAGTTTCAAAGACTATCAAACACTCGTTGACAAAGGTATGGGAAGTTAATTCAGGGGAAGAAATCTCGTGGCTGGGAAGAAAAATATTTTCCGAGTAATAGAGAATTATTTTGAGGTAATGAGCGAAGATTCTTATCCCAGCGGAGTATATATATGTTGATGAGGTCGAGTAGAAGGTTTACGGAGAGTTACGGAGAGTTTGGGAGACGTACAGAGCCAAAAATCGAAGTTGCACCATTTTTTCTCTGCTGCTGCTGCACCAAGAACACGAAGAACAGACCACCAGAGGCAGTCGTTCTTCTACAAAGGACAACGACACTTCGGCGTGGGTCGTAATACGGAGGCGTACTTAAAAGCGATAACGGTTTTTAACCTTTCTTTGTAACAAGTGTTTGCAACACTTATAATCGTTGCAAACACCCGATTTTATCATTTTCTCCATTCCATCATTTGTACACCTCTTTTGAGTAATAAAAATGGATTTTGAGCGTGTTTCCAACATGATGAGCTAGAACCCATCACTGGGACGACGGAGGAAGACGAACTTCATACATGGGTAATTTTAATTAATTCTTTTTATGACTTTTGCACTGATTAAAAATTGAATTATGATTTGATTAAATTAGTTATTATTTTATTAGATGGGTCATGCTTGCTTAAATGTTTGATGTCCCATGCTTACGATTTATAACTAATATTTTGAGAATCAACTTTGGCAAAAATAAGAGTCCATGTTTTTATTTGTTGAGCTATAATTGTTAAAAGAATTAATATTTGAACCTTTTGTTATGAGTTTGGCTAATCTCGAATCCCAAGAACTCTCTCCGTCTTGTGACATAAATTGTATATATTCTGTATTTTTATTATTTTTCTTTATTAAATCCTAAGATTGATTTCATCAAGTCCGAGTGAACGACAACCTTACTACCCTTATTACTACAACATTATTGAGTCACATCAATTTTTGGCGCCGCCGACGCGGACTTGTGTATAGATTTGTTTTTAGGTTTTATTTTTCTTTTATTATTTTTGTTCTTTTTTACGCGTTTTGGTATTTCTTTGCTTTCGATTTGGAATGGAGCGAAAGAAAAAGAGAAAGCACTGAAAAGAAAAGCAAATCCAAAATAGGAAAGAAAAGAGAGATCCGAACGAAGTGAAGAAGAAAATTTTTGTATATAGTGTAATTATTATTATTATTTTTTTAGAAACTGTAATTAGGTAATTATTTTTGTAATTTTTATTTTTGGACTTTTTAATTTTTGGAATTTATTTTTGGACTATCGGACATTATTAATTTTAAACCCTAAGGAAGGGTAATTTAAATATAAACCGCATTGTGGAAGGACGGTGATTACGATATCACCTCGGCCCCTGGGTTCGTACATGACATAGGAGTTGTGGCCCGAGTCGACCTCAACGGTTCATCCCCCGTCCGGAACGGGAGGTAAGAATTCTAAACACCCGCGAATCCCCGTCAATGGGTTTACTAGATGATTTTGTATGCATATATGTTGAGGTATTGAAAACGGGATGCTTTAATTTCCTAGTAAAGGGCAAGGACTGGCCATACAAGATAAGAGTTCGGATTTCATCACCGTTCTCTTCTTGCCCGCCTTAGGAAAACGAAACCAAACACGAACCTAAGCCTAAAATTTTGACTAGAACGAGACCTATAGGGTAACGAGCTTAATAGGAAAGTCGTTCGAAAAATATTGGTTACTCTTTTGAGCATACTTCAAGTTCATGATGGTTTCGTGAGTTGAATGCGTGACTGCGCCGCCTTGTAATGCGGTGAGGCCCCAGGTATCAAAGCTCCACGCAGCTTCCTCGCCTCTATTCAACTTACTTAAACTCGGATTGATTCCGGAGGGGTTTGCTCGGATTGTAACGACCCTTTCGAAGGATTAGAAGTGGTCTAGAAAACAATCTAAGTGGAGCCATCATGCTTTTTGTTTGCTAGAAATCGAGAGGTTTGCTGTGGTCGAGTCAGCCTTGTTTGTGTTTGTGTAGAATTCCCTTGCAGCTTAGAATGTCAAACCGGTATTACAATAGCCATCACAATGAATATGAATATCCAACCGAACAATATGGACATCACTCTTTTTATGACCATAGTGTGAATAGTGGTTGGGAACGCCAAACTTTTGAAGGTTATGGGTCATACCATGGTGAGCCCAATTACTATCCACACACCAACCTAGGTCGTTGCAAAATTTCTCTCTACTAGAGTCAACACGTAAGTTAGCGAAATGAATAACTTAGTTATGGACGAAAAGCAATGCAACGAGTGGAATTTCTTTCCTAGATTCAATAAGGAAGTCATGTGAGTCGAGTCACGATACAATAAGGAAGTCATGTGAGTCGAGTCACGATACCATAATGAAGTCATATGAGTCGATTCGAAAGCTTTTGGCCCGTAACGGAACCGCTCGAGATAATCTTAGTGTTTCCAATAGTACCCCTGAAAGTGAGGATAGTTATTTATATAATCAAGATGACGAGGATAAAATTGGTAACACTACTTGTCTAGATGAGGTTCAACCATTTTCATATTATTATAATGATGATTATGATGAGGATAATGTTGATGAAGAATTTGAAATCAGTAGGCATAGTGATCAGGAATTTGTTACTCCAATTGAGCTTAATGATGATAATATTTCTAGTTCAAATCCAAATAATTTTAATAATTATTCACCTATTCAAAAGGATGAGGATTTGACTAGAGATACCACCGTTTTAGACGATGTAGTATTTCCTTTTGATTACGAAGCCAATGATGGTTTAGAGGAACGAGTATATTTTGAGTCTAGCGATTTAGAAACAATAGACTTAGAAAAAGAAAATGAACTCGTAGAGATGAGTGAGGATGTACCTGACTTAGAAGAATGAATTGACCATTTTCAGGAATCAGATGACCTTGAAATTAGGGAAGTTGTGACTAGTCTTTCTAGAGACACTGAAAACTCTAAGTTTGGGGGTGATTATCATTCTCCATGTGCCTTAACTCTTAGAAAGGTCCCTCACTTGGGACTTGACATATGTACCTCAACCATTTTAAAAGATTATCTTCATACACTTTTTCCTGAACCTAGTTGTGTCCATAAAGAAGTTCAGTTGTTAGAAACCCATCCTCTGGTTGATGTGGTTAACCCAGGCTATGATACCACGATTGACTTTGTTTTCAAACCAAAAACCTTCCTTCCAATTGTGGGAACGTATAAGTTTCAGATGTGTCAATTATTAAGTTTTGAGACTAAACCTAATTACTTTAGGATATTAGGGTCGACACATTTGCTTAAGGAAGACCACCAATCTTATTGTGGTCACCGTGTAAGTCGAACTGATTGACTTAGAGGATCCTCAATTATTCAGGTTATTATTATGTGCTTCTAAGTTTTTATTTGAGTTTTTCCAGACTCTAGAACCCGAACATTCGGATCTAACTCATAAGGAAACGCAACCCATGAAAATATGTTATCTAGACCCTTTTATAGAGCCTGAACCCGAACCACAACTAGATGTAGTTGTCTTAAACAAAAAAATAGATAAGGGTGTGTTGGATATCTTCCTGGTCTGTTGCAGTCTCCTCTTCTTGTGGTTAGCACTTTTTGATCCAGATGACCCGTAGTTATTCCGACTGTTGCTATATGATTCTTCGAGGTGACTAATCCTTTTCAATGTCTGGCTGAAGACTTTAAACTTAGCACTTCTTGGGAGGTAACCCATGCTCTTGCAACACGGTAATATTTTACCTTAACTCTTTTCTTCAAGTGGTAACAGTTTCTCATTGTTCATGCTTTTAATTTCATCTTTAGAACATTGAGGACAATTTTAGATTTAAGTTTGGGGGTATGGGAGAAACTTTTTAGTTGCAATAAATAAACTCCAGAGCCTAGAAATTTATGCTTATTAAGGATGGCACTAACCAATCTAAGTGGATGGAAGCATTTTGGTTGTAGGAGTTGAGGAACCAATCTGATTAGATGTCAACATCTAAAGAGTCTATTCATAAAAGCACAGAGCTCAGGTGTTAGAAATAACATGATAGTTTCACCATATCTCGTTGAGTCCTTTTCACTTCTGTTTTTATTTTGTTTTGTTCTTTGTAAACTATGTTTCTCTAAGTGATTAGGTGGGGCCCACGAATCAAGTTGTTACAAATGCTAGGATGAATTAGAGTGATTGAGATACAAAAAAAAAAAAAAAAAAAAAAAAAAAAAAAAAAAAAAAAAGGAGAAGTTGAAAAAAAAAAAAAAAAAAATTGAGACCGACCATCGACCAACCTAATAAATTCAATAAAGTCGACCACTGGAACCCTTGTATATGCCAGTTGTGTTGACCTAGAGTTAGGATTATCGACCACTGGTTCCCTTGTATATGCCAGTGTGTTGATATTGGTCTAGACCAGTATCTCAGTCCATTAGGATAGGTTCATTTTGGCGAGGCCTTCGTACAGATAAGTGAAACACCGTTCACTTAGTAAACATCAAAACCATCTATGTTTTTCTCTATATCCATCTTCTTGATCTATCCATGTGATTAGTTTTGAATCCGGGTATTGATGTCCATAGTGCAACTATCTGGAGTAGAGCTCTGTCACTTTATATGAATTTTAGTATGCTTGAGTGCAAACTCGTGTACAAAGAATTGGAATTTCGCATCAGTGGTACTTCCTCCCGTAGTCAATAAGTATGCCAACCAAGGAGATTCTTTAGTGCCTTCCAAGGTTCTGTAGATAGCTAGGGTCCTGGAGTAAAGGTTTTGTGGGTACACCTCTGGTAAACCCTCCGGACACAACACTCCGCCACTAGGGCCACCTAGGGGTTCAAATGATTTTTATTTTCTAGAATAAAATTGCTCGAGGACTAGCAAATAATAAGTTTGGGGGTATTTGATAGACACATTTTTTGTGTCCAATTGTCCTCAGTGTTGGTATTGTTGGAACTCGATTTTTGTACTAATATTGTGTTTTATGTATTTTTAGGTATTTTTGGAAATAAATATTTGTTGGAAAATTCAGCTCGAAAAGTTGCTCGGAACACCCCCGGAGGACTTTTGATATTCGGACTCCCACTTTGAATAAGGGGTAACCCAATTACTAAGGGGCACCCTGTTGATATTCGCACCCCCAGCTGTGGGATAAGGGGCAACCCTTTCTTCCTCGTTTGAAAATTATTTTGGCGGGAAATTTTTTAACAAGAACTGGCAGATTTTGGTCGGATTTTTGGACGAGTTAGAAGGAGACTCAATGGCTGGAATTGATTGGGTATCTTCCTCTGGGCCTAACAGGGCTGGTATGGGTCGACTGGTCGTCTAAATTTGGCTGGAATTGTCGCGAGAAGAAAAACAGAGAGCATGTGCCGAGAAGAGATATACACGGGATTGTATAGGATTTAGACGTGTAATACGTGTGTTTGGACGCTGCAGAAGCATGAAGAAGTAAAAAAGGGAAGTTTCAGAGACTATCAAACACTCGTTGACAGACAAATGGGAAGTTAATTCGGGAAGAAATCTCGTAATGGTAAGAAAAATATTTTCCGAGTAATAGAGAATTATTTTGAGGTAATGAGCGAAGATTCTTGTCCCAGTGGAGTATATATATGTTGCTGAGGTCGAGTAGAAGGTTTACGGAGAGTTTGGGAGAGTTTGGGAGACGTACAGAGCCAAAAATCGAAGTTGCACCATTTTTTTTCTCTGCTGGCCGCCGCTTTGCACCAAGAACACGAAGAATGACCACCGTGAGGCATCGTTCTTCTACAAAGGACAACGACACTTCGGCGTGGGTCGTAATACGGAGGCAGACTTAAAAGCAGTAACGGTTTTTAACCTTCTTTGTAACAGTGTTTGCAACACTTATAATCGTTGCAAACACCCGATTTTATCATTTTCATTCCATCATTTGTACACCTCTTTTGAGCAATAAAAATGGATTTTGAGCGTGTTTCCAACATGATGAGCTAGAACCCATCACTGGGACGACGGAGGAAGACGAACTTCATACATGGGTAATTTTAATTAATTCTTTTTATGACTTTTGCACTGATTAAAAATTGAATTATGATTTGATTAAATTAGTTATTATTTTATTAGATGAGTCATGCTTGCTTAAATGTTTGATGTCCCATGCTTACGATTTATAACTAATATTTTGAGAATCAACTTTGGCAAAAATAAGAGTCCATGTTTTTATTTGTTGAGCTATAATTGTTAAAAGAATTAATATTTGAACCTTTTGTTATGAGTTTGGCGGAATCCTGAATCCCAGTAACTCTCTCCGTCTTGTGACATAAATTGTATATATTCTGTATTTTTATTATTTTTCTTTATTAAATCCTAAGATCGATTTCATCAAGTCCGAGTGAACGACAACCTTACTACCCTTATTACTACAACATTATTGAGTCACATCACTAAGAAGCTACATCGTGCATAAAAAATGATTAAGAAGAACTCACCATAGATCTTCAATTTCAAGAAATTTCATATTATCTATGTACTCAGGTATAAAACCGGGACCGAACCGGCACCGTATTGAGTTAACATGTACAGGTAAAAAACCGAACCGAACTTTACATGTATGTACAAAGGTAGAATACCGACCATAAGAGAGGCACAAGTACTGGGCTAGGCTAAGAACCGTACTGAATCGTACTTTGTGCAATCCTACCCATGGATGTAGGCCTTAGTGCTGAACCACGTAAATCGTCGTCTCATTTAATTTCCACACTTATATTATCGTCGTTATATTTAGATTAGGTACTTTCATCAATATCATCTAAATTAGCTCATGCATCGTGGGAAGATGTTAGTCATCGGTTTCATTATCGTTTCCTTTCATTTTCTGTATCAATTATTCTTATGATTTCCTATGTTTATTTATATTGTGAATATTGATTATGGACATGAAGACTCCAACGTTACGTCGGTGTTCACAATTTGACGCTAGAAACAGGGACTTTCGTCTCAGTAAAAGATTTATCTTTCTTGTTTTTCCTTGTTTCCACTCTTTCCCATACATCTTCTTGTTATTTAGCCACGGTTGCTGATCATCATGATTTACTCACGATCCAACTTCCTAGTTGTGCATCGTCTGTATATCCAACATATCAGTATCTCTTTATCCATACAAAGAATATGAACACATCTCCAAAAGCATGATCTATCATCGGATGCGTGCCTTGGAAAGAGTGGACAAAAATATCGTACAAAATACATTTCAAAAGATGTTAAGATCTGGGTATTTTTTTAACCAAACAACGCATTTTCACCATACCTCGTTTTCTGAAACTCAGATCTGGGCCTCTCATCGATTTCATGGCCCTTACACATTTTCCCCATCATCACTAAGTTTAAATCTAACAAAGCCACCATGGTCTTCTCTTTTTCCTTAATCGTTCATCCCTGCAGGGTATGGATAAAGCAAAAGATACGGTAAGACAAAAGCCAACTCAAAAGAAATACCAAGGACATCAAAAGTTATGACACGAAGTAAGCAGAAAGGTGAGAAACATAAAGCTGCGAGCAAGAAGCAGGATGTAGCGTAAAGTAACACTCCCATATATGTAGCGGCTATAACGGCGATAACACTCAAAGCAGCGACAACAAAAGCAATAACTATGGATAGAGCATCTGAACATCGAGAAGTAGTCGCTGACTTCATCGTGCATCAATAATTTACGGAATACCGCTGACTAATGATCAGAACCAACCTATGCTACCAACAAACCAGGTGGTCATTGGAGTACTCCAGCAAATCGACCCCATAACTTACTACCAGATCCACCGGTTCCCATAATTCAAACTATAGACGAGGGTAACACTGTTGCTGTCGGAGGCCAAGCGCCAGGAGGAACGACAAACCAAGCCTCGAACCCATCCATTCAATTAGTCGCAGAGCTTAAAGAAACAAGTTGAGTGCACGTACGTTGCACGTCGGCAAATCATAACATTTTCACACTTATCTTCCATGTTCGCAGAACAATTGGACTCTGCTATCCATGTTAGCCAATATTGTTTTTCTTACATAAAAATGCACTTTAATAAGTTACGTAAAAATTAATAATGAATTCAAATGCCAAAGCAGATTGCATTTGCTTTTAATTTTTGGGCATAAGTAAACATATACTGTTCAGCAAAATTACAAACACCCAATTGGAAAGGTTCTCGGTCACCACATTTGTGGCATCACTTTCCTTGGAAAGCCTTTCATAGAAACTGAACCAATCGTATGAAAAACCTATCACCGAATTGGAATGCCATAATGAAAAAATAACCTCTGCATAAGAATACAGAAAAAAGAAAGGCGTAAAAGAAAAAGAAGAAATGAATCCAATCAGCAGGTTGCTTACCAGACTATGCCAATTCTCAGGGGGATCTGGAACACCAAAAGACTGAACTTCGTGTATCCAAACATTGTCTGTCATTCTTTCTATATAACCTTACAAAAATCAACCATGAGCAACCTTACTTTGTCATCAATTATATTATTTCGGAACCATCATCTGAAAATCGATCGAGAAAACCAATATCTTATTTGAGTTCTTCGGTTTTCCAAGACATATGTTAATGGAGGATGTGGGAGAATAAGAAGCTAAATTTATGGAGTGAGATAGAGTTGACGGAGAATAAGAAGTTGATGCTATCCTATCAATTTCGTAGAAATTCGTTAACGGAGTTTGGATTTTGGTGCCGTGAGATCAAGGGAGAAGGAGAAGTCGGGGAGAAGAACAGTATAAGATAAAGGACAAAAATGCGAAGGGTTTCTGTTTTTGTTATAAGGGACAGTTTTTATTGAATCGAACGGTTTTAGTTGGAGACGAAGAAAATCCGACGGCGCATGTCAAAAATACGTAAGGGAGACGAAACATACGTGCGGGGGACGAAAAGTACGTGCGGCAGGCGAAAAAAACGTGCGGGAGGTGAAAATTTGTTAACGTTTTTGGGATTCCTTGCTGCTATTAAAAGGGGAGGAGATAAGGAGAAGGCATACGCTGATGCGGTAGCGCTCCTCATATGAAAACCAACAGCTCAAGGAAATGATATCGCTCGAAGCAGGGGCAGCAAACCTACAGGTAGTACACGACAAAGCAAATTCAAAAGCTCTAGAGCCGAATCAAGACCGAAGAATGATCTTCGCCAACGTCGCTAATCCCAAGTCTTTGGACAACGACCGTCGCGTCAACCAACGGAACAAGCAGTCAGATCCAGAATATGTACCGGGAAGTTCAGACTATTTCGACAGTGACTCCCGAAGACCAGGACGTACAGCGGTATGAGACGAACACTTCTTATCCATGGAAGCTCTTCGAAATGAGATGATGGAAAAAATCAAGATGTTAAAGCCAAAGCAGGGGGGAGATTGGAAGAGTGACGAGAGAAGCTATCACCACACCATTGACCGCACATCCGGCAGGGGCGTCTATACCTCCAAAATACCCAACCCACCATTCGAATGCTATGACGGATCAAGCAATCCCACGACACATATTCGTTACTACAATCGAACAATGCAAGGTGCGAACGAGACGACGTAGTACTGTGCAGATACTTCCCATCAAGTCTAAAGGGTTCAACCTTGTCGTGGTTTGACAACCTACCGCCTAACTCCATCGACTCGTACGCCCAGCTCATTAGGGTGTTTTTAGAAACGTACATGTACAACAAAACCGTGAGTGCAGACATGGAAAAGCTATTCTCACTATCTAGCTGACCAAAGAAACGATAAGAGAATACACTGACAGATGTCACAAGATTTTCCAAGCTATTGTGAATGTTAGTTCGGTGGTTAGCATCAACTGCTATAAATGGGGACTAGATAGAATGAGTTTATTGTTCGTTCAAATCCATGAGAGAAACCCCACAACCGAAGGAGAACTTCGTGTCATCATCGAAAAGCACGCCAGGTTAAAAGAAATCCAGCGTGAAAACCCGAGAGCACAGATGCCGTGGAAGAAATCTCACCGCACCAACTCCGTCGAACCAACCAGCGGATCGACCAAGAGGGCAAACTCGACCGAGCCTTTCAACGATGATAAGCACGGACGAAGAGATGATCAACGCGGAAAAATCATAAATTCGGAGATCAAGTTTTTACGAATCTCAACACAAGCTATGTTCGCATCCTTCGAGCAATCAACGACAAAACAGATTTAGAATGGCCATGGTCAAAAAGAAGGCAACTGTAAGGACCCTCAAGATCGTCAACGCTATTAGGTCAAGAAATGATCTAGAGATGATCAAGAAACGATTTAGCCGATAATTACTCGATTAACTAAATTGAACATTAATTATATAAAATTATTAAATTAATATTTTGGACATGAAATTAGTACCATTAGATAGATCTCGGAAAGTTATGTGAAATGGACTACAGATACGCGTAAAACGGATACCGGACGGAGAAGATACGAGACCCGAAAGATGGAATGCAAATCGGTCAAACTGTCGTTGACCGTTGACCGGACCTTCGATTAGTAACAGGGTGTCCCTTAGTAATTTTGAGTGGTTAGTAGTAGTAAAAACTTACTCCCTCCGTTCCGATTTACTTGACGTTGTAGAGTTTTTCACGGATATTAAGAAATATCAGAGAGAGTAAAATTTTTCCTATAATACCCATATTAATTCCTACTTAAAGACTTAAATGACCTAGTTTTGTGTTTCTAGATTGTATAGAAAGTTGTCAACCCCGTAACAATTACTTGGGATGAAGAGATGATGAGTAAAGAAGTAAACAAAATTGAGTATATATCCTCCATGGGGTATATTTCAAAATTAGAGTAATTGGGAATTAACTCTCTTGTGTTTTTGTGTTGATTCCCATGAGAATTAACTCTCTTGTGTGATTCCAAAGTAGGGGTAGATTAGTGAAAATTGGGAAAAAAAACTAAAACTATCATCTAATTTGGAACACAAGTAAAACCCTAAAAGAGCAAGTAAATCGGAACGGAGGGAGTATTAATTAAGTTACATCTAATTAGGTTTAGGTTAGATTAATCCGCAAATTACATTAGTTAATTATATAGATATTTTTGTACGTAGAGTTTATCTTCTCCTATAGTCTAGTTGGTGCTGTTGACCTTAGATAAAAACGTAGCAAGAAGGAGGTGGAAGAAGAGATAAGTAGAAGATGAAGATGATAGTTTTATTGGTGAAAGAAAAACAAAACATAGCTCACCTAGTAATTTGATATTGAAAACAGAGAGATAGAGATAGAAGGAGAGACCGTATAAACAAAGATTTAAAGAGATTAGAAGTTAGGAAAGAATTATAGATGTGAGAGTAAGAATAGAAATCATAGAGACTAGAAGAGAGAGGTTGGGAGTTGGTGAGTACAACAAGAGTTAGTGAACAATTTTATGAGAATTTAGTAAAGTTAATTTAGAGAGTTTTGAAGAAGTAATTTATGATGATGATGGTTGATGATGAGGACTTTCTTAACCAGCAAAGGTAACCACTCTAATTGTTTATATTGAGTTAATTACGGGTTGGGTAGTTGTTAATATGAAAATAGAGTAGAATCAGTCATTTGGTTAGCTATGAAATGCATGATTTTATGTAAAGTGCATGTATTCTCCGTCCCTTAGTTAGAGTCATGTTTAGGTACTTTAAAATCATAGTTAGACATAGCTCTATTATTATAAATTGTGAAAACTACTAGAAACCCCTTACTATATGGGTTCAATATATAGAAGCCCCACTAAATGGATCCTACACTATCAACTCCATACTTTCATAAAATGATATTACTAGGCCCTGAAAATCAAATTATCTTTAGATCGTGCCCATAATTAATTATTCTCAATTTTAATAATGACAACAATACCCTTTAGTATTTATACAAGAGAAATATATCAAGATATTTCATTTCTTCATTCTATTTCTCTCTCTTCTCCATCTCTTTCTCTCTCGCCTTTAGCATTTCAGATCTGTGAAGATGAAGAAGACGAATCGATCCAAAGAGTTTTGCAAACGTCATCGATAATCTTCAAATATGAGATGCAGAGACGATGAAAATTGTCATCAACAAGTAGATCTGAAGATTCACTCGTCATCGATAATCTAAGATTCAAATCGATCTTTTGAGATTTTTATAAACATTTCTAAGATCAAATCAACAAATACTCTGGGTATGATTCTAAATATAAGCTAATTGATTGATTTTAACCGAATAAATATCATCTGCTTTTCATATATTTCAAAACTGATATCTTCGTTTTTCTTTTCTTTGTTTGGTTTTCACTTGGATCGAATAACAAAAACAACATAACTTCTTTGAAACAAACGATTTTCAAATCTAGGTATGATTTTCTTCTTGTTGTTTTTACATTATTTTTTTGGATTTTAATGTATTTTAGTGTATTAATAGATTAGGTTTTTATGATTAGGATGTTGATTTGGAAGAAAATAAGGCTCGAGATTAAAAACGTTGTGAGATTTATGGAGGATATATTGAAGTTTCGATTCAAGACGGGGATGATAGGTATAATTACTTACTTTTCTTTTAATTTTTAGTTTATTTTTTCAATTAAGTTTGTTGTATGTTAAGGACGTGGATCTTTTTGTTTTTGGTTTGATGTTCGAGACTAATGAAGAAGTTGTTATTAAGCTAGTAATGGTGATTCGAACTAGCAGGATGTGTAACTTCTAGTTACACATCCTGGGGTATATTGTAGGTTCTTATGAAAAGGTATGTCATGCATATTGGAATGAACTAGCATATGGATGTCTAAGTGCTAGTTATTTGAACTAGCAGGATGTGTAACTGCTAGTTATGAAAAGGTATATCATGCATATATGTTGGCATATGGATGTCTAACTGCTAGTTATATGAACTAGCAGGATGTGTAACTTCTAGTTACACATCCCCGGGATATAAAGTTCTATATATTGCGGGTTCTTATGAAAAGGTATATCATGCATATTGGAATGACTAAATAACAATGGTTGGAAGTTGATTTATGGCCAGCTTGTTCTCGGTAAAGGACCATCATTCGGTTTGGATGATGAACTAGTATTTATATGGATGTGTAACTAGTAGTTACACAAGTTATATGGATGTGTAACTAGCAGCTACACATCCTGGGATATAAAGTTTATATTCTATATATTGCAGGTTCTTATGAAAAGGTATATCATGCATATTGAAATGACTAGACAACATTGGTTGGCGCTTGCTTTATGGACAACTTGTTCTTGGTAAAGGATCATCATTCGGTTTGGATGATGATCTAGATAAAGAAATGAGTAAAGCAGTCACTTCTTTATCCTAAAACTCTCTCCCTCAACTCTTCCTTGAAAAGGGAAAAACTATTCAATGCACTCAAATTCTTTTTGAAGTTTTATTCACTTTTAGTTTTTGTTTTTCATTTATACATGATGATTATTACATGAAATGGTGGTAGGAATTTATGTTGTTGTTTTAGGTTCGATTTGTTGTTTTTTACATTTCAATTTGATTTTACAGGGTTGATTAATGGTGGTGGTGATAATTTTGATGGGGAGTTTAAATAGTAAGTGTATAAAATTGAAGGAGAATATTAGAAGAAAGAGGATGAACCATGTTTAGTTTTTGTTTCTGGTGCTGGTGAGCAATTACAATGAATTTGATTAATATTTCATTGTGATTGAGTTTCTCAAAGAATGTGATTGCTATGTCAGTTTAGGTGATTATGTATCCATTTTATGTTAATTGTTGGCTTACACTACTGGTTTTGTGTGGGTCAAAGGGACAAGCATACGTATGTGTAACTATAGGTTACACAAGTTTTTTTTTTTTTTTTTTGAAGCATAGGTTACACAAGTTAATTGTTGGCTTACGCTATTGGTTCTGGATGTGTAACTACAGGTTACACAAGTCCTTTTGGGTTTCTAACTGCAAGTTACACAAGCATACACATGTGTAACTATAGTTTACACAAGTTCTTTGTGTTTCTAACTCGCAGGTTACACAAGCCATATTGATGTGTAACCGCAGTTACACAAGCATATGCATGTGTAACTACAAAAGTTACACAAGTCCTTTGTGTTTCTAACTGCTGGTTACACAATCCATATGCACGTATACCTACTAAGAATCAGTAAGCATTATTTACACAATCTAAATATATGTGTAACTTTTATTTACGAATACTTGACTCGAATGTGTATTTTTTTACGTAAACATTTAAATCACTCTCATCGATAGTAGGAATCTCTTTGTTCGACTATTTACTTGAAAATATTGCATTCTTTCCATTAATTTTGCATTCTTTTCATTCTGGTTCGATTTTAGTTTGTTTATCTTGAGTCTTGGCCTACAAATATGTTGTTTGATTAAAGAATTTGTGGTGGTGTTGATGGTGGAGGTGCAGGTGCAGGTTTTGGAAGAGGATAAATAGGAAGTGGTGGTAGTGCATCAGGTTTGGAGGATAATTCGGATTTGGAGTTAGTGGTAGTGTTTTGGTATGAAGCAGAGAGGTTTTCTATGGATGCTGGACACCTAAAGTATAGTCAATTTTTGTTTAACTTCCATTAAACTATGAACTGATCATTGCATAAAGTTTAAATTTTAAGCTTGTGAATATAAGGAAGGTTTTTGGTTTTGGTTTCAAATGATTTTTGGTAGATTTTGTATGAACATGTATGAACAATAGTAAGACACTAGCTTACCAATAGAACCAAGAACATTTATCAAAGCTTTGGGATATTCTTGCGTTTATTGCTTTGGATAGATAAGGATGTTTTCTAATGTCCAGGTGAGAAGTGATGATTCTTAGCTTTTTTTAGTTGAAAATGTGTGCTTTATATGGATGTGTAACTAAGAGTTACACAAGTCAGGTGCATCTGTAACTCTCAATTACACATACTATATGCATGTGTAACTCCTATTTACACATGTTAAAATGAACAAACTTGCAAGTTGCAACCAAAAAATTCCACATGCTAGGTATCCAAGTCATATGCATGTGTAACTGTCAATTACACATGATAGATGCATGTGTAACTCCAAGTTACACATGCTAAGATGGGTTATCATGTGTCTTTTCTCGTGATCTTTGTTCTATAATTTTGCCTTACAATTCTCCTATAATATTATTTTCTTTTGCTTTTTATTCATCCAACCTAATCCATGGATGTTTATTTCGCTATGATATGCAAGCATTTTGGAAATAGGAAGACAAGAAAGAAAGGCAAAACTTCTAGTATAGGTTTCGTGGCTTATTTCTAGTGTTTTATCTCATTTTATTGTGTTCAAGAACAACCGATTACTATAGCTAAAAACAAAGTTATTATTGTAAATTAATATTAATGCGATAGATGTATTTTTTGTATATTTTTTTTTTCGTTGTGTAATCATTGACTACACATGCCATATGCATGTGTAACTTGTGGATACACTTGTCATATGTATGTGTAACTTCTTCTTACACATGTCATATGGATGTGTAACTTTAAGTTACACACTATTTAATACACAACATGAATGTGTAATTTTTATACATGTGTAACTTCCCATTACACTTGCAATATCAATGTGGCCGAGGTGGTGGTGAGCGGTGGTCGGTCGGCGGTGGTGGTTATCGGCGGCGGTGGTTGGCGGTGGTGGTTGGTGGTGGTCGATGGCGGTTGTGGTCTGAGGTGGTTGCCGGGGTTGGTGGTGGCTATGGTGGTTGGTGGTGGTCGGAGGTGGTTTCCGCGGTGGTGGTCGGAGGTGGTTGCTTTGGCGGTGGTGGTCGAAGGTGGTTTCCTGGCGCGGTGGTCGGAGGTGGTGGTTGCCGCGGTGGTGGTCGGAGGTGGTTGCCTGCGGTGGTGGTCGGAGGTGGTTGGCGGTGGCTGTGGTGGTCGGAGGTGGTTGGCGGTGGTTGGAACATCATCACATAATATTTTAATAATTTGGGGCCTAAATTTAAATTTTATTTAATTATGGGCTTGACCATATGCATAAGGGTATCAAGGTCTTTTAATAATTTGGGGCCTAGATTTAAACTTCTTTTAATTAAGGGTCTCACATTATGGGTTATCCATGGGTTGGGCCTTAGCCTAATTTTCCCTTATAAATTATAGTACGTTATGTGTGCTTCCTTTTGATATAAAGTTTTCCCAATTTCATTTAGTAACGAGTGAGATATCATTGAATCAAAACTAGTCATCGCAGCTGATTCTGTGTGAATTCAATCACGAGTAGGCATAAGTAGGGGACTGTTTAGATAGGTTTTACTTATAATTGGAAAATATTCAGTACACTGAAGTTGTAGAGGGTGACCCCGAGATTTTAAGGAGATTTAGTTTGTTGAAATAGGATTTATAATGAACACTATAGAGATCTTAGAAGTTGACCCCTTGCTTTTATAGAGTTTCACACTTGGAATATTTTCAGGAAATAGTGAAGAAGATGACGATCTGACTCGGTGTGAGTCAGACTAAACGGGTCGTGGACCAGGTAAATGGGTCGGGTCGGGTCGTGGTTTGACCCGATGGGTCGGCAAATGGGTAGTGCGCTTGTATAACAGGCCGGACCGGGTCAGGCCCATGGGTTTGGGTTTAGGGCCAGAAATAGTATTTTGGGGTTTTGGACCACTTATGGTCCGAATTAGCTTCCGGTTCTTTCTGTAAAGTTGTAGGGATTTTCGAGAGCTTTCAGATGACACCCATTTAGATAAGTAGATAATTATTTATGCCCAAATTACATTTTACCAGGTTATAGAACCACTGATAGAATTAGAACCATTAGTTATTTGACTTAGCTTATAATTAGAGAATTGTATGAGATTATGTTATGAGCCTTGTGTGAGCCTTTTGGCTAATTCCTTAGAAATGGTGGTGTGATTAACAGTTAGTCTATATTAACAACGATCAATTCAAAGGATGAACCAGTGGATCGTGGATCTCGAGGTAGGCATGGCTTGTCATCAAATCAGGTGGGAACTTTGTAACCTTCTTGTAATCATTAAGTTCCTTTTCATATGCGAGCATGATGAGTCATTACTTCTTATGAGCATATTTGTGTGTAAATGATTGGGTATGTTGTGCAATATGCTTTGTGTGGATTCTCCAAATGTTATATCTATTTTTATGCTTATTATAGCCCAGATGAGGCAATATCGTTATTTAGGGGAATATTACCTTTTACAATTTCTTGTGAGAATCCATTCGTTTGTATATTATGCTTGATTGTAAAACCTTCGGGACTTATGATGGTAGTTATTGAATCATGGTTTGTATGGGCACTCTGTGTGGATGGCGCTATCATTTGAGTCTGGAGTTATTCTGCTTTCGCTTTCTCCAATGAGTTTGGCGAGGTCTGAATGACATATCTTAGTTGTTCTAGTTTCACTTTTGTAGATTCATCCAGTGGTGGTCTTTCACGGATATTGTTATTATGGTACGCAATACCTGAGGAAGTGGAATTAGAATAACATTCTTTCATGAATGATATATTACGATGCTTGCTAATTGTTGAGTGAATAATTTGATGTGTGTTTGAGTGAAATCCCCGCGAGGAGTGACTGTGATTTCCCCACAGCTCCTTGCTAAGTCTTATAGCCCAGATGAGGCAATACATAGCACGGGAAGTGTATATAATAGCTATCTAGCGCGTAAAGCGAAATAGTATTACTTTTTATTTTATAACCTAATTTATGTCGTTAAGACCCAGATGAGGAAATATTATATCGAGGTATTTGGGGAAATCATTCTTATGCATATTATGCACGATGACATGTTTAGTTACCATTATTAGACCTGTGAAGCATATTAGTGATTACGTGAAAGTTATATATTTCCACTGGGCACCCTTCGGGATGATGTGCTCACTTGTTCCCACTTCAATTTCAGTAATCAGAAGAAATGGTGCGCGTGAAGATATCCGTTTTCGTAGCTTAAAGCTTTTAGCGCCGTTAGAGATGTTTGTGAATCTTTTATAAATATGTCTTCTTTATTTATTCTGTATGTAAAACAACACATTAATACATTCATATCACCCGAGAGTTTTATCATTTGTATAATATCAGAGAGTTTGGGTTTGTTATTAGCACTTTATGTAATTATGGTTCTTAGAATCGCTAATCTAAGATTTATGCTTCAATTAAGATATAATCCTATCATCTATGTAGGTTTAGTATTTGGGGTGTCACAGCAACCACCAAGATCGGAGAAATCTAGGGATTACTGCAAGTATCACTGCTTCAATGGTCATCTAACGGATAAATGTAATAATATCAAGATTAATTCAAAAAATTATTGATACCGAAGACCTCAAAGAGTAGTTCAACTCCCAGGACCGCCGAAACAAACCATCATAGCAAGACCACGTACACTTGCCTAAGAGTGATAAAATGATCAATACCATCTCACACTCTGAGCCTTCTGTACCTTCTTTGGCGGATCAGATAAGCAAAATATTGAGGAGACATTTCGAATCCTATGAGCTCACAAGATCGACGACAAGGAAGTCGAAGAGAATGAAGAGTGGATGAACCCTTTTCTGTCGATGATGTAGACGAAGATATGGAAGATCACAACGATCCCCTGGTTCTTACTTTACCGGTCTCATGATGGAATATAAATAAGATCTTGATTGATGAGGGGAGCTCAGTCAACGTCTTATTCTACGACACCTACAAACGGATGAATCTGAACGACGAATAATTGATATCTTCGTACTACACCATCTATGGTTCAATGGAGCGGTATCGAAGCCTTTGGGGGAGATCATTCTCGAAGAAAAAGCAGGACCCAAGAAGGTGAACACTAGATCCAGCATGGTCGGCGCACCGTCTCCATACAACTTAATCATTGGAAGACGATGGGTTCACCGCCTCAAGGAAGTTGCAGCGACGTACCACCAATATCTCAGAGTCCCAATCCCAGAGAGGGAAATGAATATCAAAGGAGACCAAGTTACCGCTAGGGAGTGTTAGATCTAAGAAAACCAACTCAACATGGAACGAGAAGAGGAAAGAAGGGAATGAAGAGGCAAAAGAAACGTAGAAGCCAAAAACAAGGTGATTGATCAATACCTCGAGGAAACCGCGGGTAAAAGTCTCTCGAACATCTAGCAGGATGGGCGCACCGAAGCCATGAATACCGAAGCCAACACTTCAGGGAAGAAGAGCGGCGAAGAGTCCACCAAATAGAATTTAAAAATGTTCCTCATCTAGGCCCACCCAAACCTACGTTCACCTCGGTCGATCCTACCAAAGAAATAAATATAGGTACTGAAGAAGAGCCTAGAATGATAAAAATTGGAACATTACTAGATGAGGATCGAGAGAAGGCCTTGATTATCCTACTCAAGGAATATGCAGAAATCTTTGCTTGGAAATTAGGAGATATGCCAGGGATCGACCCAACAATCATAAAACACGAACTTCAGATCCAGCCAGGAACGAACCCATTTAGGCAGCGATTATGCAAAGTGGCACCAAAGTACCATCACACTATAGAACAAGAACTCAAAAAATCTTATGGATGCTGGATTCATCAAGAAAGTAAAATACCCAACATGGATCTCCAATATGGTCATCGTGCCTAAGAAAAATGACGGGGTTAGAATATGCATTGACTTCACAAATCTTAATAAAGCTTGCCCAAAGGACAGTTACTCGCTCCCGAGCATTGATCAAATAGTGGATGCGGTAAAAGATCACGAGGAACTATCCTCAATGGACGGCTACTCGGGTTATAACCAAATTTCTCTAATAGAGGAAGATCAACAACACACGAATTTCTTCACTCCACGTGGACTATATTGTTACACCCACATGCCCTTCGGATTGAGAAACGCAGGAGCAACATATCAGAGACTCGTTGATGCAATTTTCAAACCATGGATAGGACGGACTCTAGAGGTATACATTGATGACATGCTCGTCAAAATCAAGTTACGGAAGGACCATCTGCGTGATTTAAAAGAGATCTTTGAAGAAATGAGAGAATACAAAAGGAAGGTGAATCCGGAAAAGTGCACTTTCAGAGTCATATCAGGGAAATTCCTTGGTTATTTGGTAACACAGAGGGGCATTGAAGTTGATCCAGCTAAGGTTCAAGCCATCGTGGAGATGTCATCCCCGAAGAATGTCAATGAGCTACAGAAACTCAACAGGTGCCTAGCAGCTTTAGGAGGATTCATCACAAGACCATCTGACAAATGCAAGATTTTTTTCGACATCCTGAAGAAGAAAAGCAAATTTGCTTGAACAGACGAGTGTGAACAGGCTTTTCAGAAGATCAAGGAATATCTGGCCACCGTCCCAATCCTACAGAACCTGGAGCCTGCAGAAGTATTAGCATTGTATATAGCCTCAACCGAAGATGCGATAAGTGCGGTACTGGTCAGAACTAATACCAAGGTGGAGCAGCCAATTTACTACATCAGTAAGACTCTCAATGCAACATAGTGGAATTACACGAAGATTGAGCAACTTATATTGGCGCTTGTATTTGCGAAGAAGAAATTACAGATTTACTTTCTAACACATTGCGTCCGTGTTCCCGGCAAAGAACCCTTGGAATCAGTCCCCAAAAATGCAAGAAAGGTCGGCAGAGTGGCCAAGTGGAATGCACAATTGGAATAATTTGACATTATCCACGAAGTTCAAACTACTCAAAAATCCCAAGTTTTGGCAGATTTCTTGGTTAACAGACGATAACGAGGTCGAGGGCCTGCCCGGGATAAAAGAAGATAAAGAAGATCCCGCTGATGTACTCACTCCTACAAACCAACGGAGATGGGAAGTCTTTATCGAATTTTCAAGAAATAAGGAAGCGCAGGAATTGGAGTCGTTATTACCACACCAACGGGGTACAAAATGGTACATGCACTAAGGCTGGAATTCAAAGAACAGACTAACAACATAGTGGAATATGAAGCCGTCGTGCACGCTCTCCGCCTTATAATAGAGTTGGGAATAACTGATGTCCGCCTAATAAGCGACTCCCAGCTGGTCATTCGACTGATAGAACTCAAATACAACACTTATGACGAAACCCTGTCAGAATACATGTCCCTGGTTCAAGGTCTAGCATCTTAGATAAGAAATATCACATTCAGACACCTGTGTAGAAAAGACAATATGAATACCGACGCCTTGGCATACATATCGTCAATGATAAATGATGAAAAGACCACAACCATCAAAATATGACGTGTGTACGAACCATCGATCCAACCCAAGCCGGTCTTAATGTTAGAAGATAACGATGATGATGTTGGGGAAGATCTGATAGAATATACCGTTGAGGACGATATTCAAACAAGAGCAGCTGAAGATGAGGATTTCAGTAACGAAGAGATTGGAGAACCGACGTTCACCAATTCCTCGAAAAAGAAATACTACCCCCAGATGTCAATATGGCAAGAAAAATACAGTCGAAAGAAGGAATATACCAACTTCGTGACGGGATCTTATACAGAAATTCATTCATCGGATCTTTGCTACGCTTCCTATCCAGAGAGGAAGGTCATTGTATCCTTAAGGACATTCATTACATGTATTCATGCAAGAAACCACAACGGAATGAGATCACTGGCACACAAGTCCAAGATGCAAGGGTACTACTGGCCACATATGATCCAAGGCGCCGCAAAACTCTCCAAGAGGTGCGAAGAATGCCAACGTTTTTCTAAGAGAATCCAAGCTCCCGCAAAAAATTTAAACTCCGCCGGCAGCCCTTGGCCATTTGCGAAGTGTGGAGTCAATATTGTGGGAACGTTGGTATAAAGAATATGAAAACATTTCCTGATCATTGCAATAGACTATTTTAGTAATGGGTTGAAGCGAAGGCCATAGCGAGGATCAGAGACATAGATGTATTCACCTTCATTTTCCTGAACATTATATGCAGGTTCGGCATACCCGCAACCATCATCTCTAATAATGGAAAATAACTGCAAGGAAAGAACATTAACATGTTGTTCGATACTTTCAAGATACAGAAGAATAATTCTACTCCTATCTATCCTCAAAGTAATTGACAGGCCGAAGCAACCAACAAAACCATTGCCCTGATTCTCAAAAAAATGCCGGATGAATACAAGGGACGCTGGTGTGAACAGTTTCATAACACCACTTGGGCTTACCGGACCACACGACGAACGACTACATGGGAATCTCCGTTCTTTCTTACCTATGGCACTGAAGCAGTCATACCAACAAAGATAATCTTACCAATGACGAAGACATAGGATTGGGAGAAGAATCTTACGACGGGCATGATGCTAGACTGGTTATATGATCTTGAAGAAAGAAGACAAACCGCCCTCCAAAGGATGAAAAATTATCAACGGAGATTAGCAAAGGAGTACAACAAGAAAGTAAAACTTTGAAATTTTGTAAAAGGAAAGTATGTGCTTCGCACTATCCCACCATACCAGCATGAGAAGAAATGGGGAAAGTTTGCTCCGAGATGGGGAGGACCATATATAATTCACGACATCGCATGAAAGGGCTCATACTACCTACGACATGAAAGGAGAAGTCCTAATACACCCATGAAACGCAGCGTACCTCAAGCCTTACTATCCTTAAGCAGCACAGTGTTGTACCTGTGCTGAGAACGCCAGAAGAAAAAGGGAGCACAGCCGCTCAACAAGTTTCTATCTCTGGCAGAGGAGTATCAAACCTCAACCTTCAACAACAAGGGCCGAGTTTTTTTTGTCAGTTATGTCTTTGTGATAATTATGACAACAAGGGCCGGGGAATGCACCGCCAGTCCCTCCTTCCTGCAATTATAATGGGGGAAAGCACTAACATACAATCTCTATGGACTCCCCTGTCAATGTTATGAGTGTATGAATAATGGGAAGGTTTCCAACAGAAAGAGATACCCAACATGACATGCCAATAGAAGCTCGACAGAACGAGTGTCTATAAATATTCAAATTTACACCATGTATCCGAGAATTCTTTAGGCCCCCACCGTTTGCTAATCCTCTGGGCCAGGATTGGCCAACAGGGTGACATGACCTCAAATAATAACGCAAGGTACAAACTTTCGTGATTAATAGTCAAACACTCGTGCAAATTTATTTTCTACGAATTAAACACACAATCATATTGCAGGTTGAATTCTACATTGTATATATACCAAAAGTTGATATTCCATTTCATAAAAGTTGACAAGCCTCGGAAGTGCTAAATATTACAAAAATGATACAAAAAATAGCCCAAAGCTAAGTAATCAGCGATGATCAAAGGCATACAACAAACTTGGTAACAAGGAGCTTACTTCTGGCTCGAAGGATCTTTACCACGATGTTCCTTCTGACTCGATGGAACACTCCCACCAGATGAAGGTCCATACGAAGTAACAAGAAGGTCGGGAACAAGATGACAATTGTATTTCTTTGGATTCCATCTCTCAAGAGACCCTGTTCAACCTGAGCAAGCATTTTGTTAACTTTATGGGCTAATTGACGACGAGCCTCGACAATAAAAACATCAAGCTTGATCTCAGATTGTTTTAGTACTAACTTCAAATGTTCCACCTTATTCGTAGATTTATTGACACGCACACCGAGTAAACCAGCCAGCCCTTCAAAGTACTTGGTTTGCCTTTGCTTTGTAACTAACTCAGATTGAGCCTTTTCAAGTTTTTCATTTGCAGCGCGAAGCTGTTCCTCGAGCAATGCAAAAACCATAAGAAGAGTCAGATAAGAAAGATAAACAACTACATACGACAAAAAAATCTCTACCTTCGACATCAGCCAAAGCTAATTCTAACTCATTTACAACGGAGCACATCGTCAAGAAAATCATATTCGCTGGGAAGTTTTTCGTAGTCGAGGTGGCTATTCCTAAGATCAAGTTTGCATTGATCCAACTCTACCTGCTTCATGGAGTTTAAATTCCGAAGATGATTGTTGATAGTGGTTTTTAGCTTAGGGCGAAAACTGTAAAAGTCTGTCTACCTGACCCGGCATCAGAAGTAGTAGACCTTGATATGTTTATATTCCGCAAGGAATTTGAAGAATATATCAAAATTTGATGAGTGCCTATATCTCTCTTCATATTATATTGAAACTCAAGCTTCTAGATGAATTGTTCACTAGTATAGAGCCTAATGAGTATATAAGCTCCGATGCATTGTTCACCAATGACGGAGCCTGCTGAGTATTTTTCCTATGCTATGTTCCCCAGTTGAACTCTTAATATTGACATGACATGACGATTAATGTTCGCTCACAGCCGAGTAGCATGAATCTCTCGAAGTGTCAGGATTGAGATATGCATGAAAGTACTTAATCAGAGGCACGCTGCGCTGCTCTCTGAGAATAAAATTGGTAATATTTGTGTCAGCGCACAGAATTCATCAAATTTGATTAAATTTGTGATAGCTCGCAAAATTTAATTTTTTAACCTAATTTGCAAAAATTAGGTTTTTGCGGCCTACGCAATAAACCCTATTGGTCGAGACCAAACCTAGGGCAAACTAGGAAGTTGATCCACCATGGAAATAGTAGGAGCAAATCCTACCAAAAGTCGAAAACAAGAAATAAAGAGAAACTGCGGCAAGTAAAGGGAACAACAAAAGGAGGCGCGACCACATCTCTTGGCCGGCCAGTTTGCCCTAACAGGCGCTGCCCGTGGCCAACCGTCCACGCCCCATATTATTGCTTGCTGCCCCCTCTTTCCCATCGACCAATCAAATCGCTCCAAAAGCGCCGCCTACAATTTTATTTAAAGTCGGAAGTTGGCTGGTCGACATACCTGATTCCTTAAGGAATTGAACATAGGCTACCCATGTCAGTCTCAAAACTACCACGACCATACGTTTTGGCCAGCCAATTTGATGAGCTTGGCCCTCTCTCAGCGCGGCCAGACAAGCTCCATGATACTCACTGGCGTGCCCACTTTTATTCCAACCAATCGGAATTCTTATAGCATGCCGGCAATAACCATAACCGTAAGCCAAGATTAGGCTAGCCGCGCGGAAAAAAAAGGGTTCAATACAATTAAGACCGCATATGGCAGTCTCAAATCAATTGTGGTCGTCCGACTTCGTCGGCCGAATTGACCGACCTAGATTTGATTCCAATCAATAGGCAAGATATGGATATGCTCGCCAGTGGCTCGGTGCTGATCGAATCGCTCCTAGCCCACATCTAACACCTAAAATCGTTAGCTCAAAACAGGTTGGCCACACAGCCATAACAGCCTTATTACGGCCAACGGTAGCACATTATTGTCGCAAAACGATCTCGGCCGTCCTACTTAGCTAACCGAATTGACCGGACCAGATCTAATCTTAGGCGACCAATGAGATGCCGCCATGATCGCTGGCCACCCCTCTTCCATGGGAGCCGATCGGCCCATCCTCAACCTGCATGTGTAGTTCCAGGCAGCCGCTCGAAAAAAGCTAGTCACGCTGCCTACAAGGGTTTTAAATATAATCAACGACAGAAAATAACTGCCGCAAATCATCTCAGCCACCCAACTTGGCCAGCCAAAATGGGCGGCCTAGATCTAATTCTGGGCGACCAATAGGATGCCGCCGTGCTCACCAGCCGCCCCTCTTCCATAAGGGGTGATCGACTTGCCCCTTGGCCTGCTCGAACGACTCCTGGCAGCTACCCAAAGATAGCCGGCCGCGCTCCTTTTAAGACATTGAGTTCCGCGACCAACCAAGACAGTCTCTACACGACGATGCTTCAACATCGATTATTTTGAGCTGCTTGCTTAAAAGCGATGCTTTATACGCATCATTTACAAACGATATTTTATAAATATCGATTTCACAGAATAACTTAATTATTTAACCTAAAAGCATTACATGTTATTTCTTGCGGCAAGTCTCACAACTTGACTTGTAGCATATGACCGCCAGCCGTCTAGTTCGCGCGTGATTGGTCAGAATAATTAGGTCTTGCAAGCAAGACCCACTCAGCAACTTGCTACATATTTTCCACGAAAATACTCTAGACATCAAACATGTCAGAAACTGGGGGATGTTCATCAGGGTATTGGTCTGGCGGTCTACAGCGTGCGGCGTGCAACACGCCCATTATGAGAAAGTGTCAGGAAAGGCGGAAAGTTAGTGGCACCAGAGAAGTAGTAGGTGTAACCGACCCGTCTTCCCTCATAGTAAGACGTGGTTTTCAACATTTTTACACGATCCCCACTTATCCATCACTCAACTACTTCCACTTCCTATGAGATCAGGGTGCGTTCAACTATGACTTGTATACATAGGTTTTCAACCTATTTCAACAAGAGGACAGTGTTATCAACACAAGTATCCAGAAAACATAAAAAGAACTGATAGCTTACATTTCGCAAGACAGTTCCAAATTCTGATACAAGTCATAAAAATACCACACCTTTAGAGTTAACCATTCTGATCTCAACACCTTCTTCGCTTCCCTCCCTAAGATCAACCCTTCTCCTTCATTTTGTGACCGAAGGAAGACTGGAACGACCATTTCTTGGTTTTGGCCAGAATTGTACAAATTGATCTCTCGAATCTAAAGTACTCCCGTGCAGTACATTTGTTTAGGGTTTAGATTCGTTTCTCGGTGGCACACCCAAATTTACTATTTCCAGCAGAATCAGTTTTTACCCCAAAACAACTGGCGACCACATTGGGAGATTGATCTCTCGGTTGCAAGATCAATTTTCAATTTCATTTCGATCTTCTCAATTTTAAGATGGTGGATCTTAGGTATGGGTCAATTACCAATCCTGATGCTGCTGGCGCTGATAATACTCCTGGCGCCACTATCCTTGTTGCTGATACCAATGAACAGCCTGTCAGTACAGTCAACACATCTCATGGTGTTATACACTCTAGCACCAACACCAGCAGCACCAGAAGCATCCCCTCTAGCGTGACACCTCCTATCACCAGAGCCAGAGCCGCTGCTACTCCCAATATTTCTTTGAGCGTGACGCCCCCAATCGTCACCAGAGCTGCTACCACTTCTTCGTTGGGTCGGGAGACCGGAGGAGCTAGAGGAAACCAACCTCCCATTACCATTGTTGATTTAATGGAGAGACAAGAATTTTTTGCCAAAGCTCGGACGAACATGGCTACAACTCAGAAGGAGGTACTCACTTTTCTCAAGACGTTAACAGAAAGATTACCACCAGAACTGCGCCAACCCCAAATGGAGCAGGGAAGGAACACTTTCATGACTCCTTGTGCAAGTACTTCAACAGGGCGTGTCTTCATGGATGAAGAAGCTTGACTAGCTCCTGAACGGCCATCAGAAAGGAACCAACAATCCAATTTTATCACACGTGAGGACCTGGAACGACTTCTCCAAAATTGAGGCAGGGAGAATCCAGCTACCATTCATCAACACCAGCCTCCTTATCCTCCCGATGTGCAAAGAATTTCTCTTCCAAGAGGATATTCCTCTCCCCAGTTCTCCCTTTATGATGATACTGGTAATGCTCGTGAATACATCTCTCGTTTTTTGGAATCACTAGGGGAGCATGTACAACCATGTCCTCCGCTTGGAAGAATTCTCAAAATCACTCATTGGAAGAGCTTATACCTGGTACAATAACATTGCACTAAACAACATAGCCAATTGGTATGAGATGGTTACCGCTTTCTACAAGAAATATTTCTTTGTGTCTGAGCAAATCACTTTATCAGACTTGGAGAGAATGTTTCAACGAAACAATGAACATCCAAATGATTATGTCAAGAGATTCAGAATTCAAGCGCTAGATTATCATGATCCAAATGTGACCGAACATCAATTGGTGGAGTTGTGCATTAACGGCATGGTACCCGTCTATCGCGCTCTACTGGAGAACCTGCGTTTCCAGACATTCTCTGAACTTCATGAAGTTTCCAAGCGGTCGGCCGCAACAGCACCAGCCTTGCTAGAAAGAACCAGGCCCACCAGAAATGAAGATACATGAGAGACTAGAGGGAACAAACGTCTCATCAACAAACAATACAACACTAAACTCTCTGTAAGCGTGGTGAGTGAAGGAGGAAAAATAAAATCTCCAGCTGCAGAACAATAACCCAAGTATGTGGCACTAACGCAGCAGACAGCTCAACCCCGGAAGGATGCGACTAAGACGCCTGCACAGCAACAAGAAACTGGAGAGGGTCCCCAAAACTTCTCGTTTTCGATTGAAGAGGTAATCGAACTCCTAGGAGCATGGATTCAAGATGACTCTATCAAGCTACCTCCTCTCAGACGTCCACCAACTGAAAAGGAAATAGTGGATCCCAAATATTATGGTTACCATAGGTTCGTCAATCACCCAACCAATGACTACAACAAATTGAAGCGCATTTTCAAGGAGAAGGTGGATGAAGGAGAACTTCAATTAGGCACTGAAGGAGTTCACAGAGATCCCCTTCCCGTCAGGAGCTGCATGATTCCTGGTTTACAAATGATGAATAAGGGAGAAATAATGAAAAATCGGGTTTGTAACAATTATTTTTGTTACAACCGAACTGTTACAGAGAACGATAAATATTAACTGTTGTTGTTACTGTTTCTTTAAGTCTGCCTCCAAACTACGACCCACAGCTGCGAGTCGTTAACACTGTTGAAGAACGACGGTCCTGCGTGCGTCTTATGTTCTTCGTGTTCTTGAGATGTAGCAGCAGCAGCAGCAGAAAGGTTTTCTCTGCAACACGATTCTTCTCCTCTGTGATGCTCTAAACTCGCCCTCCCAACTCTCTATCTCGCTCTACTCGACCCCAGAGACCTACTTATACCTCTTTGGACCAAGAATAACTCCTCAAATCCAAAAAATCTTCCCAATATTCGGCAGTCAATGAAAATATTCTCGGGAAATATTCTTTCCATTCTTCCCTTCTCAAACGTTCAATTGCTGCAGACACCCTCCAATATACTTTGTTACACGTCCAAAGGTGAGTGAACAAGCTGTAGACACGCTCCAACTTTCCAAAATAATTCCAACAGAATCCCGTGAGTTTTTCTAATTTTGTTTCGCTTCATTCCCACGCACACAGCCAAAGTTTTGCGATTCTAACACACATGCTAGTCCTGTTTGGTCAAAACATGATATTTCCAACCAACTCCGTCGATTGAATCTCCTTCAAACTCGTAAAAATCTTTTCTGCAAAATATCGGGTTTTCAAAACCCAAATTCCCGCCAAAACCTTGAATTTGAAATGGAGAAGAAGGTCAGCCCTTATCCAACAACTTGGGGTGCGAATATCAGTTGGGTGCCCCTTAGTAATTGGGTTACCCCTTATCCAAAGTAAGAGTCCGCATAGCAAATGTCCTCCGGGGGTGCTCCGCATAATTTTTCGAGCCGAATTTTCCAAAAATGTTTATCCCCCAAAAATACCTGCACACACATAAAACACTACAATGAGTACAAAATCGAGTGCCAACAATATATAGTATTGAGATCAAATTAGACACAAAAATGTGTCTATCAAATACCCCCAAACTTATTATTTGCTAGTCCTCGAGCAAATTTATTCTTGAAAATAAAAATCATTTGAACCCCTAGGTGGCCCTAGTGGCGAAGTGTTGTCTCCGGAGGGTTTACCAGAGGTGTACCCACAAAACCTTTACTCCAGACCCTAGCTATCTACGCAGAACCTTGGAAGGCACTAAAGAATCTCCTTGGTTGGCATACTTATTGATTACAAGAGGAAATACCCCGATGCGAAATTCCAATTGATGTACACGAGTTTGCACTCAAGCATACTAAAATTCATATAAAGTGACAGAGCTCTACTCAGATAGTTTCTGGACATCATAAACCGGAGTCAACCAATCACATGGAAAGATTAAGAAGATGGATGTAGATAAAAACGTGGATGATGTTGACTAAGGTGAACCTATCCTAATGGACTGAGATACTTTGATGCGGACTAATATCAACACACCGGGCATATACAAGGGGACCAAAGGATCGATAATCCTAACTCTAGGTAAACTCAGCTGGCATAAACAAGGGTACCAGTGATCGACTTTATTGTATTTATTCCGGTCGGTCTAGTGGTCTGGTCTAATTATTTTTTTTTTTTTTTTTTTTTTTTTTTGTATCTCAGTCACTCTATTTCACCCTAGCAATGGTAAAGAGAAAAATAAAAGAAGTGAGATTCTTTCGATGTTTCCATCACGAGGATATGGCGAAACTACCATGTTTTCTTTTTCTAACACCTGAGCTCTGTGCTTTTATGAATAGACTCATTAGATGTTCCCATCTAATCAGATTGGTTCCTCAACTCCTACAACCAAAATGCTTCCATCCACTTAGATTGGTTAGTGCCATCCTTAATAAACATAAATTTCTAGGCTCCGGAGTTTATTTATTGCAACTAAAAAGTTTCTCCCATACCCCCAAACTTAAATCTAACATTGTCCTCAATGTTCTAAAGATGAAATTAAAAGCATGAACAATGAGAAACTGTTACCATTTGAAGCAAAAGAGTTAAGGAAAGATATTACCGTGTTGCATGAATATTGGGTTACCTCCCAAGAAGTGCTAAGTTTAAAGTCTTCAGCCAGACATTGGAAGAGATTAGTCACCTCGAAGAATCATAAAGCAGCAGCCGGAATAACTGCGGGTCATCTGGATCAAAAAGTGCTAACCACAAGAAGAGGAGACTGCAACAGACCAGGAAGATATCCAACACACCCTTATCTAATTTTAAGACAACTACATCTAGTTGTGGTTCGGGTTCAGGCTTTATAAAAGGGTCTAGATAACATATTTTCATGGGTTGCGTTTCCTCATGAGTTAGATCCGAATGTTCAGGTTCTAGAGTCTGGAAAAACTCAAATAAAAACTTAGAAGCACATAATAATAACCTGAATAATTGAGGATCCTCTAAGTCAATCAGGTTTGACTTACACAACTGATCACAATAAGATTGGTGGTCTTCCTTAAGCAAATGTGTCGACCCTAATATCCTAAAGTAATTAGGTTTAGTCTCAAAACTTAATAATTGACACATCTGAAACTTATACGTTCCCACAATTGGAAGGAAGGTTTTTGGTGGGAAAACAAAGTCAATCGTGGTATCATAGCCTGGGTTAACCACATCAACCAGAAGATGGGTTTCTAACAACTGAACTTCTTTATGGACACAACTAGGTTCAGGAAAAAGTGTATGAAGATAATCTTGTAAAATGGTTGAGGCACGGATGTCCAGTCCTAAGTGAGGGGACTTTCTGAGATTTAAAGGTAAGGCACTAGGAGAGTGATAATCACCCCCGAACTTAGAGTTTTCAGTGTCTCTAGAAAGACTAGTCATAACTTCCCTAATTTCAAGGTCATCTGATTCGTGAAAATGGTCAATTGATTCTTTTAAGTCATGTACATCCTCACTCATCTCTACGAGTTCATTTTCTTTTTCTAAGTCTATTGTTTCTAAATCGCTAGACTCAAAATATACTCGTTCCTCTAAACCATCATTGGCTTTGTAATCAAAAGGAAATACTACGTCGTCTAAAACGGGGGTATCTCTAGTCAAATCCTCATCCTTTTGAATAGGTGATTAATTATTAAAATTATTTGGATTTGAACTAGAAATATTATCATCATTAAGCTCAATTGGAGTAACAAATTCCTGATCACTATGCCTACTGATTTCAAATTCTTCATCAATACTATCCTCATCATAATCATCATTATATGAAAATGATCGAACCTCATCTAAATAAGTAGTGTTACCGATTCTAACCTCGTCATCTTGATTATGTGAATAAAAATTATCCTTATTTTCAAGGGTGGTATTGGGAACACTATATTGGAATTTAAGACTATCTTGAGCAAATTTTTCCACAATCCTATTTGTACTCTCAGTAAATTGCTTGAGGGACTCTTCTAGAGATATCTTAGTTGACCGCTCTACGGACTCTTCTGAGGCGGAATATTATAAGTCTCTTACATAAATAAGTGAAACTTCGTGTTGACTCATTGAAACTCTTGAGAGACTCTTCTAAAGAAATTGGAGGATCGTTTTGCTCGTAAGACTGATGCATGTGTGGATAGTAATTGGGCTCACCATGGTATGACCCATAACCTTCAAAAGATTGGCGTTCCCAACCACTATTCACACTATGGTCATAAAAAGAGTAATGTCCATATTGTTCAGTTGGATATTCATATTCATTGTGATGGCTATTGTAATACCAGTTTGACATCCTAACTGCAAGGGAATTCTACACAAACACAAACAAGGCTGACTTGACCACAACAAACCTACTGATTTCTAGCAAACAAAAAGCATGATGGCTCCACTTAGATTGTTTCTAGACCAGCTTCTAATCCTTCGAAAGGGAATTCGTTACAATTTAAACAGACCCCTCTGGAATCATTCCGAGTTGAAGTAAGTTGAATAGAGGCGAGGGAAGCTGCGTGGAGCTTTGATACCCAAGGCCTCACCGCATTACAAGGCGGCGCAGTCACGCATTCAACTCACAGAAACCATCATGAACTTCGAAGTATGCTTAAAGAGTAACCAATATTTTTCGAATGACTTTCCTATTAAGCTCGTTACCCTATCGGTCTCGTTCTAGTCACAATTTTAGGCTTATGTTCGTGTTTGGTTTCGTTTTCCTAAGGCGGGCAAGAAGAGAACGGTGATGAAATCCGAACCCTTATCTTGTATGGCCAGTCCTTGCCCTTTACTAGGAATTTAAAGCAGCCATATTCAAGACGTCAACATATATGCATACAAAATCATCCAGTAAACCCGCTGACAGGGGATTCGCGGGTGTTTAGAATTCTTACCTCCCGTTCCAGACGGGGGATGAACCGTTGAGGTCGACTCGGGCCATGACTCCTATGTCGTGTGCGAACCCGAGGGGCCGAGGTGATATCGTAATCACCGTCCTTCCCTGTGCAGTTTATATTTAAATTACCCTTCCTTAGGGTTTAAAATTAATAATGTCCGATAGTCCAAAAATAAAGTCCAAAAATTAAAAAGTCCAAAAATAAAAATTACAAAATTAATTACCTAATTACAGTTTCTAAAAGAAAATAAAAATAATAATTACACTATATACAAAATTTTCTTCTTTACTCCGTTCGGATCTCTCTTTTCTTTCCTATTTTGGCTTTGCTTTTCTTTTCAAAGACTTTCTCTTTTCTTTCGCTCCACTCCAAATCTGAAAGCAAACAGAAATACCAAAACGCGTAAAAAAGAACAAAAATAATAAAAAGAAAAATAAAACTTAAAAACAAATCTATACACAAGTCCGCGTCGGCGGCGCCAAAAATTGATCTGACTCAATAATGTTGTAGTAAAAAGGTTCGTTGAGACTTGTGAAAGCAAAAGATTTTAGACTTATAAAACTTAAAAATAATGAAAACTTAACACAAAATTGATTCAAGATATGAGAAAATAACCAAGACACTGATTCCACTATTACACATGAATGAATAACGGTAAATAACCCAAAACTCTAATTATCTTTCAAATCCCTTGTTTCTTAATTCACAAATAATCAGGCAAATTCTCAAAAATTAATTGTATCCCCTAAGCATAGATTATCTTAATACAAAGCATAATCTATCTAATTGAATCACAACTAATGACGAAAATTATGCAAACAATTTAAAACTCTGCAAAAGCAGTGATTGAGTGAATTATAAATTATAAATTAGAGAAAATAAAATAGTTACCAATTATTCATGCGTTAATAGCTTCCTCATTGCCTTGGTAGTGGGAGAATTAGACGCTCATCATGTTGGAAACACGCTCAAAAATCATTATTATTGCTCAAAGGGTGTTTACAAAGATGAAATGGAGAAAATGATGAAAATCGGGTGTTTGCAACGTTTATAATTGTTGCAAACAATGTTACAAAGAACGATAGAGATGAAGTGCTGCTGTTTATGTTGATCTGCGACCCTCAGCTAAGTGTTGTTGTCACTGTAGAAGAACGACTGCCTCTGGTGGTCTAATGTTCTTCGTGTTCTTCACACCAGCAGCGATGGCAGTTTCTGCAACTTCGATTTTTTGGCTCTTGTAGTGTTCTCAAATCTCCCAAACTCTCCGTCTCGCTCTACTCGACCCCAGAGACCTACTTATACCTCTTTGGACCAAGAATAACTCCTGATTAATCCAAAAAATCTTCCCAATATTCGGCAGTCAATGAAAATATTCTCGGGAAATATTATTTCCATTCTTCCCTTCTCAAACGTTCAATTGCTGCAGACACCCTCCAATATACTCTGTTACACGTCCAAAGGTGAGTGAACAAGCTGTAGACACGCTCCAACTTTCCAAAATAATTCCAACAGAATCCCGTGAGTTTTTCTAATTTTGTTTCGCTTTATTCCCACGCACACAGCCCAAGTTTTGCGATTCTAACACACATGCTAGTCCTGTTTGGTCAAAACAGGATATTTCCAACCAACTCCGTCGATTGAATCTCCTTCAAACTCGTAAAAATATTCTCTGCAAAATATCGGGTTTTCAAAACACAAATTCCCGCCAAAACCTTGAATTTGAAATGGAGAAGAAGGTCAGCCCTTATCCAACAGCTGGGGGTGCGAATATCAGTTGGGTGCCCCTTAGTAATTGGGTTACCCCTTATCCAAAGTAAGAGTCCGCATAGCAAATGTCCTCCGGGGGTGCTCCGCATAATTTTTCGAGCCGAATTTTCCAAAAATATTTATTCCCCAAAAATACCTGCACACACATAAAACACTATAATGAGTACAAAATCGAGTGCCAACAATATATAGTATTAAGATCAAATTAGACACAAAAATGTGTCTATCAGTATGAGATGGTTACCGCTTTCTACAAGAAATATTTCTTTGTGTCTGAGCAAATCACTTTATCAGACTTGGAGAGAATGTTTCAATGAAACAATGAACATCCAAATGATTATATCAAGAGATTCAGAATTCAAGCGCTAGATTATCATGATCCAAATGTGACCGAACATCAATTGGTGGAGTTGTGCATTAACGGCATGGTACCCGTCTATCGCGCTCTACTGGAGAACCTGCGTTTCCAGACATTCTCTGAACTTCATGAAGTTGCCAAGCGGTCGGCCGCAACAGCACCAGCCTTGCTAGAAAGAACCAGGCCCGCCAGAAATGAAGATACACGAGAGACTCGAGGGAACAGACGTCTCATCAACAAACAATACAACACTAAACTCTCTGTAAGCGTGGTGAGTGAAGGAGGAAAAATAAAAGCTCCAGCTGCAGAACAATAACCCAAGTATGTGGCACTAACGCAGCAGACAGCTCAACCCCGGAAGGCTGCGACTAAGACGCCTGCACAACAACAAGAAACTGGAGAGGCTCCCCTAAACTTCTCGTTTCCGATTGAAGAGGTAATCGAACTCCTAGGAGCATGGATTCAAGATGACTCTATCATCCACCAACTGAAAAGGAAATAGTGGATCCCAAATATTATGGTTACCATAGGTTTGTCAATCACCCAACCAATGACTGCAACAAATTGAAGCGCATTTTCAAGGAGAAGGTGGATGCAGGAGAACTTTAATTAGGCACTGAAGGAGTTCACAGAGATCCCCTTCCCGTCAGGAGCTGCATGATTCCTGGGGACTCCGTCCACAAAAACGTACAGTCCATGATGGAGCATTTATGTAAGATTATGTATTTCTTCAAGGCGCGGCATCAAGACATATTTGCAGCCCTCAACCGTGTTGTATCAGGCAAACGACAATAAGCGAGCTTCCGCATGCACGCAGGGAATCAGGGAGGAGCCACTTTACTGAAAATAAAAGAGGGGAAATAAATAATAGAAGGAGAAATAAACCCACGTATGTGAGTTATATGAAAGGAAGAAACTCATCCTTCGGGCTATAACAGCCGATCAAAGACTTTTTAATGTTCGTGGTCGTGGCTAGCATCACCGCCTATGCTCGCCTAAAGCTCGTGGGCGTAGCTACCACTACTTATACCTCTCCTCTCATCCAAGATTCATGGTCATGGTTACCAAAGACCATGACCACCATCACCACGCCTCTCCCAGTCGTGTCCGTAGACACCACTCCTCCCTGTCAAGGATCGTTACCATAGAAAGCCAAGCTCCAGCCAACCTGTTTTGTTTCCACGAAAATGCAGTCTTTTATGATCACACTTGCTTCCAAGAACCGTTGCTGCTCGTTTGTTGATACCAGCCAGAGCTTCACCATAGAAACAACAACTACGGACAAAGACAGAACCACGTAAACCACACTTGGGGACTGAGGTTCAATACGGAATCCCTTCATTGTCAAGGACCTCTTTAAATCAGAAGATACAGTCAACCAAGAAACCGCGACAAGGTCACCACTCTTCAAAGATGTAGCGTAAGGATATCAACACCCCCCTGTCTGGAAGGAACCTGACCAACAAGCAGTATTTGGTTCAGTCATTCATAAGCGTTGTTGTCAGTGAAGAATCAAAGAGGAAAGTCGCGCCTCAGCAAGCCACACAGACCAACCGCGTCATGTCTGCCACATCACATACTCAGAACTCAGCACCGCCTACCCAAGGCCTGCACAAAGCTGCGCATCAACAACCAATCAAAGTCAAATTCAGTGTTTCAAGGGGTGCATTTGCTGCCAGAAGTTTGGATACAATGCAGGTCTATCAAGTGCGACTCCCGCCCATTGATTAACAAATGACGAATCCAAAAGATTGCCACTTTTGTCATTCGTCAACCGCCTTACCAGCAAATGAAATGGAAGTACATATTTCAGGAGAAAATAGGCTCAGGATAATTACACCTGGGGACTGCCAGTAAAGGATGCCTACACGTACCTCAACCAGGTTATTTCTGATATCAACATCATCACTGTCAAAGCTTTACGAGCCACAGGAATTTCTCAACATGAAGACATACACGTGCATCAAAGACTCCAAAAGTACGCCGTAGAGGTATTTTCACATATCCGGCCACGCCATCGGATCTGAAGTGTAACTGGGGACTGCTCTTCGCATCCCATTCCATACAACAATCCAAGATTCAGAAGGTAATTCAAAGGGTGTCGCTTGGAATGAAGTCCTTGAAGACTTGATAGCAGCACGTCAGCACCGGAACGCCCCTCAGCTCGTTTACTTCACCTAACGGCTCCGGAAGATTTTTCCCATACAAGCATCCCCAGCATATCATCATCGCAATCAGAAGTGCAAGAATAAGCCTATGAGCTAAAAATCCAGAATAAACACAGTTTCATTCCGGTCAATGCTCAGGAGTTCAAAGAACGTTTTAATTGCGGCTCAGTAGTCCAGACACCAAATAACTTAAAGTCAAGGACGGATCAACAATACAGCTACACTCTTCAAGGTTAGACCTGACATGATCATTGCCGAACATATATCTCATCCATCAATCCCAGGAGCACAATGGAGTTTGGAAAATTTTGAAATCCACTGGAGAGGCTGGGTACTCATTCTTCTGGAGACAGAACCTTATTACATATTCCGGAGAGGATCGATGGAGTTCACTCAGGACTTGATGAAATTTCAAAGCCGTGGAAGTTATACGTACAACTAAAGTTCATACTTGCAAAAGAAGAAGAAAGAACAAGAAGTACTTACCTTGCCGCTGACGATTGGCACGCTCGTGATGGAGCTGCTGATAGTAACGAGGAGGAGCCGGCTGCTGCAGACGAAAGCACGAAGCTGAACGAGCAACAAAAAATAGAAGAGGATCGATACCCCTTTTTATACGAACGGAGTTTCCAGAGTTCGAACGGAAGAAGGATTCCTTCTTGCTCCATGAACGGGAATAAATGGCAGGACCCACCGCACTCATACCCCATAGCCGAGCTAGCAACACGCTACTGCAAAGGCCACTGTCCGCGCGGTCCCGCTGCTGAAAGCCGATTAGAATTTTCCTGGTAATATCTACCTGCTTCATCTATTCAATTTTATTTTTCGTCTGTCACCATCTAGTGCTTACCCCGCAACAATGTCATTGTTACGTGCTAAGCAGGGGACTTAATGTTGATGGTAGTTTTTAGCTTAGGGCGAAAACTGTAAAAGTCTGTCTACCTGACCCGGCATCAGAAGTAGTAGACCTTGATATGTTTATATTCCACAAGGAATTTGAAGAATATATCAAAATCTGATGAGTGCATATGTCTCTCTTCATATTATATTGAAACTCAAGCTCCTAGATGAATTATTCACTAGTATAGAGCCTAACGAGTATCTAAGCTCCTAGCTGCATTGTTCACAAATGCCGGAGCCTGCTGAGTATTTTTCATATGCTATGTTCCCCAGTTGAACTCTTAATATTGACATGACATGATGATTAATGTTCGCTCACAGCCGAGTAGCATGAATCTCCCGAAGTGTCAGGATTGAGATCTGCATGAAAGTACTTAATCAGAGGCACGCTGCGCTTCTCTTTGAGAATAAAATTGGTAATTTTTGTGTCAGCGCACAGAATTCATCAAATTTGATTAAATTTGTGATAGCTTGCAAAATTCAATTTTTTAACCTAATTTGCAAAAAATTAGGTTGATGAGTGCCAAATATTGCATATTTCTGCACCTTTTTATTGGCAGTTAACTCATCTTTTGCGCTTTAAAATCATATATTATCCCAAATTCTGTATTTTCATTGTTTTCAAGAATAAATACTTGTACTAATTAATTTTGTATTTTTAGGTACTAAATAAAGCTTGGATGAATCTAGAGGCCAAAAGAAGCAGAGAATTGATGACAACGGAAGAGAGACAACAAAGCTCCCACTAGAACGCAGTGAAGAATATCTTCTGCACCTCATCTGCGACTGAAGAATATCGTTTGCACAACTCAAAACTAGAAGTGGGCTTGACAAATTAGCTTTGAAGAAGATCTCCCAAGAGATAAAATCCAAGAACCAAACCCGTTTTCATCCTGAGCCGTCGGATTTGACATAGATGCTGATCATCCAGATCATCTCCACACGGTACATCCGATCTTAATACACCTTCCTAACACCGAAGCTTCCTATCTCCTCCCTTGTACGAGCAGAAACCAAACACACCCTCACTCGTTTTCTTCTTCCCTACAAGCTCTGCAAGACTCCCAGTTCACCTCCATCAATCAACTCCATCCCCGAAAAATCTCTGATCACATCCACCTTCTCAAGAGCCATCAATCAACCTCCTAGTCTCTATCTATCTCTATCATAGCTTCTTCTCCAAAACAGTAATCCTAGAAGCTATGACTCAGAGAGATATAGTTAGGGTTATCTTCAATAGCTAAAGCAAACATCAAAATCAAGAGTTGCAGGTCTGAACTACAGAGGGGGTTTGTCGGAAAACACGTTTTGAGTGAGTGATTGTTCTCTAAATTATCAAATTCTAGTATTTGAGAATAAATTGGTGTATAAATAGGAGCTACTGTTATGTAACAAATCATCTGAGTTTAGTTGGATCAGTTGCTAGTTTTCATAATATAATTTGTGTTTTAATCATCTTCATCATGTTCTAATTCCATTTTCTAGGGTTTAGATGAATCCCTAGCTTCCTGCTATGTTATTCATGCTAAATGTGTTGCTCTTGAATGCTTAAAATTGTTAGGATAATTTCAATCTTAGTACTTCAATACTTTTCTCTCACAATGCATGTCAGGCATCCATTGTAGTTAGGATCACACTGTGTTGATTGTGCTGCAGCTTATGCTTTAGATACTGTTGTTAATCCCTTGACTAGTTGTGCTTAATTCGACAGTTAGTGCTCCGGATTGATACTTTAGCTTTGATTGAATTATCCATTGGTGAAACTATTAGAGCATTGCTCGGTCGAACTCGCATGCTTTGCTATCTCAAGCATGTTCGTCAATGTTAGTGATCAAAACTATAATTCTTGATTTCTAGTCTACTATAGCTAAGTCTCGGACTAGGATAGAAAGTGTAGTTGAGCTCAAGAACTCCATGGCAATCATCATACAAGACGAAGAACTACTCAAGGAACTGGTGGAACTTCATCGACTAAAAGGTATGTGGAGACTTGAACTTATCTATCACTCAAAAGTCTATCTACTCTATCTCCTATCTTGAGATAAAAGTCGTTTTGCTATATAGACTTTGATTATACACATTTGCTATTTAGAGCCGAGTTTATCTCGCCTATCTATTTCTCGAAATATGTGTTGGTAAGCTTTCGCTTTGGACAAGTTCAGCTTTACCTAGTGACGCAAGTCATGTTATGTTTCAATCACTTTGAAAATGACTTTGACGAAAATTGGTTTGTGAATAACAACTATATAACGTCCTCTAAGAATGTTTCAATGATTGAAATGAGAGTTTAGATTATATAACCAATGTTGGATATAAGCATTGCGTGGCAACACATATATGTATAAGTCCTTTTTCCTTGAACCGAAGTTTGCGAACTTTGTTGATCAAGAGAACCGGAACAAGAGCCGTGAACTCAGTCCGTGAACTCAGTCCGCGAACTCAGTCTGCGAACCCAGTCCGCGAACTGGCGGAAGTTCTCGACCCGAGAAATTCTGCTGGAGTTTGAGAACTCCTTCCGGGAACTTAAGTCCGCGAACTAAGTCTGCGAACTTAAGTTGGTTATATCTAAGAACGATTGTTTGTGAACTTATATTTATATTAACTAAGGAATGCTAAATGCAAACCGTGGCTATAAAGTTCATGAACCGATTCGAATGAATCAAATCGTTTTTGCTTTGATTGTGTCTTGTGTAGTTACATAAGATTTCCTTGCAATTGAACAACTCTCTAACTAGTTCATTTGAGTCATTTGAACTAGTTATGGTGAAGAAGAATATGGTTGATATGAAAGTGCTCATATGGCTAACCATTTGGTTAACTATTGTTGAACCAACAAATGTACATGGTTGGGTACGGTTACACAAACCTAAAATCGTGCATTTCATTTGTGTGTAACAATCTAAGTTTTCGATCCAACAGTTAAAAGATATTAGCTTGAATCTAATCAGGTTTTCATCTAGCGGTGAATATTGAATGCTTTGTTACTAAGATAACATTGATTGCAAACCCTGATTTGAAAGACTATATAAGGGACAACTCTAGCAACTGGGAAACCTAATCCCCACACCTTCCGTGTGATACTAGTTGTATTAGCTAGAGTTGATTCTCCTTTAACCTTAGATTTCTTCTTGAAAACCAGGTTAACGACTTAGCTAGAGTTGATTCTCCTTTAACCTTATATTTCTTCTTGAAAACCAGGTTAACGACTTAAAGACTTCATTGGGATTGTGAAGCCAGACCGATACTACTTTCTCATAGTTGTGTGATCTGATCTTGCTGATTCTATAATTTTGTGTACAATCGTAATGATTGGCTTGAGATTAATATCTCCGATAGGCAAGATATAAAAGTAGTCACAAACATCTTCGTCTCATCGTTTGTGATTCCACAATATCTTCTTTCGCCGCGTCGATTAAGATTATTGTGAGGTGATTGATAATACTAGGCTGTTCTTCGGGAATATAAGTCTGGGTTATTAATTGGTTTCTGTTCACCTTGATTTATCAAAAGACGGAACAAAAATTGTAGGTATTTCTGTGGGAGACAGATTTATCTATTATCATAGACCTTTCTGTGTGATATAGATTTGTTTATTAAAGTCTTCGACTTTGGGTCGTAGCAACTCTTAGTTGTGGGTGAGATCAGCTAAGGGAATCAAGTGCGTAGTATCCTGCTGGGATCAGAGACGTAAGGAGCGCAACTGTACCTTGAATCGGTGTGAGATTGATTGGGGTTCAACTACAGTCCAGACCGAAGTTAATTTGTAGTAGGCTAGTGTCTCATAGCGGCTTAATACGGTGCGGTGTTCAATCTGGACTAGGTCCCGGGGTTTTTCTGCATTTGCGGTTTCCTCGTTAACAAAATTCTGGTGTCTGTGTTATTTCTATTCCGCATTATATTTTGTTATATAATTGAAATATCACAGGTTGTGCATTTGAATCAATCAATTGGAAATCCGACCTTTGGTTGTTGATTGAAATTGATTGATCCTTGAACATTAGTCTTTGGTAACGTTCAAGTGATTTATCTTGTATTCAATTAGACTCGCAGATTTCTATTTGCTTGAGAAAGAATTGAATCAAGAAAGAGAGATATAACTCTTTGATATACTTTATTAAGATTGAGTCTAGTTGATTCTCTTGAAAGTATATTGGAGTTTGTCCATACAGATTGCTAAGCGAAATATTGGGTGTGGTTGTTGTACCCCCGCTTTTTCAGAAACACCTTAGGTAAGTGGCAGACTTGAATCTTCACCCTTATCTGTTACAAGGACAACAGTAGTATAATTAGTTGAATACATAGTGTGAGTTAGTGGTGGATTTGGCAATCTTAGTACCTTCATTCTCAGTGTTAACATCTTTGTTATTGCTCCTTTATTTTACTGATGTAATCTCCATTATCATCTTGTCGTATCGACACAACAAAACCCATTTTTGTTACTTATCATTGAATCAGTATAGGAAGACTTTGGTATCCATTCTACACCTACCTTGTCTCTGTGGGATCGACCTGTATTTTTTATGTCTACAATAGACGTTGTGCACTTGCAGTTAGACATAGTCGTAGGCTTGTTTAAAGACCTACTAAGTTATTGGCGCCGCTGCCGGGAACTTGGTGGCGGTGCAGCTGATCTAAAGTTCCTCTCTACTGATTTTTAGTATATTTCTTGTATATATGTGTTAGATCATTGCATCCTGTTGTTACTGATTGTTGTAATTTAAAGTTTTTCAGTAAACTGCATCATTGTTTTAGGTTGAGTTAGCTGCATCTTTATTTATCGATATTCTGTAGCTTAGGTTGTATATTGGTCAAAACTCTTGGTTCTGTAGCTCTCAAACTGTTGTGATTCTGAAACTCATGCAACTGCATCCTGTCACTTTTGCATTTAAATTGTTCTGCAGTTCATTTGCATAATCATGTGACAGCATAAAATCTCTCTTAGTTACCATCTCCCTGTGAAACTTATGTTCCTGCTTTGTTACGCTTCGTCTCTATCTCTTTTGACTTTGCTAATAACACCCTGGGTTGAAAGCAGTTTGATCTATTCTTCTCATCTGTTTGTCGAACAAAGTCACTGACGCGCTGTAGATTCCTCTCACTGTTCGTCATACTGAGTGCCTATAATGTCTTTTCCTTGGTTTATTTGTCCAATTTTGAGAAACTGAGACTTTTTGTGAGTTACAGGGCGCCTGTGACGCTGTTGTAAAAAACCAAAGAAGAGGAGAAAAGGGAACAACGCAATCTGTGATAGTGCCTAAACCTGGTTTATACCGGCGGTATCGATCTTGAACCTTATCTTTGATAAATTTTAATAATTTCCTGTTGAAACTGTAGACTCACTGTTCAGCAGTGCAACCCTGAACTTTTGATGATTTTGTCTTGAATGATTTGCCGTGTTCACTTGGTAAACTAGATACCTGGATGAAAATCTTCCATAATCCCGCGAAGATGAACACACTGTTTACGTGTTGAAGTTGTTATTTCGTTGTGCAATAATTAAATCTCAGTTGAACTCAAATCTGTGTGAAAAAGCATGATCCTGTGATGTTTGAGTTATATGTTGGTTAGCTGAGTTTATTAATAGCTGTGCTAAACTTGCATGATTATAAATATCTGAGTCTTCTAAGCCTTATCTGTGGCCTGAATTTGGCACCTGCTTGTTATTTCACTTTTGGTCTCTTAATCTTGACAGAACCGGTGCATTCGTCACTGGAACTGACAGTCACTTTCGTAAGCATTAATCAGTGACATACCATAACTATCTGTTGAACTAATTGGCTTGGCATCTGTGTGCATGAACCTGTGATACATGAGTAACATGCTTACCTGCTAAATCTGTTGTATTCTGTGGGTATCTGAAACATACTGATTCTACATACACAAGCCCATTAAGAGTTCTGTGCAGTTGTTGTTTGTCTAATCAGGTGCAACATAATAGTTCTGTGTGCATAGTTTAGTTCCTAGAGCTAGCTTTTGATTCTCGAGACTTTGTTCCCCTGAGTTGTGATTTTCTTGGTTGTTTGAGTGTTGTAACATGCTTGATGTGTTCTAGGCTATGATTGTCACCTTCCGTGACCAAACAAACCGACTAGTTAGAATTAGCCAAGAGGAGATTGTTGACATTCCTAGTTCTGAGGTAGACAATCTTGACCAATCCGAGACAATGGGTGAAGAATTGACCCAGGAGCGTAGTATGAAGGAGCACATGTACCCTACAAGGGCAAGCCAGCCCTTGTGTATTGTTTTACCAGCTGATGTTGGTCAATTTGATCTAAAAGCTAGCACAATTCATATGTTGCCTGTGTTTAGAGGGGTTAATGTTGAAAACCCTTACAACCATGTAAGAGATTTTGAAGATATCTGTGGGACTCTGCGTTTTAACCAAATGCCTGAAGAGTCCCTCAAACTGAGACTATTTCCTTTCTCTCTGAAATAAAAAGCCAAGTCCTGGCTGCATGCCCTACAACCACAGTCCATTAGAACATGGGAAGATCTTACAAAAGAATTTTTTTAAAAGTTTTTCCCTAACCATAAGACTGCGACAATTCGTCAAAGTCTGAATAGTTTTGTGCAATTAGAAGGTGAGACCTTGGCCAAATATTAGGAGAGATTTAATAAATTATTGCTCCAATGTCCTCACCATGGTTTTGGAAAATGGACACTTGTGCAAATTTTGTATGAAGGCCTAAATGTCAGTACCCGAACCACAGTTGAGTCAATGTGCAATGGTGCATTTATTGACAAAAGTGCTAATGAGGCTTGGACTTTCTTAATCGAAGTCGCTGAAAAGACTAGGCAGTGGGAGTCCATCCGTGAACCTAAAAAGACTGCCCATGTAGCTAATGTCCATAGAATTGAGTCCGACTTTGAAGAAAATGCAAAGGTTGCATCCTTGGCTAGGAAAGTACAAGCGTTAGCGCTAGAGCTGCAGAAGAATGTGAAAACTGCTTCCCCTAATCACCGTGACCAATTTGAAATGGCCACTTGTGCTGCATGCCACGGTTCAGACCACCTAGTGGATATTTGTCCAGACCTACAAGCATTTCAGGAGTCTAGACTTGAACATGCCAATGCTTTGTATCATAAGCAAGAGAAGAACCCTTATTCTCAGACCTACAACCCAGGGTAGAGGAATCACCATAATTTCTCATGGTCTAAAGGGCCCGTAAAAGGAGGTACAACGAGTAATAACCAAGTATATTCATATCCTAGAAACCCCCAAGTACAGTCACACACACAGTACCCCGTAGAGAAAAGGCCTGGCTTTGATGATGGTGTGAACCAAATGAATCAAAATCTTTTGCAATATCAGAAGTTAAATGACCAGAGGTTCGCGAGTTTAGAACTCAAATTGGGTCAAATCTGTGATGCGCTAAATGAGAGAGAAAAAGGTAAACTCCCTAGTCAACCTCAACAAATTCAGAAAAGTGCATTTCAGGCAAGCACCTCAACTTGTAATGAGACTCCACGTGATCATGTGAATGTTGTCACCACTATTCGTAGTGGTAAGGTTGTTGATAACAATGTAGATGTACCACAATCGAGTGAGTCCAAATCAGACTCACCAGTGCACACAACACCACAGAAAACATCTTATGTAGAAAAGGAATCTGAGCATGATAGTGACTCTAAGAATTCCACTGATGCTAATGCTTCTTTACCATCTTTTGTGCCTGTTGCTCCATTCCCACAAAGGTTGGTGCAGCAAAAAGGAAGTAACCAGTACAACGAGATGTTATAAATGTTTAAGCGAGTCAATATAAATATTCCCTTTCTTGAAGCTATCAAACAGACACCTGCTTATGCTAAATTCTTGAAAGATTTATGCACACAGAAACGGAAACATCATGTGTATAAGCGTGCCTTTCTCACTGAGCAGGTGAGTTCAATTATTCAAAACATGACCCCACCTAAGTTTAAAGACCCAGGTATCCCAACTATCACATGCACTATAGGTGACCATACAATCGATAGGGCTTTGTTAGACTTAGGCGCAAGTGTGAACCTTCTACCATATTCTGTATATGAGAAGTTAGGTCTTGGGGAGAGGAAACCCACTCCTGTTACGCTACAATTAGCGGACAGATCTGTCAAAATCCCTCGTGGTATTGTTGAAGATGTGTTAATCAAGGTTGATAAATTTTATTTCCCTATGGACTTTATTGTTCTAGACACTCAACCTGTGCAAAACCCAGACTGTCACATTCCTGTCATTTTAGGACGTCCTTTTCTGGCGACGTACAATGCTATCATAAATTGTCAAAATGGAGTGTTGAACTTGTCATTTGGAAACATGACTGTGGAATTAAATGTTTTTCGGGTTAGCCAACAACCTATGGATTTTGATGATAATGAATTGCATGAGGTTAATATGATTGAGAGTCTGATCCAAGACTCATTGCTTGACTTCTTATCTGTGGACCCTTTGCAAGCATGTTTAGATAACTTTGACTTAGATCTCTTTGATTCTGAGTACATTAATGAAGTGCACTATTTGCTTGAATGTGTGCCACCCATGGATATTTGTAAATGGCATAATGCAGTGGAACCACTTCCACTCTCTGATTCCAAATATGCCCCATCTCTTGTTGAACCACCTAAGCTTGATTTGAAGTCATTGCCTGATATTTTGAAATATGCTTTCTTAGGTTCTTCTAATACTTTGCATGTGATTATTGCATCATGTTTAGACACGGAACAGGAAAGTCAACTTTTAGAAGTGCTTAAAGAACATAAAGAGGCCTTAGGTTGGACCATATAAGACCTTAAAGGTATAAGTCCCATAATTTGCATGCATCACATAAATATTGAAGAAAATACTAAACCATCTAGGGAAATGCAAAGGAGACTTAACCCCAATATGAGAGATGTGTTAAAGGTGAGATTTTGAAATTGCTAGATGCGGTTATCATATACCCAATTCCATATAGCCAGTGGTTCAGTCCCATTCAAGTTGTACCCAAAAAGTCTAGCATTACTATTGTTCAAAATAAAATGAATAAGCTTGTTCCCACTCATGTGACCACAGCGTGGCGACTTTGTATTGACTATAGGAAATTGAACACAGTAACAAAGAAAGACCACTTTCCTCTTCCCTTCATTGACCAAATGTTAGAAAGGTTGTCAAGACATAGTCACTATTGTTTCTTAGATGGCTATTCGGGTTATAACCAGATTCATATAGCACCCGAAGATCAACCAAAGACCACATTTACCTGTCCTTATGGTACATTTGCTTATCGTCGTATGCCTTTTGGGATGTGTAATTCACCCGCTACTTTTCAACGTTGTATGATGAGCATTTTTTCCGATATGGTAGATAAGTTTCTTGAAATTTTCATGGATGATTTTTCTGTCTTTGGGTCTTCTTTTGATGAATGTTTGCATCATCTTACTCTTGTGCTGATATGATGTAAAGAAAAGAATTTGGTTTTGAATTGGGAAAATGTCATTTCATGGTTAACTCAGGCATCGTTCTAGGGCATATCATTTCTGAAAAGGGCATAGAAGTAGATAAAGCTAAAGTTGATCTCATTCAACACTTGCCTCAACCTCGCTCTGTGAGGGAGATAAGATCATTCTTGGGCCATGCCGGTTTTTACCGCTGATTCATCAAAGACTTTAGTAAAATTTCAAGACCCTTGTGTAGTCTTCTTGCAAAATATGCTACGTTTGTATTTGATGACGCTTGTAAAGAAGCATGGGAGCAATTGAAATCTCTTCTCACATCTGCCCCTATAGTCAGACCACCTGATTGGACCTTACCATTTGAAATTATGTGTGATGCGTCTGACTATGCTGTAGGAGCTGTTTTAGGACAGCGAGTAGACAAACTCCCCTATGTGATCTACTATGCTAGTAAAGCACTTAATGATGCTCAACTAAATTATTCAACAACTGAGAAAGAATTGCTAGCAGTTGTGTTTGCATTGGATAATTTTAGATCTTACTTGATAGGTCATATATTCTGAACATGCTGTATTGAAATATCTTTTGTCTAAAAAAGATGCTAAAGCTCGTCTCATTCGATGGATACTCTTATTACAAGAGTTCAATCTCGAAATTCGAGATAAGAAAGGGTCTGAAAATATTATTGTTGATAAATTGTCTAGGTTGAATGTTGAATCTGTTGATTAATCCTTGCTTATTAGAGAATCATTCCCTGACGAACAATTGATGCTTGTGTCTGAAATGCCATGGTTTGCTGATATTATTAACTACCTTGTTACTGGAAGAATGCCCTTGCACTGGTATAGACAAGACCGCTCTAAATTCTTAGCTGAAGTGAAATATTTCTTTTGGGATGACCCATACTTGTTTAAATACTGCCCTGACCAACTCATTAGGAGATGTGTCCCCAATTCTGAACAAAGAGATGTCATATCTTTTTGTCATGACCATGCATGTGGAGGCCATTTTAGCGCCAAGAAAACTGCTGCAAAGATCTTACAGAGTGGTTACTATTGGCCATTATTGTTCAAAGATAGTCATGCATTTTGTGTTGCGTGTGACCGATGCCAGAAATTAGGTAATATCTCAAGAAAAAACATGATGCCCTTACAACCTATTTTGATTATTGAATTATTTGATGTATGGGGTATTGATTTCATGAGACCCTTTCCTAACTCCGAAGGTAATTTATACATTCTTGTTGCTGTTGATTATGTCTCTAAGTGGGTAGAAGCCATTGCCTCCAAAACAAATGACCATAAGGTAGTTCTTTCTTTTCTTAAAGAAAACATTTTCTCTCGTTTTGGAACACCTAGAGCAATAATCAGTGATGGTGGTACTCATTTTTGCAATAGACCTTTTGAATCACTTATGCGCAAGTATGGAATCACTCATAAGGTAGTGACACCATACCATCCACAAACCAGTGGCCAAGTAGAAGTTTCTAATAGGGAAATTAAGCATATTCTTGAAAAGACTGTTAATCCTACTAGGAAAGATTGTTCTTTACGTTTAAATGATGCTTTGTGGGCCTATATAACTACATACAAAACTCTCATTGGCATGTCCCCTTATAGACTTGTGTATGGTAAAGCTTGTCATCTACCTGTGGAGTTAGAACATCGAGCATATTGGGCTGTTAAGAAATTGAACTTTGATCTTGATAAGGCTGGCACCCAAAGGAAACTTCAACTCAATGAGTTAGAAGAATTAAGAAATGATGCTTATGATAGTGCCAAAATATACAAAAATAGAATGAAAGTGTTTCATGACAAGCGCATTCTGTGCAAGTTTTTAACGCCTGGTCAAAAAGTTTTATTGTACAACACTCGTCTGCATCTCTTTCCAGGTAAGTTACGTTCTCGATGGTACAAACCATTCGTGGTACGTACTGTTTTCCCTCATGGAGCTGTAGAACTTGAAAATAAAGAAACCACGAGCATCTTCAAGGTCAATAGTCATAGATTAAAACCATTTCTGGAGTATCTTCCACTAGAAGTTGAGACCACTGACTTGGAAGACCCCGTTTATGTGGACTAAACTAGTTCACCTGTGTACATACATATGGATTAAAAGTCCATTCTCTTTCCCTTTTCTTTTTCATTTTGCATAATTTTTATGTGTGCTAACCAAACTTTTTGTCCTATCACTCTTGTTGTTTGCTCTCAAAGCATTCGCCCATTTCTGGTTTAGCACCATCCTTTTGCATCTGGTAATCTCTTTCCTTTAAATCTGCTCTGCCTTGTCCTCATGGTATATTGTTGTAATTCTGCTCTTATGTTGAAACATTGAGGACAATGTTAGATTTAGGTTTGGGGGAGTATTTTGCATATAGAGTTTTTAGTCTTTTGCATTTAAAAAAAATATTCAAATATTTAAATTTTTTGTAAATATTTGCATAAAACCTCCAACTTTTAGAGATTTTAGAGTCACTAGCATGTTTCTAGATATGGTTACATAGAGAGTCTGACCGAAATAACTGAACTTGGAAGTATTGGAGAACACAATCGGGTTTCTTATTTGTCTGAGCGTTAAAGTTGGATTTAACCATGCCGGTGGGCAAATTAGGTGCAACAAAGTTATTTGGTATTAGCGTTGTGATCACCCTTAGTGGAGACTACCTATTTTACATCAAGCGAGGAACCGACCTTCATTTTTGTGACTATCTAAAAAGTCCTTTTAGAGTGTGTGTCACCGTACGTAAATTCCGGGTAGGAATGGTGAGCTACCCAACTTCGCACCACTTTCAGCACTATTTTTGATCTCTTGAGTGCTAATTTTGTCAATCATGAGGGTGACGTCTAAAGATGAAAACTCCTTCTTGTAGTTTGATTTGCAGTTGGCACCACTCTCTCTCTCGACAACATCAACAGATCCATAGAAACACACCATAATCAACGAGCAAAGCAACGTCAGATTCTATGAAGAAAGTTGAAATAGTCCGAGGTTTACATGAAACAATTCAAGGAAAAGTAAAATTATTATTCAAAGTGAAGATACAGTACAAAGAGCAGAATTCTATACACATTTGAAGAGGTATTTTACAAGAGCAAAGAAAAGAAAATAAGATGAGAATTAGCGAAGTTCACAAAATCAAGACAATACAAGTTGTGAAGAATTGAGTGATAAAGTCCTTCATACATGGATTTAGTAATTTCATTATTTATTTTGTTGTTATGTTTCAAAGAAAAAAATAATCAATTATTGTAGTTTATTTCGTAGTTTTGTTTAAATAACACCATGGAAAAGAAGAAGAATTAAAGAAGAGATTTCAAGCAACAAGGAAATTAAAGAAAAGAATTAAAATTGTCAAGGTTCTACGAAGTTCAGAAGTTCATCATCAACAGTTGAAGACCGAAGATTGAAGACATTTCTATGGATGCTGTGAGAGTGGTATTGATTGCCGATCGGATGTGAAGGTAAGTGAGTACTCCCATCCTTGCTAATGATTGATTTCCTTTCTTAGAGATCATCAGAAAAAGATTCTTATTCCCACAATTTTGTGGAGTCTCCAGAAATTATTTCGGAAGGTTCTCCTTCCCACCATTCAACGTGTGCAGGATTTCTCTCTTTATTCCTGTCTGCACACATGATAGACTAAAAAAACGGCCTTTTTGAGAGCAATTATCATAAAACCCTATTGGTGAGGCAGAATTCGAGGCTTGTGATCACTCTTGAACCCGAATTCTTTCATATGGTATGGTTATTTCTCGCTCAACTCTTAAGGATGAGAATGCGTTATTTGGTATTTCTAACTTCTTATTACTAGCATGCAGAAACTTTATGTCCTCATATATCCTTGGATGCTTGGGACTCCATTACGCTCTAAAGTTGGAGAAGGTTTTGTGGGTACACCTCTGGTAAACCCTCACGAGACTACAACTCGTCCACTAGGGACACCTAGGGGTTTAAAGGCTTATTGCATCCGCTAAATGCATTCGAGAGACCAGCGACAGTGGTATAGTTAGGATTTCTTAATTTCTGTTTCACTTGAGGACAAGTAAAATTCAGGTTTGGGGGTATTTGATGAGTGCCAAATATTGCATATTTCTACACCTTTTTATTGGCAGTTAACTCATCTTTTGCGCTTTAAAATCATATATTATCCCAAATTCTGTATTTTCATTGTTTTCAAGAATAAATACTTGTACTAATTAATTTTGTATTTTTAGGTACTAAATAAAGCTTGGATGAATCGAGAGGCCAAAAGAAGCAGAGAATTGATGACAACGGAAGAGAGACAACAAAGCTCCCACTATAACGCAGTGAAGAATATCTTCTGCACCTCATCCGTGAGTGAAGAATATTGTTTGCACAACTCAAAACTAGAAGTGGGCTTGAGAAATTAGCTTTGAAGAAGACATGGGCTTAGAAGAAGATCTCCAAGAGATAAAATCCAAGACCCAAACCCGTTTTCATCCTGAGCCGTCGGATTTGACATAGATGCTGATCATCCAGATCATCTCCACACGGTACATCCGATCTTAATACACCTTCCTAACACCATAGCTTCTTATCTACTCCCCTTGTAAGAGCAGAAATCAAACACACCCTCACTCGTTTTCTTCTTCCCTACAAGCTCTGCAAGACTTCATTTCACCTCCATCAATCAACTCCATCCACGACAAATCTCTGATCACAGCCACCTTCTCAAGAGCCATCAATCAACCTCCTAGTATCTATCTATCTCTATCATAGCTTCTTCTCCTAAACAGTAACCCTAGAAGCTATGACTGAGAGAGATATAGTTAGGGTAATCTTCAATAGCTAAAGCAAACATCAAATCAAGAGTTGCAGGTCTGAATTGCAGAGGGGGTTTGTCGGAAAACACGTTTTGAGTGAGTGGTTGTTCTCTAAATTATCAAATTCTAGTATTTGAGAAGAAATTGGTGTATAAATAGGAGCTACTATTGTGTAACAAATCATCCGAGTTTAGTTGGATCAATTGCTAGTTTTCATAATATAATTTGTGTTTTAATCATCTTCATCATGTTCTAATTCCATTTGCTAGGGTTTAGATGAAGCCCCAGCTTCCTGCTATGTTATTCATGCTAGATGTGTTGCTCTTGAATGCTTAAAATTGTTAGGATAGTTTCAATCTTAGTACTTCAATACTTTTCTCTCACAGTGTATGGTAGTCATCCATTGTAGTTAGGATCACACTGTGTTGATTGTGCTGCAGCTCATGCTTTAGATATTGTTGTTAATCCCTTGACTAGTTGTGCTTAATTAGACAGTTAGTGCTTCGGATTGATACTTTAGCTGTGATTGAATTATCCATTGGTGAAACACCTTAGGTAAGTGGCAGACTTGAATCTTCACCCTTATCTGTTACAAGGACAAGAGTAGTATAATTAGTTGAATACATAGTGTGAGTTAGTGGTGGATTTGACAATCCTAGTACCTTCATTCTCAGTGTTAACATCTTTGTTATTGCTCCTTCATTTTACTGCTGTAATCTCCATTATCATCTTGCCGTATCGACACAACAAAACCCCCTTTTTGTTTCTTATCATTGAATCAGTATAGGAAGACTTTGGTATCCATTCTACACCCACCTTGTCTCTGTGGCATCGACCTGTATTTGCTATGTCTACAATAGACGCTGTGCACTTGCAGTTAGACATAGTCGTACGCTTGTTTAAAGACCTACTTACCACTATACTACAATGACGATTAATGTTCGCTCGCAGCCGAGTAGCATGAATCTCCCGAAGTGTCAGGATTGAGATCTGCATGAAAGTACTTAATCAGAGGCACGCTGCGCTGCTCTCTGAGAATAAAATTGGTAATTTTTGCGTCAGCGCACATAATTCATCAAATTTGATTAAATTTGTGACAACTCGCAAAATTCAATTTTTTAACCTAATTTGTAAAAATTAGGTTTTTGCGGCCTTCGCAATATCTCGAACCCTATTGGTCGAGACCAAACCTAGGGCAAACTAGGAAGTTGATCCACCATGGAACTAGTAGGAGCAAATCCTACCAAAAGTCGAAAACAAGAAATAAAGAGAAACTGCGGCAAGTAAAGGTAGCAGCAAAAGGAGGCGCGGCCACATCGCTTGGCCAGCCAGTTTTCCCTAACATGCGCTGCCCGTGTCCAACCGGCCACGCCCCATATTATTGCTTGCTGCCCCCTCTTTCCCATCGACCAATCAAATCGCTCCAAAACCGCCGCCTACACTTTTAATTAAAGTTTGAAGTTGGCTGGTCGACATACCTGATTCCTTAAGGAATTGAACATAGGCTACCCATGTCATTCTCAAAACGACCACGACCATACGTTTTGGCTAGCCAATTCGATGAGCTTGTCCCTCTCTCAGCGCGACCAGACAAGCTCCATGATAATCACTGGCGTGCCCACTTTTATTCCAACCAATCGGAATTCTTATAGCACGCCGGCAATAACCCTAACCGTAATCCAAGATCAGGCTAGCCGCGCGGATAAAAAAGGGTTCAATAGAATTAAGACCGCATATGGCAGTCTCAAATCAATTGTGGTCGTCCGACTTCGTCAGCCGAATTGACCGGCCTAGATTTGATTCCAATCAATGGGCAAGATATGGATATGCTCGCCAGTGGCTCGGCTATAGCCCTGGCTGATCGAATCACTCCTAGCCTACAGCTAACACCTAAAATCGTTAGCTCAAAACAGGTTGGCCACACGGCCATAACAGCCTTATTACGGCCAGCGGTAGCACATTATTGTCGCAAAACGATCTCGGCCGTCCGACTTCGCTAACCGAATTGACCGGCCCAGATCTAATCTTAGGCGACCAATGAGATGCCGCCATGATCGCCGGCCACCCCTCTTCCATGGGAGCCGATCGGCCCATCCTCAACCTGCATGAGTAGTTCCAGGCAGCCGCTCGAAAAAAGCTAGTCACGCTGCCTACAAGGGTTTTAAATATAATCAACGGCAGCAAATAACTGCCGCAAATCATCTCAGCCAGCCAAATTGGGCGGCCTAGATCTAATTCTGGGCGACCAATAGGATGTCGTCGTGCTCACCAGCCGCCCCTCTTCCTTAAGGGGTGATCGACTTGCCCATTATCCTGCTCGAACGGCTCCTGGCAGCTGCCCAAAGATAGCCGGTCGCGCTCCTTTTAAGACATTGAGTTCCGCGACCAACCAAGATAGGCTCTATATGACGATGCTTCAACATCGATTATTTTGAGCTGCTTGCTTAAAAGTGATGCTTTATACGCATCAATTACAAACGATATTTTATAAATATCGATTTCACAGAATAACTTAATTATTTAACCTAAAACCATTACATTTTATTTCTTGCGGCAAGTCTCACAACTTGACTTATAGCATATGACCGCCCGCCGTCTAGTTCGCGCGTGATTGGTCAGAATAATTAGGTCTTGCAAGCAAGACCCACTCAGCAACTTGCTACATATTTTCCACGAAAATACTCGAGACATCAAACATGTCAGAAACTGGGGGATTTTCATCAGGGTATTGGTCTGGCGGTCTACAGCGTGCGGCGTGCAACACGCCCATTATGAGAAAGTATCAGGAAAGGCGGACAGTTAGTGGCACCAGAGAAGTAGTAGGTGTAACCGACCCGTCTTCCCTCATAGTAAGACGTGGTTTTCAACATTTTTACACGATCCCCACTTATCCATCACTCAACTACTTCCACTTCCTATGAGATCATGGTGCGTTCAACTATGACTTGTATACATAGGTTTTCAACCTATTTCTACAAGAGGACAGTGTTATCAACACAAGTATCCAGAAAACATAAAAAGAACTGATAGCTTACATTCCGCAAGACAGTTCCACATTCTGATACAAGTCATAAAAATACCACACCTTTAGAGTTAACCATTCTGATCTCAACACCTTCTTCGCTTCCCTCCCTAAGATCAACCATTCTCCTTCATTTTGTGACCGAAGTAAGACTGGAACGGCCATTTCTTGGTTTAGGCCAGAATTTTACAGATTGATCTCTCGAATCTAAACTACTCCCGTGCAGTGCATTTGTTTAGGGTTTAGATTCGTTTCTCGGCGGCACACCCAAATTTACCATTTCCAGCAGAATCAGTTTTTACCCCAAAACAATGATTAAATTCGTTGGTGATACCCTCGATCCCTTTTACAACCTATACATATTAATTTCAAGGTCTCTTTTTGACTCAACCAAACATGCAACATCAACACGGGAAGCAGCTAAATCATTACTGAGGGCATGAACTTCGGCTCTTGACTCATCTCATTCACGCATGAGTCGTTGGACATAATTATGAACATTGGGCTCATAGGAGGAGCGGGCCTCCGAAGTTTATGAAGGGCTTTTTACCTCAGCCTCCAATCGAGAAGCCATATCACGAGCCTCCGCAAGGGGCCGACGAGTCCAACTCATCATACCATTAAACTGTTTATGAAAAGCACTATCCGAATTTTGTATCCCAACCAGTTGCTCCCGCTGCTTCCGAAAACCATCCACCAACCTCTTATATTCATCGACCCGAGAATTCCACCTATTTGATAAATCTATGACCTTCGATACCAACTCTTTAATCCGAGAAGCTTTCCGTGTTCGTTCCTTCCGAAGCCACTCTAATTAACTCTCTGACATCTCCCACTAGAGATATGGGGTCTACTCAGAAAGAACGCTATAAACGAAGACAAAAAGAAGAGATCAGAATGAACCTTTATAAGTGTCACCCGCAGAAGAAACATCGGTATATGCTTTCTCCAAGTCTTCCCGTATAGTAGCAATCTCTTGGAGAAGTTCTACATCAGCCTGGTTGGTTTGTTGTTTCTCCTTCAGCTGATCTTTCAATGGAGATATTTTCTTATCCTTTTCTCCCACAGTTAATTGAGTAGTGTGGAGCTCATCATCCCTTTGGCGGAGTTTAGCTTCCAACTTGGTCTCTTTTTCCTGGAATTATTGATAGAGAGAATGAGAATAATGCTGACTGTTGGCCAACTGTGAAAATCAATAACGCAATTCAGAGATATAACTCACACAACTCACTCTAACCTCAAGAATACGACGTTGAGGAAAGCCATACGCCTCTCTATCGGCGACAACCATCAACTCAACAATTTTTGTTGGAGGAGTAATCTTAAAGTCAGAAGAAATAGGGAGATCCCGACCACGCTGTCACACCTTTCATACTCTTTCATACAAGGATACAACCATACGGTGACGAGTATAGGCGTCAGAATCATTGTCGCTCTGTACCACAGGAGCGTGGTTAGGCATGTTGATGGGACCTTTCTTCTTCAACCATTCATAGGCTTCATCATCATCGCTTCGCATAATAGTGTGAATGAAACCAGAGTCCTCCGCAGTGTTACCCAGAGCAGGTTTCTTCCCTTTTTTCCAACCAAGTGCCTCATGGTTAGATCGAGCATCGGCATCTTTGCCTTCAGAACTTTCATCATATTCATCAAGTTTTTCCTCACCCTAATTGGCCTGCAATTCCCAGTCATCGTTGGTGTAGCGCCCCCTAAGCTAGCAGCTGACTAATCCAAGAGATTAACCATAAAATGAGGCACTAACGATTTAAAATATCTATTTAAGAATTAATTTAAAAGTTCTAAACAAAGTTTAACCCGAATCTAAACCCTCTCTGAAATAAATACAAGAACTCCTCTCAAGTGATACATATTTAATAGTGAGTTGGTTTACAAATAGAATATAAATACAAAAATAAACATATACGGAAGCTAACCAACTAACGAAACCAACTCCTCGAAGCTTTCGACGCCATGTGCACATCTTGATCTGTCTCTGAAAACTGAAAGTGGGAATGGGTGAGCACATCATCCCGAAGGGTGCCCAGTAGAAATAACAACTAACTTTCGAGTAATCACTAGAATGATTTAAAGACAATGCATATTTTACTGAAAACCGATAAAATACGGAAAACAGGTAAAACATAAATAAGATAATAAGTGTACTGAATTATAAAGTTCTACCAACCAATCTTGCGGCACAAATTCACAACAAAAATAATAGTTAAGCGACGCAGTCCTTCGGAGTAGTAAGGCGTGACTCTTGCGGATTCTTCAATGATCATTAAAGCGCCCTGAGGTTTGGAGACCCCGTAGTCATATAAGATTTGTACCTTACCAGTACTTTATTATACGCGCACTCTACATAGCAAGTATCTCAAGAGATCTAATGGTGTTAACGTTATAGCCGACGGAAGAACTTTAACATGAAGAACCTTATACCTCTCGCATGTCAAATCCAACAATCAGACATAAGATTCTCAACATCATTCTCTCTAAACACCAAAACATAATATAATAGCTTTTGAAAGTAATTTAAAAGAAATAATAAACATTCACGTATGAGACATGCGTTGCCCGTACAGAAATAGGGAAAATAATATTCGGTGACACGAGTACACACCTAGATAGCTTATTAGTTGGCAGCAATTTTCACTCATTTAGCGCATAAATATAGATATAAATTTTGGGCAACCACATCACACACCAATCAAAAGGAACCTTCTCCTTTTCATGCTAACAATAAGTAAAGAATGTAACCACTTTCCAGTCAATGGAGAGAATCACTTTTGGAAGATAAGTAAATACTCCCAAAAACACAAATATTAGTTGTTTCAGAAGATCCAACCCCATCCCAAAATATAAAAGAAAACTAGTTTGTATTACACACAAATACTACATGCGTACACATATCATATACTAGCAAATATATGCATGCCTTTCGCAATATAAATATATTTATAAAACAATAATGAATACAAGAGAGTTTGTTATCAATTCCCACCTCTTTTGATGACAAGCCTCGCATACCTTGAGATCCATAATCCACTGGTTCATTCTTTAGATAGTTCGTTGTTAATAACGACTAACTGTTAATCACACAAGCACTCTAAAGATTAGCCAAAAGGCTCATACAAGGCTCATAACACATTTTCATACAAATCTCTAGTTATAGATTAAATGAACTGTTAAGCCCATTTATGGTTCTATACCTTTTCATTATCTATCTTTAGCATATTTAAGGTTTAGTAATTCAATTAGGTTGGTTCTATAGTTTATTAGATAAGTCTTACAAAGATCTACCACTTTGTAGAAGGAACCAAGAGTCAATTCGGACCATAAGTGGTCCAAAGATACAAAATAAGGTTTCTGGCCCTAAGCCCAAGCCCATGGGTTTAATCCGGCACGGCCCACTAGTCCGGCCCAATACACAAGGTCTAGTCCAACAGAGTCAACTAACGGTCACTGACAGTCAAAAGAGTCAACGTCTAATGTCAAGGTCAAGTCCAGGTCAGAGTCCAAAGTCAAGTCAATTGGTCAACGGGTTAAGTCACTGAGTCAACTCGGGTCAAGATATGTAACTCAGTGAGTCAAAACAACTCAACCAACAAAACCGATTCAGGTTATACAAACCAAAGTCCTTGCACAGGCAACTCCCAATGCACAATCAAGATGCAATACAAATGCAAACACCCAAACTTTGTAACTCAATTACAAACCTAACCTACCACTAACTAATATACAGATCATAACATCAACGCCATCACCTACATTCCAGTTACATTCATTCAACCCATCTTATTTATAGGATCTGCAACACTACTGACTATAACTAGTTCCTCTACTAGATCCAAGTTTTAAAACTCATTTAAAATATCATAACCAATAACTCACATACACTGATAATTTCAGTTTTTCCACCAAAGCTTTATAACCAACAACATGAATTCCTCAAACTCAGCTCAAACAAACCATTATACTTCATTCATAGTTTATCAACTCCATCTCTGTAGTTCATTATCCAAATGCATACTCCATAACAAAGATCAATCTCAATTAGCACAACCACTCACATCCAACTCCATTCATCCCTAGATGTAGCTTCCCGCAACACATCAACATCATTTCCTTTGCAACTTCAAATCCTTGTATAAACCGAACACTTCGAGATTCAAACATCCCACAATCACTGCACCGTGCTTCCCGCAACATCACATTCTCCGAAATCAAACTGCAGCTCCACCAACAAAGCAATACCATTCTCACCTTCTGCTCATTCTCCCATGATACCACTACAACTGCAATATCTACCACTAATTGCATTTACACACTACAACAAATTCTGGGATTAGAAACAGAACCAGGCCGTTACAAAAACGGGTTGTAACGGCCCTCGCCTGTTGCAAAAGTGGGTGTTACATTTTTTTGTAACGGCTTTGTGGTCGTTACTAATTATTTTGTAACGGCCCTCGTAATGTGCTTGAGCCGTTACGAATTTGCCACGTGGTAACACTCGGGCCGTTACGAATTTTTTTGCAACGAGGATGTTGTAATGACTCGGGGCCGTTACGAACTTTTTTGTAACAAAAAAAATTATCGCCGGTCAACCTTGACCTGGTCAAAATTGGTCGGTCTTGACCAATTTTGACTGTCAAGGCTGACCGGCTTCATTTTCTCACGGAAATAAGCCGAATTCCAAAAACTACCCGCATACACCTTTCATTTCATCCTCCACAATCAACAATATTTTCTTCAATCAAATTCATCTCACATTCAATCAATTCTTATCACATTCAAATAGAAATTTATACTAGGGCGAAAGAAACAATCAAACATAACAAACGGCATTCTACTGCTCCCAATTTTGGGCCCTAACAATGTGAGGCACAAGGCAATAGGCTTGCTGGCATGGTCTATAACACGACTCTGGCTCTCTCGAGATAGACTCTAGATTAACTGTCGAGGAATAGGATTATAGGAATCATAAATGACCAACTTCGTGGTCGTTAATACTATGACAAATGCTTTGTCTTTGGTGGACAGGTCGATGATTTCTCGCTTACATTTTCAAGATCTAATGACGGTCCCAAGCCAATCGTCAGAATATCACCTCCGATTTCCCCATTTAGAGCTCGAAATGAATGGTTTGTAGCACTGAAAAGAGAAAGAAGCTCATTCACAAACTTATTGTTTAGAAGTTCGAAAAATCTGTAAAATGGAAGAGAGGTAATCACCTTTACAATATAAACATCAATGCCAAGTTTTGCTATCAGTAGCAGACTTCTGTTATTTTGGTTACCATTCCTCCGGTTGTATCATGCGCAGCGACCGTAATTTCAACTATCCATCAAAAAAAGAATATAAATCAGAATTGGCCTCTATGAATGATAGTCGCACTGATTTTGTAATGTGGACGTGCTTGGATACCATCTCCCACTAACCTTGCTTATTCATGTTCTCTACAGCTACGATGGACCAGTTTCCATCCTCATCAACAGCTGGCGAGGTTAAACAAAACCAGTATTGGGCTCAAAATAATGAAAATGTCAAAAGGACAAATTTCAATATAATGAAATTCCAATCACAAATTCCTCAATCAACTTGACAATCTTGTAAAGGAAAAAACAAAGTAGAGGCCGACCAAGTGATAAAAAGGAATTCTAAGTGGATAATTCACCTATCTCCCGAGAAGTACAAAGAGATCGGAGTCTGTCGGTGGACGGTCGTATACCCCCAACACATCCTGTCTATGTTCACCAATAGGAAAATCATGTAGAAGACTTGCATAAAATATAGATATGTACTGTTTTCGAGGTTTAACATGCTATGAACATGTGGCAACAAAGATAGGAATACCTTGGACACACTAAATTCAAACATCTCGACAGTTTGCCATCGAAGGTAAATGCATGTGTATGAGACAAAAGACATGTGAAAGAAAAACTCAAATATCAAAAGGATACGAGGAAAACAACATATTCGAAGCTTCAACACCTCAAAGAAGATGGCGTATAATGACATCACCACTTAATATAGTGCAATCCCGACCGATTTAAGTAATTGCGGTGTTAGTAAACAACTAAATATTGAATTTCGAATCTCATATGACAACTTTACTTAGAGAAACGGAACCCGTAAGTCATCATACACCGCATCTCCGTGCGTAACCTAGAAAAGGAAAGAAATCGCATCGTGTTACATTCCAACGAGATGGGATCCCCTCGTAAGAATGCAAGGAAAAAATGATCTTGTAAGACATGAGCAACAGTAACGTAACACTTAATGATGTCTATGTTTTTAAAATTAAGAAACAAAGTAGAGGCACATTGCTAATAACTTTTTCTCTTAAATTAGTCTACTAGAGTACAAATTACAAAGACTTGAAGAAAAAAGTCCCCACCTCTGGCTAGAGCTCTTACAATTTCAAGGTTAAGTGATGTCACCTGGAACAGTAGAAACAGTTAAACAACATCAAAGTCACAATTAGTAACAATATCTTCCGAGGTCGACAATGAAATAAAATTGTACCCTTGTAAGACTTCCTTGTATGTTATCTCATCTTGTTGTAAATAATGGTTGGTTTTAAAAATAAGCGCATACAATGTAATTGCGGTCCCGTCAACGAAGTAAACTCCAGTTATCCAGAAAAGAAGGGCTAGTAGCAATAATGGCTCTTACAGAGATACGTGTTGCAACAAATCCAGCCTTGACAAGGGGATTATGCAGTCCTCCTTTATGAACACCAGACCTGCTAGCCTGAAAGTGACCGAAAGATCCTACACCATAAGTGAAAAATGTCAATTACTTTATTGATGAATTGTTAAAAACTTACTCAAGACTGTCGCAAGGAGGCACAAAAAGAAGCAATAACCAATCTTTTAGTCCCAAACAAGACGACGGACAAGTGCTACACAAGAAACACTAGATATTATTTACAGCCACCCTATGGGTTTTGGCTTAAACCAAAGAACCGTATATGTCAGAACCGGTTTCCATCGAAACAATAAGAAGACGGAATAAAACAACACAAAAGAGGACTTTAACCAGGTTTTGTAACAAAAACTACCAAAATTTAGATAATTATTTCCATGAATACATCCTTTCAATGGATGACAAGATATAAAATACATAGAACTGATGCATGAGAAAATGAGGTTTTCCATTTTAGCGGTTTTAGCAATTGAAAACGCAATTTCCACACTTGAAACCCTATGAAAGAAAGATGTCACTACACTAACCTCTCTTCCAGGGTGAAATGAAACCTTGGGACCTCCAGTGATTTCAACAGCTACTCAAGCCAACTACAAAATCACAAACAACATGGCACAAGAGATCAAATACTAAAACGACCTCTCAAGTATATGATTATTAAAAATCACCATAAATCTATACAAAAATTCACAGTTCAACGTTGAACAAATCAGCATAACTTATGGTAGGAAATTGCTCTTCAACTGGGTCCAATAACCTAATAGCAATATCAAATCCATTATTATGAGATAATTTTTCAAAGATGTTTTATGGTTCCAAGAGGTCCTCCAGTCCTTGATTTCACATCAAAACTTCCAGCTGAGTGCTATATACACATATCAGAAAACATTCAGAATCCTCGTCATGCCTAAAATGAACAGCTAGTAAATAGTTTACAGATCTAAGAAATGAGAATTACGCTAATTGAAGGATCAAAGGCACAGTTCTTTCAGCAGTAAGACTTCTTGACTTCTTCTTATGTTTTTCACTTCTTTTTGGTAATCTTCACTCACTGTTTGATAACACTTTGCCATGATCAATACTGAGTAACAGACAAGATAAGAAATTGTAGAGTGGGGTGTGACGGCGGTATTCGTTCTGCTGTTGTCAGCAAGCGCTTTCCCCTTGGCACTAGTTGAACGCTCAAAGGCAGGCAAGAAGGAGGTAGCTGGAGAAATATCATGTTTGTTTCTTCATTGGCCCCCTATGAAACGAAATCCATCAGATATTTGTAGAGCTCCACAACAAAAATTCCAAATCACTTTACAATTTTACGAGAAATGGTGGTACAAAAAGCCTGACTGCTTGACTATAAGATTTTGAAACCATTATACGAAAATGGTCTAAAACAAACAACATGATACAACAATGAAACAACTTACATTTCTTCCTGATCTAAGGCTTACTTCCCAATCCCAAACTCATCTCTGAAAAAACAATAATATTCAATCAAGAAATTTATTTGTAACAAAGCAATTTAACTATTATTCACAGTTTGAAAATTTGGGTTGAAAAAAGAAGAAGAAAACCTGAGTAGATTGACAAGTCTCATGATCGCCTCCTCCCTTTCAGCAGCTTCAGCTTCTGGAAGGACATCACTGCAAACTAGAAGTAGTGAAGCCCAAAGCAACTGCAAGTTCTGATAAACGCTCAGCATACATTCGAGCCGATTCTTTCGTTGCCAAAAGCTCATTACAAACTAGTTTCCCTTCATCCCATTCAGCTATAAATGTTCCCAGTACCTATAAAAACAAAAAAAATCACACCACACCCAAAATCAAACACCTTGAGGTCAGTAGTTCAAATTGTTGCTCACTGCCACATTCCAAAAATTAACAAAATTCCAAAACAAATTTGATCAAAAACATCTCTGGGTACCTTAACACCATGAGTATGAGAAGTATTAACCCAACAAGGAGGAGGAATTGTAACAAGATTATGTGAAAAATAAACAATAACAAACCCAGAAATAGAAAAACTCAAACCCTAAAACAGATGATGAAATACTTACAGATGACGAAATACAGATCATGAAATTGAAACCCTAAACTCGATTAGTAGATGATGAAATCGAAATCGTATTAGAAAAAACGGATTCACAGATGAAACCCTAAAAAAACAGATGATAAAAAACCCAATCGAAACTGATGAAGTGATGATGATAAAACACTTACCCATCGAAACTGATGATTGATTGAAGATCTGTTAACCCAATCGAAATAGATGAATAACCCAATCGAAACCCTAAACTCTGAGAGGGAAGAGAAGGAGAGGCAGGAGGAGAAAAATAGAGAAAAGAAAATGAAAAATGAGAACTTAAGTTGATGATTGAGATAATTGAGAGGTTTCTGAGATAGTTTCTCTGCTGTCGATTATTGAAGATGAAGTTTCATTAGGGTTTCAAAGAAGAGAGGCAAGACACCAGGAGCAGAAAAGGGAAGAGAAATGAAAAATGAAAAATCGATATGTCGATTCTCATTAAGGCATGGGATGAAGAGGGGCACGCATGTGAATGACACACGCAGGGAGGAAATATCCCTAGTTTTACTCATCTTGGGTGGAAAAAATAATGGCACACATGTGAATGGCACACGCAAAATTACAAGTGTTACCACCCTGGTGTGACCAAGCGTGTGACTGGCACGCCTAAAAAAAATTTCGTAACGGCTTCACCCTGTTACGAATTTAAAAAAAATTAGTAACGGCTTCTGTCTGTTACGAATTTTTTGTAACGGCCATTTGTAACGGGAAATTCGTAACGGCCCATAAGCCGTTACGAATTGCTGTTACGAATCCGGGAATTTGGTGTAGTGACACCACAATTCATTCAGTTCCAACACCATCTTCAAAGCTCTGTATTTCACCAAACCATCGTCACTTATAACTTCAATAGAAATTCAGGCAGGCCACATCAATCTAACAACTCTTATAGCAGCAACAATACCACCAGACTAAACTTCAGTTAATCTTCAACATTACCATCTCAGTACACCATTCTCAATTCAGTTCACGCCTGCACTCATCCAAACCATAGTTTCAAGACAACATCTTCACCAATTTATATTTCAACTTAACATTCATCTAAAGTTTATCCTTTTCCAACTGATTTGCATCAACTCCCTTACATATCCACCACAACATCATCACACTCAACACCTTCATTTGGATTCACAACTTCACCAGTAATTTCAACTATCATCACCACAGCTCAGATCAACAACAACTCCATTCTTATAACTCAACCACATCTCTATTAATCAACAAAACCCAATTCCATCTCCATTAGCAGGCCTCCATCACCAAATCACCCCATGACTGCCCAAGCCATCTCCTTCGATTCAAAATTAACTTCACATTCCATGTATCACAACAATACCTAAACTGCAGCCACTTCCAATTTTCTTCACCACAGACCCAACTCCAAATCAACTAACCCTAAATAAGATGAATCCTAATTTCCAATTCAACTTTCTACAAAAACTGCAATTAAACCTAATACATGCGACTATGATTCAATTAAGAACAAACCCATTACTAATTGAACAAACAACACATCAATTTCACACAAAACAGAGTTTAATAATGAAACCCTAATGTACCTGGTTTTGTGATTCTTCATCAGAACAGCTCCAAAACTTCAATTAAACACCAACCCATTTCGTTCTTCATCACCAATCACTCAAATCCATCTTTAATTAATCAGTTCCTCCATATCCTGAACTCAAACCGAACCTTAACTTCAACTCACAGCTGTAACCAATTCTTCTCCTCCCAATCCAAATCAATTACAGAACCAACATCTTCATCTTCTACTCAACGTACTAATAAGTTTCTAAGAACATCACACACGTGAATAACTCAGTTCTTCTAAACTGAGATCGACGGAGAAGAAACGAAGAAAAATAGAAAAGAAGGGGAAAAAAGAATAAAGAAGAGAAATGGGAGTTTATCCTCTCGACACGGGTAGATAAGGCCGACCAAAAACTATTAAGGCACCCAGAAAGTTGATACGGCAGCCAGGCGGTTTAGATTTAAATGATTATTTGCCCTTCATAATAATCCAGTGATATCTTCTTCGTCGGTGTCTGAATGGCACGTTCGAGTAGTCTACTTCGCATAACTTTTCGAGATCTACCTAGTGATACTAATTTCATAACTAGATCGTTGTTATATTAATTTCTATTAATTAATATTCGTCCCTAATTAATCGAGTCATTAGCGGTTAATTTGTCTCTTGACTGGTCTAATAGCGTTGACGAGCTTGAGGCTCGTTACATTCTCCCCACCTTATATCATTTTTGTCCTCGAAAATCGATCCACCATAGTCTTCAAAAACTCCCCACCTTATAGAGAAAAATTATCTCTCAAACAAATGCAAGTATTGCTCATACTTACAAACGCGCGAAAACTAACTCATTTAAAATGAGTTCGAAACAAAACGAAATGAAACACAAACTTATATGGTTTTCTACAACTAGAATCTATAATTTGTAGCTCTAAGTTCAAGATAATAATTTTCTATTTCATTCCGTGATTGTCTCTAAGCTCACTATGGTGAATTTGATTCTAACAGATAAGTATGTCTAAGTTCTCTGCGCTAAAATTTATAATCTAGTATTTAACAATTTATTAATTTGATGTATCCATATAATTAATTCCAAATTTGATTTCACGTAAATCTCTGATACCTAATATTTTAACTTACTATTATACTATATATAAATTTTCCAAATATTATTATCTACTATAAATTTGCTATTGACATAATTATTAAAATATTATTATCAGCAGTGTTTATATTCTCACTATCTTTACTATTATTAGTTTGTTGGTAGTCCAGTTGGTACACTAAGTCTTAATTTTTTGAATATGATTTTACATTCACATATAGATTACTAGAATTTATTTTTATTTATTCATATAGAGTCTGCATAAAAATTTATTATATCCTAATAATTCTTTAGATTTTTTTTTTTTTTTTTTTTTTAAAGTAAGGTATCCTGTTAATATGCGAATTTATTTTTCTGTCAAGTCTATTGTTGTACTAAGCATCCAAATATTATTACTACTTCACGTATATTTGTTTAATTTCTAATGAGTTACTAAATCAGTTATTGCACTAAAAATAATTTGGGTATAAGATTACTAAGAAATTTAACCTTTTTATTATATGCAATGTGTCAGCACATTCTTAGGTCTAATCTAGAAATTCTTATATTATCTTTGGTTTTCTTGTAAAAGAATGTATTTCTAAATTTTATTTAATTTACAAAATATGACCGTAAATAATTACTAACAATTTTACGTAACTACTTGATCCTAATAATTATTACTTTTCTCGCTACATTTTTACTAATAAGATTTTAATTAGATAAGGTTACTATTTTTAATAAGTATTTATATTACTTCTATTGTGATCACTAGTGATGTTATTATCATTTATTATTATTATTATTACCAACGGCCGAGGTATTATCTTAACTACTCTTAAAATTTTAACTTCATTTTTATTTTAATAATTAACAGTTCTAATTACGAGAAAAGGTACTCTATTAGTTTCTAAATAAAATTTGGGATCCATCAATTTACTAATAGAAGCAAGTCCTCCTTTTATGAATCGTAATCCATGAATGTAAGTTGCCCTGTCTAAGCTAATCAGACCTGACAATGGTTTCCTACAAACAAAGACAACACAAACACACCAGAATTACAAACCTCACTATTCTCCAGTGCTAGATTATTTAAGTGTTAACTTATCAAAATTAGCTAATCTCTAAACTTCTATCATAACTGGTTTAACCTACAATTTTTACTTCATAATTTATAAAAGAACATACTTACACAAAATAAAGAACAATCAATCAACATGTTGTACAAATCAATCAAAGCAATTCAGTTCCTCTTTTAGTTATTGATTATTTTTAGTAATTAAGATTTATCTCACAACCCATTACCCAATTCTAAATTAATCTAGTTCTCTAACTGGCACTGGATAATCCTATTGTTTCCCATGTAAGATCTAATAGTGAGGTGTCATACCAACACTGTAACGCCCCCTAAGCTAGCAGCTGACTAATCCAAGAGATTAACCATAAAATGAGGCACTAACGATTTAAAACATCTATTTAAGAATTAATTTAAAAGTTCTAAACAAAGTTTAACCCGAATCTAAACCCTCTCTGAAATAAATACAAGAACTCTTCTCACATTTTCTCGCACATTTATACTAGGGAAAATCAAAAACTGTCGCGGAAATTTAGGAGCAGTTAATGCTCAAAGTGGTGATCGTGGGTTATTTTCTTCTCATCTTTACCCTTGGGCAATAGAAAAGAGAAAATAGGCAAATTGTATACACCTAAGTCACCATCGTCCACGTGTCGTTAGGGTAAACACATGGAGACCATACGACTAGAAGCATCAAAGAAAGACAACACGTATAACACCCAATCTGTATCAGAGATATTGGGTGTTAGGGTACCAGCCACGTGGCCATCACGATACAATCCGATGATCAGGAATGAGAAGAGTACCCGATGAAAGCCATCTGGGAAGCACCCGAACAGCCCACAGATCCACTTTACCCGATTTCGAGATGAATTCAAATTGGGCGATTAGATATGGTCCAACTGACATTGAAAAGAAAAGACTGCATTAAACAGCTGTTTAGGTGTGGGATTACTCCAACCACCAACATTAAATGTGAGGAGTTCACACGTGGCAGAGCATGAATGGCTAGAAAAGAGGTGTATCATCGTGACACGACGAAACAACCGAAGGATCATCGTGAGGAACACGACGAGTATCATCGGGATGGGCACACTGATCAAGAAAAGAAAGTGTGTTATAGTTGTAGGAGGGACCCACCCGAAGATCCTTTAAATATCCCGCTCCAACAGAGATGGAGGGGTTGGCAATTTCAGATCTAGGAGAAGCATTTTAGGAAAGAGAAAGTGAGTATTAGAGATGGACTACCATTATGTAATTTTATCCTTCACCTCTACTCAAAGTCATTTGGCTAAACTTTGTAATCATTATCGATCCATAGTGAAACTCTCAATACCCCGTGGATGTAGGCTTTATCGTCGTTATATTTAGATTCAGTATTTTTACCAATATCATCTAAATTAGCTTGTGCATCCTCCGAATATTTAATTAGTGGGACGATATTAGTCATCGGTTTCATTATTGTTTCCTTTCATTTATGTCTGCATCAATTATTTTTCTGATTTCTTATGTTTATTTATATTGCGCATATTGATTGTCGATAAGAAGACTCGGACTTTATTTCGGTGTTCAAAATAACTGTTATTGATCGGCCAAAGTATCGACTGCCAAGTTTCATTGTTTCTCACATCTTCGATGTTGATGGTTGTTCCAGTGGTCACCGGTATTGCAGTAGGCGATTACGAAATACCGCGTCATTTGGCTCGGCCAACAAATCCAAACGAAGTAATGAAACCACGTGAAGGAATGAATGTATTTACTTTATCTATTTATTTTTGATACAAAAACAAAAGTGGGGCAAGAAAGTAAAGATGCCTTGTTCATTGTCAATGTGTACTTAATTCATTGAATAATTCATCTAGAAAGTGACAATAATGACAAGAAAAGGCATACGATTTTGTACATCTCATGGAGATGGAAGAAGTTTTTGTGTGAACAAAAATAGTCTCTATGCCCACCTAAAAAAAATAAAAAATAATTCGTATTGTCTACTCCAAATCCAATCTAAAATGCGTTGATTTTGAATTATGCTCATTCATTTATGTTCTTTTTGCTCTACTTTCACTCTAAGCAGTAAGCACCCGCAAGATGTGCTGTCATCTGCTTTTGTTGTTCTGGGCCTTGTGTCTCATGAGGTGTCCAATTTTATATTACACACATTGACCTAATTCTAAGTTATAATCATTTTATATAAGTAGAATTCTATGTGCTCATAAGTAGTAATTAAGTTCATCAAACCAGACAACCAAAATAAAACACCGGAAGATTTTGTTGTGTGAGGAAGTTCTTGTGTGAACATAATTGGTCTACGGCTCAACGGGTGAGGAAGTTCTTGTGTGAACATAATTGGTCTACGGCTCAACGGGTCAAAGTTCCTTATCTATTCTAGTCTTCCCTTGTCCCCCAACTATATTTGTTTTTTTTCTTTGGTTTTTGCTGTGAAAAGGTGAAAAACCAATTAATCCTCCCAACAACAAATTTCATTTTCATTTGTATAAGTACAACAAAATAAGTGACTCTCTAAGTCTAAGAATCTTCTTATCTCTTGTCATCAAATATTCAAACGTGGTCCTACTCCTACTCTACTTTCTTAATCATGCATGTAATTGCTTTTGGTGTGGAGAAATTCGTGAAGGTTCTTCCCTATTTCATTCTTCCCGTCAATATTAAAAATGATTTCGGGAAGCGAGATTCTGTTTAGTCTATAAAACCCACTCAAATTACACTCTTCGTGAATCATCACTCTCTTTGTTGTTAGCTACTTAGCTTGGAGCTTGGACTTTGTATTCGAATTTGAAACATTGATTATTTGAGATTTAATTTATATTTAGAAGAGAAGATGAAAACTTGTAGCAAAAGTGGTACGATTGACAGGAAAACTATTGAAAAGAATAGAAGAATCCATATGAAAGCTCTTTGCTTCAAACTTGTTTCTCTTGTCTCTCCAACTAGTACTGCTAGTATTGCTAGTCACAAAAATTCCTCAAACAAGGTACGTATAAAAACATACATATGAATCTCTCTGAGATATATCAAGGTCTTAGAATCAGTTAGATACATATGAATTGGTAATAATTAATTTGATGTTCATTCATTTTACAGGATATATGTACGCAGATAGATCAGTTAGATAATGCAGCATGCTACATACAAAAATTAAAAGGAAGACTAGATGAACTGCAGAGAAGGAAACAACAACTAGCGATGGCAAGTACTAGAAACAACACTAGTCAAGACACCTATGTTCGCCATAATATTGATGACTATCCTCAAGACATTACTAGCAATGTTATTATTATAGCCGGTAACAATTTGCTAAATTTGCCGATACTTGAAGTAAGAGACTTTGATACTACTTTGGAAGTGGTTTTGATAACTGCGTTGAACAAAAACTACATGTTCTATGGAGTAATCACACTTCTGGAAGAAGAAGGTGCTCAAGTTACCCATGCTACTTTCTCTGTTGTTAATGACAAGATTTTCCACACAATTCATTCGCAGGTAAATTTCTAACATTTCGATAACATTGTTCTTCTTTCACAGTTTCTCCCATGCCATCTTCTCCGTCTTATATTGCTTTGTTGAATTTGATTATGTTATTTGCAGGTTACATTTGGCGTTGAGACTTCAAGGGTATGTGAAAGATTGAAGCAATTGATCTCTTAGCCTTAGGGAGGAAGTGTTTTCATATCCCATCGATGATGATGTTATCAACTACTCTCTTCTTTCCATCTGACTCGACTAGGATCGGCAAGAAACTGACTCGACTAGGATCGACAAGAAAATCAACTAGAATGTACTTGCAAATTGTTTGATTGCCAATGAGAAAATCAAGAAAGATCTTTGAGTAATATCTAGCTTTCACTTAATTGGATCGATATAAAGAGTGTTCAAGAATATCTTTCTTACTCATTGGTAGTCCAATATCTTTAATATGTACTGCTTTAAGGTGGCTTATTTATTTGTCTCTTGCATTATCCCCGAGAATATACCAAAAATCCAAACGAAAACAATATACATGTTTGATCTCATGAATCTCCGGTGCGTAAAACTCGTCTACCCTCCACAAGAAAAAAGAAAATAATAAGAGCAACACCTGGACATGCGATGAGTAGCGCTTCCAACATGGTCGCTATTATTCCTTCAACCTAACAACTCATCTTCTTTAGATTGCAGGTAGTCTATCTTTAATTAGTGGCTTTTGTTAACTTGTATACCCGTATACATGTTAAGGTTTAATTAAGAATTATTTTATTTCTTTGGAAATTGTGTTTTTTTGTCTTATTCTACTAGAAACTGGTTTTTCTTGCACTAAAAAAAACAAATTTTGTTCCCAATGCAAAGAATTACTGTTTTCAATGTAATAAAACAACCAAATCATGTTTCTAATGCAAAAAATTATTGTTTTAGTAAAATTATTGATGAGCCGATCAGGTTGTTTATAGGGTACATTATTTATATGTCCCTACTTTTGACACCCAATAAATATATCCTTATACAACAATAAATATGTCACTACTTTTTAATAACCTTATCCATTTAAAATTAGATTACCTTAATACCCTCACCTATATAATATTTTTCTTTATTTCAAAATGGAACAAATTTCTTCATCTACCACTTCATCACCACCACTAGCACCACCACCACCAACATTCAACTACCATTCCACCACCACCGTTCAACGACCACCACCTACCAACTACCACCACCACTCCTTCACCACCACCATTACACCACCAACAATCCTCCACCACCACTAGTCCGTCGCCGCCGTCACCACCACTTGTCCGCCGTCGCCGCCGCCGCCACCACCACCACTGGTTCAAATATTTTTGGATCAACAACAGTAGTTGATCCAAAAAAAAAAAAAATAGAACCAGCAGTAGAAGTTGATCCAATTTAGGGGATCAACAACGGTAGTTGATCCAAAAAATAAAAGGATCAACAGTAGAAGTTGATTGGATCAACAATGAAGTTGATTGGATCAACATGGAGTGAACTTGGCGTGAGTCGAACACGCATCATCTGACATGGAGTCAGTCATGCTACCATTGCACCACAAGTTCAACATTGGAAGAAAATTAAATGATTCGAACTACAAGCATGATTTAAACTACAATCATGATTTAAACTACAAGCATGATTATACTTATCCAAGGAAATAATGTCACAATGGGATTTGAAAGGATCAACAATAGTAGTTGATCCCATAAAAAATTGGGTCAACAACAGGAGTTGATCCCATAAATGGATCAACAACCATAGTTGATCCCATAAAAAATTGGGTCAACAATAGCAGTTGATCCCATAAATTGTTGATCCCGTAAAAACTGAAGTAAACAGGTTTACTCAAAGGAAAATTGCTGGAATACCATCAACAAATGCAACCAAAATGAATGTGCAGGTCTCTTATTGCTTGAACAACGCTGGAGTCAATATATGTAACAGCTGCAACAATAAATACAAAATGTAAGTGTCATCTAAAATCGCAACTAGCAATAAAAATTCAAGTTCATGCACATCGTACTTATGTGCCGTCTATACTACCCATAATAACAAATGAGAAATCAACCAAACATAAAATGCTCACTACTATACATAATACCTAAAATGCCAATACACCACCACCAACGTTGTTACTGATTTTTTGTAAGTATCAGCTGTGAGTGCAAAGCTTCCAGCACCAAACTCATAACCCCATCCACTATACCAAGGATGCCCATTGGTAATAGCATGAAACAGACTATACTCCATACCGTACTTTCTTGAGGCATCTATTACACTGATCTTCCTGTTTCAAATGGGAGATAATGTATAAATAAAAAAGAAAGAAGTGGGATAAGATTCTACACTACTGTTCAAGTTGAATACTAAGCATTTGCTTAATCCTGAATATTGATATACAATCTCAACGTAGATTTCAGTAACACCACTCTTAACATCAACACTAACAAATACTATTGTGAAAGCACACAAAGTGAAAAATTCCTAACCTGAATCTGAGTGTTGTACATAATCGGTCCCAAAATCCACCCTACCAAGTCCACTGCCACCACTACCAAGTCCACCAATTCCATCGCCAACACAGAAGCATCTCCTTCTCCAAACCTAATCCTCCAATTCCACCAAAGACCACCTCCAACTTTGTCACCACCAACAACGCATCCAACTCCAAATATTCCTCACAAATCAACAATATTAGTACCTCTAACACCTGCAATTGCATTTACAGCAAAAACAAATGAAATCAAATTTCAACAATCTCTATATAATTTTAAATCTAAGCATGATTTTATGAATTTAGACCTAAATTTGTAGATCTGAATCTCAAAGAAATCGAATTACCGTAAATCGAATCCTAGGATGATATTTACTATTTAAAATTAATCTTCAAAATCCTGATTTAGTTGGCGACGTCGAAGGTGGTGATAGTTGCAGGTTCGGTGACGATGAAGATGGTGGTGGTGGGATTGGTTTGGTTTGATTTTGAATCACACATCTCTCTCAATTTCAAATCTTATCATTCTCAAATCTAATTGGTTCCTGAAGTTGTTATAAAGATGGGGACGGTGACTAAAGAGGTGGTGGTGGTGGTTATGGTACTGGTGGTGTTGGTTGTGGTGGCGACGGAGATTGTTTTGGTGGTGACGGAGATTGAGATGCTGTGGTTCGTGTTTTTATCAGAATGGAAGAAGTTGAAGTATATATCACATAAAGGTTAAAAATGGAAACTAGAGAAAATATGATTTTAAATAAATTTTCAATTATGCCATCAGGGACATTTGTAAAGTCTGTTAGGGATATTTGTGAAAGCCCATCAGAAGGGGGGACAACTATTCAATTTCCACTTGTTTATAATTTGGTAGTCGTGTCAATGTCATAATACCCCATTGACTACTTTTTCCCAAATCCTCTTTCTAACCTGGCTTGATTGGGGTATACCCAAATTTAAATGGACATGTGCCCTTACTAAGGGGAGGCCAAAACGTGGCAAAGTTACTTTAATACCCCTACACTAATTAACCTAAAACTAAACCCTAAACTTAAAAACTAAAAACTGATTAATCTTCCTCTAATCCTTCTTCTCTAAACCCTCTCCTCTTCTCTTTCATTCCAAAAACCTAAAATCAACCAAAATTTTCAATTTTGATTTTCTACAAAAATGGTTGATTCTAAACGATCCAGCAGCAAGAGAGATTCAACTGGTAACATGAAAAGATCCAAATCAGAGGGAAAAGGTAAGGGAAAGGTTGGAACGAGTAAACCCAAGAATGCAATCCTTGAAGATGCCGAAAAGAAACCTCTAAAGGCGAAAAGAAGATTGTAAGTGATTTATAAACTCAAACCCATTATTGTTTTGTTGTATATGATTGTTAGATTAGGTTAGAAATCGAAAATTATGATTTTCAGATATTTTGGCCGGCAAGGTCGATAGTTGAACAACACGCCGACCATTTATATTTTCAAAGCGCCGGCATGGTATCAGGATGAATAACATGCTGACATTTCATCAGAGCCATGGCGACTGTTGGACAATAACCAGGGCCGGCAGGGTATAATAACCTACAATGCCGGATTATATTTGGTCGGCGTGGTTTTTGACTTGTACCATGCCGACGTTAGGCATCAGAAACCTTAATTTCCTAAGTTATTAGTCGACATCTTTCATAAATAGGACCATTCCGGCGGTTTATTCGTCGGCAGGGTAGTTGGTTAACACCTTCCCGACTCTACTGTAGTCGGCAGTGTTTAGTTTATCGAACTTGCCGGCCAGTGGAAGAAGATCAACAGTGTTCTGTTGTTTATTTTCATATATCTTATTTGTGCATTGTTTAGGTTCCCAGAGGAAACAAAAGAAGAACTACCTTGTCTTGTTAACAATGCAGGAGAGCTATTTGAATATTTGGACACAATTTATCCCAATTTAGAAGAACCTAAAGATGAAACTGAAGAGAATTGCCCGTTTAGAAAGTTATGTTTGATGGGTAAGGAAAATCCAGAAGAATTTCTAAGGTTTATGAACAGTCCTAGCAATCCCCTCAACTATGAAGAATGCACATCATCAGAGGAGGAAGAAGATGAGGTTGATCCAAGAACTTTTTTCAGGGCATGTGACTTTTCTGGAGTGAACCCCTATTACAATGAGGATGGTGACTACATAGGTCCAGTGAAGGGGAAGGGAAAAGCAAAAGCTGATGCCGGTGAAAAAGCTAGTGATGGGGAGGAAGATAACAACAATGAGAATGATCCTTGAAATTCTTAAAGTTTATTATGTTTACTTGCTTTAGAAACTTTATTGTGGTTTGAACTATTACATTATGTTTTGAACTCTTAGATTGTGGTTTTAGACTTGTTAAACTTATTTTAATTTTCAGTTTTAGTTGCTTTAGAAGTCATTATTTTGTTTATGCAGTTTTAGACAAAGTACTTGAGGCCGACATGGTATGAAATCTATACCTTGCCGACCTAATGTTAGTTGCACCTTTTAGGTACAAAGTACAACCCATTGAATGCTCAACGGCTAGAAATTTCAAAATCAAGATATTAGGTATGTTGTTATTATAAAAGCATTCCCAACTTCATCTTCAACCTTGCATAAAGAATGGAAGTTTCACCACCAAATATTTGTAGTCTTTGTACACTAAGTTGTCATTTTGCAAGCGATTGTCCATTTGAAGGAAGCAAATGCACTATTGAAGGTTGTAAGGGATTCTAATTTCTCATGAAAGCTGCAATATGAGGTGTATATCAGCCGTATGCTTCAAAATGCACTTGTTGTGGGTTTTTCTATTGGATAGATGAGCGTGTAGCTCCGTATGAAGATGAAGTTGCTAAAATCAACCTTCTACCATGCACAGATCCATGTTGCGACGGTAAGATGGAGCTAATTACCTCTCCTAAGAAATTGTGTACCGGAAAAAGATACTATCTATGTCCCAAATGTGTTAGGGTTAAGTTTTTAACGTTTGTATGCTTTAATTAAGGTTTGTATCCGATATATAGTCGGCATTTTCCTAAATAAGGAGCATGCCAGCGCCATCATAGTCGGCATTATCCTATATTAAAAGATTTCCGACGGTTGTTCTGTCGGCATGGATATTATAATACACCTTACCGGCTTTATAGAAAATAACATTCATGAACGATTTTTGAGGGAGTTCTTAGACGGCATGGTTCTCCACAATAACAATGCCAGCGCAATAAAAGGCGGCAACCTGGCAAAACCAGGACCTTGCCGGCTTGATAGAAAAAAATATCCAGGAACAATCTTTTTAAGGGAGTTCTTACCCGGCATGCTAAATTTCATAAACATTGCCGGCGTAGAAAGAGCCGGCAGCTTGGCGAAAGCCAGACCTTGCCGGCCATATCAGGCAGCTTTTTCCTGTACTGTCATGCATTGCGGCCGGCAGTCTGACGAAATAATACCGTGCCGACCCTGGGAGAGCCGGCAGGGTTTGGTAAATATTATGCCGACCAAATGAGAATACACCCAAAAAAACACATCCATTTCATTCATTTGTAGCACTCCAAAGTACATTGCACAAAACACGCATGCGATTACAAAAGTACTCCAAAAGTACGAATGTTTTGTCTAGTACTCCATTGTACACTACACAAAAAGTTGCTTTATTCCCTAATCATAATCACTCCTCACTCAAATCTATTGGAGGGAGTTCATTCAAACCTATTGAACCTCCTTTAGTCAAATCTATGGGACATTCCCTAGACTCATCTATAACATTCCAAAGGGCCATGTTGTCCTCATAAATTTTCATCCATTCCTCGCTCTTGTTGTTTGTGAACTTCTCCCACAAACTAAACCTACATAGAGGAGGTAATGGACATTCCTTATTGAGTTGTAGACCAATAAAATGATTTTTATCCACCAAAGAAATGACAATTCTTCTATGCTTGAGTTGGTCCACGCAAACCGCATGTTTCGGTGCAAATGCTATAGATAGTTCCTCACTAAAAAAATGTACCACGCAATTCCAAGTATCCGTAAATAGATGGCCACACTCCGGCATTCTCAACCAATGCTCCCATTTGATCGGTGCATTTCCCTCCGGGCCTTTAACACTAGTTAGCAAACCTTTGAAAGTTGCTTCTTTCTCCTCCATGGAACCTTCTAGCATCATTGAGATATGGAACTCCTTGTCATTTTCTAGTCGAGCGGCCATCTTCTTTCTAATGTATTGGCATTGGGTGAGATTCTCTTCAACCGCTCCACTTAGGTGTCCCAATTGTTGCGAGATAACGTGAAACCCACAATTTCCATCTTTCGGAACATCGTCGGTACCAATCACGAAATCTTGAATAATTGGAGGGAGTTGAATGCGATACTTTTGCAACACCGGTTGTACTACCTTCTTTGGATGACCTTTTTTCTTCGCAACATCTCCTTGGCTTGCTTGGCTCTCAAGAGGTAGAGTTCCATTTGTATTCAAGTTAGAGACGGTTGGTGTAGTTAAATCCTTATTTGGCCGACCCCTTTTCTTTCCAACAAATTCCACGCTTGCTTGACTCTCAAGAGGTAGAGTGCCATTTGTATTCAAGTTAGAGACCGTTGGTGTAGTTGAATCCTTCCTTGGACGACCTCTTTTCTTTTTAGCGGGCTCCTCCTTGTATTGCGCCTCGGTATAAACATGTCCGGATGGATCGCACTTTGTACTCAAATGCTCTTTAATGTTTTCCCTTTTGGATTGATCACTATTTCTACTTAAAAACTCTTTGATTTGTTCTCCTTCGGATTGATCTTGATCGCAATTTGTACTCAAAAACTCTTTGATTTGTTCTCTTTCTTCCGCCCTCTTCTTTTTGGTAGTTGGTCTACCATTAGGATCTTGTTTCTCCGGTTCTTCAAGTTCTTCCATAAAAGGGTAAACTATCGGCATCAACTTGTGCTTCATAGTTTGTTTGTCCAACCTATTCAACTTGGGGTACTTTTCGAGGATTATTCTCCCAAGTTCCATGTCGCCAAACTCTTCACCGGGATCTTCTCTTGGAGCCGGTTTGAAAGATAATTGCTTCCAATAAGGATCGATATCATCAAGAGGAATGGGAGTTTTATACCTACCAAGCATATGACGACATGGAAGTCCGATAGCCTTCATTATCCTACACTTACAAGGAGTGTTCGGGTCATCATACTTTTTATACTTTTTAAACAATGCGAGATGTTTCATCATGAAACGTATTGCCCAATGCGAGACGTTTCTATGTATACCAACAAGCAACCAATCATCCTCCTTAAACTCCTTCAACTTCCGGAAGCTACTTTCTTGGAATTGTTTTTTTATCTTGTCGATATCATTATTAGTGTACTCATGGATAGCATGTTGCACCGTCACAATCCCATTTTGACTCGTGAAAAGTAGACCTTTTAGTCTCCCATGAGCTTGCTCTACCATACTTGTGGATTCAAGTTTGAAATTTTTATAGTCGTAAGTATAAGCATACACAAACCTCTCTTTGTGTGGCCTCAACCATTGTTTCTTGCAATATTCCACTACTTTGGGGTAATTAGTCCCCCAATCATCCACGAAATCCTTCAAGTTTAACTCATATCTTCCCACACTCATCGACCAAACCACCTTATCCCACGCTTTCATGAATAACCCAAACTTAATCTCACCTTCTTTCCATTCTTCGTCTTCTTTCTCTTTCTCCTTCTCTAGCTCCTCTTTAGTTAGTTTGCTAAGACGTTCATCTTCCTCTTTTTCACGTTTAGTTCCTTTCTTTGCTTTCGGTTTTTGGATATGACTTCTACAATTCTTTCTAAGATTGCATTGTATATGCCAAGTGCAAAGGAAATTTTGTGCATTGGGAAAGACTATCCTCACGGCGTTCATTATTGCTTGCTCATTGTCGGTGACTATAACCCCCGGAGTTTCGTCTTCGTGGTAGAGAAGCTTCAAAGTTTCCAATGCCCAAATATAACTATCATCCTTCTCACGATCCATAAAACACCATGCCACCGTGAACGATTGCTTATCCGAGGTTTGTCCTACAATGTTCAACAAAGGCATGTTGTACCTATTCGTCTTATAAGTACAATCCATGAACAAAACTTGGTAAAAGCAACGCGCCAATTGAATCATATCGGGATGCGCAAGAAAAATACGATCCACCTTCCCCTCCGATGACTCATGGTGTCTCACCGTATAGTTGTATTTGTGTATTAACCATTGTGATTCTTCCATCACCTTTCTTCCATCCCATTCAATTCTTTTAATAGTTGCCTTGGCCGCATAAATTGTAGACAATGAAGAGAGGTTATGCGGGTCGTCCCTCTTGAACTTACTTAGGAGCTTACTTGGTTTAATTCCCCAACTTGTTCTTACTTGTTCGAACTCGTGCGGTTTCAACTTGGCAACTTGACAATGCCCAACAAGAGTTTTCGGATCTTAATGGTTATGCCAACCAACATCAACTTTACTCATTCTCCACATGTGATCGGTGTGTTCGTTCCTCCAAAAAATTATCTTGAATGGGCATCCACACTTCTTTGACTTCGTCTTGTACACCCTAGTCGTCTTCTTATCATACACATAACCCTTCCTCTTGTGACTTTCCTCCGGCAACCCATAACACTCGCATACCATTTCAAACCGCGTAGATTTTTGTTGGGTATTTTTCACTAGAACGCACATCTTCTCTTTGGCTTTCTCACCAATCCAATTGACCGCGTCGTCTTTTTCCTTCCATTCCAAATCATTAGCATAATGTGAGGAAGTATCGGGACCCCTAATTTTCTGAGCTTGAGGCTGATCCGCATTAGGTACCAATGCCACAATCTACAAAACATCAAAAGTTTAGTTGATGTGTATTACCACGGTCGGCATGGTCGACATATAAAACAATGCCGGCTAGAAAAGACCGGAACGTAATAGAATATAAACATTGCCGACATGGAAACATCCTAAGTTATGAAAACATGACAATGCCTAGCGTAAGCATTTTCAAGTAAAGGCTCTGTGTTTCAAAAAATGAAAGTCGGCAAGGTTCAAAATTTCTACATTGCCGGCGTGGTACTGCTCATGAAAAGTCGGCACGTTGTTCAAAGTAGAACCACGCCGGCTTTTATGGCCGGCATGATCGACAAGCGTCGACCTTGCCGACCCGTAAATGAATCGAAAAAAGAAGCAAAATCGATCATTTGCATGGAAAAATCACAATCTTCACCATGTAGGTTGTCTACCTGATTACTTTCAGCTCCATTCTCTTCTTCTTGCTCATTGGATTCTTCAATACATTCATCACTTCCATACCCATCATGAGTTTGAGGAAAGTAAAAGTGAGGGTCATGCATGTAATCCATTCGATCATGGTCTGGTAGATCATCATACAAGTACTCATATGTAGGAGGAAAGTTAGAAGACTCCCCCACTTCAAAATCAGGATTAGAATCACTCATCTCACTCATATCACAAATTTCACAAAAACCCTAACTTTCCCCCCCCCAAAATCTCCTCTACTCCTTCATACTAATTCTCTCTCTAAATGATTTCTAAAAATCAACAAACTAATCTAACTAATTTAACTAATCTAATCATTTTAGTTAAATTAGAATTAATCATTGTGGGGGCATTTTAGCCATTTACAAAAATATAGGTTAAGGGGTAGCTTGACTTTACTTCAAAATGACCCTATTTTGTCTTATTGGGTATACCCCAATTAGTTTGGGTATACCCCAATCAAGCCAGGCTTTCTAATGCAATTTTTTTTTTGGTACACTATGTATGTCGTTATGTATTTATAACCCCAATGCATTAATGAGCTAATAAGTAGCAATCTTGGATGCCTTACCTTTTCTCACTGAGATCCTAATAGTATTGTATAGTCCCAGGCCCAGCCATCAAATGAATGTGATTACTGGTTTATCCTGCTGAATTAGCATCGATGTTTTTGGGTTTTCTGCCTTTACATTGCGTAGTGTCCATAACATGCATTTTTCTTGTTTACATACAATTTTCGCATTTCTAATGGTGTAAAATGTTGCAGACCCACGTCGACTAATACATGGGTTATCCAATTCCATATGGTTGAAGGGTCATTCTTGCTTTGTACTAATAACCCCATATCAAAATCTTAGATCATTCAAAAATTTGCATCACAAGTTAACGATTCTTTTCTCGTAAAAGAGACTCTGAAACAACTTCCATAAGACATCATATCACAAGACAATGAAATGATATCCATAAACCAGACTCAGTCTTGCACATGAGGTGTGGGATGTGGTTGTCAAAAACTGCAACCATTGATGGCCACAACTCTAATTACCTCGATTTTGCTGACAACCCAGTAGTACCCACAACAAACACAGTACAATTTGGGTGGCCGGTGAAAGAGCAGGATTTTAAATACGCCATATTTTGATTTGCAATTACTCCTTTAAAAGACTTCACGGGGACCAGCTCCTTCATGTTTTACCTCACAACATTAATTCTTCTAATATGGCTCATTCACGTTTGCTATTTAAAATCGCGTGAGTGAACACAATCATCCTTCATAAATCCTCATACGGTTTATATCAAAATGCAGGTGAGTTTCCATTTCAAGTCTTTAACTTATTGAGTGGACCAATTATTCACGTGGTATTAAATTGCACGGGTCAAAAGGCAATTAAGTGTGCGAGAGATAATTTCGTTTTCCTTGTAACTTCTTCCTAGACGTGATTCCAAGAAACAACAATGGTTCTTCCCTAAATATCTTGGTTTTTCCTTGTCAAATATGGTCCAACTATATACTTCTTCCTGTTTCTCTTAACTAACTCCTTTAAAAACAAACAGTACCCTTTCTCTTCATCATCACTCTCCTTGCTGCTTGCTTGGAGTTTGGAACTTAAAACGTTGTCTCTGAAACATAGATCATCTGAGCACAGTATTTAAAAGAAATTGAGAGAGATGAAAAGTTCAAGTAAAGGTTCTTCTTCTGCTAGTGCAGCAGCAATTGATAGGAAAACTATTGAAAAGAATAGAAGAATCCATATGAAATCTCTTTGCTTCAAACTTGTCTCTCTAATCCCTCCTACTAGTGCTGACCACCAAAACCATTCCTCCAAGAAGGTATACATACAGTATATGCAAACTTGCATACATATTTTCTCTCTAATATCATCGGTTCATATTTACATCTTAAAACTTTATTTCTTGTGCAGGATATACCACAGACAGATCTGATAGATCAAGCAGCTAATTACATACAAGAACAGAGAAAGAGAATAGATAAACTGAAGAGAAAGAAAGATTTATTAACAACAACGTCGTTGCCGAGTACTACAAATAATACTAAAAACGACGACATGGATATTCACTGTGGTGATCAAGATATTATAACTAGCAATGCTGTTGTTGCTGCTACTTCTACTTGTTCATCAAATGCTTCTAAGGAGACTGGTGACAATTTACTAAATTTGCCAATACTCCAAGTAAGGGACTTGGACACTAATACTTTGGAAGTAGTTTTGATTACTGGGATAAACAAACACTTCATGTATTATCAACTAATTACTGTCCTTGAAGAAGAAGGGGCTGAAGTGGTCAATGCTAGTTTTGCTACTGTTAGTGACAAGATTTTCTATACAGTTCATTCTCAGGTAAATTCATATCACGCCAGTAACATTCATCGGTTGATAGTTGCCACTGTTCTAGCCTTGTTATTTAGCGAACGGAAAATGGGTCATTTGTCCAAAAAATTTTAAAACATGGTTCAAATGGACGAGTAAAAATTATTATGGGTGAAATGGCTTAAACTTAAAAAATCGCGAGGATGAAACTGGATGCATCCTGATGTAAATTAAAAATAAGAAAAAGAATTTGAAAATGGGTAAGATGAAACTGGTTACATCCTGGCTATTTTTATATTTTTGTCCATTTAAACAGTATCAAAATCTAAATGTCTTTTTTACCCAGGAATTATTGATTTTGGTCTTTTTAACCAATTTTGTGTTTAGCGAAAATGATTAGTTGACCGAGCCATATTCCCGAATTTGGTCCCGCGTGTAATAAGATATGGGTCCCACATATGCCCTTTACCAACTTAGATGTTAGAGAGTTTGATCTCGTCCGTGACATTTTGCGGGACTAGACGTCGGTAAGTGTAGCACTTCTCGTTATTTAGTGTCCAAGTAAGTATACCACATGTTATAAATCGATGATGCTGCTAGGAGGTTATAGAAAAAGGGAGGATCCATGGACAATATCATACATGTTTTGTGGCATTTTCTCCACAAAACTCAAATCACAATGAATTTCGATCTAATATTTTGAGGATACATTCTTCTTATAACTCTATATTCCTACAAAAAATGACCACAATCCGAGACGTATAGTACCACCATCTACTCCTTTGAAATCAACCGTTAAAAATTAACGGTGGAAATTAAAATCGATGGATGGTGAGGTTTGGTATATCTTGGATCATGCTTATTTTTTGTGGGAATGTAGAGTCTTATAGGAGGAACGTATCCTCAAAATATTATGTTGAAATTCGTTGTCGTTTGAGTTTTGTGGAGAAAATGACACAAAACATGTATGATAGTGTCCATGGAAGAGTGTGTCCATGGATCCTCCCTCATATATATATACAAAAATCAGGATTAGACCAAATTTGGTGAGGGCCTCAAACACCAAATAGTAATTACGCCGACTGAGCGAAGCGAGGGAGGACTTTATATATGGTGATTTTATGTCAATATGAAGCGTGACTTTTTTTTTCCAATTGACATAAAAAGATGGATTTGGTGTCACACCCCCGAAATTTCCAAACTACCCTCCAACATGAGAGGTGTTAATCTTAACTTATCAAGGCTATATCTGTAAAATATGCAACCAAAGGACCTAGGATCGAACCCCAGTGAACCCACCATTTCACATTTCTTTTTTCTTTTCTCTCCTTCGACTTTAGTTTCCAACTTCTCCTCCTCTTCGTTCACTGTAGAAAATAATTACCGTAACCACTGCCGGCACAACTAGAGCCACCACTGCCACCTACACCGCCACCACAACCACCACCTCCGCTAAAATGATTACGAACACCTCCATTACACATCCTCAGCACACCATCACCACCGCCACATGTACCAGCACCACTACCACCATTAGCACAACCAAAAATACCACCGCCACCACCATCACCACCACATATATTATGTAACACGATTACTACTACCATTGCAGCACCACCACCTGTTCCGCCACCGTTACCACTATTCAGGCTGCATTAGTAACACCAACACATCCATTAACAAAAGCGATTACTACCAACGTCACCCTACCACCATCTTCACCACTAGCGCCATTGTTGCTCCACCGTCGGCGCCAGAACAACCATCACCGCCGCCCCCAGAACAACCAGCACAATTGAAAAATCTGAAACAATTTCATCAAATTAAGCCAACGATAGTACTTTTAGCTTCAATTTCTTATATATACTGCACTTAGTAGTGAAAAATTAAAAGAAAATGATGAAATTCGACCAATTGCAGTAGCAGAGAAAGATAATTTGATGTCACAGAGAATCGAGTAAAGAAGATGATGTTGCGCCAAAGCCTGCGGAAGCGTTATGTTTGCACTACTACGAGGTATCTCAATATCGCCAAGAACACAATCACACACACAAGAAGAACAAGTATTTAACGAGGTTGAATCCTCGGGAAGGAATAAGAAATTTTATATATCACCGTATAGGTTGGAATATACAAAGCCTAAGCAGAGAAGAAGAGAACTCTTACTAGTTCTGGTGTGTTTTCTCTAGTTCTCTCTATGGCTATTTATACACATCAATAGGACTGGACACATTCCTTAACAAGGATTACTTTCCTACAAGTATAGGGTTTCCTAACTTAGCTCTAAGAGACAAACCTCTTAAGCTGCTATACTTAGGACACAAGTACTTGGTTTCCTTAACCAACTAGATTTCCTAATCTAGACCTTGACCGACCTACCAACAATTCTCCACCTCGGATCATGCATTCATGCATGAGACGATCAATAGATTAATCACCTCTAGAGGTGTAAATTGGGCTGTGCCAGCATGAGCACAGCCCAACACAGCACACTAAAATTTGAGCACAAACCAGACCCAAAGACGTGACTTAGCCCGGCACGGCACAGACAAAGACGTTAGTTAAATGGGACGTCTTTGGGTTTGACTAATTGGCACAAAGAGCACAAAGACGCGGCACGGGATAAGCACGTGGCCCAGCCCAACACAGCATGTTAAGAGAGCACGTCATAACATGTACAAATACACCATATAACAAGGCATAATACATCACATTTTTTTGTATATTTCACAAAAGAGTCTCTATTCTAGCTAGTTTTTAACATATTATGTTGGCTTATTTATAACAACACATATAATACCTTAATATTTGGAAAATATATTTCAATATCGTTGTTATAATGTCGTCACCTATATTTAACTAGAACATTAATTTACATGACAATAATCCAATTTTATATTTGATGGGCTATTTCTTTTATTGAATAAACTTGTTAATTTTACTTGAAATAATTTCAAATAATATGTTGTCTAATTATATTCTTGTGATAATGTCGGACTTAATGTATACATTAAGTGATTCAAATTGTTTATAGCACGTGTGCCGGACACAGCACAAAGACGACACGTTTATTCGTGTCTTGTGCCCCGTGGGCATGCTGTGCCTAGCTTTTGACTAGTAAAGCACAAAGACGACACAACACGTTTAAATCGTTGGCACAAAGACAAAGACGACACATGGCACGTGAAGCACGCGACTTCGTGTCGTGTGCAGGCTCTTAGCAAGACGTTTTACACCACCTCCATCTTCCAACGTCGATTGAACCATCACTGGCTGCCTACGTATCCTCAATAGGAATCAAACCCGACCGTAGTTCTCTCAAATGGCCTTGCTAGAATACCTCCACCAGGTTCCTAAGAACCTCTACCCCAAAAGGGCCTTTCACCAAACCGGAAGGATGTGGATCAATTTCGAACAATGTCGAAACATGATCCCAGATACTACTTTAGTCAACATATCAGCTGGATTGTCTTTGGTATCGATCTTCACAAGTAGAATGTCTTCTTCTTCAAGAATTTCTCTCACAAAGTGAAACCGTACGTCTATATGTTTGGTTCTAGCATGATGCACTTGATTCTTAGCCAAATAAATTGCACTTACTATCACAATGCATAGGCAGTTGGTCTTGCACAACTCCTAAGTCATCTAACAAACCTTGTAACCATATAACCTCCTTAAATGCCTCTGTCACTGCCATATACTCCGCCTCCGTAGTTGAAAGCGCCACAGTAGACTGCAAAATTGATCTCCAACTAACTGGTGCTCCTTCTATGGTAAATACATACCCTTTAGTTGAACGTCTTTTGTCCAAATCACCAGCATAGTCAGAATCCACATACCCAACACACAACCGATTGTTTCTTCTATCCTTCACAAACTCCAAGCCAACATCAACTGTACCATAAAGATACTTCAAAATCCATTTCACACCATGCCAATGTCCCTTACCAGGACAATGCATATAACGGCTGACCATACTAACTGCATGTGAAATGTCCGGCCTTGTACATACCATCGTATACATCAAGCTACCAACATCCTCAGCGTATGGGACTTGGGCCATATACTTTCGTTCTTCTTTAGTAGTGGGAGACATACAAGCATTCAACTTAAAATGAGCAAAGAAGGGGAGTACTTACGGTTTAGTTCCTTCGTAGACACCAAACTTCGTAACACTTTCTTCAAATATGCCTTCGAGACAAACAAACCTTACCCTTCTCTCATCACGTTGAATCTCCATACCAAGAATCTTCTTAGCCTCTCCCGGATCTTTCATCTCAAACTCGGATGACAACTTGCACTTCAAATTATCAATCTCTTTCTTGTTATTCGATGCAATCAAGATATCATCGACATACAAGAGCAAATATATGAAAGACCCATCACGTAGCTTCTTGAAGTATACACAATGGTCATAGTGACTTCTTGTGTATGTTTGGCCTATCATAAACTGGTCAAATCGCTTGTACCATTGTCTTGGAGACTGCTTCAGCCCGTACAACAATCTCTTTAGTTTACATACACAATCTTCTTTTCCATCAACCTTGAACCCACTCGGCTGAGTCATATAGATCTCCTCGTCTAGATCACCATGTAAGAACGCCGTCTTAACATCTAGATGAACTAGGTCTAAATCATATTGTGCTACCAAGGCCAACAAAATACGGATTGATGAGTGTTTTACCACCTGAGAGAACACCTCATTGTAGTCAATCCCTTCTCTTTGGGCATAACCTTTTGCAACTAACCTTGCCTTGTAGCGTACTTGGTTCACTGGAGATCCTTCTTTATTAACATATACCCACTTGCACCCTATGGCCTTCTTACCGTTCGGAAGCTTCATAAGAATCCATGTGCCATTCTTGTAAAGAGACTCCATCTCGTCCTTCATTGCTCCTCCCCATTCTTTACACTCTGCACTGCGTACAGCTTCTAAATAGGAAGTAGGAGTACCATCTTCAACAACTGGTAATGCATAAGCAATGTAATCATTCATCCAACCAGGCTTCCTCGTTAATCTTCTCGGTTTGTTGGTTGCTATGGTCTCCGTGGCCGTAGCTTCTGTATCTTCTACTGACTCTTGTTCCTCTTCCTCAATAGTGTCACTATCATTTGGAACTTCAGTAGTTACCTCTCTTGCAAACCCAATGTCTTGGAGGTATTCTAATGCATACGTACTTAACTGGATTTGGTGGAGTTGCATCGCCTCCACCGCTGCAAAGGCTCATTAATATTGGTGCTTCTCGTTTCCACCTGCCGAGAACCCCAAGACTTTACCATAGACATCTCATCAAATGTGACATCTCTACTCATGACTATCTTCTTCTCAACTGGATTCCAAATTTTGAACCCTTTCACTCCACTTTTCATACCCACAAAGATTCCTTTCACTAAGCACGGCTATCAAGCTTGTTTTCACTAACATGATACCACGCAGACAACCAAAGATATGAATTGAGTCATAATCATAAGTCAAGTTTACCAAACCACTTCTCCATAGGAGTTTTTCCTTCTAATGCAAACATGGCAACCTATTAATGAGGAAGCACGCATATGTAACTATCTCGGCCAAAACGCTTTACCTAATCCAAAGATTAGATAACATACATCGTACCTTCTCCAAAGAAAGTACGATTCATGCGTTCAGCTACCCCATTCTGTTGCGGTGTCTTCTTAACTGTGAAGTGCCTCTTTATCCCCTCATCCTGACATACTTGCAAGAACGTATCACTCTTGTACTCTCCACCATTGTCCGAACGTAGTACTTTGATCTTTCTGCCAGTTTGAGTCTCAGTTGCCTTTTTCCACCTCATAAAGATTTCTAGGACTTCATCCTTATGCCTCATGGTGTACACCCATACGCGCCTAAAATAATCATCAATGAACGACACAAACCAATGTTTCCTTCCCAATGATGCATTCTTGGAAGGACCCCAAACATCTGAGTGAACATAGTCAAGAACTCCACTAGTATTGTGGATAGCTGTGCCAAAGCTTGTTCTTGTTTTCTTGCCCTTAACACAATGTTCACAAAATGCTAACTTGCAGGCAATAGCACCTTTCAACAAGTCTTGTTGAATCAACCTATGCAACGACTTCTTACCTGGATGTGCAAGTCTCATGTGCCATAGCTTTGTTTTCTCGGTAGCTGCACTCTCGATGTGTTCATAAATAGACATATCTCCTGTTGTTGTACTCCCAATCAAGTATTACAAGTTATGATGACGTGTGCCCTTCATGATTACCATAGATCCAGAGATTACCTTTAGAACACCATTTTCAGCGACTATCTTATAGTCCTTAGCTTCTAAAGTTCCGAGTGAAATCAGATTCTTCTTTATGGCAGGTACAAATCTTACCTCCTTCAACTCTCTAACCATACCATCATGCATCTTGATACGGACACTACCAATCCCAATCACCCTGCAGGTATGATTGTTTCCCATACGTACTTCTCCATCAAGCTCTTCAAAACTTGAGAACCAGTCACGATATGGACATATATGATATGTTGCTCCAGTATCTAATACCCATGTACCATCTGTAATAACACAAGCTGATGGTGTCACAGTTAGCGAGAAATCAGAAGCATCATCTGATTCTTCATTACCTTTTGCAATGTTCACCTTGGTATTACTATTATCTCCTTCTCTTCCCTTACGCTTGGTACAATCCTTAGCCCAGTGACCAAAGTCATGGCACCAAGCACACTTATCTTTCTGCAGTCGCGTCCTACTCTTAGAACGTCCTCTACCTTTACCATAACCACCATTCTTCTTTCTCCTGTCTGTTGAACGACCTCTTGCAAGAAGCAAGTCATTGTTAGCTTCACTTGCAAGGTCTTCACGATCCATCTTCCTGAACTCCTCACTACGCAATGCCGTAGTGACCTCTGCGTATGTCATCTTGTCCTTGCCGTGCATTAATGCTTTTATCACGGGTTCATACTTTTCAGGAAGAGAGTTTATCAGACACAAAGCTTGTTCCTCGTCGTTGATCTTCTCATCATAGTTAACCAACTCAGCAAGAAGTTTATTATATGAATCTAGGTGCTCGGTTAAGGTTACAGCTCTCTTCATGTTATAGCGATACAAATTCCTTTTAAGATGTATCCTATTGGCCACGTTCTTCACAAGTTATTCCTTCTCAAGCTTTTCCTAGAGATCCTTAGCTGAAGTTTCGTGCTGATAATTAACTCTTACTGCAGTTGCTAAACACCCTCGTATCGAAACAAGACATAATTTATTCATCTTGTTCCACTGCTTTTCAGACATCTCCACTGGCTGACCTTCTAGAGCTTCTTCTAGGTCAAGATGAACAAGAGCATCCATTACGTCTGTTCTCCATAAACCAAAGTTATTGGTTCCTGTAAACTTTTCTACCTTGAGTTTTCATCTATGTGAATGAATTATTTCTTCTTTTGTTTCTTTATCTTTATTTGTGGGATCCGAATGTTCTCCTAAAGGATTTTTCGGATCTTCGTCCCCGTCAACCATTGTTCACAAATAACCAAATATAGATCAAAACAGAACCTTCACTTCAACTGCAATTTGAGTACCCGTATCCAAGAGCGTCTCCTTGCTCTGATACCAATTGTTGCGCCAAAGCCTGCGGAAGCGTTAGGTTTGCACTACTACGAGGTATCTCAATATCGCCAAGAACACAATCACACACACAAGAAGAACAAGTATTTAACGAGGTTGAATCCTCGGGAAGGAATAAGAAATTTTATATATCACCGTATAGGTTGGAATATACAAAGCCTAAGCAGAGAAGAAGAACTCTTACTAGTTTTGGTTTGTTTTCTCTAGTTCTCTCTATGGATATTTATACACATCAATAGGACTGGACACATTCCTTAACAAGGGTTACTTTCCTACAAGTATAGGGTTTCCTAACTTAGCTCTAAGAGACAAACCTCTTAAGCTGCTATACTTAGGACACAAGTACTTGGTTTCCTTAACCAACTAGATTTCCTAATCTAGACCTTGACCGACCTACCAACAGATGACGGGTATCTGGTAAAAACAAATCCGACCCATAAACCAAAAACTCAACCCACGTACGATTTTCAGTTTCTCTTCTCTTCAGTTATAATACAAAAACCAGTAGTGGCTTCCATTGTTGTCTCAGTTTTCTCGTCAAAATAACAACACCAAAGAAAGCAATTTTTCAAAAATTTTGTATAAGTGGTGAACACAAATATTTGATTTAGTAAAATAAATAGGGGAATAGAAAGGAAGTTGAAGAAAAAAACAAAAACTGAATGCTTATTTTAATTTACAGATGAAGGTGGTTGTGTAGAAGTTGGGAAGGGGAGGCGGTACAGAGGAGAAGAAGAAAACTAGATTAGGCTCTGGATTGTAGAGCTTTTATAGTCTCAATCAACGGTTAAGATATAATTTATTTATATCTACGGCTGACATCTACTAGGATCGGTTTTAGTTCACTGCTATCCACCGAAGAAATGTGTTTGTTGTGGGAAACTGACATTAGTAACATTTTAACCAAACTGTTGGACCAGGCGTCTGCCTACGGATCGGTTTTGTGCACCCTTGTAGTGCCATGCATAAAATTTATCAATTGCTCCCTGGTCCAGGCAGCTATTTAATGATAAAATTAAAATGAAAAATAGGTGGTCTCTGATCTGTAGAGAAAATAATTAACAAAAAAATTGTCGAATGTTAAAAAGGTCTCATAAGAATCGCTTTACAAATTTACAACTCCGACTAGTGTCATTATAGCGGAACTGAATAGTGAATAAAAAGTTTAGTTTTGCTTCAACTTTTCGGTCGGCCTTCCCACCGTGGCAGCGGTCATCTAGTATATGTTATGGCTTCAATTGGTCAGAGTTATCTTAACTATGTTCTATGTTTGTTGAACATGTGTTTTTATTTGCGGGTTAGAGTCTGGGGTTGAGACTCCAAGGATATGTGATAGATTGAAGAAATTAGTTTCTTGAAAATAATTGTATTCTCCATATATATATATATATATAGCTAGTTTGATTCTAGGAAATTAGTTTCTTGAAAATAATTGTATTCTCCATATATATATATATATATATATATAGCTAGTTTGATTCCAGGAAACATCAAACATGATTTTTCAAGAGTCTACTTGAATAAATTTACTAAGTTTAATGAAGATATCGTTGGGTTTTTTTTCAAAGCAAACTTCGTCAAAATTATAGTTTCTCGATCTGTACACAAACATCGTAGGGCCCATGGCGGGTGACCTTATAATTCTCTATGGTGGGCCCCAAGGACAGTTTCACTTGGGATTTAATTTCGGGATTATACGGCGTCAACGTAGAGGCACTCCAATGAAAAATCGGAAATGATGCATATATCGTGGGTTCTTCACCGAGGGTTGACTCGACTGAGAATTTAGTGGGACCCGCTGTCAGAGGAAAGTAAGGGTGCAGTTTTGGCGGGTCAGTGGGTTCTTTCGTTCAGGATACCTTCGCTGGAGAACTCATGGCAAGGACATTATTTTTAGAAAAAGATCATAAAAAGTTAAAGAAAAAAAAGCTAGATTCTTATTTGTTAAAAAATAGAAAGCACAATAAATTGAATCGAAAGTTAAGAAATCATAATAAGTTTTTGTAGTATAATTCTAAAGCGGGTTTGCGAAGTTGTGTACTCCCTCCTTTCTTAAATAATAGGCTGGTTTCTATAAATAGATGTTTCAAATAAATAGGTTGGTTTCCTAATTGGGAAAGTCAAATGTTACTTTAGTTTTCTGGGACCACTTTTCTCTTAACTTCTTTTGATGACAAGTGTCAAGTGGACTATTTCATTTTATTTCTTTTGCTGACAAGTGTCATGGGGACCATTTCACTTCACTTCTTTTATTGACAAGTGTCATGAGGACCACTTTCAATGATTAGTTCTCTTAATTTCCTTAATTTTCTCTAAAAACAAAACCAGCCTATTAATTAAGAACGGAGGGAGTAAATATTATGACTTGGACAAGCTTCCACATCAATTTGGAAGAAATGTCATTTTTCTTTCTTCCAATTTTCTAGTCACGATAATATACAGTCTCAGACTCTCAGTATCCATGCAGTAAATGCAATTATTCGAAAACTGATAGCCAATTAAACCAACAAATACATTCAACATCAATATCTAAAGACTTAAAGACCTAGACAAATACCCACATTGAACGGTGAGGAAACCCTTGCTTCCTATTAGGCAAAATAAGCCTTTTTTGAGTTTTGTGAAACGAGCGTTTTGGTGAGGACACTTGGCAACGTATGATTGGTTAAAAAAGAATAGGAAAAAGATTGCGAAAAGGAAACCAAATTCGATATTTAGGTGAGGACACTTGAAAACGTATGATTCTAAAGACTTAAAGGCCTAGAAATATAAAGCTCCCATATTGAACGGTGAGGAAACCCTCGCTTCCTATCAGTAGAAATAGGCCCTTTTTGATTTTTGTGAAACGAGCGTTTTGATGAGGACACTTGGCAACGTATGATTGGTTTAAAAAGAATAGGAAAAGATTAAAAAAAGTAAACCAAATTCAATATTTAGGTGAAGATACTTGGCAATGTATGGTTGGTTTAAAAATTACAAACTTAAAAGGAAAACCTAACTTACCGTGTTTACGGATGGCCAATTTCAATTCGGAAATCGAGTAACTACTATATTAGGACTCTTTTTCCAAATTAATATATAAAGGGAAAATGACTCTTTTTTCCAAATTAATATATAAAGGGAAAAAAAGGCATAGACAAATAAAGCTCCCACGTTGAACGGTTAGGACACCCTCGCTTCCTATTGGCCGAAATATACCTTTTTTGAGCTTTGTGAAACGAGTATTTTGGTGAGAACACTTGGCAACGTATGATTGGTTTAAAAAGAATAGGAAAATATAAAAAGAAAAAAAAAAAAAAAACCAAATTCAATTTGAAATTCATGACGTGACAATATCTAGGTGAGGACACTTGACAACGTACGATTGATTTAAAAATTACAAAATCAAAAGGAAAACCTAACTTACCGTGTTTGGAATTTCATGTAAGTCCAAATTTAATTTGGAAATCAAGTATCTACTATATTATGATTCTTTTTCCCAAATTAATATATTAAGGGGGGAAAATACACATGTTTTCTGCGAAAATAAAAGAAAAAAAAATATAAAATATGCACATATTCTCCACCTTTTTAATGTATTTGACCCGCCACACCAAATCAAAAATACATCGTAATGGGGCGGGGCGAAGCCCGGCGCACACCAAATCAAAAATACATCGCCACGGGACGGGGCGAAACTCCGCACACACCAAATCAAAAATGCATTGCCAAGAGGCGGGGCGAAGCCCCGCGCACACCAAGTTAAAAGAAAGAAAAAAATCTGCACATATTCTCCACCTATTGCCCCGCTACACCAAATCAAAAATACATCGCCACGGGGCGGGGCGAAGTCCCGTGCACACAATTATAAAATGCATTGTCACGGGCAGGACGAAGCCCGAGCACACCAAACTAAAAGAAAAAGCATGCCCGGTGCGTAGCACGGGCACAAATCTAGTTTCTCTTATTAATAGAAAATCAATGTAATTGTGATCAACGGTATTTATCCAATGGTTGAGTGTGGCCATAAGTAAAAAGGATCTTTTGGAGATTCATATAATTCCTACCTATCACTGCAGAGGGGAATTAATGTAGACGAACAAAATCTAGCTTATTCTAGCGTTGATGCATGGTTAATTCAGATTTTAACACTTACTTACATTGTTACCATGACTAGTGGGGATAACTCTTGTGAATCTAAAGAATGCACAAAATAAAGAGAGAAGTAGAAGAATTTTATTAAAATGTGCGTAGAAACAGCAGAATAAGGTCTCTATTTATATAAAGCTAGACATGTGGGCATCTTAGTAAATAAAAGTTTAACCATAGATATATCCAAGATATTACCCGTACAATACACGTTTATAACACTTCATCTGAGGACCACATTTTCTAAGCTAACTGCATCGATAAAACCTTGTCAGAAAAACCCAAAGGGACAAAACCTGATCGAAGAGAAAATATTATAAGTATGAGTAAATTTAGAACAAAGATGGACATGCATATGTTGCCTCATTAAAACCTTGACAAGAAAAAAAAATCAGTCGGACAAAACTTTGACGAAGGAAAAAGAGTACAACGTGATAGTCTAGTAGAATATCTTTTACAATTATGCTGCCCATGATAAGTGCTTCAATTAAATCTTGGCTTGCATCGAGACTTCCGAATTTCAATGAACGAAATTCTTGAAGATTGTTGTTCTTTCATGAATAAAAAGTGCTAGCTGATGAAGTCTTCTTTTGTATTGCACAAGCGATATTGTCTTTGAATAATAGTATCTTCGAGTCTTCATGCTTATTTAAACACATTGTGGACTTGTGTCTTGGATTGCTTACTTCTCGGAGTTGATTTGCAGAAGTAGTTGAAGTATTTCTTCAGCAAAGTGCCAAGATACGAATACATTACAATACGTGAACAAAAACCATTTTTGAAATGAAATGTTATGTGGATCAAAAGGACATCCAAAATCCTCGGGATTTGTTATGTTGATTTGAAATAACAAAATAACCTAGTTAATGGTGGAAATCCACCAAACGAAATTTTATAACACTCCTTGGATGGCCACCATGTTGAATTAAATTTGCCCACTAAAACCTTGCCAATAAAACCCGATGAGGAAAAATTTGGATGAAGGAAAAAGAGCACAAATATCAACATTATGAAAGAAAATTAAATGTCAACGAGATGTTGCCTCATTAAAACCATGTCGGGAAAACTACATGGGATAAAACATGAAACGAAGGGAAGTACAACTTTCGACGGTTTACGAATTCCAACTCAACAATATGAGTATTATAGAAAACAAGCATCATAACTCTTGTCTATATCATATATAAAAGTTTTAAGCAGACATATATTCAAACTGCATATATAAGATAAGAAATAATAAGACTTGTGCTGCTAGAGCATGGAGTATTTTTATGGACTCCTCAAGAAACCTATAAGCTGATATCATCAACTAATCCAGATTTTCGGTTGTACCAAATTTCTAAAAACACATCAAAGATTGTTAAAACTGACATAATTGAGTCAGATGACTGTCAGAATATAATTTGAATTCTCTAAGGATTACAAATTTGAATATGTTCCCCGATCACATTTCTTGTGTGAATACAATATGAATCCTTTGAGGACTACCACGCCAGGTGCATCAAATAAGTAGAACAAAAATTGTTGAACTAATCCTAGGGTCTGAACAAAAATAAAACCCTCAAATCGTTTTTACAACAAATATATTTCTCTTGTAACACATTTACAACTACATCAACCTGTAATTAATAGGTTGGGCAACATAAAGGTTTTAGTCTTGGATCCAAAATTGCGTCTATCGATCAAGATTTCAATCCAAAATAATTAGGATTTTATGCCTACCAATCACATATGATGATATTTCTCTGCACAGATGTTCACAACCACCATTTCTTATTATTTCAGTAGCTACATTAATTGAATATTCGACATATATTAACCAACTACTATCCCACACAATTCTCAAATACATGCATATCTTGAAAAAATCATAAATTACTAGTACCAGTGCCCGCTGGCATTTTAATCTCCTTGTCTTCCAGTGAGGAGATATGAACTGTGAGAACTAGAACTATCTGTAGCCTCTTATAGAATGTTACGAATTTTATAAATGTGACTGGATTTTCCTTTCCAAAAGTGTAGATGGTGAAATTTGGATAAGGGGCAAAAGTATCATTTCAAGACCATAGACAAAATTCAACTATCACGAGAGAGATTAAGCCCTTGGCCCTCAAGGCATTCTTAGCCACGATTTCTAGTATATGTCCCCGCGAGACACTGCTGGTCGTGATGCTGTGACTCCTAGTGCACATCCTCGACGAGATACCGCTGGTCACGTAGGTTCTGTAGAGCGTAAAACGTCCCCAATAGACTTATGAACCAGAACAACCATAATTCCAGCATGTCTTCGTGAGACGCAGCTGATTGTGATGCCATGATTTCTAGTATACATCCTCGACGAGATACTCCTGGTCATGTAGGCTCTGTAGATGCGTAAAGATGTCCCCTGCGGACTTATGACCCAGAACGGAGATATGCATATCTCATGTAAGCACGACTCACCCTATTTGAGATCAGGGACTGATTCCTAGTACATCATCGCGAGATACACTGATCATGTATGCTCTAGGCTCTTACTAAACTTAATGAGGTTTCTGAATAACTCCTAGGACATCCCCACGAGATACGCTGGTTATTATGCCTCCGGGCCCTTTCGATAGACTCCGAGAACATCCTTTCGAGATACACTGGTCTTGTTGTCCCATCATATGGAAACACAGTTGATTCCTAGCTAGCACATCTCTATAAGATACGCTGGTCAAAGACAAGTGAGCCAAAGTCTCGCAGAACCATTAATAGGGCGTACAAAGCCTTTTCTCTCTCTCCAGGATGATTCCCAGCTGACCACAGAGAGATTCAGATCCGATTAAGAAAATCTTCGTAGAGATTTTGATCCGTCTGCAAAATCTCAGAGAGATTCCAATCTCTATACAAAATCCCGGAGAGATTCAAATCCCTCTGTAAAATCTCAGAGAGATTCCAATCCCTCTGCAAAATCTCGGAGAGATTCAAATCTCTCTACAAAATCTCGGAGAGATTCAAATCTCTTTTCAATATTTCAGAGAGATTCAAATCTCTCGGGAAATCTCAGATAAGGCTAAATATTCCCCATGGTTGGCACGAGCCTCATGTAGGAATCGAGTCTCCTCTTTACACGAATTTTGAGGCATCTAATGCCTTTTCACGTGACTCATCCTAGTCATTCTTACGAATCGGAAAATAACTCTCTATCTTGGCCAACTCGGATAAAGAGAATACTTCTCTCTCTAACCACGTCATTACAAAGGCTTACTCAACTTTACACAAATGGGGGGATAACGATTAGGGTTTTGGCATGGCGGTCTACGACATGTGTGAGAAATACCCGGCTTATTTCTCACCGCAGAAGAAAGTAAAGGCGGTGGAATAATGAGATTAACTCAACCTAGTTTATCTCTATCTATTCATGAAGATATGGGAGAATTGCTCCACATGGCAGAAAGCAATCCTTATCTTCACCGACCTAAGATCAGAGAATTCAGTTATAAATAGGTCCTTTATTTCTCCAAGCTACGATGATCTTTCTCATAACCTCTTAGAGCAATTCTTCTTCAAACCCTAGAATTCTCTTATATCTCTCTTTATCTGCGTCCCTCCCTAAGACCAGCTCTAAATCTCTTCCCTGTGACTGAAGCATCCTTTGAGCGGCAATTGTGCGTGGTATAGGCGAAGACTGTTCGTGCTCAACCTTCTAACTCACTTTCAGAAACCCTAGAATCCCACCTCTAACCTCTCTCAGATTTTAGGTAACTATATTTTTGCGACCACAGTGGGAGGTTGTCCACTCAGTTACAGATTTCAATCATGGTCACTATTAGGAAAAAGTCGATTCCATCAATACGATCACAAAAATGTTCCACTGATTCAGTCTCTATAAATCCATCACATATTTAGTCGAGAGACTTATCCCTACTAGTATTTTTCTCTCTCAGACGAGTGTTTAACCTTAGTGAATTGGTTAATGCTTCTCGGATCGCCTGGATCTCTCCTTGAAACGCGTCGATAACCTATTTCCATGAAAACCTACTACTAATCCTTGAAACGATTGGGTAAAGACCAAGGCGAGCTCGCAAAATCTCATATCGATATCCAAACTAATCTGAAAATGCGTTTAGAGTTACCAGTAGGGAAAGATTCAACAAATCTAGATCGAGTACACGTTTCCTAAAGAAAGAGTACTAAAACTCCTGAGAATAGCATGGACTAGATCCAGTTTGTGTGCAATCGACCTCACCAGAGAAGATGAAGCTTGTTAGGCCGGTTCCTATGGGGTATAGCATAAAAGTTGTTTTGCCATGCCACATGGCATGGCAAATCCATTTCTCCACTATGGGAAAACTGGCAAATATTAGGTAAAACTGGCGAATCTCATATAAAATAATATATTTGATATGATAAGTGGGACCCTTGTTAATAAAAATATTGTTTGTGTGTATATGTGGGGTATTTATAAGGTTTTAATATATTTGGTGGGACCCGTATGAAGTAAAAGTAATATTAAAATAAGAAAAGTAGGAGAGAAGAAGTTTTAAAATAATACTCCCTCCGTTCCATTTTAGATGATGTTTTAGGGTTATTTTTTTGTTCCACAATACTTGAAAGTTATCATAATTTTCCACAAAACTACCACTAATACCCTAACATTTTGTCTTGGAATTATAAGTTTATTTTTAATTGCACTAATAACAATTAATGATTGAAGACTTTTCTTAAGGGTATAGTCGAAAAATCTTCATATCTCTCTCAATTTCTTAATCTGCGTGAAAACTCCAAGAACATCATCTAAATTGGAATGGAGGGAGTACAAAACTATTTAGCGGTGGAGTTTAGACCGTCAACGATCTAGTATAGATCGCCTGGTCAAGACTGGATCACCCGGTCGAGACTCCACCGCTCGGTAGGGACTCGACCTGACCTGGCTAAGTGGCAAGTTAGCCAGGTCTGTTTGCTAGTTTGCCAGCTCCATAGTGGGTGCAAAACAGGAAAACTTGTCAGTTTGCTATACCCATACGAACCGGCCTTAACAAGACGACCGAACAAAAGAGCAACCATCCAGCCGATCTCATTACTCTCAAGGATCAGATGATGATCTAAACTTGAAGATTCCAGCGAATATTTAGTCCAAAATTCGTTTAGGATAAAAATCAACAAACACTTGGAAAGGCTCCACAAAATTCATGACCTTGTCAAAAGCGTTGCAGAGCCGTCTAGGGTTAAAAACCACCAACCAATATATATCTTGTTGTCATTTCTGCTTCAGAGGATCATGACCAGAATGAGACTATCTTCCAAGACGACGCTCGACCGAAGCTCATACTTATCCGAATACGCGAAGTCACCGGTGGATATGCCATCTCAATGTCGTTCCGTCAGAAAGAAGAGGAGTCCTAGCAATTGTACAACCAAGTATCGATGAGTCTACAGCTATACCAACACGATAAAGACTCCACCGCTCGACATACAATCACAACCAGATATTGTCATTGAAGCAAATAAGGAAAGGATCCAAGACCGTAACTCTTCTTAAATCAGGACATAAGCTACTCATCTAGACATTATTAGCAGTTCTCGCAGTCAAAGCCTTTTTCTCTCAATAATACCAGCTCGAAAAGCTTTCCCATGTGTCAGAGTCAGACATGATAACCAGAGGACACGATTTGACGACCACTTATATCACCCTTGCCTTATGCTCCAAATTGTGAAATAATTATCCCCAACAGTATTTTAGACCCTCCTAGTCGGATCTACAGTGCTCCTCCCCCTACGTAGGCATCTATTCAAGATTATGATCACCTCCCATCCCCGACGCCTCTCAAGGGAGGTTTTAAGAACCATGAGAAAAGGTTTTAACTCCAAGTTACCTGAGTAGCAAGAAAGGCAACAGTTCCACGCAGGAGTACGATCCTAAGGGGGAATTCTTTACTTACATCGTTACTGAAAGCAGTCGGATATGTGGTGAGTCTTTCTTCTGGGAATAACCAAGTCGTTAGTTTATAAGATGAGGCTTAGTAAAATCCATGGATGAAGTAAAATGCCCCTCCTGAGGACTGGATAGGATTCGGACTCAGGACACGAGTCTACGACTTATCTAGTAGGACCTATTTTCGTTAACTCTTTTGCCTTAGCATCCAAGTTAGTGGTTAGTTAGATTTTGTTTCAAAAAATGCACTTACTCATTCAATAAAATGTGTGCAAATCTCATCGCACTCAAGTCTTTAGAAAAATATCATATCAAAAGTTCAAAACTTACCTAAAACTACCGTTACTCGTAAAACTTGTCCCTCAAATCAGTCAATCTAAAGGAAACCGTCCAAAATGAGCTTTTCTCTTCGGGAAAAGATTTCCTTCTTCCTGTTCATCTCCTGCACTCTGACTTCTGCATCTCGGGTCATTTGTTTTGCACGCTCCATCTCCTCGGATACAAGTTTCTTCTCTAGGCGAAGATTTTCACAAGTGGTCACAAGCTTTTCAAGATCTATGAAGTAACCATAAGGGATGTTGTTCAGAGTCAAGTCCCTTATTGCGTCAAGGATCTCCAACAATTCGTTAACTATTTCGATCGTGGGATAAGCAGCATAAGTTATTATCTCCATTATAGCAATATGACCCGAATCAACTGGTACAACTCGGCATATTTGGTAGCAATGCCAAAACCCCCCACCAATGTCTCATTCGGTTTCAGAAGGGTAAAAGAGCCCACGAAGTTAGCACCAGCAATAGTATAACCAACTATGCCCCTATGCTCTGCCTCACCTCTTTGTGATTCTCCATCGGGATTACTGATAACCAGGGACTGTTGCACACTCGAATCGATATTTAGGAAAATATCATCCGCCCCATTATCAATAATCGTCTCTTGATAAGTACCCATGGTATGAGCATGTATTACAAGGAATGATTTATATCAAGAAAAAATAAAATTGAAGATATATGTGACGCACGGTTGGGGTTTTGGTAGGTTAAGGACATGTCAGGCCTCATTAACAAAAGACGAAGCCTACCATCATGCCTAAAGTTGTATCCTTGTTTTGTTCTCAAGAAGGCCAGATCATGTCTATAATAATTCTCATGGGTTCGTTCGGGTGTCACCCTTACACGAAGAATCAATAAAATACGTTTTTTTACCAACAAAGGGTATAAACATAAAACCTAAGGATGGGCATGCCTCTGGCCTATGGAAGCCAAAATCACGACTAATACTGATCTAAAGAAGGATAATAGGGTCATGATACTCTAAGGGTTGTTTCCACAACATTGAGTTATGTCAAAAATCCAAACAGGACAAGGATTCCTTCTGGGAGTCGGATTATTGTACACTGCATCATGAAGACATGAAAACTGGCGGTAATCCATAAACAATTTGGTGATCCTTCCTGAATTAAATATATTCTTCTAGGTCTTCGTAACAACATATTAAAAGGGCGCCTCAAACGGACCAACAATCTAGGAGATGTGTCCCCAACTCCGAAGTAGACGCAATCTAAAAGGTTTCTAAAATTCTATACGGGATTCCTGAAGCCAAATGTACACAGGGTTTAGACTGACCTAATGAGCTCAGAATCAAGTCTTTTTTTTTGCATTGGATAGATTATTCTTTTTCCTAAAAAGGTAGAGGTCGGGCGCTCAAATCCGAATCTATATGATGAATCTGTGACAATTCTCCTCAGATGTCTCAAATCTGAATTTCGTTTCTGGAATTCTAGCCAACAACGACTAAACCTATGCATGTGGTGGTTAAACAAATATGCATGGGCATTAAATGAGTAATTATAGTAAGTAAAACTTACTGGTGGAGTATTAACGCCTAATGAAGGAGAGAAACCAGCATCAACAAGCTCAAGTCCATTCACAATTCTGTTAACCTCAATTTTGTGTTCTTTGAGAACTTACTTCACTTCGAGTACGAACGGGCGGCCAACCTGGACACAAAAGTATTAGTATTATGAAGGATTATGCTACCACTGAGATTAACCAAATTACTTGATACTTACTTGTTCGGAGTTATGAGACGCGCGCTTAAGGCTTGCTTCATGAACTGCATAAACTACATAATCCGTCGGAATCCCCTGCAAAAGGCAAAAGGAAATTTTCTCGGGAGTTCAATTACAATGCCAATTTTACGTCGTACTCTCGCTATGGAAGTTGGTCCTTTACGAACAGGGACGCCATGGTCGAAGTCTATTTGACAAGTTGTCCTATCTATGTTATAAGCTTGCACCGAGAGTTCACCAATACTATTCAAACTCAAACTCAAAACATGACCAGGATTAATTACAACTAAATGTGTATGTAGCCTCTACTTCGGACAAATAATCATAATCAAGAGGGAGTAGAAAAACATCATTCATTAAGGAAAAGGAATGCAGCTGAGACACACCCTCAGGAATCCGTGTCGAAGAAAAAGTAACGGATTTCTCGTTATCCATCAATGTAGACAGTTGCTGAATCGGATATCTATTACACCAACGAAAAATTCTAGCCACTAGAGGATCATTGGCCTTCAGCGGATGAGGAACAGGGGCATACTTGTCAAAGTGTTCCCATAGCCATGAATGGAGAAAACACACATTCACTAAGAAAACGAGATCGTCACTTACATGGGGACTAGGGTAACTATCAATCAATACAGTAAAGCGATAAATCTCGTCATCGAAATTAGGGATCTCTTTATTGATGGCGGGTCCATTGCTCGTTGCAAAATCGCCCATGTTGCTCCTACTATCATCTTCGTTAGAAGAGTTATGAACCATTATTGAGACGAGATCAAAACAAGAAGAAGGCTGATTTATTTTATACGCAAGAGATATTAGACAAGACAAGAGAAGAAAGTAGGAGAATTATTCACGTAAGCAAGTTATGCATGCGTTTATGCATGTCACGACCAAAATATGGAATTTTAGTGGCAATAGAATTCATGGGAGGAGGTGGACCGGTTTCCAAACATTAAGGCACGTCATAATATCTCTTTTGTTTTCAATTTAACTTCAAAAAGGAAGCCTTGAAGCAAAAGGAAAAGGAGTTGGAGCTAAAAGAGGAAATTAGAGGAATTTAGATCAAATAAGGAAACTGAGGATTTTCTTTTTTCTAAAAATTCCTCCAAACTGTGGACAAGCCCTTTTCATGCATGAGAATGCTCTCCTGGGCTAGTGGGACGTGATTATACTCTCAGAATTTTTTCAGAGGGATCAAAGTCGAAGAGAATTAGGGTTTTGACGAAAATAGCCCCAATTTCAAGAATTTGGTGAAAAAAGGGATTTATTCTAAAAGAGAATGGACCGAGCTCTCCCATTCTCTTGGACGGTTCTATAATCCTCTATCATTCCCTTTTAGATCATTACTCTTCAACAAAAACGAGCTCATAAGGGATTTTGACCAAAATACCCTTATATTGCAATTTTGAGTATTTTCGAATAAGAAAGCCTTAATACAGCCAGAGACCGACCTAGCTATCATCTAGTCATTACAAAGGCCTCATACAAGTGAATATCGAGTTCTCTAAATGTTCGAAGAAGAACTGGATTGAAACGGAATCCAGAAAAGCAGAATGTCAAAAAAAAATAAAGGGAGTTTAGCTCAAACAGGGAAGTTTGAGTTCACAATTTTAAAAACCAAGAACATACATTGTGCCTCACTCTCTCTCTCTCTCACGCCATGACTATGCCTAAGGAGTCTCAAAAAGTCTTTCATGTCAGAAAAGTCATGCTCATATTAGCTTTTGTCGAAAATACCCTTGGTTTCAAAGATATGTATTTTCTCTCGAAAGGAGTGTCTGATTAGTATAGGGGGTTGAACGAGTTTTCGTAATACAAAGTGCTAACCCCACAAGATAGATTCACACCTTCCAAGCCTCGTCAAGCCTATCTAGAGTGTCTGAAGGAGTCAGGCAAGAACAAGAGAGAAAATTAGGTTTTTGTCCAAGTGAACCTTAATTTGCAAATCCTATTCGACCAAGATGGAAGTTTCCTCTGCAAGACTCTATTTCCATGACGTTTTCCAATGCAACAGTCTAAAAGTATTCCAAGTCCAGGGAAAATTTCAAGCTCAGAGTGGCACGGAAGGAAGAAGTTAGGGTTTTTGTCAAAGAAACCCAAATTCGCAAGTTTAGTCTTTTAAAACGGAAATTTTACTTCATGAAGGCTCAAGTGTCGCACTAGTAATATCTCCTTATACAAAATTCGATAAATCTCCCAAGTCCAGAGTTAATTCGAAGTCCAGAATTGGAGCAAGCAAAGACTAAGCATCAATTCGGGGACTCAACAAAAAAAATTTTGTAATTTCGTGCCTGAACGATTCGCAACCATCTATATACTCATCATAGAACAATCAAGGTTCTACTATGAGTAGGGGACTTAATGTAGATGGTGAAATTTGGATAAGGGGCAAAAGTGTCATTTCAATACCATAGACAAAATTCAACTCTCACGAGAGAGATTAAGCCCTTGGCTCTCAAGGCATTCTTAGCCACGATTTCTAGTATACGTCCCCGCGAGACACTGCTGGTCGTGATGCCGTGATTTCTAGTTCACATCCTCGACGAGATAGTGTTGGTTACGTAGGTTCTGTAGAGCGTAAAACGTCCCCAATAGACTTATGAACCAGAACAGCCATAATTCCAGCATGTCTTCGCGAGACGCAGCTGATTGTGATGCCATGATTCCTAGTATACATCCTCGACGAGATACTGCTGGTCATGTAGGCTCTGTAGATGCGTATAGATGTCCCCCACAGACTTATGATCCGGAATGGAGATATGCATATCTCCTGTAAGCACGACTCACCCTATTTGAGATCAAGGACTGATTCCTAGTACATCATCGCGAGATACACTGATCATGTCTGCTCTAAGCTCTGACTCGACTTACTGAGGTTTTCGAATAACTCCTAGGACATCCCAGCGAGATACGCTAGTTATTCTGCCTCCTGGCCCTTTCGACAGACTCCTAGAACATCCTTTCGAGATACAATGGTCTTGTTGGCCCATCATATGGACACAGTTGATTCCTAGCATATCTCTGTAAGATACGCTGGTCAAAGACAAGTGAGCCAAAGTCTCGCAGAGGCATTAATCGGGCGTACAAAGCCTTTTAACTCTCTCCAGGATGAGTCCCAGCTTAAAACAGAGATTCGGATCCGATTAAGAAAATCTTCGTAGAGATTTTGATCCGTCTGCAAAATCTCGGAGAGATTCCAATCCCTCTGCAAAATCTCGGAGAGATTCAAATCCCTCTGCAAAATCTCGGAGAGATTCCAATCTCTCTACAAAATCTCAGAGAGATTCAAATCTCTCTGCAAAATCTCGGAGAGATTCAAATCTCTCGGGAAATCTCAAATAAGGCTGAATATTCCCCATGGTAGGCACGAGCCTCATGTAGGAATTGAGTCTCCTCTCCGCACGAAGTCTGAGGCATCACATGCCTTTTTCACGTGACTCATCCTAGTCATTCTTACAAATAGGAAAATATATCTCTATCTTGACCAACTCGGCTAAAGAGAATATTTTTCTATCTCAACACGTCATCACAAAGGCTGACTCAGCTTCACACAAATGAGGGGATAACGATTGGGGTTTTGGTCTGGTGATCTACGACACGTGTGAGAAATTCCCGGCTTATTTCTCACCGTAGAAGAGAGTAAAGTTGGTGGAATAATGATATAAACTCAACCTAGTTTATTTATCTATTCCTGAAGAAACAGGAGAATCGCTCCACACGGCACAGAAAGCAATCCTTATTTTCACCGACCTGAGATTAGAGAATTCATCTATAAATAGGTCATTTATTTCTCTAAGATACGATGATCTTTCTCATAACCTCTTAGAGCAATTCTTCTTCAAATCCTAAAATTCTCTGATATCTCTCTTCATATGCTTCCCTCCCTAAGACCAGCCCTAAATCTCTTCCCTGTGACTGAAGCATCCTTTGAACGTCTACTGTGTGTGGTTTAAGCGAAGATTATTCGTGCTCAACCTCCTGTAACTCACTTTCAGAAACCCTAGAATCCCACCTCTAACCTCTCTCAGATTTTAGGTAACTCATCATCTCTCGTCTCATCAAGGATACGGGCTAAATGGTCAGCTACTACATTTTCGGACCCTTTCTTATTACGAATATCTAGAGTAAATTCTTGGAACAATAATACCCATCTAATCAGCCGAGGTTTGGAGTCCTTCTTGGAAAGGAGATATTTGAGTGCGGCATGATCAGAATAGACTATGACCTTAAACCCTAGGAGATATGATCTAAATTTCTCCAAAGCAAAAACGATGGCTAACATTTCTTTTTCAGTGGTTGTGTAGTTCAACTGGGCATCGTTTAGGGTCCTACTAGCATAATAAATCACACTAGGTGCTTTATCACGTCGTTGGCCAAGGACAGCACCAACCGCATAATCGGACGCATCACACATAAGTTCAAATGGGAGGTCCCAATCGGGTGGTTGGATGATAGGGGCAGAAGTTCAAATGGGAGGTCCCAATCGGGTGGTTGGATGATTTGATGCATAATCATTATGCATCTTGGCGAATGGCCTATACGGACCGGCCATTCTTTTTGCTAGTCAACAATGATTTTAGGCAAGGGCTTCTCAAAATGGCCTTAAACCCTTTTGCGGGACAAGGGTAAGTTGGAACAGGTGTGGAAGCTAAGTTAGCCACTGCGTCATGCTCCACGAGCATGCTTGCAAGGGCAATTGGACGTGCATTTGCACATGCTTCATCAAATACAAAGGTCATATCTTTAGCAAGTAGGTTCGACGGGGACGGTGGCTTGCATCCAACTGTAAAGCAATCTTGTCATTTCGAAAGTCTTTGAGTATGGGAAACCTTGTCGAGATATCCTCTTGGCACCGGCCAATTGCGATTCTTGGTTTAGTTGTGGGCACTTTTGGATCCTCGGGCGCGGTGGTATGGGACATGTGCTCAAGGTCTAAATTGTTGTTCATGACAACTTGAAGAAACCCGTGATTTACGAGCATCTCGTATGGGACTTTTGCTCATGGAATCCAACTCGAAGAGATTGTCCACAATAGCTTTGGTTTTGAATTTCGGGGACGAAATTCTTTGAAGGGTGTGATAATGTAACACCCCGTGTTTTATAAAATCCAAAGCTTCCATAGCGTGAAAAGGTGGATTGGCTTAAGGCCAATAGATTTGGCCAAGGGCCAATGGCCATTAGGAAAGATCTAACAATATGCTCCCCTTTTCATTTGTAGAAATTCCATTAAGACATATTCTATGTACCAAGTAAGCTTCATAGCTTAGCGGGAAGAGCATAAATGATGCCTAAGGCTCATTTATAGTGGTCTTAATTTAAAAATTAGTTCAACCTTGGCTTTATCAAGTTATAAAGAGTTGGTAAGCTATTCCTTTAGAGGACACCACATGTCCTAACATTATTCCAGATTTAACCATAAAATGACACTTTTTCCAATTAAGGACTAAGTTCGTTTCTTTACAACGTTCTAGAACTAGTGTAAGGTGGTGCAAGCATTCATCAAATGAAGATCCAAAAAACGAAAAATCGTCCATAAAGACCTCGAGAAATCGCTCAACCATGTCCGAAAAGATACTTAGCATGCAACGTTGGAATGTTGCGGGTGCATTACACAACCCAAAAGGCATACGCCTGTAAGCAAAAGTACCAAATGGACATGTGAAGGTTGTTTTCTCCTGGTCCTCCGGGTGCTATAGGGATTTGGTTATAACCAGAGTATCCATCTAGGAAACAATAATGGTTGTGGCCAGCTAATCTTTCTAACATCTGGTCGATGAATGGTAGAGGAAAGTGGTCTTTCCTAGTTGTTGAGTTCAGCTTACGGTAGTCTATACAAACTCTCCACCCGGTAGTGACACGGGTAGGGATCAGTTCATTATTCTCATTCGCAACTACAGTAATCCCAGACTTCTTTGGGACAACCTGGACAGGACTGACCCATTTACTATCAGATATGAGGTATATGACACCCGCATCTAATAACTTAAGCACCTCAGTACGGACAACTTCCTTCATATTAGGATTCAAACGTCTCTGCATTTCTCTAGAGGTTTTGGTACCTTCTTCTAGGTAGATGTGGTGCATACAATCAGCATGACTAATTCCTTTCAAATCTGCTATAGTCCACCCTATTGCAGTCTTGTGCTTACGGAGAACACTAACTAGTCTACTTTCCTGATCGGGCTCTAAGTCAGAGGCAATTATGGCAGGAAGAGTATTCTCATTACCAAGAAATACATATTTCAGTGTATCCGGTAGCGGCTTTAATTCAAGGGTGGGGGCCTTAACTGATGATGGGAGGGGTTTATCTATGGTTGGAGGAAGAGGTTCTGGTATACGCTGCCATTTTCCATAATTCATTACTGGCGCAGAGTATAACAACGCATTAACTTCTTCAAAATGACTATCCTCATCATATTAGGCTCCAAAGTGGGCCAAGCACGCCTCTAAAGGATCACTAACACTATTTGTGGTAAAAGTATTCTCAACTAGAGAATCAATCAAGCATATAGACTCATAGTGTTCAGGGTCCGGTGGAGCTTGTAACGCCTTGAAAACGTTCACAGAGATTTTCTGATTCCCAAAGGAAAATTCTACTAGGCCAGTTTGACAATGTATGACTGCATTTGCCGTGGCTAGGAACGGACGACCTAGGATGATTGGGATATTGATATCTTGACTAGAGACAGGTTGAGTGTCTGAAATCACAAAGTCAACTGGATAGATAAAGTTTTCTACCTGAACCAAAACGTCCTCAATAATTCCACGTGGGATTTTGACTGACCTATCGGCTAACTGTAGTGTTATCCTAGTTGGTTTCATCTCACCTAGCCCAAGTTATTCATATATCGAGAACGGTAAAAGATTCACACTAGCCCCAAGATCTAATAGAGCATTGTTTATCGTTTGGGTACATATGACACATGTGACAGTAGGACAACCAGGATCTTTAAATTTGACTGGGTACTTTTGTGAGATTATGGAACTAACTTGTTGGGTTAAAAATTCCTTTTTATGGACACTCGCGTCTCTCTTGACAATGCACATTTGTTTTAGGAACTTGGCCATAGCCGGTACATGTTTTATTGCATCTAATAAGGGCAGGTTGACCTTAACTTGCTTAAAGATGTCTAGGATCTCAGCATATGTACTAGGCTTTTTCTTAGCGAGTCTTTGAGGAAATGGTGCGGGTGGTATATAAACTCTTTCAGGGAGATCTTCCTCACTTGGACTCTTAGCACATTCAGACCCATTAAGGTCCTTAGACGAAGTTTGGTCAACCTCAGTCTCTTCAGCTGGACTACTATCCTTAGGTGGTTCTACCGAGTTCTCTAGAGTTTTACCACTCCTAAGGGTGATAACTGCTTTGACATGTTCGTTGTGGTTAGAACTACCTGATCCATTAACCTGGTTAACTCCTTTTGGATTCGGATTCGGTTGGCTAGGAAATCTCCCATTCTCCCTATCATTTAACCGGTTCGAAAGTTGACTTATTTGAGTCTCTAAGTTGGCAATAGCTCGGTCACTGTTTTGTTGGTTACGCTGACTCAACAAGATAAAGTCATCGAATTTTTGGTTACTCTGGACAATACTTTGGGATAATAGTTTCATAGATTCCTCTAAAGACATCATCTTAGGATCAACTGTACTTTGTTCTTGAGGTTGATTCCTAGGAAAAACTGGTGGTGTATTGCTAGATGGGCCACCCTGATGGGCACCTTTAGACCACGAAAAATTAGGATTATGTCTCCAACCAGGGTTATAGGTATTAGAGTATGGATCAAACTTCGGTCGACCCTCATATCTAGTGTTCATACCTCCATGTAGGACACTAACCAGTCACGGGTAGTTTCGGTTGGGTAAAACAAGGGGCACCGAGGTCCAAAGTATGACTTTGGTCACCACAAATGGTACATGGATAAGTTCTGGGCTCACTGTTACAACTCATAGTCTGGTTGGACCCTTGGTTCATCTCTAAGGCCTCTAGACGCCTAAGGATATCAGACCCATTTTCAACTCTATTGACCCTATGGATAGGGTTCCTAGTTATTTCGGGCTCCCTCATTGAAGCCCATTGACGAGTCTTTTCAGCTAACTCCATGAATTCGTCAAAACATTCATCTGGGTCTTGGTGGGTAAATTCTCCACCACTCATTATTTCTACCTGCATTCGGGTTTCACTATCAAGGCCCTCATATAATATTTGGGCCATGTGGGCTTTATCAAAGCCGTGATGTGGGAATTGGTATAACAATTCATTAAACCTTTCTACATAATCGTGTAGGTGTTCACCTAATTTTTGCTTAAAGGTTTGGATAGACTGTCGAACATCAGCAGTCTTATGGTGTGGGTAGAATTTCTTAACGAAAACCTCTACAAGTCCATCCCAGGTAGTGATTGTTTTGGAAGGAATGATATGATACCACTCACCGGCTCTCTCTTCTAGGGAAAAGGGAAACAAACGCAACCTAACATCGTCTTTGGTGACATTCGGATAACTCATGGTGTCACAAATCATCTCAAAGTCACGGATATGGGTATATGGGTTTTCATTTTCTATCCCTCTAAACTTACGCAGCATGCCAAATGTCTCAGGTTTAATATCAAACTTAACGGTGGTGGACGGTAAAACAACCCCAGGTTCACGTATCACTCTAGATGGGTTCAAACGGTCCCTAAGGGTCTTAGTTGGTGGGACTTCACCCTCGTCATTTTCATTAACCATCTTGGAAAAAATCGAAGTATCACCTATATCTGTGTAGCGGGTTGGTGTCAAATTAAAAAGGTCGTTCTCCTCAAGTCTATCTCCTATCCGTTGTCAACGTCGCATACACAAGCATGAGTACTAGTGAAGCAAGAAATCGTGCACATGCAAATGAAGGGTTTACTAAATTAGGTAAGCTTGGGTTACCTCAGCAAAATATACCTAAAGGTACAAGGCTGAGGCTTGTGGAATTTCGGCTGGTAACTCCCAAATGGCCCAAGGCACGGGTTCAACGTACTTTTCCACGGGTTTCCTAAATTCGGTAATCTGACGATGCAATTGGTGTGTGCAACGTGTATTTTTTTTTTGAATTTTTTTTTTTAAATAATAAAAAAGAAATAAATATACACAAAAAGGAAATAAAACCTAAAAAATAATAAAATTTTGGGTTTTGTTACTTACCTCTTTTGGTAGGCAATTCCACAATAAATATAGAATATTACCTGCACAATAAAAACAACAAAAATACCCAAGTAAAATCAAAAAAAATTAAATTAAACAAAAACTGAAATAAAAAAAATAAAAATAAAAATCTAAAACCTAACCTAAAGGCAAGTCCGCGTCGGCGGCGCCAAAAACTGATGTAGTTTTTACAAGTGGTAAGAAAAGATTCGTTGCTCGGACTCTTTTAAAGATTTGATTTCAGATTAATAAAGAAAAATACTAAGACAGACTATTAAAATTTGATTTTTGTTTCCAAGGGGAGAAAATTCTAGGGTTTTGGATTCCACTACTTCCAATATTTGTAAACTCAATAATAGTTTCTTTGACAAATTACTCCTATTTTACTCAAAACAATTTTTGAACTCAATCTCATGCTTTGGAAGATATAACACTACATGCTCTTTTTTTTATGACCTTCGTCGCTATTCTAAGGCCTAATCCTCCTTCGCTTATAAAAGAACGGTAGAAACTACCCAAAACAATTTTTACGAAGCATGTAAAGAAGAGAGAATTTTTAGACATATTAAAACACAATTTTGGAGTAAATATGCCAAAGAAATTAATTACTAAATATTACCCATCAAAAATAGTTTCCTCCAAAACCCTGGAGAATAGATTTAGCTACTCATGGATCGAAAATTGGTGAAAATTTCATTAATCATTGTATTAAAAATAATAATAAAAATGCTTACAATGATTTCCAGTCGCTAAAAGAGTTTAACAATGAATTGAGCACCTTAGTGAATATACGACCGTTTCTGAGGGTCCTTTATTTTTCCACTGTTTGAAGAACGATAGAGGATATCTCTGTCGTTGTATTTAAGACTGCTGTCTGCGACCGTCTTTGACAGGTGTTGTTCTTCGTGTTCTTGAGTTTTGCAGCAGCAGGTAACTTTCTGTGACTTGTGATTTTCTCGACTCCTAGCTCTCTATTCTTCCCCAGAGTATCCTTCCCCCCCTCTATAGCTCCCAACACCTCTTTATATACCCAACAGGTTGAAAATATGTCAAGAAAATCTTCTTTTTCTTTCACCCAAAGTCTCGGACTTTATTTCTTCTTTTTGTTCTTCCTGTACGTGTCGGGGTTGTTTCATTCCTTTTTAAACTCTCTTTTAGCCTTATCAAATCTCGTAGAGTATATTATCTTCACTAAAACTCCTTGTACTTTCCAAAGTAAGCATCCAAACAATCCCGTGAAAAACACTCTTCCCTGTTTATCATAATCTCCCAAATATACGAAGATTTCTTTTCTTTTTAAGCTCCCAAACACGCCATTCTTCTTTGTTGATTAGGTAACAATGTAACCAGACCGTAGAGCCCATGAAATTCTCCATGAAACCTCCCAATATAGCAGCAAAAAAACCCGTGATACAACCCTCTACCTGTTTTGTCAAAACCCGATTATCCAGCCCATTCTGCTTGAATCCAACAGCCATACCTTCCATGTCTGGCCCAAACAGGCCGGTTGAGACCAACTCCAGCGATTGAATCTCATCAATTCTCAGCCAAAATTCGAACCCTAAATCTGGTTCGTGAAGAAAACTTTCCCGCCAGTTTTTGTAAACTCTGATTCATCTTCTGCGGATTGCCTAGCCAATTCTGATCAAAACAAAAACCAGTACCAGCCCTGTTTAGCTCAAAGGAAGATACCCATTTAGTTTCAGCCATTGAATCTCAGTAGAACACCACTAATTTCCAAACCCTAATTCTGTTACTCTTTTTCCCGCCAAAATTTAAATTTAAAATGGAGAAGATGACCTTCCCCTTATCCAACAACAGTGTCCCTTTAGCAATTTGGGCTACATTTAGCAATTCTTGGGGTTGCGAATAGCAATTTGTGGGGTACAAAGATGACTTTTGGGTTGTATATAGTGAAAAACTCCTGGGTGACTTTATCGACTCTTCCGGTGTAGTTGCAGGAAATCCCACACTACACCCCTCACTAGAATTTACTCAACTAATCCATTTGAAGATGAATAACTATCTATTTTATTGATTATTTTCTTGAAATGTTTACAAAGGAAAATAGAACAAAGCCAAAGAAATTACAATCACACTAAATTTTCTCTCTCCTAATGACTTGCTTAACAATTCAAAAAGAACTCTCTTTACAACAGACTTACTCACCCCTTTATATAGGGTAGTACACAGTGGATGACAGCTAAGCTGTCCTTTATTTTCGGGAATAACTCGCGAAGTGTCGCAAGTGTATAAGTGTTCATCCTCGCGACACTCTTAACTTTCGCCAGATTTTCACATCTTCCTCGTGTTCTGGCTGTCGTCATTCATTGCGTCATTTATTTTACTTCCCTGCGACTCCCTCGCAATGTCGTCATTTATTAATCTCGCGAAGTATTGATGTCGCGATATTCTGATCCTACATCTTGCCTCTTCTCATGTCTTCTCTGCGAAGGAGAGAACGTCATGAGAACCAATATTTTGAGATGCCGCAATTGCTCATCTTCCAACATTTTGAAGTGCCGCAATTGCTCATCTTTTTCTCGCAATTGTTCATTTTTATCTGTTTTATTCATGTACGGAATTTATTACAGGTGTCTCCTCTTCCACTCTTTTCTTGACACGTCTCTTTCAACCGTTTATTCTTGACCATTCACGTCCCATCTCGCATTAAATGCATTTGTTTTCTCGAGGATTCTCCTCTCTATATATAGTTTTCTTACCCTTCTCCTTTTCTCTTTTATTTTCCCTCTGCAATTTTCCTTCAACTTTCTTCCTCCGCAATTTGCGCTTCTGCTACTGTAAACCTCCCCTTTTTTTCTTTCTCTCGATCTTCAATTCTCCATTCATTCCCATACTCTAATAATGGCTTCACTTGGTCGTACATATAAACCCATTTTTGAGGAAACTCAAAAGAATTTTCAAGAAAAGGGTTTCATCTTATCGACCATTCCTGATCAAAAGTCTTCATCTATACTTTCTGCAAAACTATTTTCTGATCATCAGTGTGATGATCAGAAAATCATAGTCTCGCTAGGTCAACTCCTCGCAGGCCTTCCCATTCCTCTATACAATCCCGAGATACCTTTATTCTATGAAATTCTTGCTCATGAGAAATTCTCGCGAGCTATTTACCAACTGAGCGGCGACTGCATCCGCATAATGCTTGAATTCGCCAATCGTGGCGCTGGTAAAGGATCTTTATATCCTGATGATGTCAAAGATCCTAGATTCGCAAATTTACCAATAGTCGCTGAGAAATATACCGTAGAAAACTTCTTTGCGAATTATACAGTAATAAATATGAGAAATGATAAATCTCGCTGGGGTGCTCGATTGAAGAGGAAAGATAACATTGATGCTGATAAGCTGCTCATGCAAGATATTGACTGGCACTCGGGCAAAAATAATGTTCTCGGCACTCCAAAGATGAGAAGTGGTGGGTTGTTCCTTTATTTCTGAGTGGACCCTATATCGCAGGTTCACATGTACTCCCTGCGAATCTCGCAGACTATCATCCTTGGGAATTTAAATGGCCCGAAAAGGCAAAAGAGGTATACTTCCTATTTCAGATTTGCTTTTGCGATATTTCTTTCCTTTTATATTTACTAGATTTACAAAATCTTCAGATTACCAAATTGAAAAAGAGTTATAGTAGACGTCCAAAGCCGAGTACTCTGGCGATACTCCGATCGATCACGGATGAAGTAAGAAATACAATCTCTTGTTATTTTTAACAATATTGTTGCCTCTGTTTCTTATCTTCATTCGTGTGCGAAGGTTATTGAAGAAATAGACATTCCTGAAGCTGCGAAGGTTAAGGGCAAGGATAAAATCACTCTTCGCAAGGATAAATCTTCTGCTCCATTTTCTAAAAAACGGAAAACCCATCCCTCTTCTCATTCTAATTCTCAAACCAGCGAGAGCTCTGATGAGGATGAAAATGAGGTTGGTACTTCCTCTGCGAGGGAGAATCACTCGACTACTTCTGCTATGGCGCAATTGTCTAGTGTCTTCTCCGATTCTATGCAAGGATTAGGAGATGATCATTTATCTGCTACTTGCGAAGCTCTCGCTAAAATTTGCGATGCCCCCTTGCTAGTGGACAATGATTCTTTTCGCGGAGTTTCCCGAACATTGACTTCCAGTTTCTTAAATGCTCTCAATGCTTTGGTATGTTCATATTCCTTTGCTTCTCTGTAATTTCGATTATAAGCTTTATCTTAACAATTTCTTTACTTTCCTTTATAGTCTGGGAGAGCTTCCTTTGTTGTTGCCTCAGATCTCGAGAAAAGACGCGACAACCTTGAAAAGAAAAATCTCCAACTCAAAGAGAAGATCCAAGAACTAGAAACTGAAGTTGCGATGTCTCGCAAGAAAGATGAAAGAATTCAACAGTTGGAAGTTGAGTCTGCTTCTCAGAAGACTAAAATATCTACTCTTCAAAGTGCAAATCAACAACTTTATGGTACAAAATTTTTACTCTTCAAATCGTCTTTATTTTGTCATCTGCTTTTCTTTGCCTGATTTATTATTTTCGCAGACATATATAATCTCTCTGAAGAAGCCATTCTTCTCCATTCATTTCCCGAGCCTATGGACAATGATGTTCTTCTCACTCATCTCAACGAATCTTTAAGCAGTTTGTCGAACAAAATTGATTCCCTTCCGTTAAATGAACTTCAAGCCAAATATCGTCTCTTAGAGATTGAGCATAGATCTAGTTTAGGTTTAGCCAACCGATTTAAACAAATGTATCTTGATTCCCATAAGAAAACCAAAACTTTAAGGAAGAAAATTAGTGGTCTCATAGATGACAAAGACCGCATTGCTAATAAAGGTGCACAGGCAATAGCAAAATTTCAAAAATCTCTTCTCGAAGTACAGATTGAACGAGACGAATCTCTTCGTCAGAATGCCATACTTAATGAGCGAGAAGATCAAATTCGTTCGCTTCTCGTTATAAATAATGATGATGAATTCGCTTGGGCTGCGAAGGTTCTAGATAATGCCAGAATAACTTAGGTATTGATGTTAGTCTTCATGCCGAGCATACTTTGCCTTGGTTAAAGATATGATATCCTCACGAGAGAAGGTTGTTTATTATACTTTACTGCTCCTTACTTCTGTAGCATTGTTATTGTGTTGTTAATTCATTTTCATATGTTCTGCAGAATCCGAGAAGAGATTTCAAACAAGGATTGAAGAACTTGAGTCTGAAAAAGGACAACTCGCAGAAAGCCTTTCTCTTCGCAACAACAAGTATTCTAAGTTGAAGAAACAACTGCAAGCTACAGTAGCGAATTTTAATAACAATGTTGTTCGTTTTCGCAATCAAACTATTGAAACAGTTTGCAATGATCACCGCATTCCTCTTAGTTCATATCCTTGTCTTCGCGATGATATTCCTCGAAGATATGCCTTTCTCGGATGTCTCGATAGTGAAGCTAGCGAAGAAGAAGAATCAGCGAAAAGAATGATGGAATTGAAGAATCGACAAAGAAGAAGAATCTTCAAAGAAATAACTTCTTTTTCTTCTTTCGCTTCTTGTAATATCTGTATATATACCCTTTTAATCTTCTATTTCTATAACCCCTCATTGTAAATTTCTTGGATTGCTAAATATGAATTCAATCTTTGTTTTCTTTACTTGCGCATATTAATCAAGCAATTCTTCTTTATAACTCAACTGACCAGCATTATGAATACATAAATCTATCATGTGGAAATGAATAACAAGATTTTATCCTACTCATTCCCATACTTGCCTCTGTTATTTATTTTCAAATGAGAGATTTGATCAATTATCTCTGAGTAATGAAATCTCTGAATTTTAGCCTTATTGTTGGTATCTTTATGAAGAAATATAATCGTTTTCGCAAGCTTATTTGCTTCCTCAATGTTTTGTATGGCTATATCTTTATTTATGTTGAAGTTCATCATTGCGACAAGATCACAAGACGTCTTCACAAATGAAGAAATCTATTGATCTTGCCTTATCATTTCTTGTGTGGTTTTATTTTGCCTTCCTAATTAAAGGTCTTATTTCGCCACCCCTCGTTGCAACAAAATCGCAGGACGTCTTTACATTTTCATGTAATGACCCATTGACCTTGTCTTATCATTTCTTAAGTATTTTTGCCTCTGCAGGATATTTTATTTGCGACAATATGACAGGCTTAAATACTCTTGCGAATGTAAAATCCCATGACATTGCCGTCTTCGCGACGAAATCGCAGGACGTTTTTACATTTTCATGCAAAAACCCATTGATCTCGTCTTATCCTTGCGTTAGTATTATTGCCTCTACAGGATCATCGAACAAATATGACAAGCCTAAATTTCCTTGCGAAAATAAAGTCTCATGACATTTGCGTCTTTTGACACTTATCAGCTCCCTAATGGAGGGTGCCGCCCTTATCTTCTCCCTGGTTGCCCCTTCAAGGAGGCGTACATCGGCCATACAAGACTAGCTCCTCCCATCCTTGTCTTAACAACAACCAGTCGTTTTCGTAGCCTCTTATCCCTTATACCTATATGGCTTATGGTTACGAGACTGCACCCTAAGTGGAGTTTTCTTCGGGCCGAGTGCAGCATATACCAAGACTTGCCAAGAATGGCCGAGACACTTCAAATGCCCCGGCACTCTTGGCTCAACCGTGTACCCCGACGCCTTGAGCATACACTGACTCCTTGGAAGAGACCCTCGGGCGTCCAACCAGGGTATAACCTTATATATATAGTTGGAAATCCAAGGTATCTCTCCCGGATAGGCTTTCATGGGCCCCAAATCTCCATGACTCAGGTTCCAGGAGCGGTATAACCTTCTCACTGAGCCATGTCAAGAGATACCCCCTTATATGACGCACTTTAGGTCTTACATTTGCCTCTTGCGAAATATCATTCGCGAACTAGGGTGTACGCCATAAAGGTTCGTCCCATTCACTCACTCTTTCATTTTTGTTAATTCATTCAATCGTTCATTTTGTTTGCGAAGCTATCGCACAATCTTACATTGTTTAATCATTTTTGTTTTTCAATTCTTCAATCAAATTGTCATACATTCTTGATGGCGAGATCCTCGCATATTTCTTCTTCAATTATTTTTTCTTCCTCTTACCCTTAACATGCTTTTGTTATTGCCTATTGATGATTATTCATTTCTTACACTTTTTGCTCCTGCTGCTCTCTGCCTCTGCACCATTCAAATCTCTTAATGATTCCTTTCCATCATAATTTTCAACTGTTTTCATGCACTTGCTTCGCAATATATCATTTCCTCTTACATCTATGGCATCCACCATCAATCTTTCTCGTCTTTGTTCATCTTTTGCATGTTGCTTCCAACCCTTTCTTTTTGCAGCTCTCTCTTCGCAACTCTCCACGTCGATCTCATAGCATTTTTGTCCTTCCGTCCAATCTCCCTTTATAATTCCGACACCGCTAGGATGAGGAAACTTTATGCATTGATGATAAGTCGACGCTACGCCCAGAATTTCGTGCAACCATGGCCTTCCGATCAATGCATTCTAAGGGGACTCCACATCGACTACACAGAACAAAATCCCCGTTGTTAATTCTTGCAAAGGTATTCTCATATGAACTTTTCCTTTAGGCTTGTTCGCTGTGCCATTGAAACCATATATCTTATACGCCGAAGGTATCAATTCTTCATCCTTTCCCCCCATAGTCTTGTAAGTATGGTAGAAAAGAATGTTTACTGAGCTCCCCGTATCAATTAAAATTCTATTGATCGCCCAGCAATTCTCCGCTTCGTCGTCTTCGCCATCTACAGGTTTCGGATTAATTTCCAATGTTACAACCAATGGGTTGTCATGCGTCTCTCTGCCTTCGGGAATCTCTTCGCGGTGAAAGAAATAATCTGCATTTGCCATTCTTTTAATCTGCGATGTCTTCGCAATGTTCATCACTTCTTTATTATTAGCATCCCTCGCGAAAACCCTACTGAGAACATTATCATGAAACTCTTCAATTGTTCGGTAAGAGTGTACAATGGAGTTGCAAAACAAATTTTTAGCTTTCGATCCAACTTCTATTACGAATGTTTCTTTCCCCTTTGCTGAATTTGTTCTGCATTTACGCGGTGGTGGTAATGGCTGAACCTTCTCTTCACTTTTTAGAAAATGACTCAGCTTTCCTTGGTCAATCATTCTGAGGATGATTCTTTTTATATTTCTGCAGTCATTTGTTAAGTGTCCATGAAAGCGGTGGTAAGAAAAGAACTCGTGACTTCTATCACTTGGTGGTGGCTCATTCCCCATATTCCATGGCGCAGGTATGTTTTCCATCAAGAGTATAGCTTCCCATATTTTTTCAACACTAGTATTTAATGGTGGCATTTTGATTTCCTCCCATACTACTCTGTGACTTCGCTGCCCTCCATAATAATTCTGCCTTCGACCTCCATAAGTTTCTTGCGGATGATCAAGTCTTTGAATTTTGTTATTGCCGCCACGGTTGTAATAGTTCCTTTCTCTTTCATATTCTTCCTGATCACGACTTCCCATAGCTACTATCTTTGGCTGCCCATCATCTATTACCTTTTCTTGTTGCCCTTGCGAAGTGCTCGCTACTGTATTTATCAATTTGGGTAATAAGCTTGCATTCGCAGCATTTGGATTTGTATTCGCAACTGGGTATGATTCCATCTCATTTTGTCTTTCCTCTAGAGCAATATATTCCTCCTGAAGTTCTCGCAACTCAGTCATTGTAATTGTATTCTTAACTCTAAAAATTTGAATATATAACAAATTGGTTGCGAACATAGCGTTTATAAATGATAGAAAAAGATATCTTTCATCTACTCGTCCAGCCATTTCGCTACACATTGTCTTCCACCTCACGGTTAAGTGCCTCAAACTTTCACCAACTCTTTGTTTCAGCCCAAATACATCTTCAATTCCTGGTCGCGAGGAGTTATTACTTATATATGCCTCTAAGAATATAGCTTGTAGATGATTGAATGACGTGATTGTGTTTCTTGGTAAACCCTCAAACCATTTCAGCGCTTCTCCTGTTAAACTTGATGCAAAATATTTGCATAATATGGCATCATGATTTTCCCATTGCAGCATGCATCTCACATAAGCTTTGATATGTTGTATTGCAAAAGTTGTTCCATCAAAAATGCTGGTTAATGCGGGTAAATTGCACTTTGGAGGTATTCCTCCCAACTGCACCTCTAATGTAAAGGGGGTTGTCGCAGCTTCTTCGATGGCCTCATCCAATTGTCTTCTTCCTCCTCCTCTTCTATTGTTCAACATTCCTCTCATCTCTGCCAACTCTCTTAAGATTTGTTCATTTACATCAGGGTTCGAATTTATTGGTCTTTTTAGCTCTGCCTCTCTCTATCGCATTCATGTCTATCTTGATTTTCTTGTTCAGCATTTTCTTCTCTTCTTTCTCTGCGACTTTCTCCTCCATCTCGTTCATGGATTCGCACACCATTGTATCTATCATTTTCTCTTCTTGGTTGTCTATCAGCTCTCCTTTGTATTCTTTCATACTCTTCATTGATATTTCCATTGTTGCGATTTTGCTCGCGCCTTCTTTCTCGATTGTCATGATTATTCTGCTGAATTGCTTCCTCCAATTCCCGTTCTTCCATTTCTAATCTTAATCTTTCCCTTTCGCAAGCTAGACGCGCTTGTTCAATATAATGCTTTTCGATGTCATCTTCAATCTCCTTTTGTTTCCTCTGTGTTTCTCTCCCATGCAGTATTCTTCTTCCTTCTTCCTGATTTTCTTCATCAATTGGACTATTCTGCTGCCTATTTCCTTGATTTCCATTATTTTGGTCATTCTGTAAAATCTCAGGACGTGGAATACACACCACTTCCCTTCTTTCGCAACATCCTTCACCGAGATTTGGCTCTTTTTCTAGATTTTCTTCATTAACATTTTCTACAGGTAATATTCTCCTCATATCATCTCTAACCGATCCTGATCTTGATCTGGTATTACTTCTCGACCTCCTATTCTGCAACCTCATATTTTCCATTCTTAACTCATGGTTTTGCCTTGTTAAATTTGCGCGTTCTTCCGCTTCTAATCGCCTTTCTTCATGTATTGTTTGTCTCAACGTTTCTAATGCTACGATTTCTTCATTTCTATGAGTCATTTCTCCCATTTCTTCTCGATTTCTCTCCTCTTGTCCATTATTTATCAATTGTTGCACTTCTTCTCTTTCTTCCATAGAATCTGATCTCCATGTATGCACGCTCACCCTATCATAATCTATTACTCTATTCAGTGCTGGTTGAATTGGTGGTTGAATTGGACCTTCTTCTCTATCTCTTGCGTTTATTCTTGATGGTTCACCTACTTCATTTCTCCTTTCTCCGGCTAATCTCCCGCTTCTCCTCACAATTGTTGGTTGTTCTGACGCATTCCTTCTTCTAGCCATTTCTCAATTTTAGTAAATTGTTGAAAATTATTCGAAATTTCTTTCTCGTTACTCCTGATTCTTTCAATTCACAAGGTTGATCTTCTACTCAGTCCCTGTTTCTAGCGCATATGTAGTTATAGGAAATCCCACACTACACCCCTCACTAGAATTTACTCAACTAATCCATTTGAAGATGAATAACTATCTATTTTATTGATTATTTTCTTGAAATGTTTACAAAATAAAATAGAACAAAGCCAAAGAAATTACAATCACACTAAATTTTCTCTCTCCTAATGACTTGCTTAACAATTCAAAAAGAACTCTCTTTACAACAGACTTACTCACCGCTTTATATAGGGTAGTACACAGTGGATGACAGCTAAGCTGTCCTTTATTTTCGGGAATAACTCGCGAAGTGTCGCAAGTGTATAAGTGTTCATCCTCGCGACACTCTTAACTTTCGCCAGATTTTCACATCTTCCTCGTGTTCTGGCTGTCGTCATTCATTGCGTCATTTATTTTACTTCCCTGCGACTCCCTCGTAATGTCGTCATTTATTAATCTCGCGAAGTATTGATGTCGCGATATTCTGATCCTACATCTGGGACATTTCTGGGGCTGCCTTTAACACTTTTCTGGGTGCTTTTAGTAGTTTGTCGAGCAGCCATCTCTTACTTCTCATATTCACTTCTTTTTTTCAATTTTTATACATCACTAAAGCTGTAACATGCCTTTCAGATAGAAAAGAAGTAAATAATGAGAAATAAGTCGCCTCCAACAGTAGTTGCACATGAAATGACACTTTAGCCCCTTTTAAGCGACGTTTCCTCTTCTTTTGCTCCAAAGTACCTAAAACTCAAAATCAAATAAAAGATACATAATTTACAAGAAAACATGACAAAGAAAGCATAAACAATAGATAAATATCAAGGTGTTTTAGACACCTATCAACATGATCCGTTTTTCATTTCATAGATTAAAATTATATGGATTGAAACAACTAAAATTTAGAATTAAACTACATTTAAATAACTTACATTTAAAAATTTAAATTAACATTTGAACCAATTAAGCATGATTAAATCAATTTATCCGACTTTCATTCTCAAGCTTCATCATCGGTATGATCGTGGGATTTAAGTTCCGAGAATGTTCTTAAGAGTTTGGTGGACTTGATCATGTGGGAATTCTCGTCGCTTAAGTTCAAAATATAGAGTTTTAGCATGCGCCTCCTACAAAATAAATAAATAAAATTTCTCATTTTTAAAAGATCAATAATTTAAAATATGAACGTAATTGAAAATAAGAGGCCCCATTGAATAATAATTACAACTTCTTTTAATGTCTGATACTTTTATAAAGGGAATATTATCTATATACCCCTACTATGAGACCCCTTGCAAAAATACCCTTATGAACTTTACAAATACCCCTAAGCCTAATACATTACTAAAATACCCTCTTTTGTATATTATATATACAAAACCACCACCAACACTATTTAAAAAAAATAAAAAAATAAAAAAAAATCTCTAATCCCACAACACTGTCCACCGCCAACCACCACCACTGTCCACCGCCTCCCACCACCACCGACGACCACCACCACCAACCACCACCACCGACGACCACCATCACCGACCACCACCACCGACGACCACCACCACCGACGACCACCGCCAACCACCACCACCAACGACCACCACCGCCAACCACCACCACCGTCCACCACCACCGCCAACCACCACCACCGACCACCACCACCGCCAACCACCGCAGCCGCTAACGAACACCACCACTGTCCACTACCACCGCCGCCGCCAACAACCGACACCCACCGCCGCCGCCAACCATCACCGCCGTCAACCACCATCGCCGCCGCCAACCACCACCACCATGTGGAGTCAACTTGCTGAAGTTGTGTCCATATAGGAGGCAACTAGCTCAAGTTGTCTTCAACAAGTGAAAGCAACTAGCCTAAGTTGTCTCCATATATGGAGGCAACTTGCACAAGTTGTCTCTAAAAAAAAATAAAAATTATACACAAATAAGTGAACCTAGTGTGAATCGAACACACATCTTCTGACATATAGTCAGTTGTGCTACCATTGCACCACAGGTTCGCCACCCCATCAGTGTTCAACCAACAATTCAAACAACCACCATACAACACCACACCATCCATCTCTGCTACTGCAACTCTACCTGTAACAGCTTCATGACCACAACCGTTTATGCACACTTGCAACATGAGCCAATAACTGCAGTTACTTCCATGCCCCTACTCAAACACCATCAGCAACACACAAGCAGTAACAACTTCAATGCCTGGATTCATATTGAGTTCCTTCTCAACTTCCTAAGCATTCATCTACTCTCTTGACTTTAAAGCATGAGCACCAGCAGCACAACCATCGCCAGCAACTCAACACAACCATATGTTACCATTGCACCACAAATTCGTCACAAATACTCTAAGATATATATATAAGATAATTTCAGATGAATAAATAGACCCAAAAACATAACCCAGTTGCCTCCGAACTGGAATCAACTAGCTCAAGTTGCCTCCAATCTGAAATCAACTAGCTCAAGTTGCCTCCAAAAGTGAAAGCAACTTGGTCAAGTTGTCTTCACATTTGGAAGCAACTAGCACAAGTTGTCTCCAACTATTAGAAGCAACTTGGTCAAGTTGTCTTGATAAGTGAAAGTAACTAGCCCAAAGTTGTCTTCAAAACGAAAGCAACTAGCCCAAGTTAATACAGAGTCAATACATATCTATATATTCCTTCTTGTTAATGAATTCAACTCGAGAAAATTAATACAATCCTTATATTGTATCTCTCCTTCTTCATGTTGTTGTTTCCTGTAGAGAAATGTGAGAAAAAGAAATTGTTGCAGCCATGAACACCATTTTCCCTCATTCAAACCATATCTGATTCTCTGTGAGTCTCAATCTCACAACCGTAGCAGCAACATCTCATTCCTTCATTTGTTTTGTTATCCCAAAAATCACCAGAACACCACCAACTCGAACTCAAAAACCAAACTAATCAACACCCATTTGACCACCAAACACCGCCAGCAACTTCCATCTCATAACTGAGACCTATACATCCACCACACAAATCCATTTAACCTTATTTGAATATGCTGCCTGAGAACCCAATCTGCACTTGATTTTTGTCTTGAAACTCCACCTCATGATTAATCCGACCTTTGTAATGTAAAAATCACCAATACACAATCGTTTCGTATCGATCCATGAAGAATCCATCTCCATTTGATAAATCTGTGCAACAAAGATCGAAAAATTTCAGAAATTGAAACATTAAACTCTAAATTCTTTGAATCAAAAAATTAGTTTCGATTTGATTTTTAATTTCAAATCTCTAAATCATACCTTAGTTTTCATTTTTATCTGGAAAAGGAAGTTGTTGTTGTTGAAACGATGGAGGTCGTCATTGTAACGGTGGTGGTGGTGTTGATTTCTCGCTGAAGATTGTTTTATCGTCGATTCCTCACCAGATCTAAGTTTTGAAGTTTATTTTCTCGTTGATTTGCAGATTAGTTTTGTATCTAAATCAAAATCGATTAATTAAGAGTTGGGTGTGGTGCTATAGGTGGTGGTTTAGGTAGTGACGAAGCTGATAATGGCAGGGATGAAGATGGTGGTGGCGGAGGCGAAGATGGTGTTGGTGGCTGTAGTGGCGACGGAGAAGGAGATGGAGAGAGTTTCATTACTTTTTCTCGAGTGAGAATAAGAAGAAGATGAAGTAGCAGGGATGAAGATGGTGGTGGCGGAGGCGAAGATGGTCTTGGTGGGTCAGTGGTGGCGACGGAGATGGAGATGGAGAGAGTTTCATTATTTTTTGTCGAGTGAGAATAAGAAGAAGATGAAGTATATGAAGTAAAGGTTAAAAAGGGGTTTAGGTGAATTATTTTTTTATCCATAATTTCAATTATGCCATTAGGGGTATTTGTAAAGACCCATAAGGGTGTTTGTACATGACCCATGGATAGCAGGGGCATAAATAACATTCCCACTTTTATAAATTGAATCCATGATATCCATATAAATTTTGGTTTCTTTTTTCATCGTTGAAAACTTATTTTGTATACTATGGGTTGTTCTCCGTTTCCATTACCATAATCTTTTAGAAAGGCTTTGAACACCCTCTCCCAAAAATTCTTGATTGTATCACCTTGTCCCACAATTGGATGGAGTCTAACTCTCAACCATGCTCCTGTGATTGCCAAATCTTCATTTGCATTGTATGCCATACTTGCAATAAATTGAAAGAAGGTTGCCAAAGCTATTCTTATTTGCGCACAAAAAAAAATCTATTCATATTAGCTTGTAACAATATTTATATTAACTTTTTACCGTTGATAAGGTCAAGCGCTATTCATATTAGATTTCCGTAGACGTTATTCTAATTAGCTTTGAAAGCTATTTTTTTTTTAGCTTTTTTATAATTCCACCACTAGACTTGAGCTTCCATGATCACTTTTAAATATTGAGGTGGCATGGAAGATGGAAGATGGAACTCTTCCACCATAAGACTTGATATGATAACCCCTGATTTCTACGTTAATTTATTTATGGAAGTTCTACTGGAACTTCTTTTCCTGGTGGACTTGAAATAAGAACTTTTTTTTATTGGGCTTGAGTGAAGAATCCCCGTGGTAAAGCTTCTCCTTATCCATCTAGTATCCAGTCCACAAACAACTTTCTGAATATCAGTAAACTACTCAGTACTCGGTAGTATTTCGCTGTTCTTCCCTCCCTCCATTAAAACCCTAAAAATTCTTCGTCCATTTAAATTATCTGCAAAAGAGTGAGAATTCGTCAATGGAGGTAAGCTATATGTGCATGAAGCGAGCAGGAACAAGTTATCTCATAGTAATGAAGAAGAATCCATACATGAAACACTCAATTAAAACTCCTTCCACTTTCTTATCCCATCCTTCTTATACTTCTTACATATCCTCTCTCTCAATGCCTCATAACACCCCCTTTATTTCAGTTTTTGCAAAATCTTGTTTTTCTTCTTCAGTTTCAGATTTACCATTAGAAAAAAACTCAGAAAAAACTGGTTAGATTTCTATCATTATAATCATTTCAGTGTTTGTAGTTGATATTTCATGGTTTTGAAATTGTGAGGTTTAATCAAAAAGTTGTTTTTTTTTTCAGGTTCAAAAGTGATTCTAAAAAACATGAATTATACTGAACTTGAAGTGAGTTTTTCTTTCTTTTGTACTAGTAACAGTTGTATCTATATTGGTTTCAAAAAAAAAAAAAAAGTTGTATTTATACTGTGATGTGTTGTGTTGGGTTGTGTTGTATTGTGTAACTTGTGTTGCTTACTTGGAGATTCTTGGGTTGGATAGAAATGGGTGCAATCACATGGATATAGACCTGGTCAAGCATTAATGTTGTGGAAGCGTTTATATGGGAACAACCTTTGGGCACAATGCAGTGATGAGCTGGAAGGTACAATTTTGATGATACGGTTATCTAGCAAATTATTGGTTTTTCGTAATGTAATGGAATCAGGTAATTTGTCGTCTTGATGGGTTCTTCTTTTCCTTGGATTGTTAGGATTGAACAAAGATTTTAGAAAAATGTTGGGGGAATTAGCTGAATTTAAGGCTTTGTCTTTGAAAGATGTGCTTACTGCATCAGATGGAACTCGAAAGGTGTGCTGTCTTTCTTATACTTCCTACATTGTTTAACATCTTCTCTTGTGGGTTGTTGAAACGGTGTCTGTTATTGTGAGAATATTCTCATTAATTTGATACTCACAGGAGGTTTCAGATACTGTTCAATTTGGAAGATGGATCAGTCATAGAAACAGTTGTGATTCCAAAGAGTGGGAGAACTACTGTTTGTGTCTCAAGCCAAGTTGGTTGTGGCATGAACTGCCAGTTTTGTTTCACTGGCAGGTAAGTTTAATTTGTTTCAAAACAACACGTCGGGGTTCAATATGTTTGAGATTACAGTGAACTGCTGCTAGTCTTAGCATGGTACATGTATTTTCTATTTTTGTAGGATGGGTTTAATGAGGAATCTAACAGCAGCTGAGATAGTAGAGCAGGCTGTTTTTGCACGACGTTTGCTCTCTAGTGAAATCGGATCTATCACAAATGTTGTATTTATGGTGAGCTAAAGATGAATTACAATTTTCTAAACTTACTACATTAATGTCCATGAAAGCTAGCTGGTTCAGTCCAAGTTTGTAGATTTTAGATTCTCAGCTATTGGACTTCTTGGTTGCCACACTGTCATGGAGAACACATGTAAGTTGTAAAATTGATTTTGCAGGGAATGGGAGAACCACTTCACAATATTGATAATGTTTTAAAAGCAGCTTCCATAATGGTTGATGTTCAAGGCCTTCAATTCAGTCCAAACAAAGTTACCGTCTCAACCAGCGGGCTTGTACCCCAACTCAGGCGCTTCCTTCATGAGTCCAACTGTGCATTGGCAGTCAGTTTGAATGCAACAACTGATGAGGTATTTCTCTCTTTGGTCAGTGTAGATTTGGTTAGTGGCGTGTATGCTATACACATACTAATCACATCAAGAAACGCAATTCAGGTTAGGAACTGGATAATGCCGATCAACAGGAAGTATAACTTGGCACTCCTTCTAGGGACTCTACGCGAGGAACTCCAAACCAAACATAAGTATAAGGTGTTATTTGAATATGTGATGCTTGCTGGAGTTAATGACAGGTACGCAAGGCCTCTCTACAGTCTATTTTCGTTGAGATAGTATTCGGAGGCATGTCAAACCACTGACTTTTCCAGAATTTTATACATCTCCCTCATCTACTTCTATGTAACCAAAACATTCTGGTGCAGAACACCTATTGGAATGGTGCAGTTCTAATTTTCGGAATAGTGAAGGGAATGATTTTAGGGGATTCTTTTTTTTTTTTTGGAGAATTTATTCTCGGAGAGCGGAAAATGACTCATTTCTCTTGTGTGAAGACCACAATGTTGCTTGTTGAATATAACTTCTAGTTTATATGCTGAATTGTTTACGTGATTTTTGTTTCTTGCAGCATGGATGATGCAAAGAGGCTGGTTGATCTTGTTCAGGGCATTCCATGCAAAGTAAATCTTCTCACATTTAATCCGCACAAAGGCTCACCCTTTAAGCCAACCAGCGAAAAGAAAATGATAGAGTTTAGGAATGCTCTGGCAGAAGCAGGGTGTGTTGTATTATTGCGTCCCAGTAGAGGTGATGATCAGATGGCTGCTTGCGGTCAGCTTGGGAAGCCTGGTGAGATTGAGGCTCCCCGGCTCCGCATTCCCACTCGGTTCCAAATGATCGTATGATGTATGGTAATGCCAATCCTAGCATTTGTAAACATATTTCTGGCCCCCATTGGAACTGCAGCATAGAAGAATGTCTCAAATTTTGTAAGCTCATTATTTGGTGATCATACTACTTCCTAATTTTTGTTTTTTATAGTTATAGAAATAGGGATCACATTGATGTACTTCCTTTCGTTACTTACTGTAATACCGGAAACAGTAAAAGAGGCACAGACTCAATACACAGTCTCCTTTTATAGGAAAATCTGACACAGGATGACTTACATGTACATCCCCAGAACTCTTTTGTAAAACTATTAGTATTGACCATACATGTATACGCCACGATGCGCATCACTTCTCGCTACCGAGGGGTCCTTGTCCTTTCTCAATGACGACCCCGCCTTCGGGTGAGGCGGCACCGCTCCGTTGTCTCTTGTCATTAGCACGCTCTCATCCGGAGCTCATTCTTGTCTTTGTTCTTCTTCTCTTCATCTTGGGTACTTACACTAAGCTTCCTGACTGTTTGTCGAGACCGACAATAGTTATTGCTCCTGTGGGAATTTTTTTTTGATAAACAAGGAATTTTTTCATTAATGGTAATTCGAAGTTACAGTGAGTTTAAATCGAAAATAAGAGAATAAAAAGAAATAAAATCATACCGTAAGAGTATAATACCAAGAAATCCGACAAGAGAAAGAGAAGGATTACCAGAGAAAGACAAATACGAATATGAATAAGATCAGATTACATCGCAGGAAGAATGATCTTTTCGGAATTGAAAGCCAACCATTTTGTTTGATTTTCTTTTATAGAAAGATGTGCTCCCAAAATAGGAGTGATTTGCTCAAATCTCTTGTAACTAGGGATGGAGATTCCGTCGTCAAAAAAATCACCGTCGTAGTTTCCGTCGCCGGATAAATTAATGATGAAGATTTCGTCGCCGGAGACAACAAAGATGAAGGTTTCGTCGTTGGAGAACATCCCTATTGATCTTAAAACCAAGAACCGCCATTAAAAGCGTAAATAAACCTTCAAAAAGGAGATAAAACCACCATAATGGTGTAGAACTGTAGATAACTAAAAAACATGATAACAACTAAATTAAATTTACTAACTAACCTAGAAAGCAAGAAAAAAAATGAAGAAACCTGCTCAGATCTAGCCCAAAACGGACCAGATCTGAGCAGAGAAGGAGTTGCTAGAGGTGTTTTTGTTTGAGAAGAAAAAGGGGTGAGAGAAGCCTCCTGCGGGATTGTTGACCACGAAAACGTATTTGCTAATTATTATTCGTGCTCGTCCTATGCCTTGTCCTCGAAACTTCTTTCCACGTGTTCTTTAACCGCCCACGATTTCTACTGGGCATGTTTCACTGACCTGTCTTTTCACCTTCGTAAAGCCCCTAGTATCAATTCCTTTCACTTTGCCATTTTTTTTCATTATCACTTGTCACTTTCCTTTCAATTTTTTTTTCTTTCTCTTTTAACCTCGACCCTTTCAATTTTACTTAGTAAGCAAAGAAAATTGTGTAGAATTGAGGTGGAGTCGCTTATTTGGTTTGTGGCACCAGAAAACCATTTTCCGACTAATTTTCAAGATCGGTTCATCTTTTGTATGATTCGGACAGAAAAACAAGATTTCGATAATATCCCCTGAAAAATCGGCGGTACAATAACCACACCCAATATTTCGTTTAGGCAATCTGTATGGACAAACTCCAATATAATTCCAAGAGAATCAACTAGACAATCAGACTCAATTAATGGAAATATATCCAAGAGTTGTATCTCCGTTTCCTAATTTTAATCAGCAAATCAAACAGATAGAAATCCGTGAGCCTGATTAATATAAGAAACAACTTGGACGGTATCAAAAACCAATATCAAAGTGTCAATCAATTCAATCAACAACCAAATGTTGGATTCTCTAATTGATTGAACTTACGCACAACCTGTGATATTTCAATTATATAGAAAATATAATGCGGAAAAGAAATAACACAAACACCAGAAATTTTGTTAACGAGGAAACCGCAAATGCAGAAAAACCCCGGGACCTAATCCAGATTGAACAACACACTGTATTAAGCCGCTACAGACACTAGCCTACTACAAGTTAACTTCAGACTGAAATGTAGTTGAGCCCTAACCAATCTCACACTGATCAAGGTACAGTCACGTTCCTTACGTCTCTAGAACCATGCCGGATTCTGCGCACTTGATTTCCTTAGCTGAGCTCACCCACAACTAAGTGTTGCTACGACCCAAAGTCGAAGACTTAATAAACAAATCCGTCTCACACAGAAAAGTCTATTGAATAGATAAATCTGTCTCCCACAGAAATATCTACGAGTTTTGTTCCGTCTTTTGATAAATCTAGGTGAACATGAACCAATTGATACACCGGACTTATATTCCCAAAGAACATCCAAGTAATATCAATCACCTCACAATAATCTTAACCGTATAGTAGCGGAACAAGGTATTTTGGAATCACAAACGATGAGACAAAGATGTTTGTGACTACTTTTTATCTTACCTGTTGGAGATTAAATCTCAAGCAAATCTTAGAGAAGATAGTACTCAATACGATAGAACAAAGTAAGATCAGAACATGCAACTACAGAGAAAATAGTTGGGTATGGCTTCACAATCCCAATGAAGTCTTCAACTCGTTAACCTATAATGGTTTTATGAAAAACCGAGGTTAAAGGAGAATCGACTCTAGTACGCAACTAGTATCACACAGAAGGTGTGGGGATTAGGTTTCCCAGTTGCTAGAGTTCTCCCTTGTATTCTCCAAATCAGGATTTGTTTACTTTAGGACAAAGCAACCAATATTCACCGTTAGATGAAAACCTGATTAGAATCAAGCTAATATCTTTCAACCGTTAGATCGAACTTAGATTGTTACACACAAATGAAATGCACCTTCATTTAGATATGGGTAACCGTACCTAAACGTGTACACTTAGTTGGCTCAACAATAATTAACCAAAGTTATCCATATGAACACTTTCATATCAACCTTGTTCATCTTTATCACAACTAGTTCAAATGACTCAAATGAAACTAGTTATAGTTGTTCAATTGTTTATATTCTCATAGAAGTATACAAGACACAATTGTAGCAAAATCGGTTTTGATTCACTTGAATCAATTCATGAACATTATAGCCACGGTTTGCAAAGATTGCATTCCTTATTATATAAATGTATTTGTTCATGAGTATGTAAACATACATTTTCGATTTTAGAACTTAACCCACTCAAGTATGCAAACGTGTACGCATACCTAAGTTCCCGGACTTCAATTGTTGAATCAAGTACGCATACGGGTATGCACACTAGATTCCCGGACTTGAATAACTTGCAATAGTTAGCATACAAGTACGCATACCATGTTATATCCAATCAAAGGTTAATTGTCCTAAACTCCCATTTCAATCATTGAAACATTCTTAGAATATGACAATAGCTGTCTCACATAAACTATTAGCTTCAAAGCAATTTTCAAGTCATCAAATGATCACTACGAAACATTCCGAGTCTACACCAAATGACTGTCTCACACAAATCATATAAGATGTTACCAGGCGATTTTCACATGATCATCTTTTGAATTTCGTCAAGAATAAAAGATGAACTTGGTTAAAACGAAATCTTACCAACATATATTTCGAGAAATAGATAAGCGAGTTAAACTCAGCCCAAAATACCAAATGTGTATAATATGAAGTCTATATAGGAATACAACTTTTGTCTCAATAGGAGATAAAACAGAAATAAACTTTCCAAGTGATAGATGAGTTCAATTCTCCACATACCTTTTGTTGATGAAGTTCCATGGTAGGTCTAGAAAGAGTACCTACAATGATAACTGTAAGTGCACAGTGTCGTAATATCACACAGGGCAAGAACAGGTCGATCCTCAGGGACAAGGTGGGTGTAGAGTTGAAGCTATGGTCTTACTACTACTGATTTCTGACAAGGAGTAACCAAAAAGGGGGGTTCTGTGTCGATACAACAAGATGTTTGAACGAGATTAAAACAATAAACAAATGCGAAAGCAAAGAGTAATCTAACAAGCAGATAAATAGGGTGCTAGGGCAGTCGAATCCACCTCTTAACCTACACTAAGTCAATTCAGTCTCAATAATGTTCTTGTCCCTTGTATACACACCGGTGAACTTCTAGGCTCTGCCGACTATCTAGATAGCAGTGAAGATTCTAGTCTGCTGCACATCAAAGGATAGTTTCAGGAGGATGGTTTAGTGTCACTAAGATAATTACCTAATCCTAGTATTAGTTGTCCTCTCACAAAACAGCACCGCAGATCAATCACTTAGATGATTAAACAATCCTGATATGGATATTTTAATCGTAACTAAGGTGTCCCTCCGAAGTACTAACTGTCTACTTAAAGCACAACTAGTCAAGGGGTCGAATAACAATCAGTTAAGTATGAGTTGCAGCACAAACAACATAGTGTTATTCTAACTACAATGGATACATGGCATACACTGTGAGAGCAAAATGATGAAGTGCTTAGATTATATTTATCCAAAACATTACAGTATAACAAGAACAATACCAAAACTAGAATTAAACTTAGCAATAGATTAATGGTTTCATACAAACCCTAACTATGAAATCAGAACATCATGAAGATAATGAAATCAAACCTAAACTACTGCTTGGTGTACCGGCTAATCCGGGCATGAATTTCTCTCTACAATCTCCTCCCTATTTATACACAAATTTCTCCTCAATCACTAGAATTCGATAATTAGAGAATACCTACTTACTCAAGACACGTTTTCTGACAAACCCCTTTTGCAATTCAGACCTGCAACTCTTGATTTGATGTTTGCTTTAGCTATTGAAGATAACCCTAACTCTATCTCTCTCAATCATAGCTTCTAAGGTTATTGTTTTGGAGAAGAAGTTATGATAGAGATAGATAGAGACTAGGAGGTTGATTGATGGCTCTTGAGAAGGTGGCTGTGATCAGAGATTTGTCGGGGATGGAAGTGATTGATGGAGGTGAAATGGAATCTTTGCAGGGTTTGGAGAGAAGAAAAAAACGCAATGAAGGTGTGTTTGGTTTCTGCTCATACAAGTGGAGGAGATAGGAAGCTAGGGTGTTAGGAAGGTGTAGCGAACTCTGATGTACCGTGTGCAGATGCTTTGGATGCTCAGCTGCTATATCAAATCCAACGGCTCAAGATGGAGACGGGTTTGGGTTCGAGATCTTGGGTTTTTGATGCATGTCGTAAGTGCAACAAATTAATCGAGATATTTCCCACTAATTAAATAATAATATAGCGGTAGTAAGGATCGTTCCCACAGAGAGCTGTGTAATTGATATGTTATTTGAAATAGCTGAACAATAAAAAATACTAAAATGGGGGAATTGGGTTGATTATAATAAACACAAATAATAATAAACAATAATATGAAAAGATGATTAGGAGTCATTCGCCGTTACTGATGAGTGCCAAATAGTGCATATTTATACACCTTTTTATTGGCATTTTACTCATCTTTTGCGCTTAGAAATCAGATATTATCCCAGATTCCGTGTTTTCTTTGTTTTCAAGAATAAATATTTGTATTAATTAATTTTGTGTTTTTAGGTAATAAATAAAGCTCGGAGAAACTGAGGAGCCAAGGAGCGAAGAATTGGAGTCGAGCGTCTATGGAGCAGAAAGCCAAAGCCCGCGCGCGCAACAGTTGCAACCCAACAAGTAGCAACTCATCTACAAGACATGGGCTTGAGATAGACCCGTGACCCGCGACCGGATCCGAGCCCGTCCATCCTGAGCCGTTCGAGATCTTCCCCGGTTGCATCTAACGGTCGCCGCCTCCACTCGCATCGAAGTTCGCCGCTCCCGTGCAACACCGAGATCACTCCAAGTCTTCCTCAGCCGTTCGATCGTACCCGCTTCATCCAACGCTCGAGGCCTCTCGCATCAAACCTGCTGTGCCCGCTCAACAAATAAACTCCCCATACCCTATACCCTAGTCGACCACCTCATTTCTCTTCTCCTTCTTATCTTTCTTCCTCTCTCCCTCTCACCCAACGAGCGTAGCTCGCTCTTCTTCACCTCCTCCCTCTCCCCCGACAGAGACAACACCACCACACCTTCCATCATCTCCCTACCATGTTTCCCATCACCACCAACCTTACCCGCAACAACAGCATCCTCTTGATGAGTGCCATCCCTCTCTAGGTCTAGGTTTTCTCTTTCTAAATAGCTTCTCCAACCCTAGAAGCTAATTTAGAGAAAACTAGAACTAGGGTTCTCTCTCAACAACCATACATGGAGCTCCAAAGAAGATCGAGGCGAATTGACAAGAGGAGAAGGCGATTCATACCATCCTACACCATCACCTCTAGTTTTAGAGTATGGGTGAGAGTAATTTTTATTTAATTTCTGTTTTTATAATAAATTAGGGTTTTGGGAAATTTTGCATGTATAAATAGTTATTTTGTAATGTTTTAATTTCATTCACTAGTGTGTGTTAGGGTTCATGCTATGCTTCAGGCTAGCCAAAGAAGACGTCAATTTAGGTTTAATTTGTAGTTTAATTTCATTTGATGTTCTAATTTAGTTGTTAGGGTTTCATGAGTTAAATTACCTTAGAAACCCTAATTCCATATCATGTTTTAAACTCTGTTGAAGGCTTGTCTTGAATGTAAAAACTATAATTATGTCTTCAATTAGAGTACCCCAATTTAGGTTTAATTTGTTTTTTTCTCTCACAATGGATGCCTTGTATCCATTGTAGTTAGGATTACCAACTAAATTGAGAGTACCTCAGCTCAAACCTTAGACCCAAATGCTAATTCCTTTGACTAGTTGTACTTAATTAGACAACTAGTGCTCTGGGTTAGTACCCTCAGCTGTTATTTGAAGCATTACTTGGAGAAACTTCTTAGTTAAGAGATAAAATTGACACCTTATCCTTAACTGCCATAGGAACAAGAAGCTCAACTTAGTTAAACACATAATAGGAGTTAGTGGTGGATTTGAAGACCCTTGTATCCCCACTGTCACTATCTTATACCTTAGTTTAGAGTCACTTCATTTCATCTTAGCCGTATCGGCACAAAACCCCTGTTGTTACTTTGTCACTCACCTGAAATTCAGTTTAGGAAGCCTTAGATCACACATAGCACCACAAGTCTCTGTGGTTCGACCCGTACTTGCCGCGTCTCCGATAGACGTCGTGCACTTGCGGTTATCACTGTAGGCTAAAACATAAAACACATTTAAAGGCCTACCAAGTTTTTGGCGCCGTTGCCGGGGACTTGGCGTGTGCTATTTTGATTAATTGCTTGCTTACTAGTTTCAGTTACCATTGTATATATGTGTTTAAATTTTCTTGTTTTAGTGTAAGAGTAGTAGTAAAACCATCTGCCATATGATCTGCATCCTGTGTTAGCTTAGTGTTAATTGTAGTTTTAATTCTCTCTGTCACCTGCATTATCATATATTGTGCATACTTAAGACTGTATTTGCATTTAGCTATAACTCTACAAGTATCATTTTCCCTTAGTTGTAGCTCGCTAGTTCCCTTAGTTAGTTGTAGCTCGATTAGCTAGCTCGCCCGTTAGCTCAATTAGCTCGGTTGTGCATATTCCCCGATAAAGCTCTCTATCATTGCTTGACCGTGGCTCATCAATCTTGTCATTGTCTTATCACTGTCTTATCACTGCCTTGCACTGTCTTGCATATTGGCAAATTGTCTTGCATATTGGCAATATCTTGCATAATCAACACTTTGTCATTACATGCCGTAGCTTTTCTTTTCCTTTATCATCTTGTGAACAACCATTGAAGGAAACAGAAGCTGTGAGATCCTAGTGTATTGTTTAATATCTCAGTCAGCATCTGGCATACAAGCCTTCCTGACTTGGTCTGTCACATTTGCTTCAGCCCAGCTTCATTGTGATCTCCAATTACTCATTGCTAAACCCTCATCTTTGCTAGCTTACTCTGTAGTGATTCTGTTGGTATAACTGTGCAAATCTGAGGACTAAATCTCTTTGTTAAGCTAGCAGGTACTTGCTGTGCTTGCTGTGCTGCTGAGCAAGCCCAAGGAGTGGGAGAAAAAGGCGCAAAACCTGAGCAACCCCTGCAAATCAGGTGAGTGACTCAGTGATATGAGAATTATACACCTGTTAGCTGTGTATGCCATAACTCTGTGCTGAAATGTGTGGGTATGTACATGAACTTGTTAAAATCTGATGCTATGCTTGTATAGCCATATTGAACTACATACCCTGAGCATTAATATGTCAACCCTGCACCTCTATGCATGCTCTGAACCCTAAGGCTAGCCAATCCTGTGACAATCTGTAACCTGGTTCACTTGATAAGCTAGTTATTCTGCTGAACATCTTTGCCTGTGCACCCATGAGCCACAACAAGCATAGTGTATTGCCTTGTCACATGAGATTTTGAGGTTAGCCTGTACAAGCATATTGTAGTACCCTGAGCCTCCCTTGCTGTTTTTAATGTTCATGTGAATGGTTCTTTGATCGTTGACCTCATACATGATAGCTGAGTTGCGATATCCTTGTGCTGACTTGTATGTATATGCGGATCCATGAGTTGTGCTTCATTGCTATGTTGCCGATCCATGCACTCCAGCCCCTGTAGCTGTGAGGCTTGAATAACAATTCTGTGCAAACCTGTATTGCCTTGGCTGTAGCTCTGTGCTCATCTTTCCATAACCCTTGTGCTCAGCTCCAGCCCCTGCAGCTGTAGAGACTGAGCTGCAACTGGGTAACCTGTTGAGCCAACTTGTTTACACCCTGAGCATGTTCTTTTGCATCTGTGAACCTATGATGTGTTGAATAGCTATGCAATATCTGTGGTAATTGTGAAAAGTCAGTATCGGTGACTGTGTATGATCTTGTGCATGCTCTGAAAGTTGAGCTAATATATGAATCTGGGCATTTGCTAGCCAGTGACCACCACAACCGCCTGCCCTGAGCTCCACCCCAAGCTATAGAGCCTACTTGTTTCCATACCTTGTGCACCAATTTCTGTGAGTTGTGCTATAACCCTCCAGCCCCCTGAAGCTGTGAGTTGAGCTGTAGTTGAGGTACAACTGTGGTTTCCGAGTCTGCGGCAAGCCTTGTGTGACATCAACTGGGCTGGTTGATATCGACTACCCCAGTTGAGTCCGACAACCTGAGCATAACCCACCTGAGCCTGTGCATTCTTACCCAATTGTTTGTTATCCCCGTGTGAGTTTGTGATTACTCCGTGCTTTGTCGATTACTCGGCTTTGTCTTTGTGTCTCTAGCCTCGTGCATAAACTCTCACTTGCTGAGCTGTGTCTTTGTGAGTGCACCTTGACCCTGTGGCTGCTTTCAACCTTGACCTGAGCTTGTTGATGCCACAAACACTAGGAACCCTCTACTCCCCTGCATAACCTGTGAAAACCAATTGACCCTGTTAACATTATCTGTGCATCTATGCATATCATGAGTAGCTGAACTGTTGCATCGGAGTAGCTCACAGTTGTATATCCATCTCGTGCATCTGCCTTGCATCATTGCACATGATTTGTGAACTTGAGTAGCATGCTTCCTTGTTGAGTCCGTCATCCTTCTGTTCAAGTTGCTATCTCATAACTTATGCTTACATAACCTCCTGTGTTGTATACCCAGTGTGCTGTGAAAATGCTGAAATTGTGTATATGAGTAGTTCCTGATCTGTTGCCTGACTGAACATGCTCAAAACCATGCATATCTTTGTATAAACTCTGAATTTTGAAGTCAACAGAATCAGTTGACACCTTGTGATATGTTGGGTCTGCTATAAAGCTGCTCACTATGAAGTGCATGCTGTGAAGTGAGTGCACTTAGACTTGTGTTGTGCAAGCTAGCCAGGTTGCACTTAAGCTGCTAACCACCACCCAACCTGTGCTGAAACCCACTGTGTACTGAGCTGCACATCACTGGGTTGTGCATAGCTAAGCTCAGCTATACATAAACTGGGCTCTGCAACATAACTGAGCCCACAGTTCCACTGGGCTAGCTGATCCCAAACCTGGGCTACACTTTCAACAAACGCCCACAAAACCAAATTGAGCCCACACAATCCAAAGCTATTCACATACCTGGGCTCTCCAATAAACCAAATAAAAGCCAAATACAAAACCAAACCAGCCCGACAAACCAAAGCCCAAATAAACCAAATCCCACTTAAACCAAAATGCAGCCCATTTAAACCAAAATTTAAGCCCACATAAACCAAAACCCATTGAAACCAAAGCCCATTTTCATGTTATATTTGTAAGAATGTTGATGTTTCTGCACACCGTCTTTTGGGTTGATCCTCAACTCTTTAGATTGTTAGTGTATGGTAAATTTTCATTGTATATAATCCAGTAGGACTTTTTAATTTTTCTTTCTTGATTCGGTGGAGTCTTCTTGCGCATATATTATGCTAATCCGATATGACCTCCATTGAGAATGTTGGATTCTAGCCTTGACTAATGAAGCTCTAACCTTGCTCCAGCCAACATCCGGTAATCTCTTCCCTTTTTCTCTATTCAACATAGTTCTCATGGTATGTGATTGTTTAAATTTTTCCTATCTATCGACACATTGAGGAAATGTTTGATTTAGGTTTGGGGGTGCATTTGCATATAGAGTTTTTAGTCTTTTTAATCTTTTATTTTCAAAAAAAAAAAAAAAAAAAAAAAATCAAAACTTTTTGCAAATAAAAACCTCCAACTTTTAGAGATTTTAGAGTCACTAGCATGCTTCTAGCTATGTTTACATAGAGAATCTGACCAAATAACGAAATTGGAAGTACCGGAGAACACAATCGGGTTTCTTAGTTGATTAGAGCGTTAAAATTGGATTTAACCATACCGGGAGAGCGAATTAGGTGTTGTTTAGATATTCGGTAGTAGAATTGTGATCAACCATAGTGGAGACTACCCATTTTACATCAAGTGAGGCACCAACCTTCAATTTTTGCAACTTTCTAGAAAAGTCATTAGAGTGTGTGTCACCTTACGTCAATTCCGGGTAGGAATGGTGAGCTACCCAACTTCGCACCATTTTCAGACTACTTTTGATCTCTTGAGTGCTAGTTTTTGTCAATCATGAGGATGACGTTTAAAGAAGAAAACTCCTTCTAAATATCGATTTGCGATTAGAATCACTCTCTCTCAATCAAGAAGACCCATAGAAACACATCATCGTCAACAAACGGAGCAAGATCGTAATATTGAAAGAAAAGTTGATATAGTCCAAGGTTTATATGCAACAAAACAAAGAAAAGAAAATAGGATGAGAATTAATGAAGTTTGTGAAAAATTGAGTTTATCGTTTTATTGTAATTCAAAAAAAAAAAAAAAAAAAAAAAAATTCAAGTTCTTGTAAAGTTCAGAAGTTCGTCATCAACAGTTGAAGACCGAAGATTGAAGACGTTTCTATGGTTCTTATGAGAGAGTGATATTAATTGCCGATCGGGTGAGAAGGTAAGTGAGTACTCCCATCCTTGCTAATGGTTGATTTCCTTTTAGAGATCATCAGAAAAAGATTCTTTTTGTCCACACTTCTGTGGAGTCTCCAGATTTTATTTCGGAAGGTTACCCTTCTTACCTACAACGTGTGCAGGATTTCTCTCTTATTTCCTCCCTGCACACATGAGAGACTAAAAGCGATCTTTTTGAGTGCAATTATCATAAAACCCTAATGGTGAGGCGAAGTCGAGGCTTATGATCACAATCGAATCCGAATTCTTTCATATGGTATGGTTACTTCTCGCTCAAAGACTTAAGGATGAGAATGCGTTCTTTGGTAGTTCTAACTTCATTTACTAGCATGCGAAACTCTATGTCCTCATAGCTTCTTGGATGCTTGAGACTCTTTTTACACTCGGAAGTTGGAGAAGGTTTTGTGGGTACACCTCTGGTAAACCCTCACGAGACTACAACTCGTCCACTAGGGACACCTAGGGGTTTAAAGGCTTAGTGCATACGCTAAATGCATTCGAGAGACTGCGACAGGGGTATAGTTAGGATTTCTTATTTTCTCGTTTCACTTGAGGACAAGTAAAATTCAGGTTTGGGGGTATTTGATGAGTGCCAAATAGTGCATATTTATACACCTTTTTATTGGCATTTTACTCATCTTTTGCGCTTAGAAATCGATATTATCCCAGTTCTGTGTTTTCTTTGTTTTCAAGAATAAATATTTGTATTAATTAATTTTGTGTTTTTAGGTAATAAATAAAGCTCGGAGAAACCGAGGAGCCAAGGAGCGAAGAATTGGAGTCGAGCGTCTATGGAGCAGAAAGCCAAAGCCACAAGCGCGCAATCAGCTTGCAACCCAACAAGTAGCAACTCATCTACAAGACATGGGCTTGAGCTAGACCCGTGACCCGCGACCCGGATCCGAGCCCGTCCATCCTGAGCCGTTCAGATCTTCCCCAGTTGCATCTAACGGTCGCTGCCTCCACTCGCATCGAAGTTCGCTGCTCCCGTGCAACACCAGATCACTCCAAGTCTTCCTCAGCCGTTCAGATCGTACCCGCTTCATCCAACGCTCGCTGAGGCCTCTGCATCAAACCCTGCTGTACCCGCTCAACAGCGAAACTCCCCATACCCTATACCCTAGTCGACCACCTCATTTCTCTTCTCCTTCTTCTCTTTCTTCCTCTCTCCCTCTCACCCGACAGAGCAGAGCTCTGCTCTTCTTCACCTCCTCCCTCTCCCTGACAGAGACAACACCACCACACCTTCCATCATCTCCCTACCATGTTTCCCATCACCACCAACCTTACCTGCAACAGCCGCATCCCTCTCTAGGTCTAGGTTTTCTCTCTCTTAGCTTCTCCAACCCTAGAAGCTAATTTAGAGAAAACTAGAACTAGGGTTCTCTCTCAACAACCATACATGGAGCTCTGAGGCGAATTGACAAGAGGAGAAGGCGATTCAGAGTATGGGTGAGAGTAATTTTTATTTAATTTCTGTTTTATAATAAATTAGGGTTTTGGGAAATTTTGCATGTATAAATAGCAGTGAACTGTGTGTGTTAGGGTTCATGCCTGGGCTAGCCAGTGCGTCAATTTAGGTTTAATTTGTAGTTTAATTTCATTTGATGTTCTAATTTAGTTGTTAGGGTTTCAGTGAAACCCTAATTCCATATCATGTTTTAAACTCTGTTGAACTGTCTTGAATGTAAAAACTATAATTATGTCTTCAATTAGAGTACCCAGTGTTTTTCTCTCACAATGGATGCCTTGTATCCATTGTAGTTAGGTTACAACTACATTGAGAGTACCTCAGCTCAAACCTTAGACCCAAATGCTAATTCCTTTGAATAGTTGTACTTAATTAGACAACTAGTGCTCTGGGTTAGTACCCTCAGCTGTTATTTGAAGCATTACTTGGATAAACTTCTTAGTTAAGAGATAAAATTGACACCTTATCCTTAATTGCCATAGGAACAAGAAGCTCAACTTAGTTAAACACATAATAGGAGTTAGTGGTGGATTTGAAGACCCTTGTATCCCCACTGTCACTATCTTATACCTTAGTTTAGAGTCACTTCATTTCATCTTAGCCGTATCGGCACAAAACCCCTGTTGTTACTTTGTCACTCACCTGAAATTCAGTTTAGGAAGCCTTAGATCACACATAGCACCACAAGTCTCTGTGGTTCGACCCGTACTTGCCGCGTCTCCGATAGACGCCGTGCGCTTGCGGTTATCACTGTAGGCTAAAACATAAAACACATTTAAAGTCCTACCAGTTACCAAACGTTGACTTGCATAGTATACTCGTTTACCTTTCGTAAGAATCATATATCACCAACCGTGGAGTAGCAGGTACGCTTAGCTATCCCCAAAACTCCTTGCATCTCCGGATAACAGGTATGCTTAGTCACCGGATTCTATTCAACTGAGCCGCCCTGAGGTACACTTACAAGGTGTAACCCAACCGAACGCTTTAGGGTTTGTGAATTTAGGTTAATCCCAGCAGTTAAACTCAGTACGCTCGGTTCACTTACTGGTGTTGTCTTCATACGCAATTGCTTTGCAGAATCCCTCTGTAAGGTCTTGCGATTTCTACTTGTATAGAGAGTTGTTTGACTATTACACTTATCACCCAACTTCTACTAGTATTATACTGATCAAAAGATTAATCCAATTGTACACTTTAATAATCTAGAAATCAATCATAAACCCTAGGTATAGAAAAGACAATCGATAATATGATAAAAACTTCAAATAATCATTGTATAATAATTAAGCTTCACACCCGAAACTTTGAATTCATCCTAATCAACAAAAGTTTAGCTTCTCATGATTACACCGTTTCCCGGTTTCCGCCTAAAGGGGTAAACCCTAAAATATTTATGAAGAACAAAGTGTATTATGAGATGTAGAGATATATTCTTAGGTTAAGAAGTGTTTCTTATATAGTCTCCAAATTGTAGAAGTGCCCGTGTATCGAACCCCGTGCTGAATGGTTGCCAAATTTTAGCCAAATTCCTAGACATAAGTCACTCCCAAAACTGGTGATGTATAAAAGTCGCAAAGGCATCGATGTGGGCTTGCGTTAACACTGGCTAAGTCCAACCCAAATATATTTTTGGCTTGTCAGTCTTGAGAAACTAAAAGCCTATTTTCCATCTTTTCCTCGGACAAATTTTCTTCTCAACTGAGTTTGCGTACGACGGAATAACCCCACCGTAGGGTTCCCTGTAATTGAATACGGTTGTAAAATAGCACCGTAACCTCACCTGAGTTTCTCTACGGTGAGAAAAATCCTCTGTATCTGCTTCTGTATTTTCTTCCGTGTCTGAACTCGGTCATCTATCATCATCATGAACCACAGTCAGCTTCCCATCGAACCCTGCCATCAATCCTCTCCATTCTCGGCCTCAGCAAACCACCATTGAACCCTGATCATCAAAACCATTACATACCCAAACCAATACCGAGTATATCACCAGTCATGACCAAAAGACCTTCCATTAATCCCGAGCATCATCACCAGCATCAATAACACTCCATATCTGTAACGTACCTGACTTGCTCGAGTTCTTCCAGTGCCATCATCATTCTTTGCCATGCCGTAAATCACCATCTATGTTTTTTGCTTAACAGCCAAATCCAGTCTGAGCATCAACACCCTTACAGACCCAAACCAATACCGAGTATATCACCAGTCATGACCAAAAGACCTTCCATTAATCCCGAGCATCATCACCAGCATCAATAACACTCCATATCTGTAACGTCCCTGACTTGCTCGAGTTCTTCCAGTGCCATCATCATTCTCTGCCATGCCGTAAATCACCATCTATGTTTTTTACTTAACAGCCAAATCCAGTATGAACAATTGTGAAAGCTTTCTTAACCTTATTAGGTTAGCGAGACATATATTTATAATGTTCTGTATGGGTACAAAGTATAGTGGACTCTAAATACATGGATCCAAACATACAGATGGACTGGACATAAACATATGCATTCTATACCCCCAAGCTGTACGCGGTGGTAAGCAACGTGAAAGCTTGTTACACAGAAAAAGAAACTTGGATGACGATAACCCCTTCGTAAACAAATCTGCAAGTTGATGATCAGTTGAAATATACCGTAAGTGCAAGAGAACAGAGGCAATCCATTCATGAACAAAATGATAGTGAATCTGAATGTGTTTTGAACGATAATGTTGCATTGGATTAATAGCTAAGTAAGTGGCATTGATGTTGTCACAGTATAGCGTAGGAGGCTGCTGCAAGGAAACACCAAGATCATGTAATAGATAACCAATCCAAATGAGTTCATCTGAAGTAGAATATAAGGCACGATACTCAGCATCAGTGCTGCTAGTACAAACAGTGGGTTGCTTTTTAGAATCCCAGGAGACAAGATTTATTTCCAAGAATATACAATGACCAGTAGTTGACCGAGAGGTGTCAGGATCACCTCCCCAATCTGTATCCGAGTAAGCCGTAAGTTGCAAGGAGGAATCACGCCAGAAACAAATACCATGACCTAATGTACATTTGAGATACCGAAGAATACGCTTAACAACCATGAAGTGTGTTTGAGTGGGCCGATGCATAAACTTACTAACTTGATTTACAACATATGTAATGTCAGGTTCTGTCATGCTAAGATATTGTAAGCCACCAACTAAACTTCGATACAAAGTCGCATCAGAAAACAAATCATCATCATGAGAGTGCAACTTAGAGCGTGGAGACACCGAAGTAGTAACCGGTTTTGAATTTGTGAGATCAACTTTCTTTAAGAGATCTAGAGTGTACCCGTTTTGGTTCAAAGCAATGCCAGAAGAAGTACGAGTGGCTTCCAAGCCCAAAAAATAATGTAAGTCTCCCAAATCAGTCATGGAAAATTTAGTTTGTAGGGTTGGCAGTAAAGTTTGAATGCCTATAGTATCACTACCAGTCACAATGATGTCATCAACATATAACAAGAGGATGATAATACCTGCTGACGATTTCTTGATAAACATGGAATGATCAGATTGAGACGACTTGAACCCCAGGTATAGCATAAACGAAGCAAAAGGATGATACCAAGCTCGAGGCGCCTGTTTTAAGCCATAAAGAGCTTTGTGCAGTAGACATACATGGTTAGGGAACCGTGGATCAACAAATCCTTGAGGTTGAGCCATATAAACCTTTTGATCAAGAGAACCGTGAAGAAAGGCATTTTTAACATCGAGTTGCTTGATAGGCCAAGAAGAATAAACTGCTAAACTGAGAACCAATCGAATAGTTACTGGCTTGACAACGGGACTAAACGTCTCATTATAATCAATTCCATACTGTTGAGAATGACCCTTAGCAACCAAACGAGCTTTGCGTCTGTCAAGAGAGCCATCTGATTTTTGTTTAACACGATAAACCCATTTGCTGCCAATGATATTCATACCAGGACGGCGAGGTACAACCGACCAGGTGTGATTGCGAAGTAAGGCATTAATTTCATCCAGCATATCAGCCCACCATTCCGGAGATTTTGAGGCAATGGTAAAACTCGTGGGCTCAGCAGAAAAAGAATCATATTGAGATAGAAAGCATTGCAACACAGGATACCGAGTAGAAAAGCAGCCCTTAAAACTTCTTGGTTGAATTGTATGATCTTTCAACATGGTAACCATAGGATGCACATTAGTAGTCGACTGTTGGAGCTCTTGAACATCGGGCAAAGCTGGCAAGGCATAAGAGGATGACACCGATGACGCAGATGCTGGAGAAGAGGAAGTAGGCGTGGAAGTGGAGGATATTGGAGAAGATAAATGTGAAGAATTGGATAATGGAAGCGGTGATGAAGGTGGAGAGGTGGAGGCAGTAGAGTCCAGGGAGGTTGGAATGGAGGAAGTAGCGGAAGATGAAGATGAAGGAATAGATATATTAGAAGAAGAAATATTTGGCGGTGTTGAAGGCAATGGAAAATGAGTAGTTGCAGCTGTATTGGGCCAAGTAAGAAGAGTATGAGTGGCTGGAGATGTTGATTTTATTTGAAGCTTAACACCAATGTCAGTAGGATATGGAAAAATGGACACGTCAAAAACAACATGACGAAAGATGTAGACACGATTGCTAGTAACTTCTAAACACTTATAACCCTTATTCCAATCACTGTAACCAATAAACACACATGGAAGAGTTTTTGTTTGCAACTTGTTTTGACGAAAGTGAGACAAAAGAGGGTAACAATGACATCCAAAGGCTTTCAAAAAATCATAATTAGGAGATCTATGATGCACAACAAAGTAAGGAGAAGTATTCGACAAAGTTGGAGTGGGAAGTCGATTTATCAAATAAGTAGCTGTGACATAAAATTCAGCCCAAAATTGTTCAGGAACACCACTTTGTAACATTAATGCAAAACCAGTTTCAGTAATATGTCGGATTTTCCGTTCAGCTAGACCATTCAGTTGGGGCATGTTAGTACAGGAAGAACGAATCTGAATTCTATTAGCAATCAAATAGGATTTCAAATGATCAACATACTCGGTACCATCATCGGTTTGTAAGACAAGAATGGATGTGGAGAACTGTTTTTCAACCATGGTTTTGAAGTTTAGAAAACAACTAAACACCTGAGTTTTGTCAGACAAGAAATAAATCCAAGTGAAACGTGAGCATTCATCCACAAATAACAAAAAATAGCGAAAACCACAATTAGATTGAAAAGGTGCATGACCCCATAAATCAGAGTGAATAACTGAACCAATTTTGTTGGAATAAGTTGTGCGAGACTGAAAAGGAAGATGATGGTGTTTGGCACCAACACAACTAGAACATACAGATGGACTAGAATCAAAAGACAAGAACTTATTGTGTTTAAGAGAAACAAAAACATTATTGTTCGGATGACCTAAGCGCATGTGCCATACAGATGGACTAGCACGAACACCAATTGTTATAGCTGAGAAAGCTGAGGGAGAGGATGGATGAAAACTAGAAAGAGCAATGCAGGAAATTGGATACATGCCAGCTTCATTCTTGCCCTTGTATAGAGGAGCTCCTGTTCATCGATCCTGAATACAAAAGCCATCATGGTCAAAAACAAAGACACAATCAGCATCACGTGTAAGCTGGCCAGCAGACACAAGATTTTTGGCAATAGAAGGCACATGAATAGTGTTTTTCAAAAGTAACTTTGATGCTGGAGATGTAAGAGTGATATCACCAATTTCTGAGATAGGTAAAAATTTACCATTACCGACAAGCACTTTATCATTACCATTATAATCCACCTGATTCATTATCTGAGAAGCATCAGATGTCATATTTAGCAGATGCAACCGTGTCAGCAAACCAATGATTTTCATACGACATGGACTGAACATGCATTTCCGAAAAAGACTGAGGTAAATCAATATTCTGAGCCTGAGTGAGACGAGCACAGCTTTGATCAGTATGTCCATTATCTCCACACCATTGGCAAGTAACGATAGTCTGTGGATATGGACCAAGTACAGATGGTGCAGCAGAACCACGATTGGAATTCCAATTTCCACGTCCATATGGCCTATTATAGTCATTATTAGGTTGGAAACCTCCATTATTTCCTCGTTCATTGCCATTATTATGCATGTTACCATTTGAATAATTGTGAGTTCCGCCACCAGTATTCCAGCTGCCACGACCACCACCATTCCAGTTGTTACGACCACCATTGTTCCAGTTACCATGTCCGGAGCCACCACCTCGTCCACGAAACGAACCACCGGAGTTATTATAAGAGCCACGACCACGGGATGAGCCACCAGAATTGTTATAAGATGATTGACCACGACCAACAGATGAAGCACCAACAAAGAAATAAGTTGGATGTTGATGTTCAGAAACAATATTTTGAAGATTCTGTAGGTATTGCAGATGAGACTCATGATGAAGGAGCAAAGCATGCAATTCAGTGAATGTTGGTAAGGAGGTTCTAGCAATGACCGCAGTGTAAATATTGGTCCAATCAGCACCCAAGCCACGTAGGGTGGTAGAGACAAGCTCAAGATTAGAAACAGGTTGAAGGACTGCTGAAAAAGAGTCAGAGATTTCTTTAATCTTCAGAATATATTCAGAGATAGAAGAGTTACCCTTCTGATAGTCGAGAGATTTGCTTTTAGTTGAAGGATGCGAGCTGGATTAATAGTTGCATAGGTGCTACGAAGATATTTCCACACCTCACGAGAATTGCCACGACGAACACATTCAGATTTCAAAGGCTCGGTAAGAGAACAATTGATCCAAGAGATGATAGTTTGATCAATGACTTCCCATTCTTCATATTCAGGATTGGATGATTTTTCTTCGGTGACTGAATCGATAAGATCTTTTGGTGGTATTACATACGTATCTTCAAGATATTTGTAAAGGCGTTGGGATTTGAGAATAGGGACAATTTGAGATTCCAGAGAAGGTAGTTAGTTATGTCCAAGAGAACTATATTGGTAGAAAAAGGTAAGTACGGTGCTTTTTCAGAAGTTGACATAAGGGAACCAATGCTAATAGATTTAGAAGCAGCAATGGTTGGAGTTCCTGTACTTTGATCAGAAACCATGGTGCTAGAAGAAGAGGAAAAAGAAGATGAAGATGATTGAGATGATGAAGACATGATGAAAAAGAGCAGGCTAGGGTTTTGAAAAGGATTGTTTTTGAGGTTAGGGTTTTGGAGAGATCGTTCTGGCTCTTGGTAACATGAACAATTGTAAAAGCTCTCTTAACCTTATTAGGTTAGCAAGACATATATTTATAATGTTCTATATGGATACAAAGTATAGTGGACTCTATATACATGGATCCAAACATACAGATGGACTGGACATAAACATATACATTCTACACAGTCTGTGTCTCGTCCTCAACTCGAGCTATTCCTTCAATCGCTGATCACTGGCAATCAGCCACCAACACTGCTCGTGCAGTCGTGCTCCATCTCTGACCTCTTTATCGATAATAAATGGAAGCGAATATACTTGCTCTCACTTCCATTCTCGTACCCAAATCCATCAGTCTTCACCGATCACAGCCTCATCAACAGCTACCGTCCACCACAGCTCAACTTCAATACCGATCATTATCATTTTCACCTTCTTCTCAATTCCCATCTCGTGATTCTAACGATCACAATAAACTCTCAATTCTTCTCTTATCACCTCAGTTCCATCGTCACCATACTCGAGCACACCATTAATCAACTCGAGATGAGCTGAACCCGTTATCTGATAGATGCATTTATGTGTCTATTTTCATCTCTATTTTCTATATTGTTAGTACCCATTTTTGTACTTATTATGGTGTTTTATATGTTTGTAGGTATTTTTGGGAAATAAACATTTTTGGAGAAATCGGCTCGAAAAGTTGATAAAAGCACCCGGAGGACATCTACTATTCGGACTCTCAGTCTGGATAAGGGGTAACCAAACTACTATTGGCAGACCCGTACAGGATAGGGGAAGAAATCTTCACAGTACAAAACAGGGACACAGAGAATCACGGGTTACTGGTGGTGTTTTTGGAGGAGATTTTCGAGGGATTTTGTTAGGCTAATGTTCTTACCATATAAACAACATGCGTACGTGTTTGAGAACCAAACGGAAGAAAGAAATTTAGTTATATTTGGCGATTTCAGGGAACGAGAGATAGTCTTGGATTTTCTGGAAGTAACGTGCAAGATAAAGGAGAGATTGTCGTGAGATTTATTAGAAAGAGATTTTGGAAGTGTTTGCCTGCTACAGAATCCACGTAATAGAAGAGATAAAAGGAAACCACCGTAGCTTTCTGTGAAAGAAAATAAAAAAAAGAGAAACCGGAGATTTCACGAAGATATTGTTAGCCCTGTTTTGTATAAATAGGGTGTTGAGGTTCAGATAAGGGATAGTTCCAGAGGGCCAAGAGCCGACACCATTGTTTTTACATTGTTTTGGTTTCATTTTTGTAATGGAAATCTAGCTCTCTTTATTGGGGCTAAGGAGGAAGCCAATAAATCTTGTAAGAAATTCTAGTACTCTTTGAATAAATATTCTTTTCGAGCTTAAATGTTTTAATTAATCTCTCTTCTTATTTAGCTTCATAATAATTGTTTTGGGTAGTTTAACTATCGATATTTTATAAGCGAAGGAGATTATACCGTTTTGGTTTACAACATAAGTTGTTATTTTGTTTTAACTGTAATATTTTCCGAGACATGCGATTGGGTTCAAAACTGTCTTGAGTAGCGTTACAAGTATTTTTTTAGAGAGGAGTGATTATTTTACATTATTCATTTGGTGGAATCCGAAGCCCCAGGTTTTCTCTCATTAATCATTTTAGCAAATTTTCTTAAGTACTTTTCTTAATTAATCTCAAAACCAAATCTTCATAAAAGTCCGAGCGAACGAATCTTTCTTACCACTTGTAAAACTACATCAGTTTTTAGCGCCGCCGACGCGGACTTGTATTTAGGTTTAGGTTTTAGGTTTAGCATTTATTTATTTTTATTTTTGAGGTTTTGTATATATATTTTTATTTTCTTTGATTTTACTTTGGGTATTTTTGCTTTTGTTGTGCAGGTTTTGCTTGAAATGAAGGTGAAAAGTTGGACTTGCCATAAAAGCAGAAAGCCGAAGCTTTTATTTTTGTTAGTTTTTATTTTCCTTATTTTTGGACTTGTATATATTGTTTGTTTATTTTTTTAGTAGTTTATTAATAAAAAAAAAATAACACGTGCACATATCAATTGCATCGTCAGACTACCGATTTTAGGAAAACTCGTGGATTAGTAAGCTGAACCCGTGCCTTGGGCCTTATGGGAGTTACCAGCTGAAAGTCCACAAACCTCATCCTCGTACCTTTGGGTATATTTTGCTGTGGTAACCTGAGCCTACCCATTTTAGTCGACCTTGCATTTGCATGTGCACAAAAGAATGTCAAACTGGTATTACAATAGCCAATACAACGAATATCCGAGTGATTTTCAAAATGGACACTACTACTTTGACCACAGTGTGCATAGTGGTTGGGAACACCAACCTTTTAAAGGTTATGGTTCATATCATAGTGAGCCCAATTACTATTCGCACGTGCACCGGTCATACGAGCAAGAAAATAAGGAATATTATAGTACTAGTACCTCGTCTTTGGACGACTTAATTAAAGAGTTGAAAACTAGTCCTTATTATGATCCTTCCGTTCCTATTCTTCCTCTAGAAAAATCTCTCAAACAAATAGCCGATCCTTCTAGTCCTATTCTTCCCCTAGAAGAGTCTCTCAAGCTGATAGCTGAGAATACAAATAGGTTTGTTTTAGAGACGGACAAAAGAATTGCTCGGAATAATCTTGACTTCCAATTTAGCCTTAAAAATGAGAATAGTTATTCGCATAATCAAGATGACGAGGTTAGAATTGATGAGGATAGTGTTGATGAAAAATATGAAACATGTAGGCATAGTAATCAGGAATTTGTTACTCCAATTGAGCTTTATAATGATAATGTTATTTCTATTTCAAATCCAAATAATTTTAATAATTATTCAACTATTCAAAAGGACGAGGATTTGACTAGAGATATTCCCGTTTTAGACGATGTAGTATTTCCTTTTGATTACGAAGCCGATATTGGCTTAGAGGAATGAGTTTATTCTAAGAATAATATTTTAGAGTCTACAGATTTAGAAACAACAGTCTTATACGAAGAAGATGAACTCGTAGAGCTTTTAAACATGTATGAGGATGCGTCACCTGAATATGACCTACAAGAAGCAATTGACCATTTTCAGGATTCTGATGATCTAGAAATTAGGGAAATTGTAGCTAGCCTATCTAGAGACACCCAAAACTCTAAGTTTGGGGGTGATTATCATTCTCCCCGTGCTTTACCTGTAGCTTTTGTAGAGATCCCTCACTTGGGACTTGATATATGTGCCTCAACCATTGTGCCAGATTGCCTTCATACTAGTTCTCCGTAACCTAATAATGTCCAGGAAGAAGTTCAGTTGTTAGAAACCCATCCTCTGGTTGATGTGGTTTACCCAGGATATGATACCAAGATTGATTTTGTTTTCCCACCAAATATTTTTCAACCAATTGTGGGAACGTATATGTTTCAGATGTGTCAATTATTAAGTTCTGAGACTAAACCTAATTATTTTAGGAAAATAGAATTGACATATTTGCTTAAGAATGACCACCACTCTCATTATGGTCATCTGTGTAAGTCAAATCTGATTGACTTAGAGGATCCTCAATTATTCAGGTTATTATTGTGTGCTTCTAAATTTTTCCAGACCTTAGAACCTGATATTTCGGATCTTACTTATGAGGAGGTGCAGCCCATGAAAATATTTTATTTAGACCCCTTTATAGAACTGAACTCCGAACCACAACTAGATGTAGTTGTCTTAAACAGGAAACTAGGCAAGGGTGTGCTATGTTTATTATTGGTTTGTTGCAGTTTCCTTTTATCCGTGTTAACACTTTTTGATGCAGATGATCCACAGTTGTTTCGGTTATTGCTTTATGATATGAAGTGATTAATTCTTTCTTATGTCTGGCTGAAGACGTTAAACTTAGCACTTCTTTGGAGGTAACCCATTCTCATGCAACACGGTAATATCTTTCCTTAACTCTTTTGCTTCAAATGGTAACAGTTTCTCCTTGTTTATGCTTTTAATTTTATCTTTAGATTATTGAGGACAATGTTAGATTTAAGTTTGGGGGTGTGAGAGAAACTTTTTAGTTGCAATAAATAAACTCCGGAGCCTAGAAATTTATGCTTATTAAGGATGGCACTAACCAATTTAAGTGGATGGAAGCATTTTGGTTGTAGGAGTTGAGGAACCAATCTGATTAGATGGAAACATCTAAAGACTCTATTCATAAAAGCACAGAGCTCAGGTGTTAGAAATAACATGGTAGTTTCGCCATATCTCGTTGAGTCCTTTTCACTTCTGTTTTTATTTTGTTTTCTTTTTAAAATATGTTTCTCTAAGTGATTAGGTGGGGCTCACGATTCAAGTTGTTACCACTGCTAGGATGAAATAGAGTGATTGAGTTACTAAGAAAAAGAAAAAGAAAAAAAGAGACCAGACCAATCAGACGAGTTGATCTAGAAATTAGGATTATCGACCACTGGTTCCCTTGTATATGCCAGTTGTGTTGATATTAGTAAGACTAGTATCTCAATCCATTAGGATAGGTTCATTTTGGCAGTGGCCTTCTGTTGATGGTGGATTTTCGTTTAAGGTTAAATTTGTAAGTAACCAGAAAATCATGCGCTGACATCTTGTAAAAGATAAAGCCGATTATAAGTGACGGATACTCCTCACTTAATTCACCAAGAATGGAGCATGTAGCAACAATCCCATTCTGTGAATACATGAAATTCCTCCGAGGTTGGAGCATGCAAAGAACAATCCCTTCCTCGTGAATTTCATATCGGCCTTGTATTTCCTGTACCCATTATCGGTGTGGCATGACGATCGAGTGTTACTCTTACGAGTAACACGAACCTCAAGCACTATAATGAATCCATGTACGAAATACCCGTACAGTGCCGATTCTCGGTGTGTTATACTAGCCCGAGCCCTCTCGGTGTGTTATACTAGCCCGATTGAGCCCCTCTCGGTGTGTTATACTAGCCCGATTGAGCATCCGGACTTGACCGTATCGGTCTCGGATATGATTCGATCGCATCATCCAACTCCACAAGCATGATTGGATGACCACGGATCAATTCCATCACCCCCAGCGGTATGGAATACACACGGCCTTAGCTTGCCAAATATGATCGATCGCAAGTCATCCAACTCCACAAGCATGATTGGATGACCACGGATCAATTCCATCACCCCCAAGCGTGTATGGAATACACACGGCCGACCCGCATGGTCGACCATTGGCCTTCGCTTGCCAAGAAACCGTCCATACCAAGCATTATGGGCGGAAAACCTAAATTAGGGTTTGCGGCATATTACATGTGTCGCAAAACGGTCTCAACCGTCCATCTTCGCAGGCATAGATGGAGGGTGTAGATGTAGACTCAAAGGGCCCGGAGCATGTCGACACAATCACCATGTGACCGCCTACATACTTGGCCAATCGGTCAAAGCCAACCATGGTTGGTTACAACAAAACCGTCCGCCCAAAAGAGCATGGTCGCGCGGCTTTGAAAGCCAAAATTAGGGTTCAAGCCATCACGCGCGTCCATCTTCTCCGGCACGAATGGAGGGTCACAGATTAGATTAAGCGAGTCCGGTTATATCGGATGACCACCGTGGACCCATCTACCTCTCTCTTGCGGTCGGCCAAGGCATATCATGCCCGGCCAATCCAAAACGCCCGCTCAAACATGCGTGGTTACACTTCCCAAATCGCAAATCGATCTCGACCACTCAACTTCACCGGACGACTGGGTGGCTTAGATCGCGTTTTCATGAGACGGTGAGACATGGGCGTGAACATCAGCCCGCCACCTTCACGCCAAGCCAACCGGCCAAGACCGACCAAGCTAGGTCGTCTTGGAAAACGCGCCGGAAGAGAGCATGGCGCGCGGCTTCTTTGCGGCATCAAACTCTTATCGCAAAATCAATCTCGACCACTCCTCTTTGACGGTCAAATCGAGTGGCCCAGATCGCGCTTTCATGAGGGAACGGAATACAGGCACCTACACCATCATGCCGTCAACACGCATGTATGGTCGGTCCTCTCCGAAATTCTTCCTACGCTTGGTTTCGACCAAGCTAAAGAGTGATGCTTGCGCACCTCTTTAAAAAACCTAATTTCACCAACGGTCGCGGATGAGTGTCTCAAACATCATCTCGTCCGTCCAACCTCACCAGACTTGGTTATACAACCCCGGTCGGGAGTTATTTGGTTAGTGAGGAGTCATTACCCGTCACTTTACCACACCGTAATGCAAAGAGCACACGCATAAAATACACACGATACTTCACAAGTATCGACTTTCCGAATAACGCAGATTATTCAATTCAACATTACATGCTATCTCTCGTGGATCCACGATCCACATTCCAGTTATCAATCATGTCACAAATCGGGGATACTTACTGGGGTATTGGTCGCGGTTTACGGCGTGCAGCGTGCAACGCGCTATTACAAGAACGTGTTAGGAAGTCATGGACGGTTAGAGATGAACTGGAGAAGTGGGCAAGACCGGTCTATGCTACCGACACACAACTCCACCACTCCATCATCCCACTACCTCCACTTCCCACGAGAAACGTGAATGAGGCTCAATGACTTGTATAAATAGGTTCTCCGCCCTATTTCAAAAAAACAACAAGAAACGACAGAACAACACAAGTTCAGTCGGCAGAAACCAAGTGTTAATACAAAAACCGTATTCAAACACTCAGAGCCTGCTTGCATCAACCGTAAGCTTGCTCATCTTTCTCATTACAAGTCATAAGCAAGCCAACACCTTCACAATCTCAACACCTTCTTCGCTTCCCTCCCTAAGATCAACCCCATCTCCTTCACTTTGTGACCGAAACAAGTCTGGAACGGCCATTTCTTGGTTTAGGCCGGACTTGCACTGAGATTGATCTCTCGAATCTACAAGCACTCACCGCGCAAAGGCATTTGTTGAAGGTTTAGATTCATTCCTCATCCACACCCCAAATTACCAAATTCGGCGGGAGTAGTTTTCACCCATCAACAATTGGCGACCACAAATGGAGATTAATCTCTCGGTTGCGAAATCAATTTCTTCAATACCCAATCTGTTTGGCTAAGTTCCGAGATGGTTGGTCTTAGGACTTCCTCAACAAATCCAAATCCCGGTCGAAGTTCCTCCAACGAGGATGCCTCTCTTCCCAATCGGCGCATCTGGCAGGCGCAACAGAAGAACCCCAACTATGAGCGAGTTGGCTCGGATACTTGAGACCCAGGGCGAGGAACATGGAGCTGATCAAAGAAGCGGAACGGCGGCATACTTGACCTCCTCATCAAGATGACGTCGGAAATAAGCGTGCCGAGACCTTTACACCGGGACTAGTTCCCCTCATATCAACAGCTTTTACTACGAACCGCAGGGCCGGTAGATCGTGAAGGCTGTGTCTCTAGTGGAAGACTTGTGTGAACTCTTGCACCTCTCAAAAGATCAACGGGCAGAGACGTTTCTTTGCAGTCAATAAAATAGCTCGACGCGCACCTTGCTCCTTCTCGTCCGGAGTCTCAACTGCGTCGGAAACATCCATAAACAATGTTACATTCACGGAAGATGACATGATGGCGAGAGGAAGGTCACAACCGAGCCCTACATGTTACCGCACACATCAAGGGTTCGAGTTCCGAGAGCCCTCGTTGACACAGGGCATCTTCGAACGTAATTACTCTCAAGACTCTCAAGACAGCCAAGGTCAGCCCATGCAAGATTGTACGACAGCCCACCACGATGACGGACTTCGAAGGGAATCAAACCAGCACATACGGGTATGTCAATTTGAATTTATCGGTAGGACCTGTTCAGTCACGAGCAAAGTTTGAAGTCATAGAAAAGGAGCCGGATTACCACATGATACTGGGGAGACCGTGGCTTCACCACAACAAGGTCATTCCTTCAACGTATCACCAAAGGTGCAAAACCGTGCTAAATGAGGAGGTCGTCCGTATTCCCGCATCATTGTCTCCGTATGCGCCAATATGCGGAGTGGAGCTGTTCGAGTCAAAAGATGCTCCGCAGGAAAGTCCGACAAAATCATGTGCACTCCACTACCCACGTGGGCTTCAATCCGGAGGAAGACCGACTTACATCGGCTGGGGCCAAACACCACGACACACTCTCTCCGACGAGACGTCCATCTCCAACCGGTGAAACTTCAGCCCATCCTCACGCCAAAAGGGTGCGCTCTTTCGAGGCAAGCCGTGATCGAAGGGAAGACAATATACCGGCGCCATTGTTAGCAATTAGCGGGAGAGACCGTCCGGTCTCTCTCGCCCAATTGGATGCCGCAAGGACGACGGAATACAAGAAAAGGTATTGGACGCCCGCGATGGCTACAAGACGGAACCAATTCCACGATCGACGAGCTCGAGATTGTTAACATCGGGATCGATGAATCTCCCGGGCCGGTCTCTATCGGTTCGACTCTATCCACGGACGAACGTACAAGCCTGGTTCAACTACTCAAGGAATACCAAGATGTATTCGCCTGGACATACGAAGAAATGCCCGGTCTAGATGAAAAATTGGTCACCCATCACTTACACGTCATGCCTGGGTCCAAGCCAATCAAGCAATCTCCGAGGCAATTCAGACATGAGGTAGAAGAACAAATCAAGAATGAGATTCAGAAGCTGCTAGCTGCTGGCTTCATCCACCCATTCATCACCCGACCAGTTAGCCAATGTGGTCCCTAGTAAAAAAGAAAAGCGGACAGGTCGATCTTTGCGTGGATTTCGAGAGACTTGAACAAATCTTTTGCCCCAGGACGACTTTCCCCGCCTAACATCGACATGTTAGTAGACGCCACTAGCGGACACGGCATGTTTTCCTTTATGGATGGCTACGGCTACAATCAAATAAGGATGTATGAGCATGACGCAAGTAAGACAGACTTTCCGAACCCCTCTTGGCAATTTCTACTATCTTTGTTATGCCATTTGGTTTAAAGAATGCCGGCGCAACATACCAACGTGCTATGACGGCAATCTTCCACGACATGATGCATAAACAAGTAGAAGACTATGTGGATGATATTGTGGTCAAGTCAAAGGCTCGAGCTGATCACACCAACGTCTTACGGCAAGTATTTGAGAGGTGTCGGGAATACAAGTTAAAGATGAATCCTTTAAAATGCGCTTTCGGTGTCTCCTCCGGTAAATTTACGGGATTCCAAGTGACCGCAGAAGGAATAAAAGTAGACCCGTCCAAGACTCGGAGCTATCCTCACAATGCCGCCTCCCGAACCGTGAAAGAGCTCCAAAGTTTCATGGGCAAGGTAAACTACATTCGACGTTTCATACCTGGTTTAGCCCAACTTACCGCCTCATTCACCCCCTTGTCAAGAAAGGAGCCACTTTGTTTGGACCGCAACTCAACAGAAGCTTTCCTAAAGTCCAACGAATACTATCATCTCCAACCGTCATGAAATCTCCTGTACAAGGGAAACCATTGGTCCTCTACACCGCCTTCGGTGACACCGCCGTAGGGCCTTACTCGCTCGGGAAGACGGCGAGGAATCGAACGTCCCATATACTATTTCAGCCGAATATTGAGAGATGCTTGAACTCCGATATCCCGGAGCGGAAAAAAAGCGTGTTTAGCTTTAATCCATTCCATTCGAAGTTTAGGCATTACCTGCTATCCAACGAGGGTGATACTCGTGTCTAAATCCGATCCTGCAAAGTTTTTGCTTTCAAAGCCGGTCCCGACGGGAAGGACAGGAAAATGGCTTCTCCAAATGTCGAACTAGACATAACATGCGCATCGCCTAGAGCTATCAAGGGTCAAGCGATTGCAGACTTATCGCGGCATTTCCGGAGAAGGTACTACGGGGCGCATGAAGAACTCCCCGGAGAATTCCCAGGCGTCTCCATTCGGAAGAAGAGGTGTGGCTTTTGTATTTTGACTGGCTCCGCTACCCTAGCAATGATATCTGGGAGGAGCCGGGCGTAGTGTTGGTCTCTCCAACCGGAGAAGTATTTTCACATTCCTTCAAGTTAGACTTCGAATGCACCAACAACTCTGCGAGAATATGAAGCTTTCCTCATAGGGCTTTCAATAGCTAAACAAGCGAGTCACACGTCTGGAGATAAGAGGTGACTCCAAGTTCTTGGTGAATCAAATGAACGGAGTATATGCATTAAAAGAAGTAACACTAGCCCCGTACCGATCGGAAGCACGAGAGGTTACTAAACTACTTTGCCGATGCAACCATAACCCACGTCGGTCGCAAAGAACAACAAACACGCCGATTGTCTAGCAACATTGGCTTCCAAACCGAAGTTCGAGGGGCGGAAGAAACTTTGACGGTAAAAGGAGAACCATAGAATCGACATGGCTACCGCAACACAAAGACACCAAGACCGACGATTGGCGAACTCCGATCATTCAAGAGCTCAACAGCTCACTCTCCCAAGGAAAGGTCGGTCTCAAAACCCCGCAAAACTTCTTCATGCTTCATGGTATGTTGATCATCGGAATCAGACGGCTCCCTGTCAAGATGTCTAGGAGGTGACGAAGCGCAACCTGCAGCTGGATCGTATTCACAATGAAATTTGTGGGCAATCATTGGTGGTAACACTTTACCGGCGACTTCAACGCTCGGGTTGTGCGGCGAAATGGAAGCTCAATCAGGCATCGCTTAAGTCCCGCTCGAATTGCCGTACACCACCACACCAATTGGAGATTCTTAATGTGAACCGCACCGGGACTGGAGAGAGCCCTACATTAGTTATCTACGTGATGGGATAATTCTGCTGGCCAAAAGGACGCTATTAAGATGAAGCGAGAGCCAAGCGGTTCATACTCCATGAAGGGATCCTATACCGCAAGAGCCGGAGGCGATATGCTTCGCTTCGGGCGGAGAAGAAATCCCAAATCATGCGAAGGCACACACGAAGGAGAACATCAAGGGAAGAGGAAACTTTTTCTCCAAATACACGAGAGATACTATTGGCCTACCATGGAGGATGATGCGGCCGTTTTCGTTCAAAGTCACACATGCCAAACTCATGGGAACCTCGTTCATGCGCCTTCTACCCCTCTGCACTCTATAAGCAGCCCATGGCCATTCTACTGGCATTGGGACTGGACATTATCGGGAAGATCAATCCGCCGTCATCAAAGCAAAACGAGTACATCATAACCGCAACGGAATACTTCACCAAATGGGTAGAGGCCATTCCCTACGGGGGACTACAGGAGCGACAATTGCGGCTTTCATTAAAGAATACATCATTTGTCGTTTTGGCGTGCCCAAGCATATCATCATCGATAATGGCACTCCCTTCGCCAACAAGCGTGTACGGAGCTCTCGGAGGAGTACGGCATTAAACAAGTCTTCTCCACCGTCTACTATCCTCAAGGGAACGGGCAAGCCGAGAGTACCAACAAGACATTGATCCGGATCATCGGTCGAACGGTACACAACAATCCCGAGAGAATGGCATGATCGGTTACCAATGGCACTATGGGCATACCGTACGTCACCCGAAGCTCCATTGGGGTCTCGCCGTACTCACTCGTCTACGGAGGCGGATGCAATTCTCCCGAGAGATCGAATCCCATCGGCCCGGGATTGCGGCGGCAACGGGATCCACGGGACGAGGCCGAAATCTCGACTCGAATCGCGAGTTAGACACTCGGATTTTAGAAGGAGTAAAGCGAGGAACGCGCTCGGTGTACAGAATCGAATTTCCGGGGCATACAACAAAATTGTGAAACCACGCATTTTCAAGGTGGGAGATTTGGTTTTGAAAACACCAAACACATCCAACAAGACATGTCTGCACCAAAATTCTCACCGAAATGGGAAGGTCCCTACGCAATCACCAAGGCTTACAGATCAAGCTACTACAAAATCACTAAGGTAGACGGAGGCAAGTTTGAAGCAACGTCATCAATGGAAAGTGGCTCAAGGCATATTACACCGACCACTATCTCACTGTGTCAACAATACGAGCATTTATTTTCATTACATGTTTGAATCATCAACTATATTCAGAGATGTGTCAATGAAAACCTGTTTCACCAATCAAAACCCAATGCAATTTATTCCGCAAAGATGTTCAAAACTCTTGACATAAACGTCATTAACAATAAGGGAGTACAAATTTAGAAGAGGCCATCTAGAAGATTATAATTCCTTGAGAGCATCATCTCGGTCTAGCCTGATATCTCTCCGTTCTTTTCTTCAAGTCCCGCACAAACTTGCTCCACCTTCTCGATTCTCGCATCCAGAGCTTTCTCCTCTTCCAAGATAGCTTTCGTAGCAGGAACAACATTTGCGAGGACGCCAACTCGATCAACCTTGATGACATCAAGACGTTGCCGCAACCAGCCCACGTTGAACTTCATGGATTCACGGTAGATACCATATTCTCCCACTTTTCGAGATTTGATTCAAAGAACGTTGCGGATAGAAATACTCTCCATCTCCGCAATCATGGGAAGAAGGCGGTTTACCGCGTAACCAAGGCGGAGGAGCAATGTCGGACCACATTCCCGGTTGCGATATGACCGTACTTCCTCCACAACTTGGTGTACAAACCCACAAACTCCTTCCGCACTAAGAATCCACCGACATCCCGGTAGCTGGAGGATAAGCATTTCATGCGAACATCGAATGAAAGACCTGCATTCGGATATTCATAAGATGAGACACCCAGTCGGCGTCTTCAAGGTTCGCGAGGGTAGGCGTGTTTGAGTTTGAAGGGAGAGGAATGGTTAAATCATCATCGTCAATGACCGTCACACATGTTCCTAGTAGGATATCTCTGCAAGAATGAAGGGATTATTCACCTGACCGTCATAAAGAACAAACAATGTTTCAGAAAAGAAGGAAGAGACAAACCGGTATGATCTTCTTGACTCGAAGAACACGAACAGGGGACTGATCATGAAGCTCAGACGCGGGTCGTACACACTAACGGGAGATCCTGATGGTATGAAGAAGATGATCCACTTGTTGTTAGACATGATGGGAAATAGAGTTTTGCAAGGAAGCTCTCTTGTAAAAACGGATCAAAAAATCTCTTCACCTCGCATAAATACCGAGGAAACCCTAAAACGATTACGGCGCCCGATATATGAGGATTCAACGCCGACCAAGTCGGGATTTCTTTTGAGCCCGATCAAGAACCGGAAGAGCATCTGGACACAACAATTCAACCGCAATGTGCAAGCACCCGCGCCCGAAATCCGTAGAAGAAGAATCCTATCCCCGACTCAAACACCGAAGGGGCGGTCCAGCTCATACATGTACAAGAGAAACCAAAGCGACTCACCGGATCAAGTCCCGCTTCCTTCGCATCCTCAATCAAGACCAACCGGTTCCGTGGAAACACCCGACAATGTGAAACTATCCAGAAATATGTATTCACTCCCGGCTTGGTCATTTCGTATGTCACCATCTCATGCCTACCACACAATAGTGTAACCATTATATGCTAGGCGGGGGACTTAATGTTGATGGTGGATTTTCGTTTAAGGTTAAATTTGTAAGTAACTTAAAATCATGCGCTGACATCTTGTAAAAGATAAAGCCGATTATAAGTGACGGATACTCCTCACTTAATTCACCAAGAATGGAGCATGTAGCAACAATCCCATTCGTGAATACATGAAATTCCTCCAGGTTGGAGCATGCAAAGAACAATCCCTTCCTGTGAATTTCATATCAGCCTTGTATTTCTGTACCCATTATCGGTGTGGCATGACGACCGAGTGTTACTCTTCTGAGTAACACGAACCTCCAAGCACTATAATGAATCCATGTACGAAATACCCGTATGTGGCGATTCTCGGTGTGTTATACTAGCCCGAGCCCTCTCGGTGTGTTATACTAGCCCGATTGAGCCCCTCTCGGTGTGTTATACTAGCCCGATTGAGCATCCGGACTTGACTGTATCAGTCTCTGGATATGATCTGATCGCAGTCATCCAACTCCACAAGCATGATTGGATGACCACAGATCAATTCCATCACCCCCAAGCAGGTATGGAATACACACGGCCTTAGCTTGCCAAATATGATCCGATCGCAGTCATCCAACTCCACAAGCATGATTGGATGACCACAGATCAATTCCATCACCCCCAAGCCGGTATGGAATACACACGGCCGACCCGCATGGTCGACCATTGGCCTTCGCTTGCCAAGAAACCGTCCATACCAAGCATTATGGGCGGAAAACCCTAAATTAGGGTTTGCGGCATATTACATGTGTCGCAAAACGGTCTCAACCGTCCATCTTCGCAGGCATAGATGGAGGGTGTAGATGTAGACTCAAAGGGCCCGGAGCATGTCGACACAATCACCATGTGACCGCCTACATACTTGGCCAATCGGTCAAAGCCAACCATGGTTGGCTACAACAAAACCGTCCGCCCAAAAGAGCATGGTCGCGCGGCTTTGAAAGCCAAAATTAGGGTTCAAGCCATCACGCGCGTCCATCTTCTCCTAAGACGAATGGAGGGTCACAGATTAGATTAAGCGAGTCCTATATATCAAAGCATGACCACCGTGGACCCATCTACCTCCTCTTGCGGTCGGCCAAGGCATATCATGCCTGGCCAATCCAAAACGCCCGCTCAAACATGCGTGGTTACACTTCCCAAACTGCAAATCGATCTCGACCACTCAACTTCACCGGACGAATTGGGTGGCTTAGATCGCGTTTTCATGAGACGGTGAGACATGGGCGTGAACATCAGCCCGCCACCTTCACGCCAAGCCAACCGGCCAAGACCGACCAAGCTAGGTCGTCTTGGAAAACGCGCCGGAAGAGAGCATGGCGCGCGGCTTCTTTGCGGCATCAAACTCTTATCGCAAAAATCAATCTCGACCACTCCTCTTTGACGGTCAAATCGAGTGGCCCGGATCGCGCTTTCATGAGGGAACGGAATACAGGCACCTACACCATCATGCCGTCAACACGCATGTATGGTCGGTCCTCTCCGAATTCTTCCTACGCTTGGTTTCGACCAAGCTAAAAGAGTGATGCTTGCGCACCTCTTTAAAAACCTAATTTCACTAACGGCCGCGAGATGAGTGTCTCAAACATCATCTCGTCCGTCCAACCTCACCAACTTTGGTTATACAACCCTGTCGAGTTATTTGGTTAGTGAGGAGTCATTACCCGTCACTTTACCACACCGTAATGCGACTGATGCATAAAATACACACGATACTTCACAAGTATCGACTTTCTCGAATAACGCAGTTTATTCAATTCAGACATTACATGCTATCTCTCGTGGATCCACGATCCACATTCCAGACATCAATCATGTCACAAACTGGGGATACTTATACCCAGGGTATTGGTCAGCGGTTTACGGCGTGCGGCGTGCAACGCGCCATTACAAGAACGTGTTAGGAAGTCATGGACGGTTAGAGATGAACTGGAGAAGTGGGCAAGACCGGTCTATGCTACCGACACACAACTCCACCACTCCATCATCCCACTACCTCCACTTCCCACGAGAAACGTGAATGAGGCTCAATGACTTGTATAAATAGGTTCTCCGCCCTATTTCAAAAAAAAACAAAAACGGAACAACACAAGTTCAATCGTAAAACCAAGTGTTAATACAAAAAACCGTATTCAAACACTCGGAACAGATATGAGAAACACCATTCACCTAGTCAACATCAAAACCATCTATGTTTTTCTCTATATCCATCTTCTTAATCTATCCATGTGAATTGTTGACTCCGGATATTGATGTCCATAGTGCGACTATCTGAGTAGAACTTTGTCACTTATATATGAATTTTAGTATGCTTGAGTGAAAACTCGTGTACAACAATTGGAATTTCGCATCAAGGTACTTCCTCCTGTAGTCGATAAGTATGCCAACCAAGGAGATTCTTTAGTGCCTTCCAAGGTTCTGCGTAGATAGTTAGGGTCTGGAGTAAAGGTTTTGTGGGTATATCTCTTTTAAACCCTCCCGAGACTATAACTCAGCCACTAGGGCCACCTAGGGGTTTAAAGGCTTATTGCATACGCTAAATGCAATCGATGATGCCTGCGACAGTGAGTTAGGATTTTATTTTCTAGGTTAGATTTACTCGAGGACGAGCAAATAATAAGTTTGGGGGTATTTGATAGACGCATTTATGTGTCTATTTTCATCTCTATTTTCTATATTGTTAGTACCCATTTTTGAACTTATTATGGTGTTTTATATGTTTGTAGGTATTTTTGGGAAATAAACATTTTTGGAGAAATCGGCTCGAAAAGTTGATAAAAGCACCCGAAGGACATCTACTATTCGGACACTCAGTCTGGATAAGGGGTAACCAAACTACTATTGGCAGACCCGTACAGGATAGGGGAAGAAATCTTCACAGTACAAAATAGGGACACAGAGAATCACGGGTTACTGGTGGTGTTTTTGGAGGAGATTTTCGAGGGATTTTGTTAGGCTAATGTTCTTACCATATAAACAACATGCGTACGTGTTTGAGAACCAAACGGAAGAAAGAAATTTTGTTATATTTGGCGATTTCAGGGAACGAGAGATAGTCTTGGATTTTCTGGAAGTAACGTGCAAGATAAAGGAGAGATTGTCGTGAGATTTATTCTGCGAGATTTTGGAAGTGTTTGACTGCTACAGAATCCACGTAATAGAAGAGATAAAGGAAACCACCGTAGCTTTCTGTGAAAGAAAATAAAAAAAAGAGAAACCGTAGATTTCACGAAGATATTGTTAGCCCTGTTTTGTATAAATAGGGTGCTGAGGTTCAGATAAGGGAGAGTTCCAGAGGGCCAAGAGCCGACACCATTGTTTTTACATTGTTTTGGTTTCATTTTTGTAATGGAAAGCTAGCTCTCTTTATTGGGGCTAAGGAGGAAGCCAATAAATCTTGTAAGAAATTCTAGTACTCTTTGAATAAATATTCTTTTCGAGCTTAAATGTTTTAATTAATCTCTCTTCTTATTTAGCTTCATAATAATTATTTTGGGTAGTTTAACTATCAATCTTTTATAAGCGAAGGAGATTATACCGTTTTTGTTTACAACATAAGTTTTTATTTTGTTTTAACTGTAATATTTTCCGAGACATGCGATTGGGTTCAAAACTGTCTTGAGTAGCGTTACGAGTATTTTTTTAGAGAGGAGTGATTATTTTACATTATTCATTTGGTGGAATCCGAAGCCCCAGGTTTTCTCTCATTAATCATTTTAGCAAATTTTCTTAAGTACTTTTCTTAATTAATCTCAAAACCAAATCTTCATAAAAGTCCGAGCGAACGAATCTTTCTTACCACTTGTAAAACTACATCATTATCTCTGTTTCTAAACATCACTGCCAATGCTTCTATTCATTACCAACTCCATAGTCATTCCTTGTTTAAACCCACAGACTCGAATCCTCTCCGTCATCACGATCACCACCGATCATCCATCATCACTGGCATCGAAGTCGTGGCTCCAAACTCCATTTCGAGAGTAACCCATGTCTTTAAACACATTCATCAATCCACTGTTACATATTCCAGCTCGAACCCTTAACAATCACCCTTAACTACCTTCGGTAAGGGAACATGAGATTGGCCGAAAAACTGAAGATGATGGTGGAAGCCCTGAACTGAATGGTCGGGTGCTTTTAACAATTCTACCTCATGCTCGTTCCACTGTCAGTTTCAGAGAACTGACAAGCCTAACTTCTCATTTTACCCATAACTTCTTCATACGAAGTCGGATTGACTCCGTTCTTTCGCCCTTAGCTTCGCCTTTTAGCCCTCTTCAAGATGATGGGAGGAAATCCTAACTTTGAGCGCGTTCCACTTGGTCTTTGGCCTTTCTCCGTTTATAGCTAACTTCTTTTATTGCACATTTAAGTGCAAATTCACTCCTTTTGGATGATTCACCTAGCAAAACATAAATAAGAGAAAACATGAGTAATATACAATAATTCGCAAGAATATATAGCAATTACTAGCATGGATTCGTCACTAAATATATGCAAAATATGCACTTAACAGTTTTATCACTTGGAAAATCTTCTTGTAGGCCCAAGCCTTCTTCAAAGCTAGTATCTCAAACCCACTTCTAGTTTTGAGACGTGAAAGCAACATTCTTCACTTACGGATGAGGTGCAAACATAATTCTTTACTGCCTTCTAGCGTAAGATTTGTTGTTTTCTCTTCCATCGCCACAAATTCTCTGCTCTTTTGGATTCTCTATTCATCCAAGCTTTATTTAGTACCCAAAAACACAAAATTAATTAGTTCAAGTATTTATTCTTGAAAACAATGAAAATACAGAATTTGGGATAATATATGATTTTAAAGCACAAAAGATGAGTTAATTGCCAATAAAAAGGTGTAGAAATATGCAATATTTGGCACTCATCGAATACCCCCAAACCTGAATTTTACTTGTCCTCAAGTGAAACAGAAATTAAGAAATCCTAACTATACCACTGTCGATGGTCTGTCGAATGCATTTAGTATATGCAATAAGCCTTTAAACCTCTAGGTGTCCCTAGTGGACGAGTTGTAGTCTTGTTAGGGTTTACCAGAGGTGTACCCACAAAACCTTCTCCAACTTCAGAGCGTATCAGAGTCCTAACCATCCAAGGAGCTATGAGGACATAGAGTTTATGCATGCTAGTAATAAGAAGTTAGAACTACCAAAGAATGCATTCTCATCCTTAAGAGTTGAGCGAGAAATAACCATACCATATGAAAGAATTCGGGTTCGAGAGTGATCACAAGCATCGACTTCTGCCTCACCAATAGGGTTTTATGATAGTTGCACTCAAAAAGACTGCTTTTTAGTCTCTCATGTGTGCAGGCAGGAATAAAGAGAGAAATCCCGCACACGTTGAATGGTGGGAAGGAAAACCTTCCGAAATAATTTCTGGAGACTCCACAGAATCGTGGACAAAAATAATCTTTTTCTGATGATCTCCAAGAAAGGAAATCAATCATTAGCAAGGATAGGAGTACTCACTTACCTTCACATCCGATCGGAAATCAGCACCACTCTCACATCATCCATAGAAACGTCTTTAATCTTTGGTCTTCAACTGTTGATGATGAACTCTTGAACTTCTTAGAAACTTGACAATTTGTAATTCTTCTCTTCAATTTCCTTGTTGCTTGAAATTTCCTCTTAAATTTTTCTTCTTACCATGGTGTTTATTAAACAAAACTAAAAATAAACTACAATAATAATTTTTATTATTTTGACTTAAAACAATTCAACAAAATAAATTATGAAACTACTAAGTCCATGGATGAAGGACTTTATCACTCAATTTTCCACAACCTGTATTGTCTTGATTTCATAAACTTCACTAATTCTCATCTTATTTTCTTTTCTTTGCTCTTGTAAAATACGTATTCAAATGTGTACAAAATTCTGCTCTTTGTACTGTATCTTCACTTTGAATAAGAATTTTACTTTTTCTTGTATTGTTGCATGTAAACCTTGGACTATTTCAATCTTTCTTCATAGAATTTGACGTTGCTCTGCTCGTTGATGATGATGTGTTTCTATGGATCTGTTGATGTTATCGAGAGAGAGAGAGAGAGAGAGAGAGGTACCAACTGCAAATCAAACTATAAGAAGGAGTTTTTCATCTTTATACGTCATCCTCATGATTGACGGAATTAACACTCAAGAGATCAAAAATAGTTCTGAAAGTGGTGCGAAGTTGGGTAGCTCACCATTCCTACCCGAAATTTACGAATGGTGACACACACTCTAAAAGGACTTTTTAGATAGTCACAAAAAAATGAAGGTCGGTGCCTCGCTTGATGTAAAAATAGGTAGTCTCCATTAAAGGTGATTACAACTCTAATACCAAATATCTTTGCTGCACCTAGTTCGCCCACCGGCATGGTTAAATCCAAATTTAACGCTCTAACAACTAAGAAACCCGATTGTGTTCTCTAGTTCTTCCAATTTCAGTTATTTTGGTCAGACTCTCTATGTAAACATAGCTAAAAGCATGCTAGTGACTCTAAAATCTCTATAAGTTGGAGGTTTTATGCAATTATTTCTATATTTTTTTTATTTTTTTTTTATTTTTTGAAAAAGACTAAAAACTCTATATGCAAAGTACTCCCCCAAACCTAAATTTAACATTGTCCTCGATGTTTCAAAATATGATAAGAATTTAAACAACAACATACCATGGGAACCATGTTGATGAGACAAAAGGGAAGAGATTATCGGATGTCGACGAAAGCAAGATAAGGGCTTCATTATTCACGGCTAGAATCTAACGGTAACTCAGTTGATGTCATATTGGATCAACACACATATATACAAGAAGATCTAGAAATTACCTACTGGATTATACAATGATGACTCACCATATACCAACAATCGAAAGAGTTAAGGGTTAACCCAAAAGATGGAGTGCAGAAATTTTAACAGCCTCACACAATTATAATAGGACAGAAGTGCAAGTGAGACTACAAAACAAAATGAGCTGCCCCCAAACCTGGATTTTTCAACAGATATACTTTTGGACACAAAATCTCGCAGTTTTGGAGGTTCATCATGTACAAGGTCCAATTCAAAGTGAACTTTATTAGGGATGGGCAGAGATACACCTTCCAACTGTGGCTCCTTAAAGGTATTATATTTAGCTGCAAAATGGTCCAAAAGAATTTGAGAAGCACACAGTTCCAATCCTAGATTAGGAACTCTCACAAAAGTTGGTTTTACAATTTGTTTACAAACGAAATCTAGTATCTGTGGAAGATTATCAGTTTGAGACTTAGGAAAAAAAGTAGGTACATCTAGGTTGTTTTCATGTATAAGATCATTAGTACCATCACATACTCTCCCTAAATCAGAAACATGTATATCATGCTCACATTCATATAACAAATCATCAAGCCCCGGTTCATAATCATCATCATCCAAAACCTTTGTGTCATTCATGAGAAAATCAAAGGGAGCAACAGACTGTGTTCTAGGCAGGGAATCGGATGCATTTAAGTTACATTCATTTTTAGGCTCAAAAATATCACTATGCAGTCTAGTTTTTCCCAAGTCACAAACAAATAGTGTTCTATCATGTTCACAATCATTGAACAAATCAGCAAACCCCAATTCAATATCATCAGCATCATTCAAAACTTTAGTTTCAAGCATAGGCAAATCAGAAGAAACATCATGCTATGACCTAGGAAGAGAATCAGACACATCAACTATATTTTCATGCATAAGATCATTTGTGTCGACATACAATTCAACCTTTTCTAAGTCGGACACAAGATGTGCGTCATGCTCTTTTTCACAGGTCAGTTGCATAGGCTCAAGATGAGTAACCATATCACACAAAAATTCAGTGTTATAAATAAGAAAAATCAGAAGAAGCATTAACATAATCTAATGTCTCAGAAACAGGGGATTTCGTAAGAACATTTTCAGAGTATACATGCTCTTCCAACATTAAATCATTATCATCATCATCGTAACAAAGATGCACTTCCCTATTCAAGACTATAGTGTCTCTAGTCGACTCAATTACCTCTGGATTAGGTTAATATTCAATAGAAGTTGCATGAGCAGGACTAAACATACTATTTTCAAAATTTAATTCATTATATTAGTATCATTGAAACAGGGATTTTTTCATGCTAAATTGCAAGTCTGCGAGTAGGGATGGTTCCGATAGGGAGCATCAATATGACGTGCTCTGAACTGCCTAAAGTCATGCAAAACAGGGCAGTTTTCAACAAGATGGCCTAAGCTACCACACAAGGTACAAATATGGATTTCAGTTTGGGCATATGAGTCAGAGAAAACAACATTTTTATTTGTGCTCCTTTTTAGATTTTTGACTGTCCTAGTCATGCATTCCATGTTTGTATCAAAGTCTAACTCATGGAGATTACACATACCATGTGGCATTGTCCTAGTTTCCCTAACGGATTACCATTGATGGTTCTCTGCAAGTTCAGCTAACAATGACCATGCATCATCCACAGTTTTATCAATAAATTCACCATTACACATAGATTCAACCATGGATCGATAATTAAAGTCTAGTTCCTCACAGAGGATAACGACTAGTCTCCACTTCTCAAAGCCATGGTGAGGGCATTCACTCAACAAATCATTAAACCGTTCAAAATAATGGAAAAGAGTCTCCCCATCTAACTGGACAAAACAATTAATATTTTGACAAATAGCAATGGTCCTATGATGTGGAAAGAATTTTCTGAAAAATTGACTTGTAAGTTGGTCCCAAGTGGTGATTGACTGTGGTCTCAAACCGTAAAACCATGTTTTGTCCCTTTCCCTTAAAGAAAATGTAAACAAACACAATTTTAGAGAGTCTTCGGATATTTGGTCAGGTTGCATAACCCTAAAAATTTGTTCAAACTCTCTTACATGATGGTAGGGGTTTTCAAAGTCACCTCCTCGAAATATAGGAAGTATTTGTATCATGCTTACATTTAGTTCAAATGGGCGGTCGGACTGGGATAAGACAATACATGATAACTGACTTGTTCTTTTGGGGTACATGAACTCATGGAGACTATGGGGTCTATTCATACAATCACCCATTGTTTCAACTTGGACATGTGTGTCAACAACTGGGAATGGTATTTCAAATAGGCAGTGTCGATGAAGGCTAGATAGCCAATCATTTTGGTCAGGGAATCATTATCACAGCCTATGTTAGAGCATGGCTCGGTTGAACCCACCAAGCGTTGGTATGTCAAGTTTGGTTGTCATATTTTAGTGAATCAAAACTCATGTTAAGAGTCGCTTGATTATGTACTAGAGTTAAACTTCGTATAGGTTAGCTTGAAAGTATAAGGATATGAGACATTACAAGTATTGCGAAGACTTGAAGATGTGAAGAAGCAAGGAGCTACAACGACAACAATCATCCTTCCACTTGAGGTTAGTGATATTTGACTTGAACGGTTTCATTCCCTAACGTATCTTTCAAGTCGTGCATATTGAAAACATAACTGCGAAGCATATTTGAACTCTAGATAGACATAGTATTAAGGAATACAATACGAGGTTTATTGCTTAACCATTAAACTTTGTAGATAAGACATCGCCATAATCATTTGAATGATATTGTGATTATGTATGGGTATGAGGTGAGGATTTCATACTAGGGAACAATGTTTACATGTGTTCTAAGGAAGTAAGTTCATAAACTTGCTTGTGAACCGAAAAGGAAATTGCCAGGTGTTATTGGTTTTGTTATTTATTGCATATCTTATGAACAACCAATATGTGTGAAAGAGTATAACCGCTCACAACTTGTTGTGTTCTTGGTAGAACTGTTCACAAAGGCCTGACTTATGTATTGGTATAACTTTTATTATTAAAACCGATCTTAAGTAATCACCTGTGGTATGATCGGATTTTGTATGTCTGACCTCGTAAGGGAAAGGGAACCGATCCTAGTAAGGGAAAGGGAACCGATCCTAGTAAGGGGTGCAGTATATCAAAGGGAACCGATCCTTGTATGGGGTGCATCAAGGTTTATAGTAGAAAGGGGAACCGATCCTATGGACATGTGCAACACATATAAGTTAGATACCATATATATGTGGGGAACCGATCCTAGTACCTAGTCAACCGAACTTTTGGGAAGCTAGTGTGACTATGCACAGTACTCACATGAAGGTAGAACCGAAACTTGTTTTGGTAGAACCGTAAACCCATGATTGTGATTGAATATTGGTTTGATCAATCACATAGTTCTTAAAAGTAAGATGAACCAATTCTAAACTTGTTTGGAAGTGTGGCAAATCGGTTTCAAGGTTGTAAGTGTGAAAGAGAACTTACAAAGTTAAGATGTCGACAAACTTTGAACACGTGCTGTGAATGTTTATTTCTATAATTGTTCAAAGATATTCCTTAACAGCTAAGGGAAGAGAATCTCAGGATCGAAACATAAGTAAGTTAAGAATCTTTTAATTAAGGTTATTAATTTCATTTTGTATGGAAATTACGGAATTAAGAATGTGCATTTACTAATTAGATTTTCCGAGAGATTTCGATCGTTATTTTTAGACAGAGTATTTCCAGGAATTATGAAAACCGAATCTGTGCTTTTATGAATATCTTGAGAATATTTTTGGTTTTGGAAATTCTTTGGTGTCCAAACTTCCTTGTCTATAAATACACGAAGTTTGCCTTTTTAGCAAACTAATCCTTCGTAACAACATATTTAATCTTTTGTTGTTGTTACTGGTGTAGCCGCCTATTCGGAGAGGAGAGTAACCTAATTAGGCGAAATTTCTTACGACCGCTCAGTTTAAAGTCTTCTTTGGGATTGATAAGCTTTAGCGCGACCCGTTGGTGGGAAAAAGAGAGAATTGCGGTTTATCTTTGTTTTCGGTTGATTTGATTGTACCTAGTTTGTTTATTCTTGAGAATCTTCTCTTATGATATAAGATTCACTCAAACTAGTTCAGAGTTTCGACAGGGATCTTTAGACTGTTGTTAGTTCTAAATACGATCTGGTGATAATCCATTGTTAACAGACTCCGTTCTGTGCGTGATTGATCACAAGAGATTCAAGTGATTATGTGCAGGTTTTTATTGAAGATTTAAGAAGATTTGAAGACAAAGAAGATATTGAAGATCTGACTTGGGTTTTATAATCTTTGGTGTGCACAACACTTGTTTGGGAAAAAGAGGATCCAATTAATAATCGGTTTATCCTTGTGGTAGATTGGATTGATTAATTGAGTAGATCGGCAGCAATACGTTTCCTTGTGATTAAAGGTATTGATTGGCTTAATCTTAAACGATTACCTTTGGGTGATTGAACTTAAGATAGATCTAAGGACCCGACGAAGGAGTTTATGTTAAGATAAACAGAAGAGCCTTTGTCCGACTCATATCACTTGGTTGAATAGAGTTGATACCAAACAGATTTGTTGTTCCTTTACTGTTTGGAATACGAACCAAAGGAATTGTTCCAAGTACGTGACTTATTCACAAGTCGGAGGCGTGGGAATACAGATGGAACTAAGTGAACTATATGGTTAGTTACTTAGTCTCAACTATACGAAGTTAGGTGTAATTTTGTGTAGCGGCTTAATCCGGAGAGTATTCAATTCTGGACAAGGTCCCGGGGTTTTTCTGCATTTGCGGTTTCCTCGTTAACAAAATCTTGTTGTGTCATTTACATTTATTTTCCGCATTATAATTGTTTTATTATAATTAAAGTAAATCACACAAACGTTAATTCCTATTTACTTGATAAGAAATCCTATTGTGTTTGGTTAAGTCCGAACCTTTGTATCAAGTAAACATACTTCGTTGTTGTATTGTCTCGATCTCGTATCCATAGACGATCACACGAAGTGTGAACCGATTAGTTGTATTGTCTCGACTCAGTCCATAGACAATCACTTTCGGAGAAAGGACTTATAGGTAGGAAAAGTTTTAGCTTGAGGTATATTTGGGTACCCTCGCCTTTTCATCCTAGGGTACATGTCAAATACTATGTTATAACACCCAAAATTAGTAACAACTACCCAAGTCAGGAAACAAATAAAGCTTAGAGGGAAGACAGACAGATTCAGAGATTCACAACTATACAAGATTAGCACAACGAAATAATAATCTCAGCTAACATATTACTCAAATATCCAGGATCATGCTTACGGGAATCAAGAGCTAGCTTTTGAAATTATATACACAACGTGTTGCGGATCTGGACAGTACCTAGTATAACAGACTCAGCGATTCACAGATTCAAATAGACACAAACTTAGTGCAATGAAACAAAATTCCAGCTAGCGAAGATTTTACTCAAGTGTCACAGAATCATGCACAAATTATAGATATTGCAGGGTTTGAATAATGCTCAGTATGGTTGCCAGTGCATCAGGTAAAAAAGGTTATCACTCACAAAATAACCTGTAAAAAGAGGTTTGAGAATCATACCGCCGGTATAACCGGGTTTATGCACGTTAAATTGGTTGTTATGCTCATTTTCCTTCCCCTTTTTATTTGGTTTGAACAACAGTTTTTTAGGTACCTGTTAACTCAACAGCCAGTTTTAGTTCCCAGAATGGTACAGATGAAATAAAAACAAGATAGCACTAGTACTGAAAATTCCAGAACTCTGCAAAATGAATCTTCGGAATGGAATTTATATCTCAAAAAGAAATGGAATGCATAGATGCTGGAACTGGAATTTTACAGGGTAATGAAAGATTTTGATTAGCAGTGAACTAACAAAACTACTATATACTTGTTGAGACTCCAAACATAGGTGACAGACAATCCTTAGCAAAATCTAAGTTATGCCGAAATATGCTCAACCAACCGAAGTAACTCAAGTGGGAAGGACAGCTACAGACCCAGAAATATGATGTAAACCAATTGACATCCACTGACTGTAATCTAAATCTAACATATGATTGCACAGTACAAAGAACAAAAATTTAGACTACTTATGATTCAGCCAGCTCAAGTGCAGAAAGTTCAGGAAGGAAGCACAGGTAGCTGCGATGTGACAAATCAGGGTTGTAGATTCAATGTTCAAGTACCCCAAGCACTGAGGTTTAACTGTTGGTAAAGCCTAAGACTGAGTAGCAGGCAGTAACCACGGTGACAATGAATAACTAACCAAAACTAATATTTGCAAATTCCTATATGAATGCTTATTGATGCAAGTATACAAATGGTTTATCAGTACCCTAAGAAAACTAAAAACAGCAGAAACCTAACAAATTTACAACCTGAGCTATAAATAGAACTACCTACAGATGTTATAACTAAAAGCTTGAAATGGAACAGATTACTTTCTGCTAAAACATGTTGCACCTCATACAAGGATCGATTCCCCTTTGTGATGTGTTGCACATCTTACTAGGATCGGTTCCCCTTTACCCAGAGTCGGTCTTACACAAAATCACAAACTCGATCATACCATCTCAGGTGATTACTTACGATCGGTTTCACTAATAAAAGTCATACCAATACAAAAGTCAGTACTTTGTGAATAGTTTTACCAAGAACACAAACAAGTCATGAGCGGTTATAATAATCACACATATTGGTTGTTCACAATATATGCAATGAATAACAATACCAATAACGCATGGCGATTTCCTTTTTGATTCACAAAACAAGTTCATGAATTTACTTCCTTAAAACACATGTCAAACATTGTTTCCTAGGATGAAATCCTCACCTCATACCCATACATAATCACAATAACGATTATATCGATGTCTTATCTACAAAGTTTAATGGTTAAGCAATAAACCTCGTATTGTATTCCTTAATACTATGTCTATCTAGAGTGTTCATGCTTCGCAATTTTGTTTTCAGTATGCACGACTTGAAGGATACGTTAGGGAATGAAACATTTCAATTCAAATATCACTAACCTCAAGTGGAAGGATGATGTTGTCGTTGTAGCTTTTTACTTCTTTACTTCTTCAAGTCTTCGCAATACTTGTAATGTCTCATATCCTAATACTTTCAAGCTAACCTATACGAAGTTGACTCTAGTACATAATCAAGCGACTCTTTAAATGAGTTTTGATTCACTAAAATATGACAAGCAAACTTGACATACCAACTCTTGGTGGGTTCAACCGAGCTATGCTCTAACACCGGACTTGGCCTGTGTTTTTCAGTATGCAAACGTGTACGCATACTGTCCTACACTACCAAAACTCAGTTGAAGTAAGTATGCAAACGGGTACACATACTATAGTTCCCGGACTTCAACTGTTGAATCAAGTACGCATACGGGTATGCACACTAGATTCCCGTACTTGAATAACTTTCAATAGTTAGCATACAAGTACGCATATTATGCAATATCCAATCAAAGGTTAATTTTCCTAAACTCCCATTTCAATCATTGAAACTTTCTTAGAAGACGACAATAGATTTCTCACACAAACTATTAGCTTCAAAGAAATTTTCAAGTGATCAAATGATCAATACGAAACATTCCGAGTCTACACAAAATGACTGTCTCACACAAATCATATAAGATGTTACCAGGCGATTTTCACATGATCATCTTTTGACTTTCATCAAGAATAAAAGATGAACTTGGTTAAAGCGAAAGCTTACCAACACATATTTCGAGAAATAGATAAGCGAGTTAAACTCAGCCTGAAATACCAAATGTGTATAATATGAAGTCTATATAGTAATACGACTTTTGTCTCAATAGGAGATAGAATAGAAATAAACTTTCCAAGTGATAGATGAGTTCAAGTCTCCACATACCTTTTGTTGATGAAGTTCCACAAGCTCCCCTTAGTAGTTCTTAGTCTTCAATCGATGAACGTCGTGAAGTCTAAATCTCAAATACATATTCTATCCTAATCCGAGACTTAGCTATAAGTAGACTAGAAATCAAGACTTATATTTTTGGCAACTAAACTTGACAAACAAGCTTGAGATAGCAACGTTTGCGAGTTCAACCGAGCAATGCTCTAACATCCCCTTCTCATGATCCCCAAAAAACCTGACGCTAGTGAGTTATTTCTTGATAGCATCCCATGCCTACGTATCGAGTTAAGTGATTATCAGGAGCCTCACCTGACTTCTTTTCAACAAACTTTGTCAGTCCCGATTGGTTGGCCTAGAAACATTATATATTTTCCAAGCCAACTTTTGGAGACAGATTCACGAACTCAACATTGAGAGCGCACTCAAGTTGTCTGAGCATAAGATCAAGTATCGAGCTGATTATGACTTGTCCTTGGTATTACTTCGTTGGTTTGGGGAAACAACCCCCACATTTGAGGACGTGTTAGCCCTTACTGATGTTGATGGTGGATTTTTGACGAAGGTTAAAATTATAAAATCATAATTTTGTATATCTCGGACCCTTCTTCAAACGAATATATGAAATTCATATTTTATAATTTAGATATGAAATCTCTTGTTACGATGATCTCTGACTGATCATGTATCTTCGTTAGAGCATAAATATGCAAGGACAATGTTAGAGTCACTCTGATAAACTTTCAATATTCTGCATATTTCATCATTTATATTGTGCAACTCAGTATCCACTTTTGTATAGAATATTAATATTAGACGACTCCTAGATGGATTGACCATAATATAGAGCGATCACGTCTTCAGGATGTCACTGGTGGTTGTGGAAATTCCCCCCAGGTGTTCCCTGACTGTGCAGGAAAATTATTCATAACGAGTATGATGCTTATACCATCTCATACCGCGATTCTCGAATTAATTTAATGCTCCAAGACAGATTGCCTTCTAGTATAAAGCAACTAATTAATTAATTAATTCTAGTACTATTTTCATCAGTTGAATTCCTAGAAAATATTATATTTTCACCACGGTATTTTATTACTTCAATTCATGGTTTTTCTCAGCTAAATTGCATGGATTGGTGATGAATATTCGCCTTTCGGGCATTCGTGCCACCACCGAGAAAATGGCCTCGAACGAGCATCCAAAAACATGGATAAACGTGCATACGAAGAATTCAACAAAGGGGGATAGATAAAATAATAAAATAATAAAAGAAAATGAGGTGCATGACCGAGTCCATCATCCGTCCGGACGGCCATGTCGCTGCTGCCGTGTTTATTTTATTTTATTTTACTATTACTTCCTTAATTCATGACTTCCTCGTTTAAGAAAACTCTTGATTTTCCATATCTTGCTCAATCCACCATATGGTTAATAAAGCAAGTGGTCCCGCAACCATTAGGTCATTACACCGTGAAGCATATTTTAATATTTCTAATTCTTGGACGTTTAAGTAAGATCCTACTTCCTCATTCGAGCAAAAATCAAAATTTTCAGTCAAGATCAAATTCTTCTGAAAACACAAAATAATGCTCGAATGAACACCAAAAAATCCCAAAGTTCTCAAAGTGGACAGCCGTCGACATGGTGACACATTCATCACTATAACCTTCCCTAGAAGGTCCCTTTGCCACCACGGACGGCCCCACATATTAATTATTTATTTATTTATTTATTTGATTAATCATCCATATGATTAATCTTCCGATCGGACAATCCTCCATACACTGCCTAGCCGGTCTAACCAACACTAATAGACGGTCCTCATACCCATTGGTCGATCGGTCTTTCTACTCATAGTGGACGATCCTCTATCTCCTAGATCCATCACTTCCTAAATTAGGGTTTCATTTAAGCATAATCCTAATTAGGTTTGAACATCACGAGTTTTCATATTGATGAAGCGATCAATATTTTAATTAAATATTTTAATATTCCGCCAATAATTTTGTCGGCCGATCATCCAACATGCCGACTATCCAATTGGTTGATCATCCAATATTTATCAGTATTTTAATATTATGGTTTCTCCATTTCGTCATTCGATGACTCATGACATGGTGGATTCAGATGAGTATTTTACAATAACTCAACAAAATCTGATATTTTGTCAAATGCTTGACACATAAAAATACATGTTGGTCCATGATCGATCCTACAATCTCATTATACCTAGGTTCACCAGTCTCAACATCTAAGCATCATTGTTGCCTCAGCAGACACCTTATACCCAATTCATCAAAATGATTAGTCACATAGCATGTCACATTCATCACTGAGTTATGCTCGACTCATCAAGCTAAGTCTCACGATCTAGCCAAGTCAACAATTGACCAACTAAACACACGTCTTCTTTATAGACCTCACATGAGGCGTCAATCATGTCACATGGGGGATATTCACCGGGGTTTTGGCCTGGCGACCTACAACACGTGCAATGTAGCCATACATCCATGATGAGAAATGTGAGTAAGTCGTGTTAGCAGTTGAATGAGTAACTGAAGTAATGGATGGACGATCAACCAAGTCTCCCTCACATTGAGGAAATAGTTCAATCACGATTTCTCACGTCCTCACTCTTCCACCCCTACCCAATTGTCACACTTATTGGAGATGAGTGTTTTAACCACTTCTGCAATAAATAAGTTTCTCAACCTATGATATGGACAACTTAGCAAAAAACGAACTTATTAGAACTAAGCAAGAAACCTAACTTACGGAAGTCCATCATTATCATAAGTATTTTTATCGGTCTAACACGGAGAATTCAACACATCTGCAATCCATCAGTTACCAATATTGATCTCACACATTCTTCGCTTCCCTTCATACAAACCGACCCTTATCCTTACTTTATGACCGAACGGAATCTGGAAAGACCATTTCTTGGTTTAGGAAAGATTCTTACAGATTAATCTATCGAACTCAAAGCACTCTCGTGCAATGCATCTGTTAAAGGTTTTAGACGATTCACTTATTCGAGGATCCCCATACTCCACAATATTTCGCTTTGACCAGTAAATATTTTTTACTCATCGAAAGATTGATGACCACAATGGGAGATTAATCTCTCGGTTGGAATCCCAATTGATCTTGGGTCAGGCTTAGTTTCTAATCCCAACCATATCCCTAATAATGCTAGCACTAACAATGATGGTGGTATCCTTGTCACTCCTCTCATTGAAGATTAAAAACTGAAGAACAGACAAAGACATTTGCGAGGAATTCGTCAACAAATGTGGAGATTTCGTATGGAACTCTTGTTAAATTATACCTTTCTAATATATCGAAAAACTGCTCACTCAGTGGAACAATTCCTATGACGGTAAATATACATTTATGCATACCCTCGAGGATATTTGATCATAAGAATTTAGTGAGAATGACCTTTGTCACTGAAAAGGTCCTCATGTTGTAGTGAATGAAAACATCCAACGAGCCAACAATCACTCAATTCCGAGTTATAACGAAGAAGTTATGTGTGATTTATTAAAGCAACACTTATTATGTGTTGCTAAAGAAGTTCGTGGATAGGAAACAGTCTACGAAATCTTAGTGACGGTTCACGGACTAAATCGCAAAAACATGACTAGATGACTTTTTTAGTCAAGTTTTTATTGTTTCCTCTTCTATGCAAGATGGATATTCTTCCAAACACAATTGATTGCCATATTAAAATGTGTGTGATGTTTTATACTCCTTCCTAAGTCAAAATGTAATTTATCTTATTTATTAAGAGACAATAACAAAAATACATTTTATGCTAGGTAATTATTGTGCTAGAGTTGTAACTTAGGAAATACTATCAAAATAAGAAGAGTCTTGAAAAAGGAAAATAGCTCACGATCTTGCTTAGGGTTCAAGCTACCATTCACTATAAATAAAGGGTCCATGCAAGCTACACAAACCACCCCTTGGAAAATTTGTGTATACTTCTTTTCCACTACTTTTGTTCTTCAAGAACAAAAGTGAGACAATAAAGACTTTGCTTGGGGATCACCAAATACAGGTTGGTAATACTCTTCTTAGATAGTTACGCAACTTGTATCTAGGTTAATTCAATAATCCTTAACTATTCTAAGGTTCTTCTCTTCTGATATAAGGTCGTTTAAGGATTGTTGATCATAAACCCTATATTTGATACATTTCACTCTAAGATCGTATACTGATACCAGTTGGTAGAAACTGGATTAGAAAGACAACTTCATATAAGGTGTCTCATAAATTCCTTAAGAATTTTTACAAGATATCTCTAGATTTATTCTAGTTATTCTTATTGTAGAATGAATTAGGTATCTCTACAAGTTTTGTAGCATATAAACCCTAATTCTACAATTTTGTTTTGACATCTACTTTTTACCTGGTAGTTATTGAAAAGATGAGGGTACCCAAATATACCTCAATCTAAAACTTTTCCACCTATAAGTCCTTTATCCGAAAGTGATTGTCTATGGACTGAGTCCAGAAAATACAACTAATCGGTTCACACTTCGTGTGATCGTCTATGGATACGAGATCGAGACAATACGACAACAAGATAACTTATGTGATTGACTATGGATACAATATCGAGACAATACAACAACGAAGTATGTTTACTTGATAAAAGGTTCGGACTTAACCAAACACAATACGATTGCTATCAAGTAAATAGGAATTAACGTTTGTGTATTTTACTTCTAATTATAATAAAATAATAATAATTGCGAAAATAGAAAAGTAAAAGACACAGCAAGATTTTGTTAACGAGGAAACCGCAAATGCAGAAAAACCCCGGACCTTGTCCAGAATTGAATACTCTCAGGATTAAGCCGCTATACAAAATCTAAACCAACTTCGTATAGTTGAGACCAAGCAACTAAACCTATAGTTCACCTAGTTCCGTCTGTATCCCTGCGCCTCCAACTTGCAATAAGTCACGCACTTGGAACAATTCCTTTGGTACGTATTCCAAACAGTAAAGGAACAACAAATCTGTTCGGTAACAACTCTTTTCAAAAAAAACGTGATATGAGTTTAACAAAAGGCTTTTCCGTTTATCCCAATAAACTCCTTTGTCCGGTCCTTAGATCTATCTTTTCAACAACTACCAAAGTAATTGTTAAGATTAAACAATCAATACTTCGAATCACAAAGAATCGTATTGATGCCGATGTACTTAACTAATCAATCAAATCTATCTGTTGATGGTGGATTTTCATTTAAGGTTAAAATTGTAAAAAACCAGAAAAACTATGCGCTGACATCTTGTAAAAGATAAAGCCATTAATAAGTGTTAGATACTCCCTCACTTAATTCACCAAGAATGGAGCATGTGGCAACAATCCCATTCTGTGAATACACGAAATTCATCCAGGATGGAGCATGTAGCAACAATCCCATATACCCTGTGAATTTCTAGCATTATTAATTAATGCGCAATCAGCCTTGTTTTCCGTACTCATTATCGGTGCGGCATGACGACGAGTGTCACTCTTACAGAGCAACACGAACCTCCAAGCATTATAATGAAACCATGTACGAAATACCCGTACAGCCGACTCTCGGTGTGTTATACTAGCCCGATTGAGCCCCTCTCGGTGTGTTATACTAGCCCGATTGAGCATCCGTGACCGACCGTATCGACGTCCGGATATGATCGCAGTCATCCAACTCCACAAGTAAGATTGGATGACCCAGATCAATTCCATCACCCCCAAGCAGGTATGGATACCCACTGCCGACCCCGCATGGTCGGCCATTGGCCTAGCTTGCCAAAAAACGTTCATACCAAGCAGTATGGACGGAAAACCCTAAATTAGGGTTTGCGGCATATTACATGTGCCGCAAAATAGTCTCAACCATCCATCTTCGCAGGTATAGATGGAGGGTGTAGATGTAAACTCAAAGGGCCCAGAGCATGTCAACATAATCACCGAGCGCCCGCCTACACACTTGACCAACCGGTCAATACCAACCATGCTTGGTCGTAACAAATTCGTGCGCCCAAACAAGGGGTGACGCACGGCTTTGAAATCCAGAATTAGGGTTTTTGAGCATCACGAGCGTCCATCTTCTCCGTCACGAATGGAGGGTCCAAGATTAGATTACAGTCCTGGTCATACCAAAGATGACCACCGTGGACCCATCTATTCCCTCACCCGATCGGCCAAGGCATATCATGCCCGGTTAATCCAAAACGCACGCCCAAACTAGCGTGGTCACACCTCCCAAACCACAACCGATCTCGACCGCTCAACTTCGCCGGACGATTTGGATGGCTCGAGATCACGTTTTTATGGGATATTCGTGTATAGGCGTGAACACCAGCCTACCACCTTCACACCAGGCCAATCGGCCAAGACCGACCAAGATTGGTCGTCTTGGACTGTGTGCCTGAAGTGGGCGTGACGTGCGGCTCTTGCGGAACTGGTTTTCTGTCACAAATCGATCTCGACCACTCAAGTTCACCTGGATGAATTGAGTGACCCAGATCATACTTTCGTGAGGTAATGGGGTATAGGCGCCTACACCATCATGCCGTCTACACGCATGTATGGTTGGCCTGGCCAAAGTTATATCCCATGCTTGGTTTCACCAAGTCAAGAGTGATGCTGCGCACCTCTTCAAAACCCTAATTTCATTAACGGTCGCAGATAAGTGTCTCAAAGATCATCTCACCCGTCCAACTTCACCAGCTTGGTTATACAACCTTGGTCAGGAGTTAGTTGGTCAGTGAGGCGTCATTACCCATCACTTTACCACACCATGATGCAATACCTGCATAAAATACACACGATACTTCACAAGTATCAACTTCCTGAATAACGCAGTTATTCAAATTAGCATTACATGCTACCTATCGTGGATCCACGATCCACACGTTCCGACATCAATCATGTCACAAACTGGGGATACATATCGGGTATTGGTCTGGCGGTTTACGGCGTGCGGCGTGCAACGCGCCATCACAAGAACGTGTTAGGAAGTCATGGACGGTAAGAGATGAACAGGAGAAGTGGGCAAGACTGGTCGTGTGGCACCGACGCACAACTCCACTACTCCATCACTCCACTTCCTCCACTTCCCACGAGAGACGTGAATAAAGCTCAATGACTTGTATAAATAGGTTCTCCGCCCTATTTCAAAAACAAGGAAAAACAACAGAGGCAAGTGTTAATACAAAACGTATTCCAACACCCGAGCTCCGCTTGCATCAATCGTAAGCCTGCTCATCTTTTCTCATTACAAGTCATTCATAGCCAACACCTTCACAATCTCAACACCTTCTTCGCTTCCCTCCTTAAGATCAACCCCATCTCCTTCACTTTGTGACCGAAACAAGTCTGGAACGGCCATTTCTTGGTTTAGGCCGGACTTGCACAGATTGACTTCCGAATCTACAAGCACTCAACGCGCAGTGCATTTGTTTAGGGTTTAGATTCATTCCTCATCCACACACCCCAAATTACCAAATTCAACAGGAGTAGTTTTCACCCATAAACAATTGGCGACCACAAATGGGAGGTTAATCTTTCTATTGTAAAGTCAATTTCTTCAAATTCGATTCAGTTTCATCAATTTCAAAAAGGGTAGATCTTAGAATCAATTCAATCAACAATTCATTTCAAGATGGTGTAATTAAGGTCTGGGTCAGCAATCAATTCTAATGGAGCTGGTGTGGATAACAATCCTGGTGTCGAAGTACTGTCGGTGGAGCTACCGTGGTCAATACATCTCGTGGAGCCGTCACTTCTACCATCGGCACTAGCGTAGTAGGAAATGCTCCGGTAAGTGTAACGCCTCCCATCACTGAGCCGGAGCAGCCGCAAATCCCGCATCACCTCAAGTGTAACACCTCCGGTAGTCACCGAGCAACAACTTTCACTCCTTCGTCAGACGAGGAGCCGGAGGCACAAGAGGAGGGACACCGTCTATTACCATTGCAGACTTGATGGAGAAACAGGAAGTTCTTGCTAAGACTCAAACGGATATGGCCGCAACTCAGAAAGAGGTACTCACTTTCCTTAAAACTTTGACCGAACGATTGCCGCAAGATTCACGACAACCCTTGGAGTCGACAAGAGATGCATTCAATACACCCGGAGCAGGCGTTTCCACTCGGACCCACACGATTGAAGAAACTCGTGTTGCTCCTGAGCGCCAAAGGGAGAGGGACCAACCTTCCAACTTCATTACACGTGAGGATCTGGAACGACTTCTCCAAAATCGAGGAAAAGGGGACCGAACGGATGTACACCAACATCAGCCACCGTACCCTCAAGATGTACAACGAATTCCTCTTCCAAGAGGTTACACCTCTCCCCAGTTCTCCCTCTACGACGGTACTGGCAATGCTCGTGAACACGTCTCTCGATTTTTGTAATCCTTGGGGAAACATGAATATAATCATGTTCTGCGCCTGAAATAATTCTCGAAATAACTTACGGGGAGGGCGTACACCTGGTACAACAACATCGCGCCTAACATCATATCCAATTGGAGCGAGATGATCAGTGCTTTCTACAGAAAGTATTTCTTCGTGTCTGAACAAATCACCTTTTCAGATCTGGGAAGAATTCTCCAGGGGAACAACGAGCATCCTAACGACTTCGTCAAAAGGTTCAGAACTCAAGCGCTGGATTGTCACGACCCGAATATCACCGAACGACAATTGGTGGAGTTGTGCATCAACGGGATGATACCCATATACCGCGCTCTGTTAGAGAATCTGGGCTTTCAAACATTCTTTGAGCTCCATGAAGCTGCCAAACGTTCAGCAACAACCGCACCAGCATTGCTAGAAAGAACCAGAGTTGTTCGAAGTGAAGATTCACGTGAAAGTCGAGGGAGTAGGCGCCTCACGAACAAGCAATACAACACTGGTCCTTCTGTGAGTGTAGTGGGCGGAGGAGAAAAAAGGAAAGCTCCAGTGACGGAACAACAAACCAAGCGGACATCCCCGGCGCACAAGACTTCATCTCGGAAAGGAGCGGACAAAGCTCCTGCACAAGACACCGAAGATACAGATTTTCCTTTCCCCATGAATGAAGTGATAGAACTCTTGGAAGCATGGATCCAAGACGATGCCGTCAAGCTGCCTCCTATCAGGCGTCTTCCAACTGAGAAAGACATGGCAGATCCCAAATACTGTTGCTACCACAGATTCGTACATCATTCAACCAAATATTGTAACAGGTTGAAACAAATATTCAGGGAAAAGATAGAGACAGGGGAACTCCAGCTTGGAAACGAAGGTGTTCGTAGAGACCCTCTCCCTATCAGGAACTGCATGATTTCTGGGGATTCTGTTCGCAAGACTGTACAATCTATGATGGAGCACTTGTGTGAAATCTTGTACTTCTCCAAAGGACAGCATCAAGACATATTTACAGCCTCAACCACGTTGTGTCAGGCGGGCGTTTGTATCCAGAAGCAGTCCAGGAACCCCAGTCTTTCCTAAAGGACGTGAGCAAAGGAGACTGGGGACTCCTAACTGTCACTCGTTTGAGAGACATTGAGTTCGATAGCGCGTTGATTGATACGGATTCCGAATTTAACATCATTACTGTCAAGACCTTGAGAGCGGCCAAGATTTCAAAGCAGGAAGCTACTCGTCACCCAATTGTGGTTAAAGATTCAGAAGGAGAACTCAGAGATGCATATGGATATATCGATCTTGAAGTCGATTGGGTGATGCCTCGACACAAACAAAGTTCTACATAGTCAAAGATCATCCCAACTACGACATGATTCTAGGACGCTCTTGGATGCATGACAACAAAGCAATACTAGAAAGCTGTCCTCTACCGGTTTCGATACCTGAAAGAATCTCCAACACGCCTTCTGAGCCTGATGGCTGTCTGGCACCGCACCAGCAACTTGCCAACGTGGCTAACGTGACACGACTTCCCGGGGAGAGCCTGTCAGCATACATTGAAAGGTTCCGATCTCAAGTAAGTCTCATCGCGCAACTCTCTTTGCAACCTACCGCCCCTCATTCTGACAAGTCCTGGGGACTGGCTCCAACCAACAAACCAACCCCGATAGGAGATGTGAATGGGAAGCCGGCCCTTTCAAACGTTTTATCAAGAGCGTAGAGGCTGTCTTGGTCGAAGAAGATAAGTCCAAGGTCCAAGTATCCGCACGCCCAAACCCATTTGGAATTGGAGACACAGTGACGAAGACGACTACATTCAAGGTTGGGAGCATGACGGTGAAAATGACCACTCCACCCGACTCACCCACCGAAAGAGAAGATGAACCGCACTGTAGCGAGATGTTATCCTAGGATGCTCACCGCAAGCTCATCAACGCTGATAAACTAGAAGGCATAACAATTCACTCAAAATGCTCAAACCCTACCGAACTTAAGATGTTGTGCTACCACTTTCCAGCGTCCTCCACCCTTTAAAACGCTGTGCTATCTTTTCCAGCGTGTTTCCTTTTACAATTTCATGTCATATTTGTAATTCCCCCAGAAAATGATTGCAATACTTGCATTCATAATTAGGGTTTCAATTTTCAATTTTCAATTTTCAATTTAATTGAAACATTATTTCCATCTGAGAACCTCTCTACCCCTAAAAACACAAAATCCTGAGTCAGCCTAAATCAACCCACTAGAACAAGAAAGGAAACCCTAAGCAAACATCTCATGGGAAGAAGGAAACAGAACGTGTGCACAAAAGGAAAATGATTCGGGCCATCTGCCCCAGTAAGGACATGAAGATCTTGCATCAGGAACACAGGTCCGTGGATATTTTATTATGGCATTATTTCTTTTATCACAAAGAGTTATGTAGGATCAGAATATCGCAACACCAATACTTCGCGAGATTAATAAACGACTGCGTCGCGAAGGAGTCGCATGGAGGTAAATAAATGACGTAATAGATGACGACAGTCAGAACATGAGGAAAGTGTGAAGACTTGGCGAGATTTAGGGGTGTCGCGAGGACAAGCAGTTACATACTCGCGAGGATTCGCGAGTTGATTCCGAAAATAAAGGACAGCTTAGCTGTCATCCATTATGTAATACCCTATGTAAAGGGTTGAGTAAGTCTGTTGTGGGGGGATTCTTTTTGAATTGATAAGCAAGTCATTAGGAGAGAGAAAATCAAGAGCGATTGTAATTTCTTTAGCCCTGTTCTACATTTCTTTGTAAACCTTTCAAGAAAACAATTAATAAAACACATTATTATTCATCCTCAAATGGATTGATTAAGCAAATTCGAGTGAGGTGTGTAGTGTGGGATTTCCTGCAACTACATATGCGCTAGAAACAGGGACTGGAAAATAAAAGATAGAAGATCACAGTTGAGATCATGAGAAAGGAAAAGAACAGATCAAACGAGATAGAGGAATATAATGAAGACATGGCGTACGGTTCGATTACAAAGGAAATGATTAATGAGTTTCATGAAAGTATCATAGGAAGAATACATAAACGAGATTTGGAAGGAAAGAAAATTATAGATGAAGAAAAGACATCGTCTCTAAAAGAATGGGAAAAACAGAAAATAACGTTTACAGCCGCAGAGGTACCTAAAGAAGGATTGAATCATACATCTCCATTAGTAATCACAATAAATGCAAGCAAAAATAGAGAAAGAATCGATAGAAGCGAGAGAAAGAATGGGCAATAAATAGAACTCGTGGATACAGAAGTCTCAGTGAGTATTATGTTTTACCATACCTACAAAAAACTAGGGTATAAAGATGAAGAAATGAATTCCCCAATGTATTATATCCATGGTTTTGGAAAATCCATAACAATACCTAAAGGAGAGATAAAATTGCGAATTTTACTTGGAGAAATTGAAACACAGGTAACATTAAGTATAGTGGATATGGAATCACCGTACCACATACTGTTAGGGAGACCTTGGGTACATGCAATTAAGGCAGTAGCGTCAACACTCCATCAGTGTATCAAATTTCCTACACCGAGCGGAATTGGCGAAATCAGAGGAGATATTGATAAAGGAAGAATATATCATCAAATTGAAGTAAAGTATTATGAAGAACGAGTGAAGAAGCGTAGAGATCGCAGGAAAATAATAAAAGCAGCTAAAAAAGAAGAAGAATTTAGAATTTACATGATAAATGCAAAAGAAGGAAGAGGAATACCTGGTAAAATCCTGGGAAAAGAGGGTGAACTCGCGAAGGAAATGAAAGGACCAACTCCTATGGGAGAACCGAAGTCTAGTTATATCGCAGCAGAAGAAACGAAAGAAGTGAATGTTGGAACCGAGGAGGAACCCAAAATCTTAAAAATTGGGACCAAAATGGAAGCAGATGAAGAGAGAAGAACTATTGATTTGTCATGAGATTACAAAGATATTTTTGCGTGGGATATGGATGAAATGCCCGGTACAGATCCATCCGTGGCTTGCCATAAATTGAAATTGACAAGAATATAAGGCTATTTAAACAAAGAATTAGAAAGATCGCAACAGCCTATCATCCTCAAATAGAAGAAGAGCTACAGAAAATGTTAGACGCAGGAATCATTAGACCAGCAAAGTACCCCGAATGGATAGCAAATATGGTCATAGTCCCAAAGAAGAAAAAAGGAATAAGAATTTGCATAGACTTTACTGATCTAAACAAAGCTTGTCCTAAAGATAGTTTCCCATTACCAGATATTCCGCAATTGGTTGAAGCAGCGGCAGGAAATGAAAGGATAACATCCTTAGATGGATATAAGGGTTACAATCAGATTCCTCTCGCCGAAGAGGATCAAGAACATACTGCTTTCTTTGCTCCAAGAGGATTGTACTGTTATACAAAAATGCCATTTGGCTTGCGAAATGCTGGGGCGACATACCAAAGAATGGTGGAAAAGGTGTTCGCGAGATGGATACACAAAACATTAGAGGTATATGTAGATGATATGTTGATAAAAAGTAAAAAAGCAAAAGATCACATACAGGATGTGAAAGAAATTTTTGAACAAATGAGGCAATTTAATATCAAAGTAAACCCAGAAAAATGTACCATTGGAGTCGCATCGGAAAATTTTTAGGATATATTGTATCTAAAGAAGGAATTCAAGTCGACCAGGAAAAAGTACAAGCGGTTCGCGATATGCCAACGCCTAGCGACGGTAAAAGATGTTCGAAGTTAAATGGGTTGTTAGCTTCGCTAGGAGATTCATCTCACGATCATCCGATAAATGCAAGCATTTTTTCAATATTCTTAGAAAGGGATCAAAGTTTAAATGGACAGATGAGTGCGAGAAAGCTTTGCAAGGAATAAAGGAACATTTAATGGATATATCAATTTTGCAAAAAGCAGAAGAAGGAGAAGAATTGTTGATCTATCTTGCGACAACTTCGCATGCATTAAGTGCGGTGTTACTCTGCGAGTGGATGCAGGAGTAGAAAAACCAATTTATTACATCAGCAAAACTTTCAATGCTGCAGAAAGGAATTACTCAAAAATTGAAAAATTAATCTTGGCATTGGTTTACGCAACATTTAAGCTCCGTATATATTTCGAAGCACATACTGTTAAGGTGGTGACGAAAATACCAATAGAATCAGTAATGAAGAATTCAAAAAGGTCGGGAAGAGTTGAGAGATGGAATGCACAAATAAGTCATTGTAAACTCAAATATGAAATATTATCTTCGCCAAAATCACAGGTTGTCGCAGATTTTTTGGCAGAGTTTCCTTTGGAAGAAGATGAATCAGTGGAAGAAATGATGGATGTGGAAGAAGAACACGGAGATCCAAGAGATTTGTTAACCGAACCGAATAGATGGGAAATATTAGTAGATGGGTCATCGAATGGAGAAGGAAATGGAATTGGAATTGTCGTGATTTCGCCAGAGGGCAATAAAATAGCTCTTTCTTTCAGATTGGAGTTTGCATCCACAAATAATGAAACAGAATATGAAGCTATAATACACGCTTTGCGATTTGCAATAGAAATGAAACTGGAGAATGTGAGGATTACCAGTGATTCACAATTGGCAATTCGCCAGATAAAAGAAGAATATGCTATAAATGAATTATCTTTGCAAAAGTATAAGAAACTTGTTGACGAGTTGTCGACGCAGATACCAAGAATAAAGTGGAGACATATATCAAGGAGAAATAATAGACTCGCAGACGCTTTTGCTTTTATATCAAGTATGATGACAGATCCGACTGCGAGGAATATTAAGATACAAACACTTCTAGTACCATCAGTTAATAAAGAAGAAGAGCAAGAAGCAGATACAATGATGATAGAAGACGAAATACAGTCTCGCGAGGAAGACTGGAGAGCAGAACTTCATGCATATCTGATGAAAGGGGAAATACCAAAAGATAGGTTAGAGGCACACAAATTAAAAAGCCATGCGACAAATTATGAATTAAGAGATGGCGTGCTTTATCGGCGATCTTTTGATGGGCCTTCACTTAGATGTCTAACAAGGAAAGAAGGGGAAGCCATATTGAAGATGTTGCATAGTGGAGATGCTGGTAATCATAGCGGTGGAAGATCCTTAGCGTATAAGGCAAAAACACAAGGATACTATTGGCCATATATGCATGAAGAAGCAAAAGTGATATCAAGGCGTTGCGAAGATTGCCAAAGACATGGAAAGAAGATACATGCACCGGGAGCACTATTAAATTCTTCAACAAGTGTGTGGCCATTTGGAAAATGGGGATTAGACATCGTGGGACCTTTCTTACCAGGAATCAGGACGAGAGAAGATATCTCGATCGTCATAACCGATTATTTTACAAAATGGGCTGAGGTGAAAGCGGTACAACATATTCGCGATAAGGATGTCTTCACTTTCATATTTGAAAATATTATATGCAGATTTGGAGTCCCTGCACAATTGGTATCTGACAATGGGAAGCAGTTTGAAGGGCAAAATATAGAATTGTTGCTTAATGCGTTTCAGATAAAATGTGGAAAATCAACTCCTTTGTACCCCCAGGCAAATGGTCAAGCAGAAGCAACAAACAAAACAATAGCAGACATATTGAAGAAAAAGTTGGAAGGACACAATAAAGGATGGTGTGAACAAGTGCATAATGCGGTATGGGCTTATAATACAACCAGGAGAGAAGCTACAGGAATGTCCCCCTTTTGTTTAACATATGGGGTTGAGGCTGTACTTCCAACAGAAGTTGTGATCCCGACAACAAAAAAAGAGGTTTGGGAGAAGAACCTTAGTGCTGGAAACATTCTAATCAAGTTAGATGAATTAGAAGAAAAAAGAGAAAAAGCATTACAACACATGGAGAATTATCAGCGAAGATTGGCTAGAGAATATAATAAACGTGTTAAAATACGTGAATTTCAACCAGGCGACTTGGTGTTGCGAGAAACACCAATATATCAGCGAGAAAGTGGTGGCAAGTTGGCGAGAAAATGGGATGGACCTTATATCATCAAAGAAATAGTTGGTACAGGGGCATATAGATTAATGGATCCCGAAGGAAAGAATGTAGGTAAAAGGTTGGATAGACCATGGAATAGGTTATATCTCAAGAGGTATTACCCGTAGAAGAGGGTAAAATGAAATAAACTAAGGGAAAATGTCTTGCAATAGAATGATTATGAAATTCAACAAAGTGCATAAGATTGTGCGAACATCTCGCGAACAAAACACCAAAAATGAATGATTAAATGATTCAACAAAAATGAATGAGTGAATGAATGGGACGAACCTTTATGGCGTACACCCTAGTTCGCGAATGATATTTCGTAAGAGGCAAATGTAAGACCTAAAGTACGTCATATAAGGGGGTATCTCTTGACATGGCTCAGGGAAAAGGTTACACCGCTCCTGGAACCTGAGTCATGGAAATCTGGGGCCCATGAAAGCCTATTCGGGGGAGATACCTTGGATTTCCAACTATATATATAAGGTTATACCCTGGTTGGACGCCCGAGGGTCTCTTCCAAGGAGTCGAGTGTATGACCAAGGCGCCGAGGTACACGGTTGAGTCAAGAGTGCGGGAGCATGGAACTTCCTTACCACTCTTGACAAGTCTTGGCACATGCTTTGCACTCGGCCAAGAAAACTCCACTTAGGGTGCAGCCTCGTAACCATAAGCCCTATAGGTATAAGGGATAAGAGGTCTGCGAAAACAACCGCTTGCTGTTTAAGACCGGATGGGAGGAGCTAGTCTTGTATGGCCGATGTACGCCTCCTTGAAGGGGCAACCAGGGAGAAGATAAGGGCGGCACCCTCCATTAGGGAGCTGATAAGTGTCAAAAGACGCAAATGTCACGAGGCTTTATTTTCGCAAGAGAATTTAGGCTTGTCATATTTGTGCAATGATCCTGCAGAGGCAATAATACTAACGCGAGGGTAAGACGAGATCAATGGGTTTTTACATGAAAGTGTAAGAACGTCCTGCGATTTCGTCGCAAAGAGACGACAATGTCACGGGATTTTATGGTCGCAAGAACGTTTAAACCTGTCATATTGTCGCAAATATAATGTCCTGCAGAGGCAAAAATACTTAAGAAATGATAAGACAAGGTCAATGGGTCATTACATGAAAATGTAAAGACGTCCTACGATCTTGTCGCAATGAGGGGTGGCAAAATAAGACCTTTACTTAGGAAGGCAAAATAAGACCACACAAATAATGATAAGGCAAGACCAATGGGTCATTACATGAAAATGTAAAGACGTCCTGCGATCTTGTCGCAATAACAGCATTCAAGAAAGATCTTTAAACATTTTGAATATAGGCAATCGAGATCTTTTCATCGCGAAAAGATTACAACAAAAGACTTAATGGAAAATAAAGGAATTGCTTGATAAGGTGGCGAAATGAGTTCTTATAATAAGAAAGAAAGAGAAACTAATTCATCCAACACCGGACTTAATCTTTTACAATCAAAACGAAAAGTTCAACAAGATTACAAAGAAAATTAATTCTCTATATCAATATTCTCAGCTGAAGGAGATGGTAAAGATTCTTCAACAATCTTGTCAGCTTCACCCTCGCCAGTTGAAGGGTTTTCATCAGAGATTTTTTCGCTTGGATCATTATTGATAACTTCATTATTAGCGAGATCTTCGCAGCTATCATAATAATAATCACTATTAGGAGAGTTGGGTATTTCATCATCTTCAACTTCCAAAGGTTCAACAGACACAGGGTCAAGGGATTTCGAAAGTAAAATTTCATTCACGCAAACTTCAGCTTTGGGATGAAATTGACGAAGAAGTGCTTTCTGTTGATTTCTACTCTGGATATCTTTAAGATGATTAAGGTAGTTAAACCTCCTTCTAGCTCGGTCGCGAGATTGGGCAAGGGAAGCAACTAGGGTTGCATTTTCCTTACGAATTTTAGCATGCGCCGCTTCCAAAGTAGATAAAGAAGAGTGAAGATTTTTCTCAGACTCTGCAAGAGTAAAGAAAAACATTAAAATTATAAAATGGAAAGTGGTATATAAAATTAGAGAAGAAAAATAATGGAAAAGGCAAAAATCTTATGACTACCTTCCTTCTCCGCGAGATAAGATATTGAGTAAGGGCCAAGCAATTATTCCCCAAGTTTTCCATGGAATTATCAAAACCATCACCAACAAGACCTTTTAACCGCGAACGCAAGCTCTTTTCGTTAGAAATCAATAACTTATTTTGCTTCGCAAGGGAAGAATGGGATTCTTTTAACTTGGTATAATCATCCTTGAGTTGGTTTGTTTTAACACTTAGATTTATTCTATTCTGAATAAGTTTATCTCTTTCAGTGGTAGTATCTTCAAGTTTATTTTTCAGTAGGCAGATAGACTGTTCTTGCTCATTCAATGCTTTTTTACAAGCATCAAGTTGTTGCGAGGATATCGCCACTTTATCCAATAAAGCTCGCTTCTCTTGAGATAATGTTCCATTTTCATCTGATAAGGTTTCCAACTCCAAATTAGATTTATTCAAAGAATATGAGAGACGCGACACTTCATTACTTAATAATTCTTGATTTTGAACTAAGCAGATGTTTTCTTGAGAAAGATTATTTATTTGATCCATAGAAAATGTATGGAGGTTATCTAAACGATTATATTGCTCCATCCAGGCGTCTCTTTCCATTCGAGTTTCTTCCACAATAGATTCCAGTTGATATATCTCCATCTTACGTTTCTGGTGCAAAACTTGAGAGGCGAACCAAGTTTCAAAAAAAAAAAAAAAAAAAAAAAAAAAGGTGGGGAGGAGAGATACCTTTTAGTTCTTCATTTTTCTTGCGAAGGTTATCGCGATCCAGCAAAGTATTATGAAGATTATTCTTTAAAGTCTTAATTTCTTGCTCCAAGGATACTCGCGATATCGTATCGGAACCAAAATATTTACCCAAAGATTCGTAAACACTAGATCTGGTGGGATCAGTGGAGGCTTTCTTAACATCATTCATGGTATCTGATAAAATTCTAAAAGCTATATCCATCCCTTCCAAGTTTTCTTTGGTAAGAGAGATACATTTAGAGGAAGAAGATATAGTAGAGGAAGAAGGAAAAGTCGAATCACCCATGGTTATAAGATCGCTAATTGGAGAAACCCGATCAATAGGTGGGGCGAGGCAAAAATAAGAGTGGGAAGAGAGGCATGTCCTCGAAGAATTTCATTCGCAGAAAATTCGAGGATTGATTTATCCTGCATGTAAATATTGTAGGGAATGGTACATTATCTTGAGAAGAAGAAATAGGTTTATCTTGCGAAGAAGTCGCTATAGTAGGAGATTTTCCTTGTGAAGATACTGTAGGGAAAGTAGAATGCTTGAATCCCGAAAGGGAACAGAGAGGAGCAAGAGCGAGAGCTTCGAGTTTATTATGGCGAAACCTCTTGGGAGATCTATCATCATTCTTATCATCCTGCGAATAATAAATCAAATGAGAAACAGAGGCAATAAAATTGCTATTAAAGGAGTAAATATTTCTAAAATACCTTACTACTCGCAGGCTGTTTTTTGGAAGCAAGAGACTTGATTCATGAAGAAGATTTTGGTTGCGAACCAGTAGGGATGTTAGGGTTCACCACGGTATACTTAGAACTGGGTTTATTCTTGCTGAAACAAAAATGGCGAAAGAAACATCAAAATAAGAATAGAATCAAGATGAAGTAATTTCAATAAGGAAGATCAATCAAGAGAATAGTCAAAATTAATGAAATTAACGAACCTGGATGCCATGAAAACAATAACAAAAGATAATAAAAAGAAGATGATGAAGATGAACAAATAGAAATAGTTGCGATTTATGAGGAAGATAGAGAAAAAAAGAAAGAATGTTTTTCACAGGCAGTTTTCCTTTAAATAGAAGGAAAAAGGGTGACCGGATAACATTAAATATACCGGTAAAAAGAGTAATTTTAGACACGTGTAAACGGTTATCCCTACATTTAAGGAATCAAATTAAGAAGATTTCTCGGGAAAATGAAGAGATTTCTTATATTATTTCATGAATACTTCATGCTTTGCATACTTCAAGAGATAGTACTTCTTGCTTACTTCGCAAAACTTTGGAACTTCGCAAAAGAATAGAGGCAAGTACGTACTTTTCAAGTCCAGTATTCTTTCGCTTGTTCCTTCATCAACAAAGATCACCACAGTGGCAAATTTTTCCTTAAAAATAGCTCTCCGAGCAATATTCAAGGAAAAAGAGGCAAGATGTAGGATCAGAATATCGCAACACCAATACTTCGCGAGATTAATAAACGACTGCGTCGCGAAGGAGTCGCATGGAGGTAAATAAATGACGTAATGGATGACGACAGTCAGAACATGAGGAAATTGTGAAGACTTGGCGAGATTTAGGGGTGTCGCGAGGACAAGCAGTTACATACTCGCGAGGATTCGCGAGTTGATTCTGAAAATAAAGGACAGCTTAGCTGTCATCCATTATGTAATACCCTATATAAAGGGTTGAGTAAGTCTGTTGTGGGGGGGATTATTTTTGAATTGATAAGCAAGTCATTAGGAGAGAGAAAATCAAGAGCGATTGTAATTTCTTTAGCCCTGTTCTACATTTCTTTGTAAACCTTTCAAGAAAACAATTAATAAAACACATTATTATTCATCCTCAAATGGATTGATTAAGCAAATTCGAGTGAGGTGTGTAGTGTGGGATTTCCTGCAACTACAAGTTATGTGTAAAGGCGCACCCTTGCGCCTGAGAATGATTAGTTGCAGTCTTGACAAAGGGTTATAAAAAAATAAAAAAAACCTTTATTCAAAACAATCAAATAGAAGAAAACCTTGAACTCGGCTGCCACTGAGTACAAGGAAGATGTTCAAATGTACGGAATATACTTGGAAAGCGGAAAAAGAAGAAAAGAGGTTTAGCCGTCAAGAGGATCGACATCGCCTGCACCACTGTCAGGTTCTGCTTCAGCGCCATCACCTATTGATGCTCCTCCCTTCGAATCTACATCAACTTCGCATCAGGCGTCTCATGCAAAGACACTCCATCCCAACATCATCACGGGAGCATTAAAGAGCGCATCAACATTAGGGGTCGTACCAATTGCTTTCGATGTTGTGTTCATCTCGTGCCGAGTCAAGAATTATCACGCCGTCCCGGATCGGGTAATCACACTTATCTTCATTCGAGAGGATGTTTAGGCTCAACTCTCCGCCTTTTCAACCGCACACAGCATATCTCTCTTCCCTTGCGCTTACCAAGCACTTGCAACGCTTCCTCGCGCCTCCACCGCTCCTCCATGTCAATCGCAGCTGAAAGCGCACAGATGCGTCCCCTGGCAATACGCAGGTGCAGGATAGACATCCCCTGTATAGCACGGCCGACTTCACGAAGTGGAAGATCAATCTTAGCCATTACTTCTTCATGCGCATGGGTTTCGGGCTTGTCAACTTAGAAGCTTCTTTCTGGAGAAGCGACAGAATAATCGTCCACCAATTCCATGATAAACTGCAAAGGAGAAGAGGTTATGAGCACAAAAATAAATAAATCATCAATCAATCAATCGATCGCTTAATCGGAGATCGATAAGTGCGAGCGAAGACACGAGATATAGAATAAACGATCGCGTGAGATGATTCTTTATAATATCGCAAGTCGAAAGAATCCCAAGAGAAAAGAAGTCTTTACTTACCACCTATAAAGGCTACCAATTCGGATAACAATCAACGATGCTTATCGGATACATCCGAGGAAAGTCAGTGTGGGAGTACACCTAACCCAAGGAAGGGACCAAGCTCGGATATACACAAGGGGAACCAAAGCGACTCACCATATCAAGTCCTACTTCCTTCACAACTTCGATCGGACCAACCAGGTTCGGGCAACGCCCGACGATGTCGGCCTATCCTAAATATACATTCACCTTAGCTTGGTCATTTCAATGTACAAAATTTGTCACCATCTCATGCCTACCCAACAATAGTGTAACCATTATGTGCTAGGAAGGGGACTTAATGTTGATGGTGGATTTTCATTTAAGGTTAAAATTGTAAAAAACCAGAAAAACTATGCACTGACATCTTGTAAAAGATAAAGCCATTAATAAGTGTTGGATACTCCTCACTTAATTCACCAAGAATGGAGCATGTGGCAACAATCCCATTCTCAGAATACACGAAATTCATCCAGGATGGAGCATGTAGCAACAATCCCATATACCCCGTGAATTTCTAGCATTATTAATTAATGCGCAATCAGCCTTGTATTTTCTCGTACTCATTATCAGTGCGGCATGACGACTGAGTGTCACTCTTACAGAGCAACACGAACCTCCAAGCATTATAATGAAACCATGTACGAAATACCCGTACAGTGACTCTCGGTGTGTTATACTAGCCCGATTGAGCCCCTCTCGGTGTGTTATACTAGCCCGATTGAGCATCCAGACCGACCGTATCGATCCGGGATATGATCGCAGTCATCCAACTCCACAAGTATGATTGGATGACCCGGATCAATTCCATCACCCCCAAGCGGTATGGAATACCCACCGCCGACCCGCATGGCTCGGCCATTGGCCTAGCTTTCCAAAAACGTTCATACCAAGCAAGATGGACGGAAAACCCTAAATTAGGGTTTGCGGCATATTACATGTGCCGCAAAATAGTCTCAACCATCCATCTTCGCAGTATAGATGGAGGGTGTAGATGTAAACTCAAAGGGCCCAGAGCATGTCAACATAATCACCGAGCGCCCGCCACACACTTGACCAACCGGTCAATACCAACCATGCTTGGTCGTAACAAATTCGTGCGCCCAAACAAGGGGTGACGCACGGCTTTGAAATCCCGAAATTAGGGTTTTTGAGCATCACGAGCGTCCATCTTCTCCTAAGACGAATGGAGGGTCCAAGATTAGATTAAGCGTCCTGGTCATACCAAAGATGACCACCGTGGACCCATCTATTCCCTCACCCGATCGTCCAAGGCATATCATGCCCGGTTAATCCAAAACGCACGCCCAAACTAGCGTGGTCACACCTCCCAAACCACAAACCGATCTCGACCGCTCAACTTCACGGACGATTTGGATGGCTCGAATCACGTTTTTATGGGATATTCAGGTATAGGCGTGAACACCAACCTACCACCTTCACACCAGGCCAATCGGCCAAGACCGACCAAGATTGGTCGTCTTGGAACGTGTGCCTGAAGTGGGCGTAACGTGCGGCTCTTGCGACACTGGTTTTCTGTCACAAATCGATCTCGACCACTCAACTTCACCGGATGAATTGAGTGACCCAGATCATACTTTCGTGAGGTAATGGGGTATAGGCGCCTACACCATCATGCCGTCTACATGCATGTATGGTCGGCCTGGCCAAAGTTATATCCCATGCTTGGTTTCGACCAAGTCAAGAGTGATGCTGCGCACCTCTTCAAAACCCTAATTTCATTAACGGTCGCAGATGAGTGTCTCAAAGATCATCTCACCCGTCCAACTTCACCAGCTTGGTTATACAACCCGGTCAGAGTTAGTTGGTCGGTGAGGCGTCATTACCCATCACTTTACCACACCATGATGCAATACCGCATAAAATACACACGATACTTCACAAGTATCAACTTCCGAATAACGCAGTTATTCAAATTAGCATTACATGCTACCTATCGTGGATCCACGATCCACACGTTCCAGACATCAATCATGTCACAAACCGGGGATACATACTCGGGGTATTGGTCCTGGCGGTTTACAGCGTGCGGCGTGCAACGCGCCATCACAAGAACGTGTTAGGAAGTCATGGACGGTAAGAGATGAACAAGAGAAGTGGGCAAGACCGGGTCGTGTGGCACCGACGCACAACTCCACTACTCCATCACTCCACTTCCTCCACTTCCCACGAGAGACGTGAATAAAGCTCAATGACTTGTATAAATAGGTTCTCCGCCCTATTTCAAAAACAAGGAAAAACAACAGAGGCAAGTGTTAATACAAAACGTATTCCAACACCCAGAGCCTGCTTGCATCAATCGTAAGCCTGCTCATCTTTCTGTTACAAGTCATTCATAGCTAACACCTTCACAATCTCAACACCTTCTTCGCTTCCCTCCCTAAGATCAACCCCATCTCCTTTACTTTGTGACCGAAACAAGTCTGGAACAGCCATTTCTTGGTTTAGGCCGGACTTGCACAGATTGACTTCCGAATCTACAAGCACTCACCGCGTAGTGCATTTGTTTAGGGTTTAGATTCATTCCTCATCCACACACCCCAAATTACCAAATTCAACAAGAGTAGTTTTCACCCATAAACACTATCACAAAGATAAACCGATTATAGTTGGATCCCCGGGCGATCAAGTTTTGTGCACACCAAAGATTATGAACCCAAATCAGAAATCTTCTTCGTCTTCAAATCTTCTTAAATCTTCAATAAACACCTGAACACAATCAACTTGAATCTCTTGTGATCAATCACACACAGAACGGAGTCTGTTAACAATGGATTATCACAAGACGTCTTTAGATCTACAAACAGTCTAAAGATCCTCGTCGAAACTTCGATCTAGTTTGAGTGAATCTTATATCAGAAGAGAAGATTCTCAAGCATAAACAAACTAGGTGCAATAAAAGTTCAACAACCGTTATTCAATCAAATCAATCAAAAACTAATAATAAACTGCAATTATCTAGTTTCCCACCAACGGTACTCGTAGAGCTTCCCAATCCCAAAGAAGTCTTTAAAACGAGCGGTCGTAAGAGATTTCGCCTAATTAGGTTACTTTCCTCTCCGAATAGACGGCTCCACCAGTAACAACACAACAAGGTAGTTTTGCTGGCTCTGAGGATTAGTTTGCTTGAAATGCAAACTTCAATATTTATAGACCAAGGAAGTTAAGACACCAAGGAATTTCCAAAACCGAAAATATTCTCAAGATATGATACGGTTTCCATAATTCCTGGAAATGCTTTGTCCAAATATTGACCGAAATCTCAGTAGAAAATCTCCAATTAGTAAACGCACATTACCAATTTTTATTTTCAAAAGATATGCATTTTAATCGCTGGAAATTAAAAGCATATAAAACTAAAAACCTTAATTAAAAGATTCTCAATTTATTTCGATCCGGGATTCTCCTTTAGCTATTAAGGAATATCTTTGAACAATTAAAGATAAGCGTTACTCCACATGTTCAAAGTATGTCGACATCTTTACTTTGTAAATCCTTTTTCATATTTACAATCTTGGAACCGATTTGCCACACTTCCAAACAAGTTTAGAATTGGTTCATCTGACTTCCAAGAACTATGTGATTGATTATCCTATCAAATCACCAATCATGGGTTTCATGGTTCTACCAAAACAAGTTTCGGTTCTACCTCCATGTGGGTACTAGAATTAGTCACGCCACTTACCAAAACTTGGTTGACTAGGTACTAGGATAGGTTCCCACATATATATGGTACCTAACTTATATTTGGTGCACATGTTCATAGGATCGGTTCCCCAATAACTAAAAACTTGTTGCACCTCTTACAAGGATCGATTCCCCTTTTGTGATCGGTTGCACCTCTTACTAGGATCGGTTCCCTAATGACTAGAGTTGGTCATACCAATTACAACAAATCGAGCATACCATCTCAGGTGATTACTTAAAATCGGTTTCACTAATAAAAGTCATACCGATATAAAAGTCAGGCCTTGTGAATAGTTTTACCCAAGAACATAAACAAGTTATGAGCGGTTATACTAAACACACATATTGGTAATCCAAATATTTGCAATGAATAACAATACCAATAAGCCGAGCGATTTCCCTTTCGGTTCATAACACAAGTTTATGAATTATACTTCCTTTAAACGAATGTAAAACATTGTTTCCTAGGAAGAAATCTTCACCCATACCCATACATAATCACAATAGATTCATACGATTATGTCGATGTCTTATATACGAAGTTCAAAAGATAAGCATTATACTTCGTATTGTAATTCCTTAATACTATGTCTAACTAGAGTATAATCATTCACAGCTTCGCAGTTATGTTTTCAATATGCACGACTTGAAAGATACGTTTGGGAATGAAATAGTTCAAGTCAAATATTACTAACCTCAAGTGGAAGGATGATTTCGTCGTTGTAGCTCTTTACTTCTTCACATTCTTCAAGCTTTCGCGTAATACTTGTAATGTCTCATATCCTAATACTTTCAAGCTAACCTATACGAAGTTGACTCTACTAAATAATCAAGTGACTCTTTAAATGAGTTTTGGTTCACTAAAATATGACAACCAAACTTGACATACCAACGCTTGGTGGGTTCAACCGAGCAATGCTCTAACAATCTCCCCCTTTGTCAATTTTAGTGACAAAACTCTTACATCATATGGATAAACAAATTACAAGAATTCATTACACATACGCTTGATTCCCAAATTCAACAGCACAATAACCTGTATACATTCAATTCATAAATGTCGATGTTGACATTATAATAACAAAGCTAATACTCCCCCTAAAGGTAAGATAGGTAGATTTTCAATCCGCACGTCTTTGTTATTTCCTTTGTAGTCCGTGTAACTACACGTATCAATATGATATGCTAATCCCCCTTAGTCTATGCTTTACTCTTTCGTTAGATAAACCATTAAAGCACCATTGTCCTTTCCTTAGTGATACCAAATCAATACAAATCAATATCAGTATCACTTGTTTACTCCATATATTTCTCCCCCTTTTTGTCACAAAATGACAAAGGTACGAGCAAACAAAGGACAAACCGAAAGGATCTTACAAATCTCAAAAGACTTGCAACCTATAAGAGTTAAGCACGGGAGTTCCACACACCATTTTTGATAACCAATATCAAAACCGAAACTACAAAGTAATTTTGTTTTGATATGTTACCAAGGAAACAATTGCCCGAAGCAATTTTCCCTAATAGTTTAGCAAACCGAAAAATCGACTAAGCATCTTATCCGGAATCGAATTGGACTAAACAATTCATTCCGAAAACCTTTTGCTAAGCCATAAACAATTCATACAAACCAAATAAATCAACTTGCGTAATTATTTACCTCAACCGGAAGCAATTGAAACAACATAGACATTAAAGTACCGCAATTGCACCAAAATTTTGTAAGCCTAAATAATTGATACAAAACAATAAAGCAAGATAACAATAGTTTTTCTTAAACGGAAACAATTGAATCACACACATATCCATACACAAATAATGGAATAAACATCAATTGTACTGAAATTTTGTTAAGCAAAAGCAATAAAATCAGGCTTTTCTTAAACAGGAAAATAATTAACTAACAAATTCAAATTCCGCATCCTCTTCACCCCTGAAAGATATATCATTAAGCGCCAGTTCAAGATAGAACTCTCCCCCATTATATTGTCATCCTCTCGCAAGACAAAAGAACAACAACAAAAACCAACCTTTACCAGAGAAAGGTTGAAAACCAGTCTTAACTAATGCAATGCAAAAGTTGAAACCCCGAAACACAAGGTACTAATGTACCTTGACAATGCCAATAGACTGCCTTAAGTTTTCGAATGTTGCCCTGTCTAAGGGTTTAGTGAGAATATCAGCAAGTTGACGTTCAGATGGCACATATTCCAGTTTGATAACTCCATTCTCATATAATTCTCTAATAAAGTGATATCTAATATCTATATGTTTATACTGTTCAACTATGCACTTGAGTCATCACAAAGGATGCTCAGAGATGCTTCATCCACAAAAGTTGAGTACAACATGTACCTATAATCGACCAAGAATATATTTTGACAAAGATATATAATAATCAACCTAGGGTAAAATCTTTATAATAATCAAAATTTTGTTTCTTCAAACAACGTTTGTGCTTAGCAAAGCTACAAGATTTTGACCAACATAAAAGCATCCACTCATCATGAGGTGCTTTTCCAATCTTGAATTCGCTCATATAAACCATAATTAGGGTAAATATTTATTTCCGTAGTCAATGAGCATTTGCTTCATCCACAAAAAGTTGAGTACAACATGTACCCTAAGGTGGTGTCAGCTAAGAATATATGATCCTAATCATTAATTAAATTAGCTTTCACAAGTTGACAAAGACTGTGAATTTTGTTTCTTGCTGTGCCAAGCTACAAGATTTTGACCAACATAAAAGCATCCACCAGAGGTGCTTTTCCAATCTTCTACACATCCTGCCCAGTCCGCATCTGAATAGGCAACAAGGCTGCTGTTCGTATCCATAGAGTATGATAAACCATAATCTAGGGTACCATTAACATATCTTATGATTCGTTTTACAGCTTTTAGATGTGATTCTCTAGGATATGCTTGAAATCTTGCACAACATCCCACACTAAAGGCAATGTCTGGTCTTGTTGTAGTTAAGTATAGCAAGCTTCCTATCATAGATCTGTATAATTTCTGATCAACTGATTTTTCTCCTGGATTCAATTGAAGTTTTCCGGTAGTTAGCATCAGAGTTTCCATAGGTGTTGCGCCTTTTAGTTCGAATTTTTCAACTAAATTCCTTGCATATTTTTCTTGAGAAAGAAGAATATTGTCTTTTTGTTGTTGTATTTGCAAACCAAGAAAATATGATAATTCTCCAACATTGCTCATTTCGAATTCTCCACTCATAAGATTCAGAAATTCATATGTTAGAGATTTTGAGGTGGATCCATAGATGATGTCATCTACATATATTTGTGCTACAAGTACATTCTTTCCACTCCATTTGGTGAAGAGTGTCTTATCAGCACCACCTCTAGAGAATCCTTTTTGAAGTAAGAAGGATGTCAACTTATCATACCAAGCTCTTGGAGCTTGTTTTAGACCACACAAGGCCTTTTTGAGTTTAAAGACATGATCTGGGAATAATGGATCTTCAAATACTTTGGGTTGAGCAACAAACACCTCTTCTTTTAAATCCCCATTCAGAAATGCTGATTTAATATCCATTTGAAACAGTTTTATCTTAAGATAGCAGGCATAAGCAAGTAAAAGTATTATTGATTCTAAAAGAACAACAAGAGCAAAAGTTTCATCAAAATCAATACCTTCAATTTTAGAATATCCTTGAACAACGAGCCTAGCTTTGTTTCTGACAATTGTTCCTAATTCGTCTGATTTGTTCTTGTAGATACACTTTTGTAGATGGGGAAAAAATGGTTTGCTGTTTTTTTTGGGAAATAAAGAGACGAGCGTGTCGAGACTCCTTGAACCGAGCAAACTGCTCAACCTCACACAGATGCACTGCAAAGGAAGTGCTTAGATTCGAGAGATCAATCTGTAGGACTCTGGCCTAAACCAAGTCAATGGCTGTTCCAGAGTCAATTCGGCCGCAAAGAGGGAGATGGGTTGATCTGTAGGAGGGAAGCTAAGAATTATGTGGAATCAATGATGATCAAGGATTGTGGATGTGTTGAAGGTTTCTGCAATAATTGGTGAACTGTGGAATTCGAATAAGTTCTGATGTATTAATGAATTCTTGAGAGTAGTTACTCGAGAAATTCTAGATGATTGCCGATAGCTAGTGATCATTCGTTGTCCTCAATCATGGATTCATAGACTTATTTATATTGTCATAGTTGTGAACACCTTGATCCCTGTAAGTGTGACGGTTTCATGAGTGGAAGAGTGGGCAAGTGGAAGATTGTGGTAAAGTCAGTTCCATGTCGTGTGGAGACTTGACGGATCATGCACACACTACTTTGCTAACTCCTTCAACCATTTACACAACTTACGCACATTTCTCGTCGTGGATGAAATCCACGCGTTGTAGGCCGCCATACCAAACCCTAGTTTTTATCCCCCAATTTGACGTGATTGATGTCTCACGAATCGTGGAGTCTGCATGAAAGTGTATTTAGTTTGTCAGCTGTTGACTGATTAGACAATGAGTCTAGGTTTTGTTGAATCGAGCATGTTTGACAAATGCTCAGCGATTCATGAATGTTAATGTTGCTCGTCCGAGCAAATATTGTAAATTCAACGAGTTGTTGAATATTGATGAGTTACTTGAATATATGTGGATTATTCGAGCAACTGAGCAAGTATTGCTCGATTCGATGAAATACTGATAAATTACTGAATATTGATAGTTGGATCAATATTCGAGCAACTGAGCAAGTATAGCTCAATCCGACGAATTACTGAATATCGAGAATTTGACGAGCAACTAAGCAAGTATTGCTCAATTCGACAAAATACTGAATATTGATAATTTGACGTGCAATTGAGAAAGTATTGCTCAATTCGACAAATTACTGATAAATTACTGAATATTGATAGTTGGATCAATATTTGAGCAAGTGTTGCTCAATTCGACGAAATATTTATTGGTAACGTGACCTAATAAAATATTAAAATATTGGTAGATTACCAAATATTATATGATTAATTCATATGTCAAGTTCTTTGAATCAATATGAATTCATTAGTGTTTGAATCTTGCTCAGAATGATGATTCGTAGAACATTTATTCAAAACCCTAATTTCAAATCATAGTTGATGAATCGCTGAAAATAGGTCATCAGTGATAGAGGGACCGACCACATGGGATGATGGGCGTCCACGTGGTGCCCAGTGCTCGAGTGAGCATGCACCAGGGTTCCGAGTTGAATAGTTGGTGATAGAATGATGATTAAATACCGGTTTCATCATTTATTGAAATATTGCTGGGTTCAGCATTAGGTGATAAAACCTAGGTATGAAAGATGGGGACCGACCAAGAGAGCATGGGACCGGATCTTGGTAGTCACTGGACCGGTTGTTGGTCGTTTGAGAAATCCCCAGGTTGGTCGAAGAGAGTTTGGGCCCAATATGAGCAATTGAGCAAATTAGGTCAGAATTATGAAAACGCGTGGGACCGGCTTTGTGCAAGCCCTAGGAATGACTCTGGTCAGTCATGAAGGCATGCACGTATTGCCGTGGTATCCGTGTCTCCGTACTGAGAGTTTCAGTATTTTCTGATGTGCGTTCAAGCAACATTATGAATTTTCAGAAGAGTTTCATCTTGACTGAAATTCTTGATTTTTGTTGGAATGAGCATGTATGCTCAATTGATCAATAGTTTGTAAATATTAAAATAAGAGTATTTTAACATTTAAAATTTTCGTGAGAGGCTAGCCGGTCGTGTGACCTGTTGGCTTTTGGTTTTTCATGATTTGAGAAGTTACGACGAAATCATGATTTTTGCTCAAACCAAGGAGTTTCATGAATTTAGAAAAATAATAATTATAAAAGACTAGGGATTGCAAGGTATGGGACCGGCCACGGCTAGAGCATGGTCGGCCGGCTATGTTGCCCGATCCCGCACACCTTTCCCTAATTTTATATTATTATTTTTTCATGAATCTATGAAGTTATGGACAATCCATTAGTTTTTGTTGAAACGGGGGAGTTTCATGAGTTTAGGGAATTATAAAAAGCTAGGGATTGTGAGGTGTGGGACCGGCCATGGCTTAGTGTTGATGGTGGATTTTCATTTAAGGTTAAAATTGTAAAAACCAGAAAATTATGCGCTGACATCTTGTAAAAGATAAGGCCATCAATAAGTGTTGGATACTCCATCACTTAATTCACCTAGAATGGAGCATGTGGCAACAATCCCATTCTATGAATACACGAAATTCATCCAGGTTGGAGCATGTAGCAACAATCCCATATACCCTGTGAATTTCTAGCATTATTAATTAATGCGCAATCAGCCTTGTATTTCCTGTACTCATTATCAGTGCGGCATGACGACTGAGTATTGCTCTTACAGAGCAACACGAACCTCCAAGCATTATAATGAAACCATGTACGAAATACCCGTACAGGCTGACTCTCGGTGTGTTATACTAGCCCGATTGAGCCCCTCTCGGTGTGTTATACTAGCACGATTGAGCATCCGGACTGACCGTATCAGTCCGAGATATGATCACAGTCATCCAACTCCACAAGCATGATTGGATGACCCAGATCAATTCCATCACCCCCAAGCGGTATGGAATATCCACTGCCGAACCAACACGGACCCCGCATGGCCTGGCCTCCCTCCGCACTGGCCTAGCTTGCCAAAACGTCCAAACCATAGCAAGATGGGCGGAAAACCCTAAAATTAGGGTTTGCGGCATATTACATGTGTCGCAAAATGTCTCAACCATCCATCTTCGCAGTATAGATGGAGGGTGTAGATGAAGATTCAAAGGGCCCTGAGCATGTCAACACAATCACCGTGGGCCCGCCTACATACCCGACCAATCGGGCCAGACCAACCATGGTTGGTTATCCCAATTCGTACGCCGAATGAAGCATTGACGCACGGCCTTGAAACCCAAAATTAGGGTTTTGAGCATCACGAGCGTCCATCTTCTCTGGTACGAATGGTGTAGGATCATAATATCGCAACGGACAAGGTTCGCGGGATTAATAAACGACGGCGTCGCGAGGAAGTCGCAGGGAGCTAAAATAAACGACGCGATGAATAACGACCAACAAAACAAATGGAAGACATAAAACTCGGCGAAGGCTAAGAAGTGTCGCGAGAATAAATATTTGTGCATTTGCGACACTTCGCGAGACATTCCCGAAAATAAAGGATAGCTTAGTCATCAACCACTATGTATTACCCTATATAAAGGGCTAAATGAGTCTGTTGAAGGGAGAGATCCTTTTGAATTGTGAAGCAAGTCATTAGGAGAGAGAAAGTTCAAAGAGCGCTTTAATTTCTAAGTGTAATTCTATTGTATTGTGTAAACATTTCATGAAATCAATTAATAAATATTCTTGATCACACATCTTTCAATGGATTAGTCAAGCAAAACTGAGTAAGGGGTGTAGTGTGGGATTTCCTGCTACTACATATGCGCTAGAAACAGGGATTGAGCAGAGATTGACGAAGAAATTGGAAAGAATTTGGATTAACAGAGAAAAGGTTTGGAGAGATACTCAAGAATTCATTGAAAAAGAGAAATGGCTAGAAGAAGAAACATACAAGGGCAACCAATGATTGTAAGAAGAAGTGGGAGACTTGCTGGAGAAAGGAGGAATGAATCAGGAGAATCGTCAAGGATGAGTATGAGAAATGATGGAGAAAATCAAAATCGAGTCACCGATCTCACCAAAGAGCAAACGCGGGTGTGGATTATGATAGAGTAAGTGTACATACTTGGAGGTCTGATTCTGAAGACGAGAGAGAAGAGGAGCAGCAGATGGTGAGTAATGGACAAGGAGGAGAAGAGCAAGGAATGAATGGAGAAATGAATCCGTAAAACGAAGAAATCGCAAAGATTAGAAAGATTGAGACAAACAATACACGAAGAGAGACGACTAGAGGCAGAGGAACGAGCAAACTTGACAAGACAGAACCATGAATTGAGAATGGAAAATATGAGATTGCAAAATAGGAGATCAAGAAGTAGTGTGAGATCAAGTTCAAGGTCGACTAGGGAAGAAAGAAGGAGAGTTTTACCAACAGAAAGTACCGAAGAAGAAAACCAACAAACACAAAATCCAAACACAGAGCGTGGCGAGAGAAGAGGGGAAATGGAAGATCGTTATATTCCTCAGCCCGAAAATCGTCAAGATGAGTGGAATAGGGAGAATCAAGGAAACATGCAACTCCAAGGGCCGAATGACCCAATTGTTGAAGGAAGAATGATCTTGCACCTGAGAGAAGAATTGAGAAGAAACCGAGAAATTGAGGATGACATTGAGAGGCACTACATTGAACAAACGCGACTAGCTCGCGAGAGAGAAAAGGATAAGAGCGGAAATGGAAAATCAAGAGATGGAAGAAGCAATCCGGCAGAATAACCATGACAACCGGGAAAGAAGGAGGAAACAGAAATCGTACCAATAAAAATATTAATGAAGAATATGAGAGGGCGCAGATGAGAGCTGAGAGACAGCCAAGAAGAGAGAACAACCGATATAATGGCGTGCGAATTGAGGAAAGAAACGAGGAAGAGCGTCGCAGGGAAAGGAGAGAAGAAAATAACGAGCAAGAAGGTCAAAACAGCACGAGCGAAGAAGGAGAGAAGCAGAGCTAAAAAGACCAAAGAGAGTCCAACTCGAGGCAAATGAACAGATCTTAAGAGAACTGGTAAAATGAGAGGACTAATGAACAATAGAAGGGAAAGAGGAAGGAAACAATTGGACGAAGCCATCGCAGGCTGCGAAGAATCCCTTCACATTAGAAGTACGAGATGGGAGGAATACCTCCTAAGTGCAATCTACCTGCATTAACCAACATCTTTGATGGAACAACTCATGCGATACAACATATCAAGGCTTATATGAGATGTATGTTGCAGTGGGAGAATCATGATGCTATACTATGCAAATATTTCGCATCAAGCCTAATAGGAGAAGCACTAAAATGGTTTGAGGGTCTCGCCAAGGAACACAATCACATCATTTAACCATTTACAAGCCACATTCCCGGGAGCATACATAAGTAACAATTCTTCACGGCCAGTGTATTGAAGATGTATTCTAGTTGAAGCAAAGGGTTGGCGAGAGCTTAAGGCAATTGACAATAAGATGGAGGACCATGTGTAGCGAAATGGCGGACGGGTTGAGGAAAGATACCTCATTCTCTCATTTGTGAATGCTCTTTCGCGACTAACTTGTTATACATTCAAATTTTTAGAATCAAAAATACAATCACGATGGCGAATCACGAGAGTTACAGAAGAATATATCGCCTTAGAAGAAAGACGAAATGAAATGAATTCTTATCCAAGTCGCGAACACAAGCTCGAATGCTGCGAACGCAAGCTTGTTACCTCAATTCATAAATACAGTGGCGAGCACTTCGCAAGGACAGCAAGTAGGGAAGGCTGATGAGGGACAGCGGAAGATAGTAGCCATGGGAAGCCACGACCCGGGAGGAGTTTGAACGGGAAAGGAACTACTACAACCGTAATAAAGAATAATAAGATTCAAAGGCTAGATCATGTACAAGAAACTTACGGTGGACGAAGGCAATATAACCATGGAGGGCGAGAGAAGTCGCGAGAATAGTATGGGAACCAATTAAGATGCCTCCACCGAATGCTAGTGTGGAAAAGATCTGGGAGGCTATACTTGTGATGGAAGATGTACCAAAGACCTTGGAACGCGGGAATGGAACCACCGCCGAAGCGACAGAAGTCATGAGTTTTGTTCTTACCATCACTTCCATGGACATCAAACAAACGACTGTAGAAACGTAAAGAGAATTATTCTCAGGATGATTGATCAAGGGAAGCTGAATCACTTTCTAAAGGGAGAAGAAAAAGGCCAGACATTACCACCACCACCAGAAATGCACAGAACAGTGTCAGCGAAAGGAAAGGAAACATTTGTGATAGAAGTCGGAACAAAAGCTAAAAATTTGAATTGCAACTCTATTGTCCACTCTTATCGCACAATCGAAGATTTTCATGACAACGTGCTCAGTAGAGTCTTTGCGAGAGATGCTAACGATAAAGAAATAATGAGTCTGGCGAGAACGACGCAGTTAGAAAAGTGGCAGCTGAAGACTATTTCTTTCTCTGCAGATGAAGTGCCAAAAGGAAGAGAAACACATGATAGCCCGTTGGTTGTGAAACTAGAGATTAACCCGAAACCAGTTGATGGGGAAGATGATGAAGCAGAAGCTTGTTGGGCGATCAACCGAATCCTAATCGACACCTAAGTTCGGTGAATATTCTCTTTACCATACTTACAAGACGATGGGAGGAAAAGATGAGGATTTGATCCCCTCGACATACAAGATATATGGCTTTAATGGCACCGCAAACAAACCAAAGGGAGAGGTTCACATGAGAATACCTCTACAAGGATTATCAATCGATATCTTATTCTCGTGGTTGACGTGGAATCTCCATATAATGCGCTGATTGGGAGGCCATGGCTTCATGAAATCTTGGAAGTCGCATCAACATATCATCAATGTATAAAATTTCCACATCCAAATGGCATTGGTATTATACAGGGAGATTGGAAGGAGTCGCAACAATGTCATGAGGTCGATGTAGAAAGCTGCGAAGAAAGAAATGCCAAAAGAAAAGGTTGGAAGCAACATGTGAGAGATGAGCAGAGAAAGGAAAAACTGATGGTGGATGCTATAGAAGTAAGGATCGAACATACCTCATGAGGTGAATGCCTAGAGACAAAGCGAATGTTATGATAACAAAGAAGTCGAAGGATATGAGGAACAAAAGGCATAAGAAGTGAATAATCAACAAAAGCAGGAGGAAAAGTAGCAGTTGAAGTAATGATGTGCGAGAATCTCGCAGTCAAGGATAAATGAGAATTCGGTTAAGAAAGAGATAAAGACACAACAAATGAAATGGAATTTTGCGAATACTTCGCAAACAAATATTAACAAATAATGAAACATGAATGATTGAATGATTTAACAAAGATGAATGAGTAAATGAATGGGACGAACCTTTATGGCGTACACCCTAGTTCGCGAATAACATTTCGTAAGAGGCAAATGTAAGACCTAAAGTGCGTCATATAAGGGGGTATCTCTCGACATGGCTCGGGGGAAGGTTACACCGCTCCCGAAGCTCGAGTCATGAAAATTTGGGGCCCATGAAAGCCTATCCGGAAGAGATACCTTGGATTCCCAACTATATATATATAAGGTTATACCTGGTTGGGCGACCGAGGGTCTCTTCTTAGGAGTCGTGGTATGCTCAAGGCGCCGAGGTACACGGTTGAGCGAGTGCCCGGATGGATGAACCTACCCCCGCCATTCTTGGCAAGTCTTGGCATATGTTGCACTCGCCCAAAGAAAACTCCACTTAGGGTGCAGCCTTGTAACCATAAACCCTATAGGTATAAGGGATAAGAGGTTGCGAAAACAACTGGTTGTTGTTAAGACCGGATGGGAGGAGCTAGTCTTGTATGGCCGATGTTTCGCCTCCTTGAAGGGGCAACCGAGGAGATGATAAGGGCGACGCTCTCCATTAGGGGGAGTGTCAAAACAGACGCAAATGTCATGAGGCTATGTTTTCGCAAGAGAATTTAGGCTTGTCATATTTGTGCAATTATCCTGCAGAGGCAATAATACTAACGCGAAGGTAAGGCGAGATCAATGGGTCTTTACACGAAAGTGTACGGACGTCCTGCGATTTCGTCGCACGACGACAATGTCATGGGGCTTTATGTTCGCAAGGATATCTAGGCCTGTCATATTGTCGCAACTAAAACATCCTGAGGGCAAAAATACTTGGAAAATGATAAGACAAGATCAATGGGTCTTTACATGCAAGTGTAAAGACGTCCTGCGATTTTGTCGCGATGAAAGGTGGCAGGGGAAGACCTCTAATTAGGGAGGTCTGACTTGGAAGACCACACAAAAATGATAAGGCAAGGTCAATGGGCCATTGCATGAAAGTGTAAAGGCGGCTTGCGACCTTGTCGCAACAAGAAGAGATAAAATAAAGACTACCGAAATGATAAGGCGAGATAATAAGGAAATCCCGCGAACTCGTCGCAACGATATATTTCAATAACAATAAAATAATTATCCAACAAAATACATGATGACAACTAAAATCTTCCATCTGAAGATAAATAACAGAGGCAAGTATGGGAATGGAAAAGATGAAATATTGTTATTCATCTTCTGATGAAAGAGTTATACGTCAATAATGTTGGCCAATTATATTACAAGGAAGAACTACTAAAAAAAAAGGGAGTGAAGATCGAAATGTACAGATATTACAAGCAGCGAAAGAAAACAAAAAGAATTATCTCTTTGGTGATTCTTCTCCTTCATCTGATTCTTCAGTCTGATTATTCTCATCGCCAGAATTTTCTTCTTCGCCAGCCTCACTATCAGAAACGTCCGAGACAGGCAGATTCTCAGGAACCTTTTCAAGAAGCCGTGGATATGAATGCGAGAGGGATATTATGGTCCTTACAAACATACTCCATGGCTCCATTACGAAAACGAACAAAGATCATTGTTAAAGTTCTCCACCTGTCGTTAGAAATTGTTTCTTCAACTTGAAATATTTATTCTCGCGAAGGGAGAGACTCTTTGCGAGCCGTTCTTTTCGTTTCGAGTTCTTCAATTCTCATTTGGAAAATTCCCGTGAGTTGTTCTTTTCGATTCAAGTTCTCTAATTCTAATCAAGCCTCTTCTCGGTCTGCAAATAAGCAACAACAAGTTAATAATTTACAAGCAATATTACAAAAGTAAGAAGCAAAAGAAGGTATAATAGATAACCTTCTCTATCGGATATCATATCCTTAATCAAGGAAGTATGCTCGGCGTGAAGACTAACATCAACACCTAGGTTATTCCTGGCATTATCTAAAACTTTCGCAGCCCGTGCGAATTCATCATCACTATTAATAACAAGAAGAGAACGAACTTACTCTTCTCGCTGCTTAAGTATGGTATTTTGATGAAGGAGTTCATCTCGTTCAACTTGCACACCAAGAAGAGATTTGTGGAATTCTGCTAACGCCTGTGCACCTCTCCTTAGTAATGCGATCGTTCTCATCTATGAGATCACTAATTTTCTTCCTTAAAGTCTTGATTTTCTTCTCGGAATCAAGGTACATTCGTTTAAAGCGATTAGTTAAATTTAAACTAGATCTGTGTTCGATTTCTAAGAGATGGTGCTTGGATTGAAGATCCTTTAATGAAAGGAGGTTAGTTTTATTTGAAGAACTACTTAGAGATTGATTGAGGTAAGTAAGAAGGACATCATCATTCATAGGCTCGAAATGAATGGAGAAGAATGGATTCTTCGGAGAGATTATATACGTCTGCGAGAATAATAGTCGACAAAGAAAGATAAAAGATAACATGACAAGGATTTGAGAATTGAAAATTACTATACCGTAAAGTTGCTTGATTTGAGTTACGAAGAGTAGATACTCTATCCTTCCTGAGTCCAGATCGGCTTCTAATTTTTGAACCCTATCGCGAGATGACGCGACTTCAGCTTCCAGCTCTTGGGTCTTTTTGTTCAATTGTAAATTTTTCTTTTCAAGGATGTTGCGTCTTCTCTCGAGATCTCGAGGCAACAACAAAGAAGTTTTTCCAACCTATGAAAGGAGATAGAGAAGTCGTTAATATATATATATTTAAAAATTTGAAATTAACAGGAAATAGGACCGCATACATACCAAGGAACCAAGTGCATTCAAGAAGTCGGAGACACAATTCTAGAGGCTCCCTTGAAAGAATTATTGCCCTCTAGTAAAGCAAAGATTACACACATTTGCGAGAGTCCCGCAAAGAGAAGCTAGGGAGCATCTCCCATTCCTTGGAAAAGATCCGAGAAGATGCTAGATAACCGATCCATAGAAGAACTGGCCAATGGAATCTCTTTAGAGAGAGAGAGATTCGAATCATGGTTATCTTCGTCAGAAGATTCGGAGTTTGAACTAAGGCGAGAAGAAGACGAGTCTTTCGCTTCTTAGTTAATGGAGCGAGAAGACCTACTCTTGCGAACGACGGTTTTACCCTTACTTTTAACCTTCGCGGCAAATGCCTTCTTCAACTCCAACCTTCGCAAATAATTAAAGATAAGAAACAGAGGCAACCTTAGCACACGGTTAAAGATAAGAAGCGAGACAACAATATTGTTTCAAATAACAAAGGAAATGTTTCTTACTTCACCCGTAAGCAATCGAAGCAACGTCGAGTACTCTCCAACGGATCGTCCTTATAGCTTCTTCTCAATCCGCGATCTGAAAAATTCCACAAACTCTCAAAGAAATATAAAAAGAAATTTGTGAGGGCAAGATTTGGAGTGGAAAACATACCTCTTTTGCTTTATCAGCCATTTGAATTCCCAAGGATGATATCCTGCGAGATTCGCAGGAAGAATATGCGAGCCCGCGATGTAAGGGCCATTCAAAATCAAGGGTACAACCCACCACTTCTCATCCTTGGAGTGGCGAGGAGAAGTGTTATTGCCCGGATGCCAGTCAATATCTTGCATGAGTAATTTATCCTCAGGGACATTATCCTTCTTTTTCAGGCGAATGCCCAAATGAGATTTCGTTTCTCATCTTTATCACTTTGAATAATTTTCAAAAAAGTTCTCTACGAGTGTATTTCTCGACCTTCTATTTCCAAGTTTGCGAAATTGGGGTTTCTAATGATATTAGGGTATAAAGATCCTTTGCCAAAGACCACGATTCGCGAACTCAAGCATTAGGCGAAATGCAATCGCCACATAATTGATAAACAAATTTGAGAGAATTCTTCATGGGCCAAGATTTCATAAAATAAGGGCATCTCGGGATTGTATAAGGGAAGGGAAGTCTGCGAGAAGCCGACCTAGCGAGACTATAATTTTTTGATCATCACATTGATGATCAAAAACAACTTTGCGAAAGAATAGATGAAGGTTCTTCATCAGGAATGGTTGATAGAGTAAAACCTTTCTCGAGCAACTTCGTTGAACTTCTTCAAAAGAAGCTTTGTATGCACGATCGATGAAAGCCATTATCGGTATGGGAATGGATGGCAGATTGGAGATTAGGATCGCCGTTAGAAGGGATGAAGAAAAGAGTTACAGTAGCAGGAGCGCAAATTGCGGAAGAAGAGAGTAAAGAAAAGTTGCAGAGAGAGAAATTAAAAGAAGGAAAGAGGAGGAAAAGAAAGCTATATATAGAAAAATCAAAAAAGATTCTTGAGAAAAACGAGGGCATTTAATGCGAGAAGAGACATGAACGGACGAGAGTAAATGGGTGGAAGAGAGACGTGTCAAGAAAAGACTTTAATAGTCAAAATCTGTGTAATTGCACCTGAGTCAAACAGATAAAGATAAGTAGTTGCGGCAAATCAAAATATTGATTCTCATAATATTCTCCCCTCGCAGGAGATGTAAGGAGAGACAGAGACGGAACTTCATATATATACTACAAATAAGCTTCTAACTTCGCTAAAAGAATAGAGGCAAGTACGTACTTTTCAAGAAAAGTATTCTTTCGCTCGTTCCTTCACCAATTGCGACCAAGGATTATGACAACAATGAATTTTTCCTTCAAATTGCCTTTCAAGCAATATTCAAGGAAAAAGAGGCAAGATGTAGGATCATAATATCGCAACGGACAAGGTTCGCGGGATTAATAAACGACGGCGTCGCGAGGAAGTCGCAGGGAGCTAAAATAAACGACGCGATGAATAACGACCAACAAAACAAATGGAAGACATAAAACCTGGCGAAGGCTAAGAAGTGTCGCGAGAATAAATATTTGTGCATTTGCGACACTTCGCGAGACATTCCCGAAAATAAAGGATAGCTTAGCTGTCAACCACTATGTATTACCCTATATAAAGGGCTAAATGAGTCTGTTGAAGGGAGAGATCCTTTTGAATTGTGAAGCAAGTCATTAGGAGAGAGAAAGTTCAAAGAGCGCTTTAATTTCTAAGTGTAATTCTATTGTATTGTGTAAACATTTCATGAAATCAATTAATAAATATTCTTGATCACACATCTTTCAATGGATTAGTCAAGCAAAACCGAGTAAGGGGTGTAGTGTGGGATTTCCTGCTACTACAAATGGGAGAGTCCAAGGTTAGATTAAGCAGGTCCGGTCATACCAGCATGACCAACGTGGACCCATCTATCCCCTCACCCGATCGGCCAAGGCATATCATGCCTGGTCATTCCAAGACGCGCGCCCAAACTAGCGTGGTCGCACCTCCCAAACCGCAAACTGATCTCGACCACTCAATTTCGCCAGACGATTTGGATGGCTCAGATCACGTTTTCATGGGATATTTAGGTATGGGCGTGAACACCAGCCTACCACCTTCACACCAGACCAATCGGCCAAGACCGACCAAGATTGGTCATCTTGGAACGTGCGCCCGAAGTGGGCATGACGCGCGGCTCTTGCGGCACTGGTTTTCTCACGACCACTCAACTTCACCGGACGAATTGAGTGGCCCATATCATACTTTCGTGAGGTAATGGGTGTAGGCGCCTACACCGTCATGTTGTCTACACACATGCACGGTCAGCCTTGTCAAAATTATATCCCATGCTTGGTTTCGACCAAGTCAAGAGTGATGCTTGCGCACCTCTTCAAAAACCCTAATTCATTAACGGCCGCAGATGAGTGTCTCAAAGATCATCTCGTCCGTCCAACTTCACCGGCTTGGTTATACAACCCTGGTCGAGTAAATCGGTCGCCGAGACGTCATGGTGATCACCACCCGTCACTCTACCACACCATGATGCGCACTCGCATAAAATACACATGATACTTCACAGATCAACTTTCGAATAACGCAGTTATTCAACTTAGCATTACATGCTACCTTTCGTGGATTCACGATTCACACATTCCGGACATCAATCATGTCACAAACCGGGGATACATACTCGGGGTATTGGTCTGTCGGTTTACAAATGAAGTGCAACGCGCCATCACAAGAACGTGTTAGGAAGTTATGGATGGTTAGCGGTGACAGGGAGAAGTGGGCAAGACTGATCGTGTAACACTGACACACAACTCCACTATTCCATCACTCCACTTCCTCCACTTCCCACGAGAGACGTGAATAAGGCTCAATGACTTGTATAAATAGGTTCTCCTCCCTATTTCCACAAAAAGGGCAAGTCTAGAAAAAATACAAAAACCAAGTGTTAATACAAAACACCGGAACTGATAGCTTGCATCCTGTAAGCCGGTTCAGCTTTCTGTTACAAGTCATAAGCAAGCCGACACCTTCACAATCTCAACACCTTCTTCGCTTCCCTCCCTAAGATCAACCCCATCTCCTTCACTTTGTGACCGAAACAAGTCTGGAACGGCCATTTCTTGGTTTAGGCCGGACTTGCACAGATTGATTTCCGAATCTACAAGCACTAAACGCGCAGTGCATTTGTTTAGGGGTTTAGATTCATTCCTCATCCACACACCCCAAATTACCAAATCCTAGCAGAATAGTTTTCACCCATAAACAATTGGCGACCACAAAGTGGGAGGTTGATCTCTCGGTTGCACAAAATTGAATTCTCAATTTTTCGCTTTCCATCTCGCAATGTATCCTAAACCACAGGTGGTTCGGATATCATGGGAAGTGTAGCTAGAATGCTTTGGAGGATATCTTGGCAAATCAAGCTTTGGTATCACCGTAAAGCGAGCGAGACATTTCGCCTTTTGAATGATATAGCAGCACAATTACAAGAAGGGTCGGCAGGCATCTACTCAAGCAGTGCAAGAAATGTTGAATCCTTAGTCAGGAGTCACACCTTTACCGGTGGAGAGGCAAAAAGAGCGCGTAACCGCATGAGACTCAGGAAAGATGAACAACATGGTCCAGTCAACAATGAAGAACCGAGGCAACTCCACAGTAAAGGACTTGTACGGAGTACTACAACGTCTACCCAGATAAAGAAAGGGAGCCTGCAGCCTATGGAGCCCTGTTAGAAGATTTATATCTCAAAACTCTTGTTGAAGCCCTAAGACTGTCCAATCCGCATCGGCCTTTCATCCAAGCGAAGAAATGCTTGATGAATGAGAGATCGATCAGAAATACGTGAATACAGAGGATGGGAGCGTTCAATTCGATCACTCAAAGCGGTGATATTACGACACCTTCCACATCCCTTTACCCGGGCAAGCGATCTGCGGATATGATGACACTCGCAAATCTTCCAACTTCATCTCCTAACGTGCTCCACATCAAAGCCACGTAGAGACATCACAACGCCCACTAACGCAGAAAAGCCGGACTCGAAGTACCTACACTTTCTGTTCCCGATGGAAAAGATTTTGGAGTTGGCTTTGGAGATGTGGGTACGAAATAGAGAGGTGGAACTACCTCCTGTATGGCGTCCACCAACCGATCAAGAAATAATGGACCCGAGGTACTGTCATTTCCACCGGTTCCTTCACCACCCTACCAAAGAATGCAACGCTTTGAAGCGCATTGTTCAGAGAAACTTGGTTCGAAGGATAGCTCTCATTCTCTAAAAATTAATGCGGACGACTTCCTTGGAGAGGCTACTTCGGTTTGATACAAGTGAGGCTTCAAAGACAAGTAAGTTCTATTCAACAATTTTACAAGAAAGATAGTTTTGGAATTCACTGGGGACTTAGCATCCCCACATGGAGAAAGAGACTCAGTGATCAAACGCATGTTTGCTTCCCTTCATACCTCCCTTTTACACGACATTTGCAATTTCATATGACATGTGCAATCATTCATGACCAAGATGCAAATTCCATTTAAAATAATCTCTTTCAGAAAAATCATTCACAAAAATATCTCAAAATAAGCCCATCCAATTACCTAATAAATCAAAACCCGAAGTCAAATTGTGAAAGGAAATCCTCACTATCACTCAAAAAAGAAAAGCATCTAAAAGACAAGTAGGTGGCACGAATTCTTCAAGGAAAATCCTTCAACAAAGAACTTGTCCTTCTCGGGCAAGAGAGTCTTTCATCCTTTGAAGAACAGCCTGCTTCAGCTTCAACTCCTTAGACAACTTTTCAACCTCTTCTTCCTGGCGAGTAACACATTCTGCAGAATGGGCTTCACCTTGTAATTTCTTGAGCTCCTGAATATCGGAGAACCTTTTGAGGAACCAAGGAGCATTGAAGTCGTACTACACAAACACATCTCGATGGCACTTCCAGTCTTCAATCATCTCCTCAGAAACTGTTCGACCAGTCGCGATGCTCATCCCATGGATAGAAAATAAAGCCTCCTGAACGCGGTTGACCAATGCAAGACGACTTTTGAGCTTCGTAGTGGTAGCAATGTGGCCGTGTTTCTCCCATATTGCCGTGTACAATTCCTTGAACCGAACCGGCACACTGAATCCTCCAACCAACACATGGACTGGATAAGGAACAATGAAAGGAGGATCGAACAAAGCTCCAGGTTGCGCTACCAATACTTCACCAGTCACAGGAGCCTTGTCAGTTTCAGGAGTTCTTTCAGAAGAAGTCGCCACGACAGCTTTATTGATTGGAACACGCTCAGAACATTCTTCAAGGGGAGCCACCTCAAAAATAGCGGATGTTGCCTCTCTTACATTCCTCCCGATATCTACTTCGCTCTGAGTGCTAATTTCCATCACGGCCCCATCAACAAGATCACTTAGGGAGGCGCCTTGTCCAACCGAGCTTGCATCATCTCTGTCATAGTCGGGAAAAGGAGCGGTTTCTCCAGACTTTTTAGCATGAAGATCAGTACCGCCAGACTTCTCAGCATGAAGATCAGTACCGCCAGACTTCTCAACATGAAGGCAAACATTACCAGCCTTCTCATTCTGAATGCGCGCCAACCTTGTGAAGATATTCTCTTTCGGAATTCCCTGATTTCAAGCAAGGATTATAAGAATTTACTCTGGAGAAATGAAGGAACCAATGGGAAGAGATTTAAATACCTGCATATTGGAGGAATTGAGGATCACCGAACCACATGCCTGCCTTTTGGATCTCTCTCCTGCTTGGGGATTGCAATCCTCAGCTCTGGTTCGTTTGGCTGGAAGTGGCTTCAACCGGAAATGCTTTTTCAAAACGTCGAAGATGGTTCACCACGGGAACTGTCACAACACTCTCCGAGAATTCTGGAAAATCAACAGCTTGCCTCCTCCAAAATTCCTTGTACTTATCGGTTCTGCCGGGTTTCTCCCAATATGCCGAGAAGGGAAGGCTCACCCGTTCTAAAAACATGTCAGCGTTAAGAATATTTGGGAGGAATTCTTTCTAACCCCGGTGGACGGATAAATGGGACACCCCGATCAAACCCCATTTGACGAGCCGCCCTGTCAATATTGTACGGAGTCACAAAAATTCTTCGTTGAATAAAGACGGGACATATCCTGGGATGCAGCTGTGCAGGTAAACAATTTCCCCAAATCTCATAGTCTTAACATCGGTGCGCAACACAGCATCAGGACCATCAGAAGCAGTAGCAAAAGTCTTTGGCTGAACAATGGAAGGGTGGATCGGCCCCATGGACGGAAATCTCACGAAGACACATTGTCAAATATGTCCACGAGTTTCACGCCTGTTGCTCGGACGCCTCCTATTCCAAATGGAGTATTCTCGAGCCACCATACAAGTTGTTGAGAAAATTTGCAGGAGCAGGAGCATAGCTTTTGAAGTGTTCCCATAAGAATGCCTCGAAGAAAAGCGAAGTCAACGTGCGATTCCACCTTCTTATACCCGTTAGAAACATGCATGTCCATTGCTAAGGCGTCCGGATGAGAGTACAATGATCCAAGGAACAAGGCACCCGTGGAAGAACTTTACCTTTTGCCAACTTTATAGCGATCTTAACGAGGTCACCTCTAATGGTCTTCTTTCCCGTAACCGACGTCGAATATATCTCTGGATAGCCATAAAGACAGGAACGCAATCACGCTGAGCTCATTTTCCAACTCTTGATCCGGCTCTGGGTCTGCAGGAGACCACTCCGACACCCACCAGGTGTAAAAGCATCTAGTATCTTTTTTCTCCTCCTTTTCCAGACTGTCGAATCCCGCCACCTTTTGAAGTATAGCATCATAGTTACGTTGCTCCGTATCAGAGACATCGTAAGAAAGACTTCCAGCAACAGGCAGGTTCATTAATGCAGCTACACTCTCCAGAGTAATAGTCATCTCTCCCCACCTAGATATGGCTGTATGAGTAGAAATGCGCCACCGAGAAATGAAGGTAATCAAACCCAGCAGCTCTTTCTTAATTTCAAGAGCAAAGAGATGCCATGACCGCATTGAGGATTTGCGCTTTGGTCAAATTATCTTTAATGTCCTTATTACTCAACATGCGTCTCATCCATCCTTCATAAGAACCCAGTGGAGTATGACAAATCTTGAAGTCAATAGGGGAAGGCGGATATTCGTTTCTCCGGAGACAAAATCTCATCACAAGTGCTGAAGAAGAAAATGGATCAAAGATCCATATTTTCTCGAATCGGAAAGCGTGACTATCTTATGGGAAGGATGTCTTCTAATATTTGGAAAAGGCGAGGTGAACAACTCATCATCGATGTTCGGCATATCTTTGAAGCCGTCAACACTTCCCGCTTGGCACCAAAGATTATCTCCTAAGACATCTCAACAGAATTCTTTTCTTCATTCCACAATGAAATAAAAGACAGGAGTTAGAACTTGTATGAAAAGCGCATGAAGCGTGTAGTCACGCACGACAAGACACGTTGAAATGCACAAAAGATGGGATTAGGTCCAAACACCAGTTTACTCAAGTCAAGTCTCGGTATTGGTTTCAAGTCCTAGACAAGTTTCGATCTGGTATTGTTTTGAAGTCCGGTACAAGTTTCAGTCTGGTATTGGTTTCAAGTCCGGTACAAGTTTCAGTCTAGTATTGGTTTCAAGTCCGGTACAAGTTTCAGTCTGGTATTGATTTCAAGTCCGGTATAAATTTCAAGTCTGGTACAAGTTTCAGTCTGGTATTGGTTTCAAGTTCGGTGTTACTCAAGTTTCAAGCCCGGGCACAAGACTAATACAAAGTCGACTTTCAGTCAAGCATATGTGGGTGAGACCCACGTTCAATCAAGCATACACGGCGGGCCCGCGTTCATCCGCACACATCATAACACGATTTTTCTTTATTCATGGGAATCGTGTCTACGAGATTCAAGCCAAGGGTTTTTCAAGATATAACCTAAAAGCTAAGTTCTGCATGCAACGGTGGAAAAAGGAAGCAAAAACAACATGGACTCACGGCTTGTTTTACTAAGCAATCCTGGGGCATTTTTGCTATCAAATTAGGTGGAGGAACTAATCATGATGTATCTATCAAAGGATTTTTACCTAAGAAATTAGGGTTTTTCCTAAAAAAAAGAAAAGAAAAAAAAAACCGAGACTTACCTTGGACGGACGGCGGCAGATTCCGGCGACGGCAGCTCCGGCAGCGGCGGTCGGCAAGCGGTAAAGAAGATCACGCGGGGAGCAGCCAAACAAAAAAAAAAAATCGTGAGAAAAAGCAAAGGGGTTGGTCTCTTTTATAGACAAAAATTAGAAGAATCCCAATAGAACAAGGATACCTCTTTTGGATTCCTTTTCTGATTCAAATACCCAAAGAAGGAAACCGGTCCCACCAAAGGATTCCATACAAGCACAACGGCGTGGGCGACTAGCGGTCGGTCAATACTCTTCCGGGTAAACTTCTTTTATGCTGTCTTTCTCACATATGTATGTCACCATCTCATGCCTACCCCACAATAATGTAACCATTATGTACTAGGCAGGGGACTTAATGTTGATGGTGGATTTTCATTTAAGGTTAAAATTGTAAAAACCAGAAAATTATGCGCTGACATCTTGTAAAAGATAAGGCCATCAATAAGTGTTGGATACTCCATCACTTAATTCACCTAGAATGGAGCATGTGGCAACAATCCCATTCTATGAATACACGAAATTCATCCAGGTTGGAGCATGTAGAAACAATCCCATATACCCTGTGAATTTCTAGCATTATTAATTAATGCGCAATCAGCCTTGTATTTCCCGTACTCATTATCAGTGCGGCATGACAACTGAGTATTGCTCTTACAGAGCAACACGAACCTCCAAGCATTATAATGAAACCATGTACGAAATACCCGTACAGTGCCGACTCTCGGTGTGTTATACTAGCCCGATTGAGCCCCTCTCGGTGTGTTATACTAGCCCGATTGAGCATCCTGACCGACCGTATCGTCCGGATATGATCACAATCATCCAACTCCACAAGCATGATTGGATGACCCAAATCAATTCCATCACCCCCAAACAGGTATGGAATATCCACTGCCGAACCAACGCGACCCCGCATGGTCGGCCTCCTCCGAACTGGCCTAGCTTGCCAAAACGTCCAAACCATAGCAAGATGGGCTTTAAAACCCTAAAATTAGGGTTTGCGGCATATTAGATGTGTCGCAAAACAGTCTCAACCATCCATCTTCGCAGGTATAGATGGAGGGTGTAGATGAAGATTCAAAGGGCCTGAGCATGTCAACACAATCACCGTGGCTCGCCTACATACCTGACCAATCGGTCAGGACCAACCATGGTTGGTTATCCCAATTAAATACGCCAAATGTTCATGGGATATTCGGGTATGGGCGTGAACACCAGCCTACCACCTTCACACTGCACCAATCGGCCAAGACCGACCAAGATTGGTCATCTTGGAACGTGCGCCCGAAGTGGGCATGACGCGCGGCTCTTGCGGCATTGGTTTTCTGTCACAAATTGATCACTACCACTCAACTTCACCGGACGAATTGAGTGATGCTTGCGCACCTCTTCAAAAACCCTAATTCATTAACGGTCGCAGATGAGTGTCTCAAAGATCATCTCGTCCGTCCAACTTCACCGCTTGGTTATACAATCCTCGGTCGAGTTAATCGTCAAGAGACGTCATGGTGATCACCACCCGTCACTCTACCACACCATGATGCAAAGACTCACATAAAATACACATGATACTTCACAAGTATCAACTTTCTGAATAACGCAGTTATTCAACTTAGCATTACATTCTACCTTTTGTGGATTCACGATTCACACATTCCAGACATCAATCATGTCACAAACTGGGGGATACATACTGAGGTATTGGTCTGGCGGTTTACAGCGTGCAGCGTGCAACGCGCCATCACAAGAACGTGTTAGGAAGTTATGGACGGTTAGCGGTGACAGGAGAAGTGGGCAAGACTGATCGTGTAACACTGACACACAACTCCACTACTCCATCACTCCACTTCCTCCACTTCCCACGAGAGACGTGAATAAGGCTCAATGACTTGTATAAATAGGTTCTCCTCCCTATTTCCATAAAAAGGGCAAGTCCAGACAAAATACAGAAACCAAGTGTTAATACAAAACACCGGAACTGATAGCTTGCATCCTGTAAGCCGGTTCAGCTTTCTGTTACAAGTCATAAGCAAGCCGACACCTTCACAATCTCAATACCTTCTTCGCTTCCCTCCCTAAGATCAACCCCATCTCCTTCAATTTGTGACCGAAACAAGTCTGGAACGGCCATTTCTTGGTTTAAGCCGGACTTGCACAGATTGATTTCCGAATATACAAGCACTCGCCGCGCAGTGCATTTTTTTAGGGGTTTAGATTCATTCCTCATCCACACACCCCAAATTACCAAATCCGGCAGGAATAGTTTTCACCCATAAACACTTAGGCATGGCCGGCCGTCTAGGTTGCTCGGTCCCGCACATCTTTCCCGATTTTATAATATTATTTCATGAATCCATGAAGTTATGGGGAATTCATGAGTTTTGCACAAACAAGGAAAGTTGCTAAATTGAAGGAGTTTTTCATGAGTTCATGAAAATAACAAAATAGGGAAAAATAATGGAAGAGGCATGGGACCGGCCACGGCTAGGGCATGGCCGGTCGGCCGGGGGGCTCGGCCCCTGGGCGCCTCTTATTATTTTATTATTATTTGTTGCTTTCTCCTATTTTGCGTAGGATTCCTAATTTGTCCATATTTTTGGATGCTCGTTTGTGCATCCGGGTGCTCAGTCGTGCATCATTGTCGAGTACACTTACACCATTTTTGTAGGGCTTACTCAGTGATGATCCAGATGCCCGTTGGTTGGGTATTTATTGCTAATTCATGAAATTCGGTGTAGAATAGTTCATGAAACGGAACAATAAAATGAGTAGTTATTTATTATCAATTCATAGGATCAGCTGTGGATTCGACCATGAACTCGGAATAATAAAACAGGCATTACTATTCCATGGGATCGTGGATTCGACCGTAGAATCAGAGTAATAAAATTATCTATTACCATTCCATGAGATTAACAGTGAAATCGATCATGAAATTGGAATAATGAGATAATATAGTAGTTTATTTCCATTCTGTGAGATCAAGTCGTAGATTTGATCATGGAATCAGAACAATTGTTATTGTCATTCCACGGGATCAGGTCGTGGATTCGACCATGGAATAGGAGAAATTGTTATTGCCATTCCATGGGATAAGGCCGTGGATTCGACCATGGAATAGGAGCAATTGTTATTGCCATTCCATGGGATCAGGCCGTGGATTCGACCATGTAATAAGAGCAATAATAGATCATTCTTGGAATTCAGTGGTGAATGTCACGGCAGAATTAATCTATTACAGAAAAGATATTAGCCAGTTAAAGCGTCACATCCATTCTGAATGGTGCATAGTCAGGGAATCACGGGTGTTGTTTACGACCTGAAGGCGTTACTGCTCTCAATCTGCGGAGAACCGCCTGAATTTATGCACGGTCTCTCCAATAGTCATGGAACGGTGAGTGTCACCGACGTCCTAAAGGCGTCCGCCGTCTATGTGGAGGGGGGTATCTCTCCTGCAGTCAGAGAACAGTGAGTGTCACCGACGTCCTGAAGGCGTTAAGCTCTCAATCTACGGAGAACCGCCCAATTATGTTATTCTGCATAAAGGTCATGATGAAATGCCAGGGATCGAATCGCTCAGCTAGTGGGGCTTTTCGAAAACATATTCATCATGGCTTCATAAAATATGAATCGTTGCATGCCTGAAATCCGTGTCGAAACATGCATCATGATTTTACCGTTTTGCCCTTTGTTGAAAATCCACCATCAACAACTTTGTTCCAACGATGTTCACTCATGTCGGCTTAGGAACAAGTTCCCACACTTCTTGTCTTTTAAACTGATTAAGTTCCTCATGAATTGACCCAAGCAGTTTCACTTACTGTTTCCTCAATATTTTTCGGTTTTATTGAAGAGAGAAAACATGAATAGCGACAGACATTCTGAAGTTCTCTTCGAGTCATAAGTCTAGCATTGGCATCTTCAATAATATCTTCAGAAGAGTGTCTTTGATGTACCCACTTAGCAGGTTTTTGGACAATATTTTCAGTATCCTTTGGTTGCTCAACAATACTTTTATTATCGTCTTTATCATCGGTGTCACTAATTAAAGGAACAACTGATGGTTCTTCTTCAGTCTATTTTTCTTTAATAACAGTTTCAGAGGGAGGAAGCTCTGCTGCAGTGTGATTTTCTTGAAAAAAGTCGCTAATATCATCGATAACCATGTTAATTGATTCCATCATGACTTGGTTCTGATATTGTATACCCTGACGGCACGAATGTCAGAAGCATAGCCAAGAAAGATTCCTTCATCACTTTTGGAATCAAATTTTCCTCTATGTTCTCTGTCTTTGAGAATATAGCATTTGCTTCTGAAAACCCTTAAATAGCTTAGATTGGGTTTTCTTCCATACCATAATTCATATGGGGTATTTAAAGTTTTGGATCTTAAATAAACTCTGTTTATAAGATAACAAGCTGTAAATACAGCTTCCCCCCAAAAGGTTAATGGTAGGTTTTTATTGTGAAGCATTACTCTTGCCATTTCTTGAATATTTCTATTCTTTCTCTCAGCTACACCATTTTCTTGAGGTGTAATAGGAACAGATAATTTATGAGTAATTCCAAGACTATTGCAGTATTCATATACTTTCGTATCCTTGAATTTTGTACCACGATCACTTCTTATCTTCTTAAGCTTGCGACCTTGTTCATTTTGAATTCTATTGACAATAATTTTGAACTCCTCAAGACTATCATTCTTGTGCTTCAGAAAAGAAACCCATGTGAAACGTGTGTAGTCATCTACCATTACTAAATCATACTTATTTCCTCCAACAGTTGCTTGTTGAATTGGACCAAATAGATCCATATGAATTAGATCGAGAGGAGCACGAGTGGCTGTGTCTCGAGAAAGTTTATGTGGAAATTTTCCTTGCTTATACCCTTTTTGCATGCACCACAAACACCTTCTACTTTAGTATTTATTTTTGGAACGCCTTTGACAAGTTCACGATTAATGAGCTTTCCTAGCATTCGGTAGTTGATATGACCAAAGCGTTCATGCCACAAATGAGTTGACTCAACCTTAGTCAAGTTATAGTACAAATTGGATTATATATCAAGGAGATAACAATTATTCATACTTCTACGTCCTCGAAAAATTATTTTTCCGGACTTATCTTCAATATCACAACCTCTCATGTTGAAGATAACTTTGTGACCTTTATCACAAATTTGACTGACTGACAGAAGATTTGCTTTCATTCCTTTAACATAAACAACATCATGGATTTCAGGAATACCTGGAAGTTTGATAGTACCCTTTTTGCTAATAAGACAGCTGCTTCCATCTCCAAAGGTTACTGATCCTCCTTTGTAGTCTTCTGTTTTTGTGAACCAAGAAAGATCACCTGTCATATGTCTACTACACCCACTGTCTAGAAACCATTGGAATGATGAAGTTGTTTAAGTTCAAATGCTCCAAGACATTGTTCACCAGATTTAGGATGATTTGTTAAGTTCTTATAAAATTTCTTAACACGATTAATCAAACGTTTTGTAAAACAAATCTTCTGAATTAAACAATTCCATCCTTTTTGAAAAAGATTCCTGGGTTGTTGATGGGTGTCGTAGGTGCAATCAAATTAATATCTTATTTCCACTCAATTAAAAATAATATAATGGAAGTCAAGTTCGTTCCCACGAGGAGCAAGAGATTCTAGTTGTAAAAATTGTCACAAAAAGGGGGGATGTGTAAAACAAAAGAAAGTAAACAAAACAATTAAAAGATAAAGTTGAAAGCAATAAGAGAGACAAGATCAAGGAATCATTCTTCGTTGCAAAACAATGAATCAAGTTATGTTCTTTTCTACTTGTTATTAGTCACAAATTTAACAACTATGATTGATTAGCGTTACAGCATATCATGTATTTCAATTATATAAATAAAATATAATGCGGAAAAGAAATATACCACGGACACGGGAAATTTTGTTAGCGAGAAGCGCGAATGCGAGAAAAACCCGGGGACCTAGTCGAGAATAAACACCACCTATGATTATAAGATTTGTTTACACCAATTTCCTACTACCTGTTCGGACTAGATGTAATAACTTCTTCAGCACAAATAGAACTCCTAGCACAACTTAGATTGTCTTTAGGAATTCTTCTCGTAAATCTTCTAGTAGAACCCGAGGCTCTCTTTAGAAGATACAGCAACCGACCGATTAATACGATTCGATGTTTTTGTTTGCACAAATACCTTGGTTTGATTTCCCTTTAAATGTGAATCAAGGTTTTGGAAATCTTGTGTCTATTTTGATAAAAAACTGATTACTTAGGTAAAGTAATATCCAAAATAAACTTGTAAGATTAGGGATTATTATACTCTTCAATAAAGGAAGAGAAACCTAATTGATTACCTGAAGCAACTAGAATAAATCTGGGAGATATCTTGTTTAAAACTTCATGGGATTTCTACGAGATGCCTTGGCTCGAAGTTTTTTTCTTTCTAGCAGCTCCGATTTCGACTAACAAAAGTTGGTATCGATCCGGAAAGCTGAAATCTATCAAAACCCTAGGGTTTATGATCAACAGCTGCCAGAATGGTTTTATATCGGAAGAGAAAACCTCAGAATAGACAAAAGAGGTAGAAAAAGGCTAGATTACAAGTTGTATAATCAATCGCGAAGATTAATCCAACTCAAACCTGTGATCCCCAATACAAAGACTTTTATACGCACTCTTGTTCATGAAGAGAGCAGAAGACATGGAAGAAACAACCTTCTGAAGCTTACACCCAATTTTCCAAAGGGGATGAAAGCGTGTAGCATTCGAACTCAATCTTTATAGCAGTGAATAGGTTAGCTTGCAAAAGCTACGCTAGGAGTTTAGACTATTTACCTTTCCAAGACTCTCCTAATTTTGGCAGTCTTTCCTAAATTACTAAATATTTTGCATAAATAATTAATTAGCAAACATTGTATTTATGTGAATAAATCACATTTTAACTTAGCGCGGAATTAAAAGTGCCTCACAAGCATTTCAATATGGTAATCAAATATGTTTGGATTAATAGCCATCTTGCCTGAGATAAGGAAACATCTGCAATTTGACCAAAATGCCTTTTGTAGTCACGTAGTTGGGCCCCAAGTCCGTATTTGTTACAAGCAGCCCATGGATTGTTTCTACTCTCTGCACTTGAACCTTTAATAAATCACTCATAACTTTGCTCGATACAACTTCGGAATTGAGTGATTCTTGGCTAGATTGAATTCATGAGATCATCCACTATAACATGAGAACCTTTCAAAGGATAAAGGTTATTGTCACAAAAGTCGTGTCTTAAATAACCTCAAGTATATATATACATAAATGTACATTTCTAGTCATAGGAATTGTTCCATCAGAGTGAGCATTTGTTTTTGGATAGATTAGAAGGTGAATTGAACAAGAATCCAAATGAAATCAATTAACTCATACCTTTGTTGATGAAGTCCTTGTTGATGTCTTCTTGTAATCTCAATCTCCATCCTTGAGAATAGCTCTTCTTAGACCTAATCTAGTACGAGAACTCTATATAGTATACTAAATCAAGAATGCATTTTGGCAACTAAATTTGACGACTACTGACATACCAACGCTAGTGAGTTCAGCCGAGCAGTGCTTTAACAATCTCCCCCTTTGTCAATTTGCCTGACAAACCATTTTACATATGGATTGTACTTGACAAAACCAAAACCTACATGCTTGATTTCTTTGGTTCTTCAACTATGAGTGTGCTCATCATGTGACTTGTTGAAGATCCATCATGAAGTATTATTACACTGCATCAAGGTTCAATTGTATACGCAGCTTGACAATAATACTGCGGTGATATGTATCACTCCCTTAGTCAATACTTCATCTGCGACATGAAAACCACTCCCCTTACATAATGATCAAGTAAACCATATGTATATGTAGTGTGAAATACAATAATTCTCCCCCTTTTTGTCGATATAAATTGACAAGGTCACAGCTAGTGGGATCTGATTGAATTTTCATAGAGAGAACTTCTTAACCAAAAAAACATATCAACTTATTTAAATGATATCTCGAGTCGAAACTTAGTGGCGCTCATCAGAGGAGTTTATTAAGATACAAATTAACCCCTTCATGTTCCACAGTGTGCTTCTCCCTCGAAGATATAGCAATTAAGCACAAGTTCAATTAAGAACTCTCCCTCATAGAGATGTCATTCTCGAAGAACAACAAGAGTGACCTTACTCGAGGAGATAAGGATTTATTGGAATTTAGAAACCCTACAAGGAGATACGAGTTAAGAACCAACCATTGAAAGTCTCTCATGAGAACGTGTTACTAAAAACAATAGAACTATCTCATGGTAACAATACACAATATATAATCATGAAGATCATGTATTGTGATCATCTTTCTAAGATACACAATTGTATAAACAGAATTGATATGCTTAGAAGGAAGAATAACCCTTTTCCATAGGATTTATACAAGAATGGTTACCATAAAGTATGAAAAACATTCTTTGACAATAAAAACCAACATCAATGGCGTTGATTATTTCTTCTAACTTTTGTTATACATAAGAATTTCAATCACACATCAAGTTAGGTAATTAGAATCATCGCATGATATTCAACCATGTTCTTCTTCACCGCTAACTAGTTCAAATGACTCAAATGAACTAGTTAGAGTTGTTCAATTGCTTAGATCTTTATGTAACTATACGAAGACACAATCAAAGCCAAAACGATTTGATTCACTCGAATCGGTTAGTGAACTTTATAGCCACGGTTTTCAAAAGCATTCCTTAGTTTATTTAAACATGAGTTCGAGAACAATCGTTCTTAGAGTATAACCAACTCAAGTTCGGCGTCTTTGAGGTTCGCGGACTTAAGTTCACGTAAGGAGTTCACAAACTCAGAGAAATTCTCGGGTCGAGAACTTCGCGATTCAGCGGATTGAGTTCGCGGACTTGGCTCACGCCACATTCCGTTTCTCGTGATCAACAAAGTTCGCAAACTTTGGTTCAGGGAATAAGGACTTATACATATATGTGTTTCCACGGTAATGCTTATATCCTACCAATGGTTATGTAATCTAAACTCTCGTTTCAACCATTGAAACATTCTCGAGAGGAGACGTTATATGGCCGTTATTCACCGGACCATTTTTAGATCGGAGCAATTTTCAAAGTGATTGAAACATAACATGACTTTCGTCACTAGGTAAAAGATGAATTTGGCTAAAGCGAAAACTTACCGACACATATTTCGAGAAATATGTAGCGAGTTAGACTCGGCTTGAAACAACATGTTCACATGTTAAAAATTGCAAACATAATATATGCCCGATTCTTTTGCAATCCT